>CM060470.1:10317355-11517355 GCA_030544235.1 Lepturacanthus savala | reverse complement strand
ATGGGCTTTTGAATGGCCTCACATTAGTAAACTGCTTCTGCTTCTGGCAACCGACCGATCTGCCGAAAGGACAGTGATGGCATTGATCAAAACGATAGCAGCCTAAAGTAATCTCTGCCGCGGCGAGAGTCCTTGCATACAAATGTAGCAGCAGCAGCCCCGCCGCGGCTCCGTTTTTGTCCAGAAGACGCAGCCTCTCTAGAGTGAAATGTGACTATATATATTTTTTTTTTCTCTTGCAGTTACACCAAACTGGGGTATGCAGGGAACACAGAGCCACAGTTCATCGTTCCATCATGTGAGTATTTCACTAGAGACGCCCAAAAGTGACCACAACGAAACGTTTCGATTTCTTCTTAATTTTTTTTTTGGACCTTTAAGGACCTGTAAGTCCAAGTTTGACTTCCTCCTATTCCTGGAGATTCTTATCAGGTTTTTCTCTTAAAGCGATCCAAGTATTAAATAATTCTTAATCGTTACTGACTTATTCACCAGCAAATTGCACAAAAAGTTTTTTTTATATAAAGTTTCTCCCCTGCCAACCGTTGCTCTCTAATGAATTTGACTTTTCTCGTCAGGTATCGCCATCAAAGAGTCAGCCAAGGTTGGAGACCAGGCCCAGCGGAGGATGATGAAGGGGGTGGATGACTTGGATTTCTACATCGGGGATGAAGCGGTAGACAAGCCCACATATTCCACGAAGGTATTTGATGGCGAGCGCTTTGCTCGCCAAGCAATTACTTTTCAAGTGTTTGCTCCTTCATCGGACTGGAGTATTCTTTACAAATGCTATTACATATACTGTAATGGAATCTGTAAACAAAAAGCAGGTTATAGATGTTGATATATCTATATATATATATTTTTTTTATCACCTAAATGAGGAGGTGGCTTTACCAGGGATGAACACAATGTGATGTGGCCTCGGGATCAATGACATCCTGTAGTTTTTAAATATTGTTTTTTTTTATTGCTTTAAGCATTTTTTCTGTCAGACACAGTCGGTCTTTATAAATGATTTGTAGAAACCAGGTGACCTAAACTTGAGGCAAATACTTTCTGTATGTTATCAAAGAGATAAAATGAAGATAATGCACAATATAAGATAATTCCACGTGTAGTTTGTTCTGTGACTTTGCTGGAATGCAATTGTTCCCGCCCCGCTCAACCTTCAGTAGCAGGTATTAACGTGTAAGGACAAAAAAAAATGCATCAGCAGTAGCCTCAAAGCACAGGTGCAGCTAGCATCATCAACGATGACTCTGCTCCATTTAGGTGTCCCAGTGAACCAGTCAGAACCGTGTCCCACTTCTACAACACACACACACATTAAGCGGGGTTTGAGTATGTAGTTCAGACTAAAAACAAAAGCCCAAATCAAGTAAAGTCCATACAGCAGCAGAGCCGTAACAATAACCGCATCATCGCAAAATAAGGAAACTGAACTTAAAAAAAAGGATCTGTTTCTACAATGTGCTGTTGTTAGACACTATTCTCCCACAATGCAATGCACAAAAGTGTTACCAATGATACTATTTAATATCAGGTCAATTTAAGCTGCGTTTAATTATTGGTTTCATTTCCCCTCATCCACTTCCCCCTCGGCCCCATGCAACAACATGCGACGGAGGTCACTTAAAGAGCTGAGGGGAAAGTGGGCGGGGTCAGGGTCAGGGAGAAAAATGAAATGCAGTTAGCCTTCTGCACTTTTAAGGGTTGGCCAGCAGTATGTGGTTCTAGCACTATCCTGTTATGTGCAAATCATCAGAAACACCTGCAGAGTTATTCAAGGGAGGTTCTGCAGATAAATGTAATATGTCCACTATTTTCTTGTACCAAATCTTCTTTTCTTGTACGACCGCAAAGCATTGTGGGTGATATACACCACTGGACTTTATTCACTTTATTGAAATGCAGCGTTACTGTAGCCAAGCCTTTCCAACAGCACCCTAAATCTGTTTGAACCGAATGGATCTTTATTAGTATCACCGGTTGCACCTGTGTTTACCTGCTTTTTTCCTCTGCCGCCATATTGAGTAGCCGGAATTGTACCCTGAACCGAAATTATTAATTTACTTTGCTTTTTATTCTTCATATCAAAACGTCTGCTGCGGTGAAGGCAATTCAAGGCGAAGTTGCAGTTTCTCACATGCTGTGCATTTTAGACTCTGTTGCTGCAACACTTTCAACCACAAACAGAGAAAACTAAAGCCTGCTTGGCAACTTCCAGCACAGGCTCCTGCTCATTTTAGTTTTACGCTTTAGTCCTTTTACGGGGCACCGGCACAGAACCTTTACAGTTCACACAATCGTCATGAGGCTTTTAAAGATAATCTCGATGCAGGTTTAAGGGGGGACGTAATTGAATTCACGAAGGCAGGCCGAAAAGGGTGAACATCTTTCCGCAACCGCCACGTTCTAATTAATTGCACCTTTATGCCAACAGTGGCCGATCCGTCATGGGATTGTGGAGGACTGGGACTTAATGGAGCGCTTCATGGAGCAGATCATCTTCAAGTACCTGAGGGCTGAGCCTGAGGATCACTACTTCCTCCTGGTAAGACTCTTGATTCCTGCATCCGCGTTTTTTTTTTCTGTTTGCGCGTGTTGCCGGCCCTCGTCGACTACTGCTGCAAACCCAATCGCCCCCTGGGGACGATAACGACTTTTCTAATTTAATCTGATCTAATCGGGGCCAGTAAAACTACAAACCGTGTAATTCACACTTCACTTTACGGCAGTAGGCCCGCTGACATCATAGTACCAGTGAGCTCGTTGCAGCACGCTCCCGTTAAGCCTGAATGTGGCCGTTACATAACAACTCTGCATGTGCTCTTTATTCTCTGTTTGCAGACGGAGCCTCCTCTGAACACACCAGAAAACCGAGAGTACACAGCTGAGATCATGTTTGAGTCCTTCAACGTTCCGGGGCTGTACATCGCTGTGCAGGTCAGCCTCATGCTAGGATGTGTAGTGTGTGTATAAAAAATACTGTGTGTGCTTAGTTTATCAGCTTCACAGAATAATCTACACGTACAGCGGATCAATCCCTTAACTCTTCTGACCCCAAAAGGGTTAAAAATGTCTTTTTTTTTGGTTTTCTGTCAATATGTGTTGCTTTGTGTATATTGTTGAGGGAAATATGAACTTCTCGCAAATGGCTGCAATATAATAAAGAGTGGAACATTGAAGGGGGTCGAAATACTTTCTGTAGCCACTGTGTGTGAATATACCGTGCAGTTTTAACAGTGTGACGTTTCCCCCCCGTGTGTTTGTGTGCAAACATCAGGCCGTGCTCGCTCTAGCCGCCTCCTGGACGTCCAGACAGGTGGGCGAGAGGACGCTGACGGGCACCGTCATCGACAGCGGAGACGGCGTCACCCACGTCATCCCCGTGGTGAGTTTTGCCGTTTTTACAGGCGCACAAAAAACGCCACTCGCCTCTCAAACCTTTTGACATCAAGTCACACAAACTAGAAGTGCCATAATCAAGAATATATAAATAAATGACTCCTTACATAAATTAGTATACCAGTAAATGTCCATATTCATTTAACTTTCTATTCAATTAATTCATAAAATAAATGTATTTGTGTATTACTTTCCCATTTATGTTAATTAATTTAAATCTATTTGTGCATTCTATCTCCCCATGAGTTTTTCACCACTTTTAAAAAACACTGTTTTAAAGTATAGGAAGCTTCCAACTTCCCCTCTTCCAACATGACAAGTCGATAAAGAAATGGTTTATCCAGTCCGGAAGTGGTAGAACTCGACTGGCCTGATTTCAACCCTGTCGGGTCCCTCTGGGATGAGCTGGGACACTAAGTGCAGGCCAGATCTTATCAGATGCGGACCTTACTGATGCCGAATGGGAGCAGATTCCCGCAGCCTAGTTCCAGCGTCTCGTAGACGGGAGGTTGTTAAAGGAGCGGGTGAACGGCCGCGACACATATGGGCGTCATTTTCCACAAACCATAGCGCCGCTTTGCGCTAAAGTGGAAAATGCAGAACATAAACAGTGTTATACGACACGCACTATTCTTGGTACTTCTGTGGCTTTCTTTCTTTTTTTTTTTTGCGTTGCCTAATTTATAGCATATTTTAAAGCATTTTAAATTTAGCTGCAGTTTGACCATCCTAGACTTCAGTAGCTTTTTCCTACTCTGCAAAAGCGGTGTGCGTTTTTTTTAACAACATTTCCACCTGTCTACCAGTTCAGTAACAGGATAGTGTTGAGCTTTTAAACTAGGCCACAGTGTTTCAGGGGTTGGAAGGAATTACTCAGCTTGTAGGAAATGTGCTTGCAGAATACATTTAGATACTGGTCGACTGAATCAGCATGTCTGCGGCCACTGCTGAATATGCACAAAGAAATGAGCCAAACATAACACTGGATATGTAGAGGGCCTCGCGGTGCACTAATCCGTTGAGGAAAATCCAGCAGTAGCAGCTGTAAGACTCTGCCTTTTTGTGTTTTTCTTATGAAGCTGCACGCTATGTGACATCAGCCTCCTTTTCCTAACCTTTCCCGTCTGTCTCCCTCAGGCTGAAGGTTACGTTATTGGCAGCTGTATAAAGCACATCCCCATCGCGGGAAGAGACATCACCTACTTCACCCAGCAGCTCCTGAGGGAGAGGGAGGTGGGCATCCCGCCGGAGCAGTCGCTGGAGACAGCCAAGGCAGTCAAGGTGGGTCCTCGCCTACGTTTCCCATCAGCCACTTGTTCTTTCTTTGGATACCTCCCCGACACCCATTCAAATGAAATAAGTCATTCCCCGTGTCATCTGTGGGATACAGTGTACGCTACCGTTCACAAGTTTGGGGTCACCCAGACAGTTTTGTGTTTTCTATGAATTGAAACACAACTCATGGTTGTGAAATAACTGACAAGATTAGGAATAATGATTTGTGAGCCAACAAATGTGATGCTCCAGATACTCAACACGCTCAAAGGAAGGTCAGTTTTCTAGCTTCTCTAACCAGCCAAACTGTTTTCACTTGTGCTAACATGATTGAACAAGGGTTTTCTAATCATCCATTAGCCTTCTGACGCAATGAGCGAACACATTGCACCATTAGAACACTGGAGTGATAGTTGCTGGAAACGGGCCTCTATACACTTATGTAGATATTGCACCAAAAACCAGACATTTGCAGCTAGAATAGTCATTTGATAGTCATCTGATTAGTTTTCTTCATTGAAAAAAACAGTGCTTTTCTGTCAAAAATAAGGACATTTCTAAGTGACCCCAAACTTTTGAACAGTAGTGTATAACCTTCTAATATTAAGATCACAACTTGTTGCTTTTTTGGGGGCATTTTTAAGCACACCTTCTTTTTTACTTGTCTCACCTTTCACTTCATGTTACCCTCAGCTTCATGCCGCTTATGACCATTGAGTGAAATTTCAATAATTAAGAAAGGAGGATGTTTACGATTAGAGTAACTAATTCATTATATGGTAAATGGCTTAGTCATGAAAGCTACATAGAATTATTGGCTGACTTCACTATGGAGAAGTGAGTAAATTCTGTGGTTTTTGAAAGTTTAATGTGAGACAGGAACATCCGTTGTTTTTCTCCATGAGCAACAGCAGGTGGCAGTATGAGTCCACCAGTTACATGCAGCCTGTCCTTCAAAGGTTGTTTGTTTTTAGCTCCTGATAATTAACGGCAACTCCCAAATTGGGATTGAGATCCGACGCTATAGACCAAACGTCTCTGCGTGACGGCATGCACGGAATTGATGCCCCTTCAACTTCCGAGGTCAGAAATGGACACGGTTTGAATACTGCTCCTGCTGTCAATCACCGCGTTTTAATCATTCACCACGATTCCCCACCGTTCCCCCATGTTTATTTAGCAGCTTGTTATCTCAGACGCGGTTCTTGGTGTCAAGGACCGTTCCACGTTACCTTGTGACATACAAACAAGTAGCATGTGAGCTCAAGTTCCAAGCATCGGCTACGGGGGGGGGGGCGCGCACACACACACACACACACACACACACACACACACACACACACGAGCGTGCACGCTGCCAGTCGTGTGTGTGTACATGTCAATCCCCCTGCTGCCCGGTTCGCTGAATGGAACAGGCCTCCCTGCAAATCGTAACCATAAATACACCAAACTGCATCTTCCGCTCAGACATATTCTTTGACAGAGAAGGGGGAAAAAACAATTACAGTCCAAAATGAAATGTGCTTTTATATATTGGCGAGTAGAAGAAGAATACTCCAACTAGGTGCGTGTGTGTGTGTAAAAACAAGGATTAGAATATAAGTGATGCTGCAACCTTGTTGCCTTTTTTTAGTTACTAACGCATGTCAGCTGTGCTTTCACCTTCCTCTTGCTACCATTCTCAACCAATTTGTTTCTTATCTCTTGGTTACCCTGTTAGGTTACCTTCCTTAACCCCTTAAGCTCTAGGCCTATTTATCAGTCTACCTCCCGAAAATTACATGCCCATACTTAATGTAGTATATCTCCACAACTACAGGGGTTTTCTGAATGATCTTGGGCTTAAAATAAAGCTAACACCTGTGGGATAGTTGTAGAAGTCCCAGAATCAATTTAAAATGTACAGTGTTAAAGTAAATCCAGGTAGAATGAAGGAAAAAAGTGAAAAAATTTGCTCCGCCCAACAAAAAAATCATCTATTTGGGTTGAAAATTACTAATACTGAAAGCTAATAATGGTTAAAATAAATTTGTAGCTGAGTTTCTTGTCGACATTTTGGTGTATTACATGAACATATTGGTGATTATTAGTCGGCGTAACAAGAAGGATTTAAGCTTTAAAACTCCAGGGTCCCCCCCTGGGGGGACCTTAGAGTTTAAGAGGTTAACCATTGAAATATTTGTTTTTAATATTTTTGGGATGGGTTTATATTTTTGGTATGTCTCTCTGCCGCTCGATTTCAAATTAAAACAAATGGTAAAATGAACGTCAAGAGAATCATATAGAAATAAAAAAATGTGATCTGGCTGTTCCTGAGGGGTAGTGAAACCTAGTTCTTGAGTACATTTTCAATATTATTATATATAATATCTATCTATGGTGTTACAAGTCAATTTCTGCAGCCATATTTATTCAATAAAAAAGCTAAAAATATTTTTTTCAGCAATAGAACAAGTCAGTTGGCTGTTAGTGCACTTATGATTTCAGTTCTTTATAGTTAGATATTTTTTTTTATAACTGGCTCAAAACTGACCTTAACAACACAAAGGTCAACATTTTTTAATTTAGTGAAAACATTTTTTCATTTTGTTGAACCAGGGGTACTTGACAAAGTCAAAAATGCTTGACGCAAATAAAAAGAAATGAAGCGGTTCTAACACAAGAGGAAGGTTAAGGGAATGACCGAAGCCTCTGTTTCACCTCTGTTCTCCCCCATCAGGAGCGGTTTAGCTACGTGTGCCCAGATCTAGTCAAAGAGTTCAACAAGTACGACACAGACGGCTCCAAGTGGATCAAGCAGTACACCGGCATCAACAGCATCAGCAAGAAGGAGTTCACCATCGACGTGGGCTACGAGCGCTTCCTGGGGCCCGAGATCTTCTTCCACCCAGAGGTTAGTCTGTTACAAAGGAGTATGTTTAATACGTCATAACCCGTACAACAGAAAATTATTAAAAAACACTTGTAATATGAGTTTGGGTGTCAAAATCTGCGGTGAATATATATATAAAAATGCAGCCTTCAAGGCAAAAGACAGCAATGTTACCTCTACTATTTCCATATCTGTATATCCTTTGTTGCTAAGGTTATTAAATGGGTTGTTTGTGTTCATGCATATATTTCAGGTTTGGCTTAAAAAAGACTTTGAACACAGAAAACTGATACGCTACAAAAATGACTTTTTTAATTAGTCCAATATTGAGTAGAATTATCTTATCCCACTGGCAGATAATTTATCTTATTTCAAGTTTGTTTTTCTTTATTTCAGTCAAGTTGATCTTGTTTTAAGAAAACAAGACTGGCAGTTTCTCAAAAGAAGATTAGATTGATTAAATTAATGAAAAAAAAAACTTGAAATAAGCTAAATTCTCTGCCAGTGGGATACGATAATTCTACTCAATATTGGACTAATTGTACCAGATATTTTCACCGGTTATGATTTCAGTTTTCACAGAATGGAAAACTACTGAAAGGTAACCAATCAGAACGCAGGTGGCCTTAAAGAGACAGGAGCTCCCGCAGCTTGTTGCAGGCAGAGGCTGAACTGTGGGTCTGCCTTAAGAGCAAGATAAATTTTGAATGAATGAATGAATAAAAAAAATCCGGTAGAGCCCTAGAATATAAATAGAGAAATGGAAATGTGCCTGTTATGTCCCCTTAAATTATTCTAATGAGATACTTAACAAATTAATGACTCGTCTTCTGGGTTTCCTCACAGTTCGCCAACCCCGACTTCACTCAGCCGATCTCCGAGGTTGTGGACGAGGTCATTCAGAACTGTCCTATTGATGTCAGGCGTCCTCTTTATAAGGTAAGCTGACATCTACAATGATGGCATGATTGTGTGTTTGCAGTGAGCCAGTGTGAAGGATTCTTTTTGTAAAGTTATTACACGGCTTATTTGGTGACATTCACACTTGTCCACTAATATTTAAAAAAAAGCTACAGTGGAAAAACTGCAGCCAGTCGTAGTTGGTTTCTAGGACTTTATATTGCCGTTTGTATTCATTTAACCCATCCGTAGAAAGTCTTTTGTTGGAACCTTGAAACTTTTTGTTTGAATGTTTGGCCTCGTCGCGCAGAAAAGACGAGAGGCCGGCGAGTAAGATGGAGTGGGAAGCGATTTTGGCATTCTAATCCCCCCCCCCCCTTCCGTCGCTGTTTTCTGTTCAATCCGCAGAACATTGTTCTGTCAGGAGGCTCCACCATGTTCAGGGACTTTGGCCGCCGTCTGCAGAGAGACTTAAAGAGGACGGTTGATGCCCGGCTGAAGATGAGCGAGGAGCTGAGCGGAGGCAAGCTCAAGGTGAGTGGCGCTAACGCGCACGCGGCGGGGGGGATCGATACCGCTCGGCAAAAAACACAATTACCATGTGAGGAGCGAAACAAACGTCTTTTAAAGTTAGTGTCCTTTCCCAGTCCGGCGCGGAAGCCGACGCGCGCTGAATGCCCGGGTTTTAGCAGCAGGTTTAATAAAGGGTAAACCTAACGAGATCTTAAAAATCTACATTTGAAATGTTTCACCTTCAGGGAAGCCGTAGTAAGCGCATATCACTCCTCCTCCTCCTCCTGATTCATCTTGATGATGTGTTAACGTCGCCCGGGCCCGGTGCTGAGCAGACGGCGTCTGTAAAGCTGCCACAGCTGGAGGTGACAGAGAGAGTGATCGTATCTAATCAGAAGTGCAGAGTCTGTGTATATATATAATACACTACCTTTTAGAAGTTTGGGGTCACTTAGAAATGTCCTTATTTTTGGGGAAAAAAACATTTTTTTTAATGAAGATGACTTTAAACTAATCAGAAATACACTCTATACTCTATCTACATAGGTGTATACAAGCTCATTTCCAGCAACTATCACTTCATTGTTCTCGCTCATTGCATCAGAAGGCTAATGGATGGTTAGAAAAGCACAGCTTAGCACAACTGAAATTAGATTAGCCGGTTAGAGAAGCTATAAAATTGACCTTCCTTTTGATGAAAGCAAAGTTTGAAAGGACAAAAAATATTATTTAAAAAATAAATCATTGTTTCTAACCTTGTCATCGTCTTGACTATATTTTCTATTCATTTTACAACTCATGGTGGTGAATAAAAGTGTGAGTTTTCATGGAAAACACAAAATTGTCTGGGTGACACCAGACTTTTGAACGGCAGTGCATGTGTTTGATTATAGAAAAAAAAAAATCGATTATTTTGTTCAATGTTGAGATCACGATAACTCAAACGATTATTTTTTTTTTAGCTACACAATACATTTATTCAGCATGAGTGATTTTGTGCTTTGATGATAGATGGTTAAACAGATTCGTTCTGTTGCCAAGAAAATCTCGCAGGTTATGTTCAGAACAATTGGTTTCAACAGAGATGCATTGCGTTTTCCAACGGAAAGACTTTGTGTATCAGTGATATTTTCGTATCCATGGAGCACTTATCAAAAGCTGCATTGAAAAGCACTTCACAAGGGGAGCAACTTTAAATAGAAAAAAGAGACAAATCATAAAACAGATAAAAACCAATTTGTTGTATCATAAACCAAGAAAAAGCAGCCGAAATAAAAATCCGGAATAAAAGATGGCGTAGCATCTCGGTGTAGAGTGTAGATAGGATTGTTGTGTGAAAGTGGATTTAGCTTTTGCTGTATAAAACTTATTCTGCTAGCATATGAGTGAGTGTACCTGACCTCTAACCCTTCTCTCCTCAGCCCAAACCAATCGATGTCCAAGTTATCACCCATCATATGCAGAGATATGCAGTTTGGTTCGGTGGATCCATGTTAGCATCAACTGTGAGTATTCCAGACATGACAGCACCACACAAACATGATGGGAAATTGTTGTCAGGAGCAACATTTTGTCTTTTTTTTTTTTTTTTGTTCATTTTCAACTTGACTGGAAGTGAACTCTGTAGTCATTTCATTATTCTTCGCTTCTCCCATATTAATTACTTGTGTGAGCGAAGCTGATCATTTTACCCACCAGGAACGTCACTTTGTAAAAAGGTCAAATCCACAAAACGCTAATTAACGTTAAACTTAATCAATTTGTTCCCCCGATGTGCACAGTCGCTCGGGTTTCTCGGTTAAAGCAGGCTTAGCGCTTCACATTTACAACTTCCAAATCCGTCCTTTACTGAAATCCGCTCCGTTGTCATCGCGTTTTAAGCTGTAGATAATTACAACACAAAATGTCAAACATCAAAAAGGATCTTAAATTGAAAGGAAGAAAGAGAGGTCTTAAACTTCATCGGAGCGGGCAGAGACACGACGTGAACAAGCTCCCGCTGCCTGAGGGGACGAGGACAGTGTTCTGTTAGCGGTTGTATCGAAGGGTAAAGGACACCGCATTTATCATCGTCACTGAACACAATGTTCACGTCTCGACTTTTTTTTTTCCGAAACCGTTCAAAGAAAGCAGCTTCATTGTCAAAACAAAGCAGCTCATTAGGTCTCCAACTGTCCTCAGCAGTGCACTCGGTCTCCAGTAGTGGAATAATCGCCTCACATATATGTTACCACCTGTGTAGTCTACATGCATCACACACTTGTACAGTTTTATACAGTAGTATATTGCAATATGTGTCATATTGCTGTAAAACCTGATATGTATCATATCATATGACGTCCCCGCCAATACCCAGCCCTGTCCTCCACTGGATGGATGTTTGTTTTCGTGAGATCCGTGGTAATATGTGGGCTTTTCAAGCACGCGTCGCTTTTAGTGTCGCGCAGCAGCTGTTACTGACAGCCGAGACTTAAAAAAAAAACTTTCCCGTGTTAAAAAACATACATTATGATCCACCACCGAGACCCCCCACTGTGCCACCGTGCACCATCTCATTGAAACGAATGGGTCGTGCCACTAATGTCTTTCGAAGTGGTGCTAATGTCTGCTTTATGCAAACAAATTAAAATGAAATGATTTGATGCGTATATGGCGAAGATGTTCTCTCCCTAAGTAGAAAACTAAAGCAAGATGACTTTCTCCCTGTTGGATACTGTTGTTCTCTTTTTCAGCTTGTACTTCACAGCTTTTACATAATATAAAACATCTGCCTCCCTTTGGTGCAAAGGAGGTTCTACTTTGCTCAGCAACAGCAGCACAGCTGTTTGTTTAACCCTTTGAAACCTATGAGCATCTAAATGTTACTCACAGCTTTTTTTTTTTTTCTCTATGACATCATAGTAGACAATTTAGACATGTTTCTAAGTACTTCCTGTCATATGACGCCATCGACTTCCTGTCCCTTCCTTCCTAGAACGTGGTAAATACAAACCCTCCCAGAATACGGTCATTTTATTTCGATTATTATGACTTTCAACCCTGACATGTATATATCTATTTAATCATTGAAGTCTCGAGAATAGATTAAAAAATAAAATTATTTTTATATGTGATAAATAGGTTTTTGTTTATGGGCAGCGACAACTATAATAGCCATTAAAATGCTATTTTCTGCAAAAATAAATAAATAGTACAAAATGGAAACAATAGCTACATAACACGGCTGTTAGTGAGTCATGCATATAAATATATGCATGAAATCTTTGGAAAAATCTGGGTTTGAATAGGAAAAGTATAGTCATAGACGTAGCGGCTCATAGGTTTAAATGGGTTAAAATGAACGAAACATGTCTGAATGAATAGAATTAACACCTGCTGAAGGAAATCTGTTCTTTTTTTTAAAAGTTAATGTGTTTAGCGCTCACCTTCATCTCGGTCTTCCTCTCCACAGCCTGAGTTCTACCAGGTTTGCCACACCAAAAAGGACTACGAAGAGATCGGGCCGAGCATCTGTCGCCACAATCCCGTGTTCGGAGTCATGTCTTAACTTTGGACCCCCCCGAAGCACGGATCCGCTCCAAAGTCTAACAGCGGCGGGGAGGGGCTGGAGTGGGAGGGGAGGGGAGGGAGGAGGGGAGGGGATGGGGGCAGCGGCTCTGGATGCGGGAGGGCTGGTGGTGCTTCTATGCTTTTTGATTACATGTTCAGCTACGGATGTGAGGGACGAGAAAGGGGATCCAGAATATGAAAAGGAGGAGGAGGAGGAGGAGGGGGGAAGAGAGCGAGAGAGAGACCAGATCAAACACAGAAGGGCTGGGATTTTTTGTGTGAATGTTCCTTTTTTATTTTTGTTTCTTTTTCTTTCTTTCTTTTCCAAAATGAGGGAAAAAAAAAAAACGGTTGGAAAGCCAAAACGACGTTAAAGAATATTTCTGGATCTGTTGAGCGACACGCAGCGAGTGACGACGACGGCGACGACGATTATAGGTGGTTTCGGGTGGAGGCCTAAATAATGACAAAAGCATTGATAGAAATCTCATGACACCAGAACATATTATTTATGTTTATAGAACATGACATTATGTGATCATTGACACGTTTAGAACATATTATTACTGTCTTCTTTTATGTTTCTGCATTTTTTTTTTTTCAGCTTCAAGTCTGTGTATCACGGTTAGAGCTTGTTTATATTTCATACAAAAAAGGTTTTATATGTAAAACTTTGGAAATCAGGGGTGAAAAACAAAAAAACAAAAAAAAGGTGAGATACCAATACGAGCAAGTGACCGCTTTAACCCATGATGCAGCTTTGATCCGCAGTATGTTCCTGAATTTTAGGTATTCTATTATTCCCCACGTGTCATCGCTGTCAGCCCTTTAATTCTTCATGCATTAATACACACTTCAGACAGTGTCAGGTTTCCACCTCTGCGACGCAGTGAAAAAACCCAGAGAGGATTTCCGGAGGATATAAAGATGAAACTGAACAAGAGCGACTGTCAGACCAGTATTGTTTTTTTTTTTTTTTTTTATTATTAAATACCAAATTATTAAAAGAATGGGATTTGTGTATTTAATGCCTTGCAACATTCCAATAAAGGCTCAAATTTGTTTCTAAGCCCTGTTGTCCTCTTTGTTACTTTATTTAAAATGTGCAAATGCTCGGTCATAAATCCACATCTTATGCAATTGTCAGTAATAGGAAAAAGACCAAAACTAAGCTACAAATTCGGGCGTTTTAACATTGGGGCCTACAGGGAAACGACTTTTTTTTTTCCCCCCCTTCCCTCTTCAAAGCCTGGCACTGTTGTTGGGGTTTTGCCTACAAACCAACAGGTGATGTCACGGCCGTTGCCTCCATTGTTCTATGCAGTCGATTGTTAAAAAGAGGCACCTGTTGGTGATCCACAGGAGAGATTCTGGGCTTTGTCTCCTCCACAAAGGGCTGGCACATTGCAAGTAGCCTGATGATCACGCTGAGGAGAGTTAATTG
This sequence comes from Lepturacanthus savala, assembly GCA_030544235.1. Classification (NCBI taxonomy): domain Eukaryota; kingdom Metazoa; phylum Chordata; class Actinopteri; order Scombriformes; family Trichiuridae; genus Lepturacanthus; species Lepturacanthus savala. The sequence continues at coordinate 11,503,391 of CM060470.1, read as the reverse complement.
AATTTAGTTGTATCCGGGTCTGTGCCATTTGGCGACGGGAGCAGCGTGCTGTGCAGGGTTACCTGTAGCTCTAATGTGTGGCATCCTGTTCACGTCTTAGGGAAGTAAAAAAAAAATGTGTCAGTTTTACATAAACACTTCTTATACATTCTTAAAATGACCTTATTTAATTAGATACAGTAAGTTAATTATCTGTGTTAGATATAATTATATAAATACTTTTAGTTATTCCATAACTAACTGTGAAAAGGCAGATTAATAGAAAAGAGAATGAAAACTAAGAAAATATTTTGTTGAAATTACTTAATTATATTATCTCCAGTGATTGCAATAAATAAATTGTCTATATTTCTGCGTTGATTGTATGAATATATTTTAATGGATCAGACGATATTTTTGCAGAATAATTATTTTTGAGTAGAATTTACTTTAATTTTGCAAGAGGTTTCTACTTAAATACATTAGGATGGAATTACTCACCTGCTATTTTTGTTAAATTAATTATGTATGTAATTATTCAGTCAATGTAATTGTTTAACTCCTACATATTTAAGTTAGTTCAAATCTAATTCGAACTTTTCGCTATTACAGAACACAGGGTGAATTCGGCGTTATGGATGTGACATTCATACTGAAAACTGAAAACTAAACCTGACATTGATGAATTAGATTTGACATTTTTAAAAGACTTATTTTTGACTTAATGAGGTAAACATAAGCCCACGATATGAAATGTTTTGAGCGAAAAGTGGCAAAGAAACCTCGTGTGATGGATGTGATGAAAATGGAAGTTTTTCAGGGTGAATAAACACATCTTAAAAAGTCTTTGTATCACCTTTCCAACGGATAAAATATCATTGTGTGGTGTAATGTTCGTGTCTGTAATACCCACACAACACCTTTAAAAAAAAATGCATTTTTTGCATGCAAATAGTGCTGTTATGTTATGGAGCACTACTTTTTTTAGTTGGAACTCTTTTTAAAATATCCGAACAGAAGGCTCTATATTACCCCCAAAAAATAGGTGATCCACTGTTGAGACGTACATGTTATGGGCAGATTAACCCATTTAAGCCCAGATTTTTATCTAAGATTTCATGCATATATTTTTTTTATCTGTTCGGTCACAAGAATCATGTCATGTATATATTTGTTTTCCATTTTCTACTCCTAGAAGGGAGTATTTTAATGTCTAGCAATTATAGATGCTGCCTGCCCAAATATGTCAATAAACAAAAAACTATGTTCTCAGCAGGAAGGGCAGGAAGTCAATGACATCATGTGACAGGAAGTACTTGGAAACTTAATTTTTTTAGAAAGAAAATAAAGCTGTATGAGTAACATTTTGATTTTTTATTAGTATAAAATGACAGTAGTCTTAAAGGCTCATACTCTTCAATGGGTTAATGGTTGACATTTCCGTGGAGCCGCCCCACAACATTGCACAAGTTTCATTGTTTCAAGTAAAAACACGTTCTGTATAATGATGCAACACGAGATAAAACCCAGAAGAGAAACCTCTACTGTTTGTGCTTAATGTGATCTTTGCTGAAGCTAAAATATGTTGCTTCTGTACACACAACAACCACCTGTATGAGTTCAGGTGACAATCCCATGTCAAGTTAACTTTCATACACGCGGCAGTTGTATGACAAACTATTATATTTCTTTACCACACAGACCATTGATACAAAGCCCTAGAATCCCAGAAAATCCTGTTCTCACCTGCTGTAGCACACGCGTGCTGTATTTAAGGTCTCTTTTTAGTCTCTTTTCTTTCTCACCTCTCTTCTCCTGTGCGCTGTTCAGGCTCAGTGAAGAACAGAAAATACAACAGACAATACCATTAATCCTGCAAGGCCAAAACATTTGTCACTCTTGGAGAATAATCAATTTTCATAGTGTGTCAGTGCATTGTCTAGCTCTAACCTATGTCTGTGCCGCTCTCCTCGCCACCTCCCCTCCCCTTTTCCGGCTTAGTATAGAAACGAAAATAGCATGTATTACGCCAGTAAATGCCTTTGCTGCCCGAGGACGACTTGCAGCTCAAACGCTTTGCAAATGGTCTGTGCATCATTCATCATAGCCCCGGTTGAAAGTCTACAACAAAACACTTATTTGGTTGGTGTGCATTTAAAGACGTGTATTGTTTGTATTACTCACCGGTTTTCCGTTTCACTAGAGTTGTACTTGCACTTTAGCAGATGGGAAAAAAAATGGTACAAACTGACCCGGTCTGGGCATCTGTCGTATTTCAATGTTTTTTTCCCCCCTCATTACTTCAATTTTCCCCACACCAATTAACCGATTTGTCTTTTTAATTTGGCATAAAGATACCCTCTCTCTCTTGAGATCAGCAACCATTAGTAGCCTAAGGTTACAGCGAGTAACATTTACATGGTTAAAGCATGAAATATAATGGCATACGCAGTTGGTGTGTAATTGGGCGTAGTTAATTTCAGGGGATTTCAAAGTTTGGAAACCACTCGCCTACAATATCAAATGCCTCGGAGGAAGCAACAGATATCTCAGCACAATGTTATTTCTCATCCAAGGCATAAAGGATGTTTTTTTGTCCCCACCAAAGTGGTGGCAGAGATAATACTATGCTGTGGCCTGATCCCCCTGACTGGTGTACTGAATCAGACAAGAGAAAATCTTTGAGCTGTAGGTTAATTAGTGACTCCAGAATTTTTGTCCAGACAAGATAGGAGCTTCGAAATTGGTCTGTCGTTGTTCGGGTCACATCTATCACCGCCCTTGTGCAGGCAGCGGATTTCTAGGCAAAGGGGGAATTGTGCCAAGTGAAAAGGAGAGATTGAATATATAGGTTAATTGTCCAGCAATCGAGATGGACGAGAGGCAGAGGGGGAAAAAAAAAGGGTTCCAGTGTATCTTCACCTATTGATTTTCTAGGATCAGTTGTGAGAAGAGACCACAGAACGGCACTTACTTCACAGGAGAACGGCCGGCTCGATGATCTAAAAGGTGGCCAGCAGCAGCAACAGGGCTGCTTAAGGCGGTTACAAATTCCAATCTGATCTCGAATCACTGAGATTAAGCTGGGCGGGTAGAGAATTGACAAGAATTATTGCTGCATTTCACGGCTTTCCAGAACTTCTTAGGAGCTGAGAGGGAGCTAGAGACCAACTCGTCATCATGAGCAGACTTTACCTTCCGTACCAGAGCAGATTATATGTTACAAATCAGTCTGAATAAACCCAGTCAGGTGGTGCTTTACTCACTTGATGAACACTGCTCATAAATTAGTGGCAACCCGAGGACTGGAATGTATATTTGCAGAATATACATTCAATATCAGGGATTCCAGAGGTCTGATCACTATTAAAGAGATCATTCCTCTTTAGGATAACATAAAATGACACTCCCTGATATAATTGGGCACTGATCCTCAAATCAAGGAAAGTAGTTGAAGAGATTTGGCAAGATCTCTTCAAATCAGGTCAATAGGAGTCGATTTTAATGGGTTCTTTCACAGTCAGTCTCGTCAGTTCACTGACTAACTAAGAAAGATTTAGGCTTGACGAGATCTCCTTCAGGTATCTTGATGAGGGATTAAGCCAATCAGAATTAAAATCTCCCAGAAGACTGGTTTCAGAGTTATAATGCTGACATTCTGCGAGGTCGTCAAAGGACCAGGCATCAGCCAGAGGAGGCCTATAACCAGCTCCACTGACAGAGTTATGGGCAGTCAGCTCCGTTTATCCTGGAAACTATTAAAGTCACTCATGGAAATCTCAGAGTAATTGACAGAATTCTTAAGCCAAATCTCCGCGAGGACTAAAACATCAGGGACAGTTTGAGGAATTAACAAATTCGCATGGTCTACTTTTCCGAGGACTTCAAACAAGTGAATGAAGCCTGAACCTTTTCTACATTAAGGTGCTTTAACACCCCTAGTTTTATTATTTGATCCACACAATACAACAAAACTGTTACTAATTAGCATATAGACTCCATCTGCAAACAAACCAAAATTGGTCCAATTTTCGGTTTGGCGCCAATTCTGACTCTTTATGAAAGGACATGTTTGGCCATCGCTACTTGCTCTTATCTTCGTGTATTGGACATTTTTGGCAAAATATCCAATCTGCGGATGGTCTGGACTCACTGAAGATGCAAAAGTAGACTATTTTCATGAATGAGGTCATATTGTTCCAAAGACCCACAAGGTAGGCTATGAAATAATTAGTATCCCCAGAGTTTGGACCAGAGTCCGCATCCTCACCAGAGGGACTGCACCAAAGTTTGTCTTTTGGTGAGGAGCCAAATGAACCGAGACGACCTTTATTTGTACGTCTCATTCCACTCGATTGATGCTTTCACACCAACAAAAACTAACCAAACTCAGCACCTTTGGTTCGAACGGACCGTTTGGTGCGGACCAACTGCTGTTGGTGTGAAAGCCCCCTCAAATTTCTCCAGACCATCAGCAGACACAACTTTGGCAGAACCAGCATCGACAGGAATCACAGCAGAGATGAACTTACTTGGAACTCATATAGACATTTTCACATCTTGATTTCCTGGCTCAGCATTAGAGGATGTTTGCACCAACCCTTTTCCGTATATCCATTTTTTTCCTTCCCGATTTTGAGTTTGGCAACAAAAATATTGGGACAAATTTGACTGGACCATACTATTAGATGAATTTCCCGTGGGCGAGGTGATGAGTGCCATACATCAGAAGAAAGTGTCATTGAATTTTGATAGAAAAATACAAAGCATTTTTTTTCAGCTAAAATGGTGAGTGATATGACCAGGGATGTGGACTAAAAAAGACATTTTTTCCATTTCAGAAGTACTTTAATATTTTGCAGCATTAATATTTTACACCATATTTAGTTTTCAGACTGAAACCTTGCTGGAGGATATTTTGCCCAAACATCCTCCCCTGAACTCCTGTCCGCCGGACAGGCGTTTGTCCTCTTGAGCCAATGAAGCAGACCGAGCGTCTGATGAGGAGAAAAATGCCACCGCCTCCGCAGCGGTCAGGCCACTAGATAGCGAAAGTGATGATTAAAAGACTTGAGAGCCCTGGCTGGAGCCTTCAGGGGAATTTAGAACCCAGCTGCCTCCTTTTCTGCGTGAGTGTGAGCCCAGAGAAGTGAGACTGATAGAAGAAAGAGTACTGCTCAAATGCAGCTGTAAATGATTCCATGCCTCCTGGAACCTCAACAGCCTGCTTCTCCTGGTCAGAAGATGATTCAGGGTGGCGTTTCCTCCCCGAGTGACTCACATACTTTATTAAAGTCCCAGCGCTATATATGTAACTTGGCTTGACTCAACCCCTCCCAGACATGTTGTTGAAGCTAAAAGAAATTTTGATTCTCAGTACTTTAGAGCTGAGATGATTAATCAAACAGTTGACCGACTGAAAATGGTAACACATTGTCACAATCATGACATATCTTACATTGAGATTAAAGCTAATTTACAGGTAGTCATTATTTACAGGTTTTCCTGTTTTTTATGACGGCAACTCAACATCTTTGGGTTTCTAACAGATTTTGATCTTTTGATTATAGATTATAACAAGGCCTATATTTTAAAGACGCACAAGTTATCATATGGCTGTTATATAAAAGATGTCACTGAGAGTCTCATGGATTTCCCTCCCCAGACCTGCAACTTCTATATTATGGTTGAGTCTTCTGAGGTTTATCAAGGCTGCTTTCAGTGGAAATCTCTAATTAAAGCTAATCATGCCAGAGCTAACATAGTGGAGCGTTTGGCTGTTTGGCAAAATGCATGTTTTAGAGGAAATTTATAGGGTCAGAATAAGTCAGTCAGTCATTTTCTATACCTGCTTATTCCTCATTAGGGTCGCAGGGGTCTGCTGGAGCCAATCCCAGTGCGAGGCAGGGATACACCCTGACCACCCCAGATGGTCGCCAGCCAATTGTGGGGCACACACACCATTCATTCACACACTCGCACCTATGGGCAATTTAGAGTCAACAATTAACCTCAGCATGTTTTTGGACTGTGGGAGGAAGCCTGAGTACCCGGTGAAAACCCACGCAGACACGGGGAGAACATGCAAACTCCACACAGAAAGGTCCCAGACCCAGGACCAAGGAGGTCTTGAACCTGTGACCTTCTTGCTGTGAGGCAACAGCGCTAACCCCTGCGCCACCGTGTCACCCTTTATAATATTTTGTTGCCAAGTTGGTTTATTCTGAAGAATTTGGAGATACCCTTTCTTTCTTTGTCTAGATTTAAACTGATTTAAATCATAAATTAATTATCATAAATTCACAAAACCTACTTTAAAATTGAAATAAGCAGGCACCTTTAAAGTACAAGCGCAGATACGGTCCAACCAACCGTACAGGTGATGAATTGATGTTATTGGAACCAAAGTGCCTTCTGGAGATTCTGGATTTGATGCCCACGATGTCAAATGTCAGAACGAGCCGCAACACACATCACGTGTCACGCCGCCGCCACTCTCCGCCAACTACACGAAACGATCCCGGTGTGAAATGTGCATTTCAGTGGAAGGGTCCGTGTGTGTGTGTGTGTGTGTGAAGAAGCGGAGAAAACAAAAGTCGACAAAAATATTTCACTTCAAGGCACTCTGGTAATCATTCCGCAGTTGTTCAGGTGACAACTGTCACCTCGCAGTGAGAAAGTGTGTGTGTTTTTTTTTTTTTTTCTGTGTGAAGCTGCGTGGGTTTCCTCTGGGTACTTATCTTTTTTTTTTTTTTTTTCCTTCTGCAGTTCAAAGTCATGCTGTTAGGTGAACTGGAGGCTGTAAATTGGCTTTAGCTGTGAGTGGTAGTTTGTCTGTGCGTGTCAGCGCTGTGACTGACTGATGACCTATGCGGGGTCGGCCTCTCGCGTTCCCTGCAAAGCAGCGTTTCCCGGCAAGGCTTCGTGCTCGCCAGGCGGTACTTCGCGGTTGCCAGGGGGACATGTGGAACGATTGTGGAGCAGCTCGGTGAAATGAGTTAATAACTGGGCGAAATTATATAGATTTACACGTACTGTACGCCAGGGGGAAAACATCTTTCGGCGTTCGCATGGACACCAGACTGTTTTAAAACGGACTTGAACAATTTGCGAACCTGTCCTTAAATGTAACGTGGCCTAAAAATAACTCCGACCTTTATCTTGATCTTTAATAAAGACAGAAAGGGGCAGAGGCGTTTTCAACACCCAGACCTTTGTAGGTGTATTTTTTTCTTATTTCAACAGATAAATGCACAATATTTGAGATTAATATGGAGATCCTATATATCCAGGCATACAGTATTTGCTGTAGAATACACAGTAAATGTCTATGAGCCTTTAAATCTATGACTGTCGTTTTATACTTAAAATAAAAAATCAAAATGCAGATTTTTTTTTTTTTACATGATAGTACACAACTTAGACAAAAGGTTTTAACCCCTTGAACTCCAGCCTTTTATTAGGTTTAGGACATACCCATAGTAAGTAGCGTACGGTATGTCTGGAAAAAACACAGATGTTGGTCGACACAAAACGGCCATTTATTATTATTTATTTTTGTCATAAAGCTACACTGATGGTACCGTTGGACTCGTCAAAGTCTCAGCTTTCATATGAGATGTCATTTGTTTGTGTAACATGAAGTATCAGAGCGCTAGTCATCAAAATGTGGCGAGTGGGTCGGCTTTATGATCGTATACCGATTTTCATATTTGTTAATTAATCTGCTTGGTGTTGGAGTTGTGTTTGGTGTGCGTTAATATGACTTATATGCGCTTGTAGCGGAGGTTCTCCTGTTTAATTTGATGTATAGCTTGACTATATTTGTACATGATTAGCGGAGCAATCTGAGGGTCTCCCTACAGGGGGACCCTAGAGTTTAACGTTTTTTAGAATAATCCCCCAAAATAGAATTATGCACATAGGATAAATATGTTTTTATGGGCATATTTACTATAATAGCCAATAAAAAATGCAATTTTCTGCAAAGAAAATAAGACAAAATGGGAAAAAATGATTGTTAGTGACTCAACCGATATGATTATATCCATGAAATCTTTGAAAAAAAAAAAAAATCCAGGCTTCAATGGGTCAATATAACGCTTAAACGAGTTAATCTCAAGTTTTTAATCAAGAGTTAATCGCATTAAACAATAGTGAAATATCTCATATATCATATATTATGGCTTAGGTGAATATTCAGACGTGCGATTCCTCAAAGATCTTGCGGCAAGCCTCCCCCTCAGGAGTGGAGTATTAGTACTAAGGGTTTTGGATTGATATGTTCAACAAGCACGTATGGGAGTAATGTTCAGGTGTCGGTGTAATTGTAAATTTTCTTCTCTTCAGATGTCAGTTTAACGTGAGAGATCTGTCCCCATTACAATGCCGAACAGCTTGACAGGAGATTTTTTTTTTTTTTTTCTCGGTTGCCAATTCGGTCCCCCAGAACCCTGTTATTATGGTCTTGTTTTCAATATTTCCATCTCTTCTGTAGGAATGAAGGCTATAGCCTCATTTGAATGGAGAGGAGTGTCACCTCCCTCCGTGCAAGTAATCGCTTCTCCCTGAAAGTAAAATAGTACACCACCAGGTGGAGATCTGCATTCAAATGGTCTTACCCTCCAGACAGGAAGTCAATTTGGAGAAAAGCCTTCAAGCTTCTGACATCTACATTTAGCTCGACACGGTTTTTGTTTGCAATGCATGAATTGTCTTATGCAGAAATATGTTGAACTATTTTAATAGTTCCAGGTTACACAGGTTTCTTGTGTGCCCTCTGAAAAAGCCAACTGGCCTTAAATTGACATTTAAGGCAACAATGTAAGCTAGCACAACAAAGCAAGATGCTCCAAAATAATTTGGTGAGTTGTTATTACTTAAGTTGTGGTTTAAGACAAAGGGCAACAGTTCCGCTAACACTTTTTTCCCCCTTTGTTTGTGAAAAGCAGGAAAGCTAACTTTCCGAGTTGGCATTTTTTTTTTTTTTTTTTTACCTCAAGTCTCATTGTTGCTGTGCTGCTGCCAGGAGCTGGAGGTAAGTTTTAAACAACCTTTAATTTATTTTAACATTAAATGACATAGGGATTTTATTTTGAGCTGTCTCGACCTACACATTTAAACATTTAAACCCAACATTTAAACACAAAGCTTTTCAGTCCTGAGCAGTTAGCGGCTAACTGAGAGCTGCTAGCAAAGACTGCAGGAGTTAGCCACTAACATTAGCTTCTCTGGGCAAGTCTGGGCATGTTGTCTTCTGCCTGGTTGGTATTGTGTTAAAGGGGCAGTTCAACAATTTTGAAAAGTTCATCCATCATCATGACACTAGCAATTTTCGAGGCAGTTAGCACAAATAACAATAGGGGAGTGTTTGTGCTATTATAAGTTAGTAGAATTTACCATTGAGTTGACAAAAATCTGAATTAGCAGTTGATCAAACTGAGAAGCAAAACTATTTAGTAGTAAATGTTTATTTTAATTGCCCATCTTAAAATTTTATCTTGAAATTTTGAGTTAACTTTTTTTTTGCAGTGTGTTGTCTCTCCTGTAGACAATAAAAAATATAAAAAGTAAAAATATATATATATATATTACATGATTACATGGTTATATTTTTAATTGGAGGTAGCAAACTTATAAAGGTACATGGGGAAAGGAAAAAAAAACTATTTATATATATATTTTTTAATTATTTCTGCACTCATGTTAAATGCTTTATTGTCTGTCCATGAGTCTTAAGACATCACAAATAATTCTTTTTAAGCAGGAGTAGCTGAGATGTTTAACATTAAGCTCATCTCATGCTTGTATCTATGAGAACTTCATGCATGAAGTTCCTCATTCCTCCAACAGATGTCACTCTCTCTGTATCTCTGGGCGTTTCTATTTTTTTTTTCTCTGAACTGCCAAGACTTTTAGCAGTTCATTCGGGTCTATCAGCTATGTAAGACCCGAGATGAATACATGCTACAGTGGCCGCAAAGCCATTCAGTCTGTCTCTTCATATGTTTTCATAAGCGGCCTCTTTGCAGCAGTGTAGATGAAAAGGTCTCAGAAGTGGGAGGATTAATGTCCAGACCAGCAGCATGCGCAAAGCTAAGTGCAGGTACCATTTAAAAAGAGTATGCAGGGAGGTTAAATACGAATATGTCACAGCAAGGCGTATCGATCTGACAGGGCATTTCCTTTTGGAACCCTAAATTGCTTCCGCTTTCGCTCCACACAGCCAATGTCCTGATTCATTTGAGGGCTAATGACACATACACTGCAGTGATTGCTGGCACTTGTGTTTCATAGAAGGAGGTAATATATTTTTATCTTCAATAACAGGCCAGAAATCAGAGGGTTGCTCACCCGGGTGAGTGCCAATCACATGATAAATGTTGACGCGCATTCTGAATGTTGACTGCTATAATAAAAAGAAAGAGACAGCGGGCCGGAGGAGGCTGTGGCTGTGACTTCAAATTTTTTGATGCGGACGACGGAAACACAATATTTAGTGTATCTTGCGGGTTGGTTTCTGTGATATTCGTTACTCTGAGAAAAAGAAATAAGGAATAATAATAATAAAAAAGAAGAAAAAAAGAGCTTTTCATGATACATTTAACAAAGTTCCGACATTCAGCGATCTGAGACACAAAAATGTAGTCATTATACTACATCTCTGGATTTTCCTGCCAATTCTTGAATTTATGGAGCTAATCTAATGATAACAGCCACATAGTTATAATAACCTTTCCCCAAAGTCATCTTAATATCAAGTTCAAAAGACGTTTACCTCTTGAAAAGTATTTTAGTGGCTATACAACTATGGTTTATTATATACTTGTTTTTTTTTTTAATATATATATATATATATATATATATATATATATATATATATATATATATAATTAATATGCATAGACAAGCAGCTGTGATGCAAGCAACTTTATTCACACACTTATCTGGGTAGTTTGACTGCAGCTGGAGGATTAAAAACTAAATTAAAAAATGCAGATAAGGGCTGACTCATCCATGGCCCTGTGACACAGGAATATATAGCTGCATCGTCCAATATTGCACAACATAAATATGATGTTGACACTTGAGGAGGAGGTCAATAATCAGGTGAAGATAATAGCAGGAAAAAAACAAACAGATATTCAACAACAGTGACGACATGAAAATATAAGTTTCTCCTCATAACTTGCCGCTACGTCACATCCTGATATTATTGCCCCTACTGTTCGTAATGCATCTTAAAGACGAGGTCTGTATTTTTTATTCCGGAGCTCTACTGTTCAGCCTCTTGTCTAAAATATTCAGATTTAGCTCCTCTCCTGTCACCGACCTGACGCCTGCATGGAGGGACATGAAGCTGACAGGAGAAGTCTGCTTCAGCCTCCTCCGTACAGCTGTGGTGACTTGCATAAAATCGCATTTTGAGTATATACCCACACACCACATCCGAATATTGTGCGGGAAACTATTCAGTTCTTTTCCTTATTTGAAGGTTTTTCGGGGCAAAAAAAAAAAAGACAGCCTTAGTGTGGGGAAACGTTTAAAAAAAAAAAAAAAAAAAAGGTCACAGCCAAAGCAGATTGCTATTTCGTGATCAAACCAGACATCGGGGAGGCCCAAGCCGGCCGTAGCCTGATCACCGCCTGTCTGCAAGGATCGGTTCAGCCAGAGGGACAGGGAGGGAAGTCGAGTAGAAGCAAGAAGCAGGAGGATGAGGAGGATGAGGAGGATGAGGAGAAGGCTCCTCTACCAGTAGTCAGAGAAATCCTTGTCTTCACTGGACCAGAACCGAAAAGGCAAGGCAAGTTTATTTGTATAGCACATTTCAACAACGAGGTAATTCAAAGCGCTTTACATAAAACATTAAAAGCATCAAGATACGATTAAAAATCGGTTGATTAAAAGAGGGAAAAAAAATCCCAAATTTCAAATTAAAAAAATAAGAACAGCCAGAAATTAATTGGAAAACTCTCGTTTATACGTTTCGCTTCATCCATCTTAATAGCGCAAATGTTGTGTTCATTGATTTGCTGAAGTTCATTAATTTACGTTTCTAAAAAGAAATTACTTACTCCTGTGACCAAAGACATTGATCTAAATTCTGAAAATACTAATTTCTGACTAGTGTCACCCATTTCTGGTTTAAATCCCACCCATTCCAGGACGTTGTAGTTGCTTGAACAGATATAGATGGTGCTGTACTCGTTCCTCCTTTATTACTGTGATTTCAGTTGTATTTACAGTATCAGGTGATCGGCTGTACGATAACAATCGATTAAATATGTAATTTCAGTCATATTTACAGTATTAGGTGATTATTGAACAGTAAAAATCAATTACATACTGTGATTTCAGTTGTATTTGCAGTAAAGGCTGAACTGAACTCTTTGACTACTGTAATGTAAAATATACAGCGATCTACAGTAACGTTACTAACTGCAGATTTCACAGCAAGGTTTTACAGTGTGTGTGTGTGTGCATGATGTTCTCAGAGCTGATTATGTGTCGCTGGTTTTCAAGCAAGCACTACTGAATTAGTTAGTTTGATAAAATTTATATAGACCTGAACCAAAGGACACGGCGAGGCCCTTGATGAGGCTGTACATGTCTTCCTCTGCCGTTCCTCTGAGGACAACTGTGTGAAGAGGAGCTCTTGGAGAGTGTGCACGAGGCTGCGCCATACGCCTGTGTGATAACTTCACACAGCCAGTGGGCCAAACGCTATTTTTCTCAGAGGCTTTCCTTGAGAAGGTTCTCTGTAATGCACAAACAGTTGCTTTCTGTCTGAAGGCGGCTGCGTGCGCCGCATGGAACAATGCGCACACCGGTGTGATGTTTCTTCCCTTTCATTTCTTTGAGGAGGAGGATGGGGGGGGGAGAAAAAAAAAACTTCCAAAGAAACGCCTCTTGATCTAAGAGAGTTGGTTATGACTTTGGATATGACCGCAGGATTTGACCTCAGAGTGGCTGATCTGATAATGAGACGAGACGGAGGGACCGAGAGTGCATGTAAATCATAAACTGTTGGCCAAAGTCGGGGCTAAGAGGAGCGCTGTCTTAAAGCACAGTAGTTTGAGCAAGATTTGTGTTTCGTGGTTGAAAAGGGGGTTCTCCCCAGAGAACGTAAAACCGGCAGTAAACCCACTGCGGTGCCAGGGAGTGCTCGGCAGCTTCCTGTCTTCTGACGCCTTTTAAGAAATGCTTAACCAGCGGATGCACATAGACGGATCTCTGTCTCAAATTATCAGGAGATAGAGGGCACGTTGTGGGATTCTTGCCTCTCTCCATGCACCAGCACCGAATGGCGGACCACTTCGCTGCATAATGCCTGATCCTTTGTGAGTACGGCATTAAGAGGCTAAAGTTCTTGGTTCCTCTCCCTGCCATGGCCTTCCCCATGTTCGCTTCCCCTCCCACAATCAGGCACATAGGGTTAACGCGCCATTAACTGCACCGATGCGTCACAGGTGTCCTTGACTGCGTCGGAGGCAGCGCTCTCTCCGAAGCTATTTGAATGCGAGACTGGTTATGGTGTCTCCCGTGGCTTTATACCTGTAAAAGAGGCGAAATCCTAGTCTCTAAACAGGTGTTGAGCGTTTCATATTTACAGTGGCAGATTGGAAGGTGGAAGTCACTGAGAGACTCTCACGTGTTAAGCGGTGTAGAAAATAGCTTCTTCCCAGTGGGTCTAGGGGGGGAACGAGCCAGCGTGACTGGAAGTATTCCTCCCTCATGTCCTTTCTGTTGCCACGTACGCCGAACAGAAGGTGGGTCCTCTGAGGAAAAAAAACAACAGTTTTTAAGCCTTGATTTCATTACCGTTATAAGGCTATTAACAACAACAAAGAAAACATTATTTTACAGTTAAAACTGGTTTACTTCTACAACCGCGAGTGATTTGGATGCCTGAGTCAGGGCAGGATCCAGAGGAAGAGGACTCAGGAGTAGCAGGAGCTCCACACACACAAGCCGAAGCCCCAACACATTTATGAATGAAAAGTTGATGGACTTCATATTCCATTTAGGGTTCAACCATAAAAAAACGCAAAATTTGGGATCCTTTCTTATCATATCTTAAAAGTTTAAAAAATCCTGAACGCTGTGCACTACTCTCCATCAACCTATCAACTCTGTCTACTTTCGGTTCTTCTTTCCCTTTTTTTTTATACTAACAGCTGCATCTGTCCAGCCAACTGTGTTGAGGTCTTGGCCTGTAACTGTAGATAATTATCAGCGAACAGCCGGAAAGCTTCATATTTCCCTTTGACGGCTGTTGACAATGCAGCCAGAATGCAGCGTGTGTTACTGACACATCACAGAATGCTCCGATGGCTGCAAGAGAGCTATTAGAACTGCCGTGTTAGAAAACTTCCCCCTAACCACATGTCCACCAACAAAAAAACAAGTAAGCCAGCAGCACCTAAAAATGAGTCTGTGAGCCAATGGTAGAAATAAAACAAAAGGCTAACTGAGATTCCTACAAACGCCGGAGGACCTAGAACCTTCACGAGAGGGTGGTACACCTATGACATTATCCTGTCACCCCCCCTTCAGCCATAGAAAATATATCCAGGTCTGTCATGCCAGAGCAGTGGGAAGCCAGACACCCACCATTTGCCTCCAAGCATTTAGATATTCCGCCCTTTCATGGGTCTAATGGGAGGGCCAACTGCAGCGCAGGTTCTACATCACGGGTGATTATAGGTGACCCACAGTACTGCACATATTCAGTCATAAAGAATGCTTAGATGTTACAATGTCACAATGTTCAGATATAGGTTTGCGTTATTTGAAACAAATAAGGTTCAATTTATCAAAATCTTTAGGTTGTTTTATGGTTACTGCTCCAGAGAATGTTTTTTTTTTCCTGAGGAAGCGCCGGGCAAATAATTTCTCTAATTTATCGATCTAAAAGTCATTCTCTAACGTGACTGGAAGCGTTTGCTTCGCTTCGAAGTGACTTCTGTAATTTGTGCCGACCTTTGTGATGTCAGGGTCTCATTACGGTGAGAACTTTGTTTTAATCAGTGCTCATTATAAATTATTCGCAGAGCCTGTCGGTATCTGCCTGCAGCTCCGGGGCCAGATTGTCGTATACGCTCTGTTCTTATCTCCCTTCAATGATAGGGTGCATCCGAACCCCTTTGTTTCCCCATTTACAGCCTATGGCGCTGGAGTAGTAAGGGCAGCAACCATCTGTTTGTCCACAATTATTTATTCTGTTGAAATAAAAATAACTGATTAAAAATGTAAAGCTGTTTGTGCTGAGAGTGCTGCATACATGCACATGTTAAGGCCTAAAAAACATTGTTGTGGTGGTTGGAATATATGTAGGCAAATGCATTGATCAATTTAATGAAGTAGAGATTGTATAGTGTTGTAAAAAAACTGCATAGTTTATACTGTTACAACACCAGAGCAGGCTGCTTCACGGTAGCCTTAATTACATCTGCATACTCCTAGTAAAAGCTTAAATCCAAGATTGTTGTTGCCAGTGTGTCACCAGTGATTTGCACTTGTGAAGTGTTTTCATTTGAGTAAACAGCAGCCTGACACAGTAAATCTGGTTTAAGATAAATTTACTGAAAAACTCCAGATGGAAGCATGCTCGAAATTCGCATAATTTTACCAAATGAAATACTCGGCTCCAATATTGTTGCCTTCAAAATAATGTTCAAACTGTGGGTGAACTAACAAAACGGTAGCAAAGGGGATTGATGTTGAGGCTTTTCTGATGACGCGGAAAGATAAATCAGAGAAATAGGTCGAAAATGGCGCATTTCAGGGCAATTTGAACGGACGGAGAACCATTATTAAGACATTGCCTGCTGTAACCATTAGGCTACTAATGTTAACGATCATGAGGGAAAGAGTCTTCTCATGCCAAATCAAGGAGACAAATTGGTTAATTGGATGTTTTTTGCTCTCTTTTTTTCTGGTGGAAGCTAATCTGGATCAATGAAATCAATAAGACACCTCATTCTAGATGATGTACAGTCCCTTATACCAAAGGATTTAATTAAAACTACCATCAGAGCAAATTTTGGCTACCCGCCCACGTCTCTCCAACTTGCTGAATGTGCCATTACAATAGTAATTCTCCTTAGAAGCGAGTGCACCTGTCTTTTAAAGGGGATGGGAGATGACAATCTTGATTGTTGCCAAGACAAGACAACCCCTTGATGTCATGCGCCCTGCTTTGTTCCCACCGTGTTTGGACTCTAACTAGCGAAATAACACCCCAAAACCATGATTTTTGCTTGTGTTTTGACCATGTTTGCCCTGTCTAATAGAGGCCTTTGCAGGAATAGAATGAACAAAGTTGCAACACCACAAAGGACTGCTTTATGTCGGTTTTCCTTCGGTAAACTACAGAGCATGGTCATGGGGAGTGTAAGGAGGACTTTTTTTTTTTTTTTTGGAGGGGGGAAGGCGGGTGGGTATTGTTGGGGGGGATAAACATGGAGGAGTCAGGAAGGATAAAGTCAGGGGAGGAGGAGGAGGAGAGGAGATAAAAGCGTCTGAAGTCTGAAGGTTGCATAGAAGCGGATAAGATAGAGTCCAGGAGGACGTATCAAGGAGACAGGCAGAGATGTGGAGGTTGATAGGAGTTTGAAGGAGGGATGGAGCCACTCCTCTTGTATCTGAGCGCAATTGGGTTGATGGGGGAGTGAAGAGGCAAAACAGAGCATATCGGTCATATTTTTTAAATTATTGCCTGTTTCATCTTCATCAAGATTACTGTATCTGCTATAAAAAAACAACAAAAAAAACATTGTAGATAATGCTGATGTGGGCAGTAAAAAAACAAGATAAGCAGAGATTTAACGTGAATTTTAATGTGACCCCTAATGTGGCCGCTGCTCAACAATCTAAAATAGCTTTTGAAAAGAGAGTAGTAGTATATAAACTGAAGGGCAACTCTAATGATACTGTAGCTGTCCATGTTGTGCTTTATTAGTTCTAACAGAATGTGTATCTACTCCCTACAACCTGTGCCGAATCAACAAGGTAATATCCTTGGCAGAGAGAATGTATTTGCATGTAAGGATGCTAATATGTCTGGCTGCTGGTTGCAAATTGGGAAGAGGCTTTTTTTAAAAAATATCTCTAGGAGGTAGGTTGTCGGCCCTGCCCAGTTGGCAAATCTACACATTTAGGACGTAGTGGAGCAGATGGTCGTGACGACCTTAGTGAGCAATTCCCAGAGCCAAAGCTGTGTTTTCCAAACATAGATCAATATGGGATGTTACATCTCAACACTTCCCCTGCCAAGCAGTATGATTTGTCATAGAAAATATCTGACACTAATAAAAATGCCATCCAAAACATTGGAAGACGAAGCAAATCTCATGAAAAGAACAAAACCCAAATTGTTTTGCGTTGTCCATCCTCTTGATACTTTCCAACTTCCCACTGAACAGCATAATAGAAAGACAGACGCAGATTTTGTATGTGAAAATGCTTTATTCAATCTTTTTTTTTTCGGTTTTAAAAACTGAATCCGTTTGTTTCGGAGGGAGAGACCTCTGAGGATTATCTTTTAGACTTTTGGAATCAAAAGTGGTGTCAGATACGGCCTTGGATTGTCGCTGGGAGCTGCCTCTTGTTGGTTTTGATCCATCATCGTCATCGTCAAAACGCCAGCAGCTGCCTGGAACCAGCACAGCACGCCAACCGTGAGACCTACAGTAGAGGTGCTCCACGCTCGCTCTCCCTCCATCACTCACATTTGGACATTTACAGCAGACCAGGTAACAAAGGCAGAAATGGCGAATGTAATTAGGTAAAAAGTTACGGGATTACGGGATCAAAAATATAATAAAAGAATTATTATTGAGCATTATTCATTATTGACCCCCAAGGGGAAAACTCCAATAGTCACCATATGACATGTATGACAAAAGAAAAAAACAAAACAAAAGACCATTGACCAGTTGATTGCAAGTGTTTTTTAACACTCTTATCACTACTTAACTGCAAGAGCCTTCTTTCTGCCTGTGTATTATCCTTTGTAGTGATAATGCATTGAGTTTCCCTGTTTCACTAGGCATCAACATTTCATCTTCCATATGCGTTTCTAAAGTTTAAAAGCCTGCATTGTAATGGAACATGTCCACGCCTGGCAAAAGCATGTTGCAGCTCCATTGTTGTATCAGACAGTTCAAAGATGTTGCAGCGACAACAAAAGCCTCTGAACCGGTTGACAGGTGTGGTTCTAATAACCCAGACTGTGACCTTAGGGATTTTCTTTGAAGATGCTGCTTTCAGTTAACAAGGCGGGCGAGGCAAGCTGTAGCGTTGCTGTCAGGGCAGCCGGGAAAAGCGATATTTAGGTATTTGTTGGCGGATGTTAAAGCCTGCGTCTTCTCCGGACCGCTCTCAGGTTGTGATACACCTGTCAGTGGTTCAAAGGCTTGAATTGTGACCAGAGAGAGGGGAGCTGGACTGCAGGCCTGATGAGCAATCTTCTGTGAGAAGCCTTCTGCAGGGACGGCGAGCGGTTGATAAATGTGCTTGTAAAAATAATAGAGTTAGGAAAGAAACCCGTGTAACTCGTCCAACTGTGTTACATTGAAGAAACGTCAGTTGTTTGGTGCTGAAAAGAATTGTGAAAACTTTAGGATGAAGACATCAGACTATGTGGAAATTGTGACATTTATTGAACAACGTTGGTATTAGGGAAAAAGCTTTATATAATTTGCAGCAATAAATATAACACAAAACATATGCAAATGTTTTTTACCCAGTGTATCTGCTTGTGTCAGCTGAAGCATGATATATGTAACACGTCAATTGTGACCTGTGAGACTTTTTTCACCTTAAAGTTCTTTTGTGCCCCAAGTCCAGCTACGTGCTGGATGTAAGCGAACCTCGAAGCAAGTCTCTGTACTTCAAATGTCCATCATCTATTGTGAGCTGGGGAAAAAAAATTGTCAGCATAATCCAGGCAGCCATTAATTTTCTCCCAAATTGTATCCGGGAAAACCATTTAAAAATAATTTGCAGGATTCAGGGTTGTTCAGCTACTAAATTATACTGACGTGGTAATATTTCATTAAAATTAATAGAACTCTTTAACTCACTTTAAATGAAAAGTACCAGGCTGAAATATGACAGCGAACTACAAAAGCACTCTGAGAGCGCCACACCACTAGCGTGATTATTTGGTCCGCACCAGGCGATAACATTTTCCCTAATTAGCATATAGATTCCAGCATGTTCCGCTTTGGCACCCGCAAACGGACCAAAACTGGTCCGAAAGCGGAACCAAAACATTTGATAAACGCAACAATGTTGCAACTTTGCGAAAGCGACCTTAGTGTCTCTGACGTAGTGTGCAAAGAAAACAAGATATGCAGATGTAAGATATCACCATTAGGCGGTCCCAAACAATGGCAACTGTTTGAAGGTCCATTTAGCCCAGTGTTACCAAGCAACAAAAAACTCAAAGCGATCCAGAAACCAGGATTTCTTCTTCTATTATCTGGTCATGGTACCATTGCTAACAAACAGACAGATAAACAGACAGGCAAACAAAAGCCGGCCAAAACATAACCTCCGTGGCAGAGGTAATTAGGGCTCAAAGTTGCATGTTGTTGAGGAAAATGAGCAAAGGAAGATAGTATTTGATAATATTAATACAGGTTCTGTTATAATGACCTTTCCTCACCAGTATTTTACGCATCCAACGACTTGAGTTGCCATATATAGCCACCACAATATCCAAGATACGTACCCTGTGTGATGATCAAAGAGGCAAAGTCATTTTCTTTCATATACTCACTCTTCACTAGTTCCTGCTCACTTTATTGTTTGTTTTATTTTGTATTATCCTGTTTTTAAACCACAGCAACAGGGGACATTTCTGTGAACCTTTATGTTTCCAATGTGATTTTGGACACAATTACATTGTGTGATTTGCTTTTGAAGTGAGGGATCCAGGGAGCGATCTTTAATCAGTACTGAAGTAATGGAAAATTTTGCTGTTATTGTGCTCTTGCATTGGCTGAATTACAGTCTGAGCCATAAGTTTTGATTTGAGTGTATTCCTTAAAAAGATAAATGCTCATACCCGGGAGATTTTCTGACAGTCTTTGTCATTGCTTTATGATGTTAATCAATTTTCCAACAACATTTGCATAAAGCGTCTTGTCCACTCGGTGAGATGATTATTGAGTCCTCTTGAAAAGAAAAATGTGTCTTCAATCCTTTATCCTTTTAATCAAGCTGTCATTGTTCTTAACTGACCTGTCTGGTTAAATTAAGATTCAATTATAAATACAAAATAAATCGTGTCCGAAAAATCAATCACAAAAAAATACATGTTTTGTATGTTTATATCAAAATTCAATCACATGTTCTTCCTGCCATCTTGCCCAGTCCACCTGTCAATCAAGGTAACATCAACCTTGTAGGTACCCTATCCGGTTTGCACATGTATTTGATACATCCTCTTTTCAGTGGTCCATATACTGCTTTAACCTTACAGTGCTTCTGTACCTGGCTTCAGTCTTGAGACTTGTAGAATGTGTAACGTATCCTTTGTGTATTACTTCTGCTGCAAGTCAACAATATAAATCCATTGGTGGTTGTGTCATTTGGTTTATTCAGACTTGGCAACGGGTGCCTTCAAGTGATTCTTACATCTCATATCCTTTTCAGGACAATAATTGTCAGTGATAGACAACGTGATAGATCTTTACATGACAACTCCATCTCATGTAATTAACAAGCTGCACTCTTAGGGGGCTTTCACACCCAAAGGCGCTTAGTTCAGTTAGTTTTTGTGAAAGCATCAATCGCGCTTGGGTGTGCACTAAATCAAGAGGACTAAGACCTCCAAAAAAAGGTGGTCTCAGTTCACTTGACTCCGCATCAAACTTTGCTGTAGTCACTCTGGTGAAAACGTGAACTTGGGACCAAATGAGGGGATACTAATTATTTCATAGACTGCCTTAATGGATCTTTGGAATAATGTTCATCCCATCTGACCTCATTCGTGAAAATAGTGCATCTCCTCTGCCTGAAATGAGGTTCTATGCATCTTTGAGGACTCCGGTGCATCCACAAATTGTTCTCCAGGTGCAGCCTCAACTCATTTTCGAGTTGTATATTTTGCCAATGGCCGTGTATTACAGAGTATGTAATACACAAAGATAAGAGCAAGTAGCAATTTGCGAACGTGCCACAACATAGTGGGTCAGAATTTCACTGAAGATAAAATCGGACCAATATTGGTTTGTTTGCAGGTTTGAAAGCGGACCATGCTAGAGTCTATATGCTAATTACTTAAAATTCTTTTGCCTGGCGAGGAGTAAATAATTAAACTTGTGGCATTGCAGCTCCCTTAAACAACAAATATAACAAAACCATAAGACAGCAACTAAGATGTACCACGAGTAAGCAATGTTGCCTGTCTGGCAATTGATGTTTTATCTTATTTCACAACCACAACCTATAACTCCTAAAGTGTCCAACTGTGCCTCACTAACACCACCACATAGTGCAACACAAAACATTTCATTTTTTTCATGCTTTAACTAAGGGTAATGAGGTTGACTGCTCAAACCTGACATAACCCTGGGGATTATTCTATTCTTCTGGGTCTGTCATTGCAAATTTACATGTCCGGGAAGCCGCTGCTCTCTCTGGGGGATACCGGTGGACTGCACCGCCCTCCAGCTAATCCACACTCTGCGTAACAGGAGCAGACGTGAGTAGAGAGGATTCTGACAGTTTGGTTTGTGGAACAGCTATAGAGTGAAGCAGGGTTCATAGTGGGTAGCAGGTCCTTAGTGAGTGTGGGTTGGGCAGGTCTGACCTGCTGAAAAGACTCCAGCAGGTCAAACTGGAGTTTCCACAGGTGCTGTCGCTCCAAAAAGCAGCTGGTCCATGTATCTTTTAACTAGCCCTGACTCTGAAGGACACAGTTCTTTGCCATGAAAGTAGCAGTAAACCATTTTTTGCCCCTGTAGTTACATGCCAGCACATAAATGAGGAAATAAGGAAAGTCTTTTCTTATTTCTCTTCTTATTTTCTTTATCTGCATCCCTCCACCTGTGCTTGATGTTTTAGCAGAACAGTCTCTTTTGTCCTGGGTGGTATTAGACTGATGCAGAGCTGTGTTTTGATGAGATGTGCTGCAGGAGAAACCTTGGTGGTTGAGTGAGACCTTTCTATAGGACAGCAGGAAACTGTTCACTCACTGGTGGAGGGAGTATTGTCCCTGTGCAGCCTTCAATGCATTTTTCATACTTTGAACAAATCTCTCTGCTAATCCATTAGTAGAGGGGTGATATGAAGCAGAGCGAATGTGCTGTACTCCATTTACCTCAAGGAATTTTTCAAATTCTTGCGAGATAAATCGAGGACTATTATCACCCACACAAATTGTGCTGGAAATACAAACTGACTGACTGAACATTTTACCAAGCTTCTCAATGGTTATCTCTGCTCTTCTTGATCTTATTATTGACACTTCTGGCCATTTGCTGCCACCAGAAACATCCTCTCCTCAAATTGACCAGCAAAGTCAATATGAATGCATTGCCCAGGTGCCTCTGGCCAATCCCAGGGATGAGCTGTGTGATTAACTATGGACAGACGAGCAATTAAACACAATTAATCATTTTAATTGATTGCCTATGAAACTTGAACAATTTCTGTATTTAGAAGCAAAAAGACTGAGAACACTGGATAGCCTGTTCGTTTCATCTGGGAAATAGCATTAGCTGTCGCAATCAGATAGCTTTTTAACATTGAGAGTTGGATGCATGTTATCTGATTGCAGATGTTGGTGGAAGTTGATAGAAAAGTTGGCGGACAGTACTGATCCTCTGGACTACTGCATGTAGATACGACAGTTGGACATTTGAGTGCACCGATGTGGTGATTAACAAGCAGTGAGTTGGATGGAGGCAAGGTCTGCAAAAATTACAAATGCGGCGGGAGAGAAGTGGCCTGTGTTCTAGAAGCAGTCATCAATCAAAAAGCACACGTTAGCTTGCCGATAGAACAAATTTGATTGCATGCTGCACAGTGGGACTTCCAGCCACTTTAATCAGAGCAGGCAAATATGAGGGAACTTGCAGAGCGACACAATCACACCGTAGATACGTCCATGTGTGCCTGTTGGCAAACATGCACACGCTCAAGCTTGGTGTCGATGGAACACTGTGATTGATGTACAGTAAGTGTTCGATGCGTTCTCTGCAGCGACTCTGTTGGAAGTCATGGGGAAATTGAACACAGTTCGCCCATCTTGTTCCATTCAAAGAGGTCAGGCTAGACTGGCCCTTTCTCATTCAGGTCTAATCTCAACTTTCGTCCATGGGCATCACCCTTGTGCAGCTTGTGGTAGATGGGAACATTTGAACAAGGCAAAAGCAAGAATGAGTAGCGCTAAGAAACAAAGGGATTGCTCACATTTTGAAGGATTACTTTGCTCTGGAAGTCATGACATTTCAAAGCCAGATTTTCAAGGTATATTATCATATTGCTTAAATATCCCCTTCACACCCAGATTGCTACCAATTAATTAACTGCTCTGATGCATACAGAAAAAAATAGTAACCTGTGGGATGGGCAGGAACAAATAAACTCCATTCAGTTATTGTAAGTGTCAAGTTGAACATTATTGGATGGTGATTTGTCTATCAAACTCAACTACCATCCCCTCTACCTTTAACATATGTACTATTTAAGTTTTATTAATTTTGAGTCACTTGAACCCCATCTTATGACTTGAAATGACGATGTCATTAGTGGAAAATTATACTAATAATACTGTACTACTAACAATAAACGTAATGATAAACCTATCTCATATAGTATTACATTTTCACAACATATTGCAACTATATCCCAGCCAGGTCAAGATCTTGACAAGCTTTTAACATTCCTTGTCTAGAATGCATCCATAAAAAATCTGCTTAAGGATCTATTAATTGTTTTTTGGATTGTCTTAGGTGATTTTATTCTAATTTAGAAAGAGTAGAAACAGATTTGTTGTATAAGTACTGAGTTCAGATATAACAAATATTTGATCAGCTGTTTCTGCTGTAATCGTCTTCATGGAACATGTGTTTTGACTGATTTTAGTGAAAAAAGCTCATTTGTATACTACCCATATGTCCAATACTACACATGATGTGTTCAGACACCGTATTTAGAGTAGGTCACCAGAGCTCAGGGCCTGATACACAACTTGTGGCCATAAGATGGGAGAAAGTATACTTAGCATGAGTGCAACATGAGCCATTCCACAATCTGTGTTCACTGCTGTATTGATTAAATTCGATTGTCAGATGAGTGTGGGATGTACAATTGAAAAACGCGACTGAAACACTGTTAAAATCTTGATTTATACGTACGTTTGCAGGTAAAGCCAAACATCTTAAAGACATTTTCTTATCTGTTACCAAAAGTGACGTTTTTACAGGATATGATCTTTAGAAAGAGAGAACAAACAAGGTATGTTTTTTAAATAGATATTCGCTCATAGCACAAAGCGTTTTTTCACGGACTTTACCTAAATTATTTTTAGTAAAACAAATTATATATTTACTAAATTAGTTAAAAAGAACAAATCTGATATAATAACAAGGGGACAAAATTCCCCTCTAGCTGCTTGTTCATAGTAATGGATTCTCTGTGACATCTCTAATCCTGTTACTGTAGAGCTGCTGGACAATTTGTAGTTTTAAACCAAAATAATAAAAAAAAAATCTCCATCTAATTCCCAGTCTTCTCATGGTCAGATGATCTGTCAGCTAAAAGTGCTTGAACTGTTTGGGGCTGACTGGGTGGATTGAATTCCATCATGAGGGGCAGAGCAGTTTGAGAAGGAAGGGGAAATCAATTGTGGCTTCTTGCCAGAGATATGGGCTGTTTATTCAGAGAGAAGAGAAATAAGATAGGTCTCGAGATAGGCTGAAGGATGCACAAAAACACTCTAGGGTAATCTGATTTCATCCACATTTCCATATGTGGGACTTTTTTTTTTTTTCTTTTAGAGAAAGCCTACAGAATAAGGCAGCGCCTTTGATCTGATTCTGCAATGTGATTTTCTCGTCACTGTGATTTTCACAGAATTAAACACAGACAGTTTCAAATTGTGCGCGTTAATCCATCGGTTCAACAGTTTGTACACGTTTCTTGATGTAAATGTCCAGATTCACACTATTATCAAATACATTTTAAATTAAATTTTCATTCAAAATATATATATATTTAAATGGTCACATAAATAAGACAAGGTACTCTTAGCAAAGCCTCACTGATACATTAATGTAGCCGCTAACAAACAACTACATCAGAGGTTCCATTATTGTCCAGCTGATTTAAGTTATTAAAGACCTGTGAGCCAATCAATTACACATCCTGTGTTACTTGGACGAAGAAAGAAGCCCATTTTAAAAAACTGTACATTAGGCTGACTGGAGTAATACTAATTAAAAGGTTGCAAGGTAAAAGTCAATTGAAACCCCATTCAGAGGTTAACTAATATTACAGGGAAAGGTGGGAAATAAAATAATCATGGTGCTCCTCTGTCATTCCTGTAGTAAACATTAGATTGTTTAAAGTTCTTACAGGGTCTTTATTTTTAATTTCCACCATCGAATTGGATTCTAAAATAGGACACATGTTGGCCTTTAAGATGTACTTGTATGATAGTTTATTAATAGGAAATGAAATTGATGTCATACTGTGTCAATTGATTGGGACAGGAGCCCCATCATGTGAAATATGTACCCTGTTTACATGTCTGTTATGACATGCTAATCATGTAACAAACTAATTTTATGCACGCGCACACACACGCACAAACAACAGCAGCTAACAGCAGTCAACCACCTTAACAACGCAGCAAAATCTAAGGGACACCTTTCCTGTGGCCCCATGCCTGGGAGATAAAATTAGGCAAGGTCCTAGGTCCTCTACCGTTAGACTTTAAATTCATCTCATGAAATTTGGTGATTTTTTTTTTCCCACAGTTTAGGCATCAATTTCAAAAAACCTCCGCTATCCTCAACATGAGATAGGAGTAAAGCACATTCGCATCAGTTATATTAAGGTTTAAACCATTAGATCATATACATGGGCAAAATATTTGTTTCTTTTAAAAAACGAGCCTCATGGTATATTTGAATGAAGCAAGAACCCATTGATAAACTCGGAAATAGCGACTAACCTACAGAGACCACTATGTTGGATGACTGAAAAATATATTAATTTGTGAAAATGCATACACTAGCCAGCAACAACTTATAGAATCCACCTCTGGGGAAGTCTCTGGTGTCATGAACTGAGCGAACCAAGCGCTGCTCTGATGTGGTAGCGTTAGTCCCCTGTAGAGCGCTGCCTTAGGTTTGACACTCCACCGTTGGTGATAGAAAATACTGGACACGTGCACGAACACTGTCTGCCATAAAGTCCTGTATATAGACCTCTCAGTATTTCTCAGCCTCTTTTGGCCTATTCGCGAGCCTCCGTTACCAGGGCAACTATGACGTTAATGCACAGTCAGTGACAGACTGTTCATTCTGATTTAATTCTTCTCTGGTATGTCTTGTGAAATTCTTTTGGCTTTATTCCAAGTAGATGGAAACCGAGCGTATGCAATGGAGGAGGTGGTAACCTTACCCGTTCCTATGATGGTGACACATCTTCACAGTTTCCTATAGTAATGTTGAAATGGCTTCCACACGCTTGTAATGTGTTCATGCCATAAGACACAGCATGTTGCGCTACAGGTTTAAGTATTGTGAGGCAATTTGCCCTTCTTCCTACCAGGAAAACTAGCGTTACATGTTAATTGGGCCTATGCCAGTGTTAACCTGGGTTGTAATATAGTGCAACCATAGCAGGCAGCCTGACTTTCTAAATGGCATTTAAAATGTCTTGATGACAGTTGCTCTTTTGGTGTGAACACAAAATAAGAGTCTGAACAGTCCATCGCCATTACATTCTAATGTTCTGCCTTTCAATTATTGATATCCAGCAGGAAAGGGCACACTTATGAAACAGATGGGTCACAAAATAAACTCCAGAAACTCAACACTAAACCTAATTCATGACTTTAGCTGACGGAAGTCTTAGAGTGAAATCTTGTAAATTAAGTGAAGAAGTTGGACAATGTGCTGGAATATTTACCCAGAACTGTGGCCATGACAAGATTGTTGGCCATGAATATTTGACAATGGCAAGCCTCTATTGTTGTTAATGTTTAAGTCTATCATATTAACAAAAAAGATTTTGGCTTTGTGATATTTTTCATTTTCACACTAATGTAAAAATACCCACTGGGCTGATGAAATGCATAGGAAGTTAGAGCATTTCTTCCTATAGAAAAAAAATCCTCCACTTAAAATTAAAGTGTAGGTATTCATTATCACTGGGGTGGTAGTAAAAAATTACTTGGATATGTAAAATCACTGACAGGGGTACTATTTAAGGTCGGGTTCTCATTTTCTCAGTTCTGTCTTAAAACAGTAAGTCAACATACTGACTATTAAGAGCGGGTGAGTAAATGAGCAGCAGAGTTCAGTATGTGCTGGAGTTTATGTAGGAATTTGGATGATGTACCATAAAGAATGCTGTTGCAGTGATCAATTCTGGAAGCAATGAAAGCACGGATCAGGGTTTCGGCTGGCGCAGCAGAGAAGGAGTGTGATGGGTTGAGACAAGATATGGTTTTAGAATGGAAAAAGGAAACCCCGGTGATTTGATTGATGTTATGTTCAAAGCAGAGGTTGCTGTGAAAAATGATTCAGAGCTTGTGGATATGTGGGGAAGAAGAGAGGTAGAGAGGCTTTATCGATGATGAGGCGGAAGATGTCAAAGGTTTTGGTGAGGGATTCACCACTGATGATGATCATGTCGGATTTGACAGTTTAGTTTAAGAAAGTTTGCTTGCATCCATGATTTAATTTCAGCGATGCAGTTGGCTAAAGTTGAATGAGTTACAGTGGTGATGGATTTGGTGGAGAAGTAGAACTGGACATCATCAGCATAGCAGCGGATGCAGAGAGAGCTGAGGAAGAAATGGCTTTGAAATTCCTTATGGATATATTCCATTTAACGTTAGCAAAGGGAATAGGGATACCAACATTCATAATGAATAGCAGATGGCCAGAGATATTGAGATGGAGGCTGGAGAGTTAATGTATTACAATACCAGAACTATACGATGTACTGCACTTTAGCCACTAGCATTTGGCTATTTGAAGGATCCAGATCAGGAGGAACCGGAATCGGAGAAATTTTGTTATTGGAATTGTGTTTTAATCCTAATTTTAACATATAGGTTGCATTTTTGGGGGGTTGTCACAAAACCTATCTTACTGTTCCCTAATAATGTATTTTTTATAATTTGTTAAATAATACAGAGCTTTATGATTCAGGTTGAGGAAAGTGTGTTTATGTAGCAGTTATACACTTCTTTAAGGGAAAGGAAAATGTCTTGGATATGCTTTCCGTAAAACAAAACATAGGAAGAAAAGAAGAGAACACAAAAACAATAAAAAACAATGAAGCAGAATCACTTAAGAGCAACGAATTGGTTTAACGTGCCTATGGCTGTAGCAGAATTGAAAAATGATGCAAATAAAGACGGCGAGTCAATGAAATTAGATATGCAAATATGGAAAGCTTGCAGTTACACTCGTATTGCCTGTGTGAAATGGTTATTGCTGTGAAAATGAAGTTTTTCCTCATTTCTCAGTATTATCTTGGCATTTGATAACTTGCAGGAAAATCAAATGGGAGCAATAGAAATATCACAGGAGCAATTAAACCATAATTTACTACAGGAGGAGAAAAAGATGACACGGTGTATTTAATCTATGATGATATCATGTTGGTTGTAAAGAAATGTTGGCATAGCATTGTTTTTACTTTCCACTCAAAAACAGCTTAATTGAAATATCTCATAATCAGACTCCATTTAAATACTGATTCATTCACATTATGTGCCCCCAGATTCTGCACTGAAATGATTTTTTGGATGTGAGCAGAATACTCTTAGTGCTGATGCCTAAAATGTCATTTATTAGACCAGTGTTCAATTACAAATGTGTGCACCATGGCGAGATATAAACTTTGGCTTCCAAGATATATTCAGCAACAATCATAGGCTGAAAATTTAATTTAATCAATCATGCATCAGGAGAAGTCTGTTTCCAGGAGCTGCAGAGGTGTTATCTACACTTGCACAAGAAAGGAGGCTCATTTTAATCACAAGAAAAAACAAAAAAAAATGTGATATGGCGCGTAGAAACACATGAAAGACAGGGAGTAACTAGAGCTATAAAGGGGACAACATAACAGAAGAAATGGAACAGAGAGCATAAAACAGGCTTTTCACAAAATGGCACAGTAAGCTGATTTGTCCTAAAGCCCTGTCAGGTTTTCCATTCTCAGCAGATTAACTGCTTGAATTTTGTTATTTTTGAAACACAGACAGGAAGAAAAGCAGGTGTCTCATTTCGAGCCGATGGTCATTAAATTTATCAGCTGGGGTGAGTACCGCTGAATTAAACTGAACAGAAACTTGTTCTGCTCTGTATTTACTTGTGGGTGATTATACAGACAGACTCTCAGAAACATTCAGATAAAGAACGGTGAGCCTGGAACCTGAAATGGCTGAATTCACCAGAATAGTTGTGGATTTCGGCCCTTGGATTGACCGATATTGGAGCATATTCATGGTCTCACTTGGATCTTGAGCATGGCCTTGGTCAAACGGGGCTGATGGGTATGCTGAGTAGCTTGGTCTTGTTAGCTTGGCTATGTCATGTTGCCATGGGTAACAACACTTTCTACAGACGCTCTTTGGTCAACAACAACAAAAACAAATCTTCTTGACTTTATGAGATAGATGAAAGAACTGCAAAGACAGACATGTCAAAGGATCAGTTTCTTGGAGCGCTAAGTGTCAGTCTTGGAACAATACTCTTGCATAATTGCATAGCAATCAGCACTCTGGATACTGGAAGTCCTAGTCATACGCGAGGGCTGAGAGCCTATCGAGCCTGATCTAGAGTCCCTCGAGAAACAGATGATCCCACTCTTCAAAGGCAATGATGCTGAGGTGTGTCATCCTGTCCCCTGAAAAACTCAAGAGTTACAAAGCGAAAGTGGTGAAGGCAAATCATTCTGTGAACAGGAAACAGAAACAAGTGCTACTCGGACAGGGAAAACAAACAGAAAGGAAGAAATTGCATGCCAAAGAGCACCCAATAAAGAAAAATACTGACATTGCGAGACAGACGCGCTTCCTGAGGGAGCAAAACCAAAATCCAATCCACATGGACAACAAACTATAAGGTGGTCATACGACTGAACAGATCACCAGAGGAGGTTCAAGTGCTTGTCAACAAGGAAATCACTGATCTGGACAAGTATCAGTGAAAAGAACTCCTGGGAGAACAACAAGAATGAAACTGCCTCTTGATCTTGAACAGAGGTCAGCTCACAAAGAGCAACAGAATGTAACTGACACTACACATACAACCATAATAATCACACATTTAAATTATAAGATAGTGGAAAGTGTAACACCCATACAGGTAAAAAAAACTAATTATTAGCTGTGATAGTTTTTCTTTAGAATTTTTTTAGCAGCAGTGGCAAAGAGTTTTATTGCATGTCCTTGGTCGTGCACACATTAGGAGTGAGTTCTCTATCTAATCATGAAACCTTTTTGAATAGGACAACATCCTTGAGAATTTTTTCTTACTATATATTTCCCTTTCCCTATTCTTCCCCTATTCTGCCTCTGATTGGACAGTACCCATATTCTTTGTTCACTTGATATCAGACCTTGCTGGTGATCTATGCTCTAATAACAAATCCAAATGTTGTTGTTGGGGAGAGTAACCAAGGAATCTGCAAAAATATCCAATAATAGGAAATATTAGCCTATCCTTCCATTCATTTCCCATGCCCCTTTTATTCCTCACTAGGGTCACAGGGGTCTGCTGGACCAAATTCCAGTGTACATGAGTGAGTGGCAGGGAGACACCCCAGACAGATCGCCAGTCTATCACCAGTCTATTCATTCACACACTCTATCTACAGGCATTAGGTCTCTAATTAACCTAAGCATGGAACCTAGAGAAAAGCCACACATACACAGGGAGAACATGCAAACTCTACACAGAAAGGTCCCAGCCCAAGTCCTTGATCCTGCAACTCTCTTGCTGTGAGGCAACAGTGCTACCCACTGTTCCACAGTGCCACCAGAAATAATTGCCAATTTAAATTTTAAATAATCATCATTCAGCCTTTTGTAAAATCAGAATGTTCCCTTGCAGCCTAGTAGAAAATGTCCCTAAGGCTGATTGCCTGGTAGCTCTAAAACAGCAAACCCAGGGATCATTCCACACACGGCACAGCATCATGTGATGGCCTAAAACCTTGTTTTTCCCTAAACAACACTGGAAAAGGAGCGATTTGTAAATGAATAAACGTTCTTGAGCATCAGAAATCCTCCAAGTGGCTCAAACCCGCATTTAAAACCCTTATGTTTAAACATCACATCCTTTTGGACAACAAAATAATAGATATACAAACTTCAGGGCAATTGTATTTCTGTCACTGGACGAGGCTTTGGTGGGAAACAGAATAATGAGCTAGGGACGTGAAATAGAATACAAATGTATTTGTAAAATACTGTCCTAGCATTAGGGGAAACATACTTGTTTCTTTTGAATTGTTTGCAGCTGTCTCACAGCAGCTAAAATGTCTCATTCTAATTACCTATGACTATTTGATACTTGAAGATTATAGCATTGTTGAATCTGAATGAAGCCTCAAGGCTAAAACTGTTTTCTTTTTCCAGGCAGATAAATCAACTCCGTTATTCCCACTGACCAAACACATGAAACACTTCTGTTAATCCAATAAAAGTTGAATCTCTTCCATGTGGGACCCTCACAATAATGAAGCATCCAGCATCCACACTGCTCTAAGGGGGGAGTGTTTTAGATTGTAAAGTATGACAACTAAAGGAGAATGGACACCATGGAGCTCTATTCCTGCTACTATCCCTAGTAGCCCATCCTTGAAGAATATCCTTGACATGATTCTACTGTATGATTTTCATTATGAGTCAGTTGTTATTCCTGAATATAAGAGCAAAATCATGAAGTCTCTTAACCATCAGAAGTTTTGCATGAATACAACAAGAAGAACTGTGATGCTTTCTGCGCTCTTTTTGTTTCTATTTAAAGCAAACGGGGTAGTATGCAGCTTGAAACATCATTCCCAATTAGTCTGGTTTGGATGGGGTTTGTTTTGATCTTTGGCTGTGATTATTTTAATTCGAACGTGCCTGTGACTTCATACAAAGAGAGGGAAATGAAGAACATGAAAGAAACCAGGGGATGTTTGTTGGCCTCAAGATAAGATTCCTCCCCACTGCTTTTCCTTCATATGATGCTGCCTACTTGCTTCTCTCCTGCTGCTCTTTCCAACTCCTCATCACAATTTCTTGACTCCAGATAATAACCATAAAAGAACATTCAGAACCCATTACCGCCTGAGTGTATGCTAGGTATAGTTACTCATTCACTCCGGTACGGCCTTCATCAAAATATGCTTTGATGCAGGTCCATTGATGATAGATTAATCTTCTTCATGTCAACAAAGTCAGCGAAGCTCACACGTTGTCATATTTAATAGCAATTATATCAGCCCAATAGCCAGAGGAATTAAATCCATATCTGATGATCCTGCAACTCACGCATAATGTCGAGGGCATCGAAAGGAAGTTGTGGGTGGAAAGTAAGGGTGAGAAGGTTGGATGGTTTTGCATTATCTTCAGTCAGTCAGTCATTTTCTATACCTGCTTATTCCTCATTAGGGTCGCAGGGGTCTGCTGGAGCCTATCCCAGCGCGTTACGGCGAGAGGCAGGGATACACCCCAGATGGTCGCCAGCCAATCGTGGGGCACACACACCATTCAATCACACAATCACACCTATGGGCAATTTAGAGTTGCCAATTAACCTGAGCATGTTTTTGGACTGTGGGAGGAAGTCGGAGTACCCGGTGAAAACCCACGCACACACGGGGAGAACATGCAAACTCCACACAGAAAGGTCCCAGACCCCAGACCAAGGAGGTCTTGAACCTGCGACCTTCTTGCTGTGAGGCAACAGCGCTAACCCCTGCGCCACCGTGTCGCCCGCATTATCTTCATATGTGACTAAATTGCAACACCAAACATGCTTAGCTATAAAAGCATAACTAGCGGAATTATGTTTTCTTTCACCATGAGAACATGTTCTTAACCATTTAAGCCCTAGGCCTATTTTTCAGTTTTCCTGCTATAAATGGTAACAAATATGGAATATCACTACAACCACAAAGGTTATGGATTTAAACCTGGTATCACAAGAAATCTACAACATGACAGGTGAATGCAGAAGCATCAGAATCAATTTATGTTGCTGTTACAGAACAAATATAGTTATAATATTGCAAAAAATATATTGTACAAAAATCAAACATTGCATTTTAATACAGATATACCTTGAAATATAAAATATATAAAATATACCTTGTTTAAAACTTAAAACGTGCCCAAACTAACCCAAATCAGGAAGGAAAATGAAATAAGCTAAATTGTCTGCAATAGAAAGTTCAACAATTAAAAAGTACACTGAGGATCATTACAGAACATAAAGAAATTATTCTTTATTAAGGAGAAGGAGATTATAAAAGACCCAATTAAATTAACATACAAACAGCTCAAATCTAAATTAAATATCAAAATATGGGTAGTTGGAGTCCTACTACTGATATTATATTAACAATACAGAACAATATCCACTAGTAGTAAGTAGCAATACACAAGTATTAAGTTATATTTAGGCACTAGCAGTGCTTGGTTCAGGTTAGGGGAAGATGATGGTCTTAGTTTAATACGGCAAGGAGTCTGCAATGATTTGAAGCACATAATTCTAAAAGTGTTCATGAAACCCTCGTCATTCATGACTCAGAATGTGAACGCTGGTCTGTAGTGCCAGAGTATTACACACCTGCCGTCACTTTGTCCCGGTAGTGATTATGCTTGATAATCAAACCTCGATGAGAAACCAATTTAGTAGTATAATAAATGTAATTTGACCTTTGTCCTGATTTGTCTCATCCTTTATCAACAGCCAACAAACAATGGTTTCTTATAACTTCAACAATGTATGTGCCAGTTGTCTGGTCTAGTTACAACATGTTGAAAAGTTGTGATTGCACAGAACATTTCAGCAAATTGGAAAATCTTTTGCTATAAAGCAGCGAAAAGAAACAGAAATACAGCAATGGAAAAAGAAGCAGTTTTGGGGCGGTCAAATATAGTCTAGTTTCACTGTGGAGCAAATCATTTTGAAGATGAACTGTGAAATCTCAAATAGAGCCTAAGTACTTAGAAGATAGAAGTTGTAGTGATTCTTTTAATGATCTCTTTGATGCCCCAATTTAAAAAGGCCACTTTTGAGATTCAGTATGGAAAAGAAACTGTGTGTGAGGTTGAGACTCTTTGAAGAGCGCTTGCAGTCCACTGTCACTTGAGAGAAATTGATACCGCAACAGAAAAGGTGCGATATTAAATTTTAACCATTGAGAGCAAACTGTGTAGAAGTCAAAATAATTTATTTCACACTGGTGCTGTGCACAAAAAATGATCATCTGAGACTGTGGATGGTTTGTGACAAAGGTTGTTTTTTTAATTCAAATTTTTATTATTAAAGTGAGTTTAAGCTAAGTTTATGGTTAGGGTTAACCCTAATCCAAGGTTCGCACGTTCATTCATGAAGACCATAGGTTAAATCATGATATACATTACTATTCAAAAGTTTGCGGTCACCCAGACAATTTTGTGTTTTCCATGAAAAGTCACACTTTTATTTACCATCATGAGATGTAAAATAAATAGAAAATATAGTCAAGACATTGACAAGGTTAGAAATGATGATTTGAAATAATTTATTCCTTCAAACTGTGTTTCCTTTCAGTTTTCTAGCTTCTCTAACCAGCTAAACTGTTTTCAGCTGTGCTAACATGATTGCACAAGGGTTTTCTAATCATCCATTAGCCTTCTGATGCAATGAACAAACACATTGTACGATTAGAACACTGGAGTGATAGATGCTGGGCCTCTATATTACCTATGTAGATATTGTACCAAACCCAGACATTTGCAACGAGTATGGTCATTTACAGCATTAGCTTTTCTTTCAAAAACAAGGAGATTTCCAAGTGACTCCAAACTTCTGAATGGTAGTGTATTCCATCCTAGCAGGGGGGCGGTGGCATGCAGAGTGGTACCATTCCACTTTCTTTCAGTTGATTGTCACTGCTGTACTGTAAAATCATCTTGATGAAAAACATCTTTTCTTCCAAGGAAGCTAATGTTCCCTATTAACTGTGCATCAGCATCTTCTAGCAGTGGTCAATTGTTTATTATCAGCAACGCCATCTTGTCCATTAAAGTGCAGATGAACAGAATAGATGTCAATTCTGTGTCTGAATATCACCACTTTAATTACATCAAATATAAAAAGCAAGAACACATTGAAAATGCACGGATGTATGCATGAACATAATGAACCTAAACTCAATGAACCCACCTTGATTCATTTGATAATTAATGTTTTGTGGCCCTATTGTGTTACGCTCCTGGAAATATACTATTTCTGTAGTTTTGTATCATACACTGAATGTTATGTACAGTAATGGCTGTCTGCCTGAAGGACCCTCACCCTGAGGGAAATGCTGGACTATCCCCTGCTGCACATTAAGTGACTCTACCTGCACATGAAGAGCCTGGAATATAAAGTAGGCTGGTGGTAAGACAGTGCTCAGACAGGAAAGAGCACATTTCTGTGCAAATTCTATTCATGGGAAAGCTACATTTAGGGATGGGGGTTCTTATTTAAATTGTTGTTTATAACCTTTATAAAGATAGAGCGAGAGTGTTTCTAATGCACATTTGAATTGCAGAAGTGATGTGACAAAGCCACAGCACTGGCAGAACATGTTGCATCCAGTGGGCGGGACATGTTTTAGTGTTTTTCAATCATCCGTTTCAATGTGCATCGCATGGAAACGAGGACGCCGGCTCCCGCTTCACGCGTGTATGTAACTGCAACTCAAAGTGCCTTTTCAAGCCTATTTTCCTCTATCTTGCACATTTAATTAAATTGATTGTGTATTGAGCTGTAAGGCTGTGTCAGGGCGCTTCTGAGTGCACAAAAGGATGAAAACATTAAGTGTGACAGTGATGGAGGATTGAATCTGCTGACATGCTGCCTTAGCTACGCGGCTGATGTAGACAAGGTGTTGGCTCAGCACCAGACTGCCAAGAAGTCACTATAAAAAAAGCACATTGTTACGTCGGTGTGGGTAAGTTGTTGCAGGTATCGGTGCGGTGATGATGTATGATCCAGCAAGGATGATTTGTGTAATGGCTCCATGAGTCTGAAGGCTTCTCAGATGCCAAAACACTGAGCGATGTTCGTTGGGGATAGAGGGGAGTAGTGTATAATCCTACAGCTTGGTGAAGCTAAAATTGGAACTGAAAGGTAGAAGATTTGCAACCGTGGAAGAAATCCAGGAGGTAATGACAAAAGATGACAGCAGGAAATGCTCCCAGGAATGGGAGAAGCAGTGGGACAATGTACTGCATCTCAAGCAGAGTATTTTGATGCAGGAATTATTAGAAAGTAAAACTGATTAATAAAGTTTTTTTTAAACATTTGTTTTTGCAATTCTGCCTAGATTTGCTTCCTCCTCATAATATAGTCAACATTTTACACATCTGGAAGATTTTATAGTGGCATCATTTTAACTTTAATTGTTATGAGTTCCACATTATTGATAGAGTGGGTGTCAGTTTTTGATCAATCAGAACTGATTTCAATATTCTTACAAAGGCATGCTGACTGGATGGATCACAATTGATCATAAATTAGTGACTGGCTTTAGTGCCTCTAAGGACTAAAACCTCCACTCACAGGCTCAGTAGCCTGATAGCTGAAGGAATAAATGAGTTTGCACCTATTTGGTTATCGACTTGGTGCACAGTATTGCCTACCCAGTCCCTGATAGTGGTCAGATTGGCTAGTTATTCCTTGGACCAAGTCTTTTTGCTGGACAATGATGATCTAGGAACAGACCTTAACAATGTTAAGAGATTTCAAGAAGACTCAATCAAAGTTTGATTTAAAAAATAAAAAATGCCCAAAATGTTCTTTCAAACACCAAAGGAATTAAGTTTCTTCAGTAAGTAGGTTCTTCGCTGGCCTCATTTTTGTTCCTAAATACCTGTATGTCTGTACAACTCAATGTCTGAAGTTCAGCAGTTGTGAAGTTAATGGAGTGTTAAATAACCTTAAGCAAAGTAAAAATAAGCCTTTCCAGACAGTACTGAAAGTCAAAAACCCAGCAAACAAGTACCTGAACTTAAAAGGAAAATGGCATATCATGTTGGATGTCTACTGTGCAAAACTCAGAAAACATTGGTGGATCCCAGAAATAGATGGCTACCAACATGACAAAAACACATCTTGGATAAATAAGAGGAAATTTGTTTGTACGTTGCTTCCCGCATGAGGCCCATTATGTCAGTAACTGCCTGAGGGCTGCTTTATGGGTTTGTTGGCGAAGGGCTGAACAAAAATACAGATTTATAGGCTCTCATCACACTTTTGACAAGGGCCATTGCTGAATTTTCCCTTGGGACACCTTATAAAACAGCACTGTAAAAACCCATATAAAGTATTTACAGCGGCATCATTCAGCAAACAAAAACCATTTGATATGACAAAGTTGTTTTCATCTTATTCCGCACTCCAAACAAAAGAAAAAGCACATCTTTCAGAATGAAATCTCGCTACCGTTTTCAGCCAAACATACTGAAGAAAAAAAAAAAAGAAAGAAAAACTTTATCTCAGGACCCTGCACAAGCACAAAAACACCTTCAGGAATAATACATTAGCTAAAAGTGTTATTGCCTCAATACAAGTACCTGTTTCTCCTATGGTGCGCTATGTTTATAGAAAGGTGTGTAGCTCTTTGTGTGTTGTCCAATTTTTTGGGAGACACAATACATTACTGCCTAGCTGACTGAAGGTCACCCTACAAATTTGCAGAGTACATTCACATTTATTCTTTGTCAATTATATATATATAAAAAAACTAAATTATTTTCTGCATTCAATAAGCATGAAGTCTAATGGGGTTCTATGGGTTCGTGTCATTGCCATGCTTTTAGAGAAATGAGCTTGGCTGTAATGAGTTGACACGTGAAAATACCAATTTACTGTTGTGTATCAGAGTTGACCTTATCAAGCTCCGGAATTGAATAATTCCTCAAGAAATAGCTGTTCGTTATAAGTTTAATTTGACACTCCAGTGGTGTGTGTCCTGGTGAACTTATCATTAAAGAATCATAATGAATCACAGTGTGTATGTGCATGCTTTTGTGTGTCCCTGCTATACTGTTTCACAAACAAGTATTCAAAGCCGCCGCGTAAGCGGTCGGCTAAACAAAGGTGTCTCTGCAGCTCGCCGTGGAAGTCACAGAACACAAAGCTCAAGCCGGATACGTGTCGACAGGGATAGAAAGTTGCAGGGTAGAAGCTTGACATGAATGAGCCCGGCTGGGGGTGAGATTGCTCACATGTTGTGCGCACATTTTCCAGAAATTAAAAAAGAAAAACAATGCTCCGGAGGCTCCTAACCATTAGAGCCAATTTCTGTTGTTTAAACACAGTGCGCGGTGTGGACAGAAGAAAACAACAGACAATGAAGCAAACCTTAGTCTGGCTTTAGACGCTCAAATATCACTTTTTCATCCACTCACCTTGTGTTTTTTTCCCCCTTTCAGTATGTTAAATAGAGAGATCTCACATCTTAAGGGCATATAAATGGCAGAAAAAAACATGTTATGTCTTATCTTCGTTAATACATCTTTTGACTGGCAATGTCCTCGTTAATGATGCATCCTGTGATACTTGAGTGATTGAATACATGAGTGGGATTGTGAACGTGATAAGGTTTCAAGTGGTGCTTTGTATACAGTGAACTGTAGCATAATGAAAACCATCCTGTAGGCTTTCTGGAGGTAACTGCATGGTTTATGAAAGTGGGGAACGTTTTATATTTCACTGATTTACTTTACCTGCTATGACACACACTGTGTGCTGGTAAATAACCAAAAGTTATTATAGTCTATCAAACAGTTTTCTCTTGTTGCCACATCTATGGAGTTTAGTGGTTTCCACTGGACTCTTCTGGATGTTGTGATAATCTAGTAGGTTTAAGTTATAACCAACAGTTTTAACAATTTCAACTTTGTCTCCGTGGCAATCAAGTTTTGTCTGGCATTTAGGCATAGCGGACACATCTAAATATTATGACATGGCCCTCGGCTACTGTTGCTATGGAGAAGAAGGCACAAATCAGAGCAGGAGCTGGACTGAATATGCTTCTTTGCTGAGAAGAAAATTCTGTACCAGATGTCTTTGAAGGTTAATGGTTGCTATCATTTTAATATTTCCTAATTGCACGGTCTGGCCTCCTCTGAAGTGCTGGTGAAAACCGCCTGAACCCAAGCCAATTAGAAATGGCTCCTGTTGTGATGTCACAACAGGAGTAGAGGTTAATAGTATTTGCTGCAGGATCCATGAGTGCTTGTACTTGACGTCTGTTTCTCTGACAAACCCCAGCTCACTGAGGGGTGGGGAGAGGGAAACAGTTTTTTTAATCAGTAAGTTTACATGCAGAACTTAATCGAGCTATGCTCCAAATTAAATTTTTCCGTCTAGTCAGGATTCTGTCCTTGACTCAGTATACATGCAGAAAATCTAATAACTGTCGGGGTCCCCCTCCTCATGCGGCGTCACCTGTTGTTTTAGTAGGTTATTACGGACATAGTGTATATCTGTTGACTTTTCTGTCACCTTGTAAAACAACTTAATAAGCTTAATAAATTCTCAACTACAGTTCTGACTCTTTTTAATCAATCATACTTCCTGGTCGCACCGTGTGAAAATTCATTGAATCTGCGCTAACACCATTTTTTTTTCTCTTTACTTGGCTGGTTCTGGCGGCAACGTTGTTTAAAAGATTTCAAACCATAAAACCAACATAAAAATGAAAAGGTTAAAAGGAATTAAGTTGGAGTTCTGGCAGCTTCTCTGCTCCACATTGTCCCATCTCTACTGTTGAGGAGCATGCTGTCATACATTGTCCAGCTCAAGTCAAATCCAAATCCAGTCACATTATCTAGGTGTGTTTATTCGACTATGAGAAGTCCATCTTGGTCCAGTTTCAATCTGACCAAGGTGTATACATGCATTTTAAAAATCCAACAATAGTCAGATTTACACAATAATCCGAGTGTCATGTAAAGGTGATGAGTGTGTTAGAAGGCGGACTGCATTATTGCTACAGGTCTAACTATAACCATGTCCTTTCGGACCATAGAAGCATGCTGATTTTGATAAATGGACCGGGGGAAATTTCAAATATTAAACTGGGAAAATGGCTAAATAGGGTCCCTTTAATGAAGCGGCAGCAATTAGAGATTTAAAGTAATGATCATGAAATCATTTAGATTATGACATAAAGGGCGCTCACATGATTCTCGTCAGTGCATTACAGAGACCATCAGACCATTATGGCAGCCGCACTCCTCCTTGTCACAGATGTCCTTGGACCTGACTATTATCCTCATTGTCTCCATTTTTCCCTCACACCTTCCTTCCTCCTCCTCCTCCTGTTCCTCCTTCAGGTGTTTCCCTCTCCTCCTGCCTAATGATACATGCTAATTGTTTTTAAATGGGTTCTTTGTGCTGCAGCACCTCCTCTCCCTTCAATTCTATTATGTCCACTGGACCGTGAATAACCCAAAATTCACACAGAGACCGGTCAGACGTACGAATCAATACGCCTAAATACAATTACTCGGCGCGCTGTGGACTTTCTTCTTCTTCTTCTTTTTTTTTTTTTCTTTCCCAGCTTCTACATGAAATGGTGAGAGCAAAGAAACAATTCTAACGCCGATTGCCACGACGGGCTGGTCCAAAAATACAACAGTGACATCACGTCGCATGCCAAACAGAACAGAAGGCATGATAATTTGTTTCTTTCTCAGCCACAGCACATCATGTGGAAGACAATGACTAACCCCCGTGCATGAAACGCTGAATCAGTCGTGTGCTTTGTTATCCGCTTTAATTTCGCCTTCAATACATTCCCAGCTCCATATGGCACATTGTAACTTTTTTTTTTTTTCCCGTATCCCCGCATACCTCTGACATCTTTTATTACTTGGCTTATTGGCTCCGACACAAGACAGGAGCGGCGCCAAGTAACCGTGCCTAAAAACAATGCCTGCAAGATGAAAGGGAACGCGTAAAGTGGGGAAAAAAGAGGAGGAAAAAAAATAGCGAGGGGAAGAGAGTGAAGGTGTCGGTTTTTTCCCCCCTCTCTCGCCGCTGTCCACGGCTTTTTAATTTCATCTGAGATTACGTGAGCGCGATGAGCTTGGTCGCGTTACGAATCCCTCCGCGCGGGCTTCTCAGGCAGAGGCGGGCGCGCGCGCGCCCCCGCGCTCCGGTGGCGCTCTGTGAATTCCCCTTATTGCTGTTTAATGGAGATGGGTACCCAAACAAATGAGCAGCCTTCGCCTGGCTCAGCACCGCAGGTTCTCATTAATCCGGATGCCGCGACGCTGATGGCACTAATTTTTCAGGCTAAGCGGCGTCTGCGTCTCGCCCGCTTCACGGCACTCCCACAACAAGAGCGAGTTTCAATCAGAGACACGAGCCCAAAGGCAGAGAGAGGGTGTAGCGTTCATGTCACACCTGGTCTGTTGAGCTCTCCTTCCCTGTTGCTGTTGGAAATCATCCCCCAACAGCACCCATCTGTGTCTGTGGGAAAGCACATAGCGATGCGGGTGTGACAAGTCCCTGACCCCGTTTATGGAAGGGGCTGTTATAGGAGAGCACATGACATTTGAAACTGAAGACTTGTTTTTTTTTTTTTAATTTGTCGGGTAAACAAATCTCTAGATCGCTAGTGACTATGACAAAATTAAAATCTTTCTTTTATCCTGCATGAGGTTATTTATCCATACTGGTGAATATGAAATTAGCCCAAAGCGAAAAAAGAATACTGTCTTTAGTGGATTTTTCTGTCGATATATGTAGGATTTATATGCAAAATAGTGTGTTTCATAACTTTTTGAATATACAGCTCGGGAAAAAAAAATAAGACCTGCATTTTTTTTTTCTGAAATCACCATCTCTGCATGTATTTGCGCCATTCCATTCCAGTGTCTGTCTAATTCCAACACATGCACACCTCATTCTGCTTAAAGAGGTACCAGAAGTGGAATAAAGTCACTCAAGAACAATGGTAAAGACTTGTGGGGAGCATGCCAAAGCTGTGATTAAAAATAAGGGTCATTGCAAACAAAAATCGATTTCTGAACTCGTAAGTGTAAACATGCAAATAAATGCTCTAAATGATAATATTTTTATTTGGAATTTTGGGGAAATGTCAGTTTATAGACGCAAAAATGTTCATTTTCCCCAAACACATACCTATAAAAAGTAAAATCAGAAAAACTGATAATTATGCAGTGTTCTTTTATTTTTTCTAGAGCTGTATACCTGTGTGCATACATTGGGATTTTATAAAGTGCTGAATTACTTACGTGGGTGGAATTAGATTAATTGGACAGGTATTAGCACAAAATGAATATGGAGTGAGCTGCCCAGAAAATCGCCTGATTAAAAAGGCAGACTATTTAGGTGTTTAAATCCGACACTGTTAGAGATCGTTTGTACTGATTTTACTGGATATATCAGTGAAATATTGAATTGCCTACCTCAAGTTGGGCTAAATCTTCCATTTTGTGTGCCTCCTGTCCTTCTTTACTTTACTTTATGAACTAGAAAATCAATGCCACAACAACATAATTGAGAAATTCTGTTTTCTTACAAATTATAAAGGGGAGAAATTGGTGGTTTTATGAATGTAATTTCTTAAGTGTGCATGAGCTTTTTTTTTGTAATATCTCCAGAAATCATTTGTGTTGTACTCAGAAATAAGCTTTTATTTGAGTTTGAAGAGAAGGGGTTTGGAAATATCTGATCAAAAAGCAAAATTGCACATACGAAAAGTGGTCCTCTGGCTATTGTGGTCGGCAGATTAAAAACATATTTAAATATTCAGGAGGGAAACAAATTGCGCGAGCTTGTGTGATTTGAGGAGGAGGAATGCAGAGCCCTATTTTCTTTTGTATTGCACAATTTATGGGTTTCAATTTTCCATGAAAACAAACCCCCTGCAACTGTCGAGAGCATAGATGAGCAAAAATTGGCAATTTTAATGTGTTTTAGCTGACTAACTTTGTCTCAAAAGCCTGGGAAAGACAATTTCTTTGCATTAGTATCCATTCGGATTTCTCTAGCAATGCGCATTTTTGTCAGTGATTTATTGGTTTTATTCATACATTTTACTTTTATTTGACAATACACAGTATAGTGCAAAACTTCTAGTCAGTAGATTCTCATCCATAATGCAACACCAGCAGGGAGGTGTCTGAATCGTCCCAAATGCATGATAA
The DNA here is from genome assembly GCA_030544235.1 of Lepturacanthus savala. NCBI lineage: Eukaryota > Metazoa > Chordata > Actinopteri > Scombriformes > Trichiuridae > Lepturacanthus > Lepturacanthus savala. The sequence continues at coordinate 11,459,764 of CM060470.1, read as the reverse complement.
GTCCAACCAGTCCAGCCAGAGCCATAAAGAAAGAACTAGCTTCAGCAACGAGAAGAACAAGGAGGCCTGTAACAGATGGTTTGGAACCCATGGAGCCTTGATTTTAACAACACAAAGTCAGTTTGGCATTACATGAGGAGGCAGAAGCAGCTAAAATGCAGAAATCCACAGAAGAAGAACCGTGGCACTCTCCGAGACGCTTGGAACAACTGACCGGTTGTTTCAGGCAAAGTCCCTTTAAAAAAAAACTGCATGCAGGTTTACCGCTGCTGTTTTAAAGGCACAAGCTGCTCATATCGAAGTTCCTTCTGTTTACAGAACTTTGTATGAAATTAATTAATAAATCCAGGCTATTCATGGTGTCATGTTGGAAAGCACCGTCACTACTTTTTGTACAGTACTGTGTAGGCGGCGTTTTTTTTTTTATTTCTTCTCGCTGAGGCTGAAATGATCTCACTCAAGTGGCACCTCCTGATCATGACAAGCCGCTCCTTCCTGGTCACCATGGTAATTATGTGTGAGCCAGAGTTCCCCAGTAGCCCTATGGGAGCTTCAAAACGCTTCACAGTCACTGAGCACGGGATTCCCCAGGGGACGTACCGATATAGAGAATGTTAGCGGGACTGATGGCGCATTTGAGATTTATTATGAATTTGCATAGATTTCAATATGGTATGTGAGATGCACGTGTGTGTGTGTGTGTGTTGGATGGACGGGGGGAGCGGTAGAACTTCCATTTGCAGCAGTGATATGACCTACTTTAGAAATTCAATATCTTGAGTGCAGTTGAGAGCCGGCAGTGTACATTAGGCATGCCCACAGGTTAGGGGTGAAAAACGGTGAGAATCCTGTGTGGATAGAGGAAAAAAAAACCTGCCACAAGTAGGGGTTCTGGGGGCATGCACCTCTGGGAGAAAAACATTTCGAAATGCATTCACTTTACATGCCCAATTCTAGTTAATATTTAATATATTTGCATCTACCTGAACAGCCATTATGGGGTAAAACAACCCTACATATAGTAGGTGGAGCTAACTACATCAAGGCAAAAACAAGATGTTATTAAGTTTCAAAAGAATGTTGGAAATCAGCTTATTAATGTTTTTTGTATTAGTTATTTCGGGAGAGCCGACCGACATTCAATCATTTGAAGCATCAGTTCATTTTGAAGAGTTTGAATACAAGTATGAATAAATGTTTTTAAAGTCCTCTCTCTCTCCTTCAACTACAAACTCGCTACGTGACTTTACTGGATCTAAATTGAATCCCAATAATACCGCACTTGACTCAACCTGAATTCTTTGCCTTGATTCAAATCACTTTCTTCCTCCAAACTAGTGAGCTGAAATTGAACCAGCCTAATGTATTCACAAGCAATTACCATTCAACTCAAGCTAAAAATATTAACTTTAGCTCATGAAGAAAAATACAATGGTCGAGAGAAATCAAAAAACTTGTTTTGGGTCATTTGGATGTATATTTAGTTCAGTATAAATCAAACTTGATGCCTCTAAATGCAAAAAGAATGAGTTTCACAATCAAATCAATAATTGTATCCTGTTTCAAATAGCAGTTATTAGTTTGAATGAAGAACTGTATGTTCCCCTTTTTAGTGCACATTGTGCACTTTTCATAGGTTTTATATGAAGTTTTCATTTGATATCCCTAATAAAATATATTTGTAGTTTCTAAGTATCAAAACTCATCTTAATATAGATTTCCCATCTCCTCTCTCAAGCTTTTCTCCGAAACTCTAGAAAGAGCGTTTTTGTATATGTCTCATTAATATTAATGGAGCTTTTCTTGGATTTGCGGATTTAAATGGCAGCGTCCACATAGTTGTGTCGTTGTGACATCACAACTTCACTCACAGAAGTCCTGAAAGGTTGTTTTAAGTTGCAGTTTTTGAATATGAGTTATTTGCATTTCTCTGCATTGAGTACACCCCCCCCCCCCCCACACACACACACAATTCTCCTTGGACCTAAACAAACACATAGCTGATACATACGCTTTGGTGCTCAGGGGTAGCAACCCCCCAGAGAGTGTGGATAGGAATGTAAACTCTGCTACTGCACCATTACTACTACTACCCACAATCTCTACTGTAAGCCAAGTTTCTTTAGTCAAACTGAGCTTAGCTGGTTCTTTAAAAGCTAATTATTTTTTAATAGATGTTTCACACTGCTTATATCACATCTACATAAGATGATGTCTCAGCATGAGCCATCGGGCTGTGTTACTTCCCCTGCATGTTTTCTGCTCGCCTGATTCCCGGACTGCTGCAGAACTTCTCCAAACGCCACATGATGCAGGCTTTCACGAATCATCTTTATTGATCTCTGCAAATAATTTCATATTTTGTAGTATTTTCAAGAATTGTGGAGAGGTGATTAGAAGAAACCAAAAAAAAAAGCAAGGTATTCTGGTATAGATGATGTGGGAGTGCAGCTGATCCTGCAGTAACGAGCGCTTTCAGTGAAGACCCTGAACGTTGCATTATGAGGCTTTTTATCACATACAGACCACAATCAATTATTTCGCTGATGGTGAAGGCTTTTTAAATATTTGATACTGAAGATAAATTCAGATGGAAAGCCCTGAGATTCCTCCGTGACTTCATGCAGTGCTTGAAGGTTGGAAACTATCTAGGAATCTTTGAAAATCTGCATCTATTTGCGGATAACACAAAGGTTAGATCAAGAAAGGAGCTCACAGAATGTCTGTGATTGCTTGAGAGCGTGATGCACAATCAAACCATCCTTTTACTTTCATCTTATTCAGATTGTCAGAACCACAGCTTGTGAGATGAAAATAAAAAAAACAAACTTTATTTAACAGCTGACTGCAACAACCCTCATATTTATAAAACTGTCACTAAGGAGGCTGCTCTGTCCAGAATCCAATTATAAAACTATAAACACTATAACAGCTATGCATATAGTTGGCCTCTTATTAATACATATAGGCTACAACGTTCTGTCTACTTCCCTCTGTCACTCTCCATTCAACATACAATCGAAATATAGTTTGAATACATATAACATATTCATTACATCAGTGGCTCTCAATTGGTAAGAAACAAACAAAAACTATTGGGTCTGATTTCCTCTGTAGTGTCACTGAAAACTCGCTGAATACAAGCCATTTACAAATTGCTCCTGTTGTGATGTCACAACAGGAGTTAATAGTAATCGCCCATAGATCAGGTAGCTGCCGCCTTTTGGAGCGATTGTACTTGGTTTCTGGTCCACTGACCCCAGCTCTCCCAGAGAGGCAGGACCGATTACATTGCTGCTACAGGTCTAACTAGGTACTTTTGAACCATAAAAGGATGCTATCCATTATAAACAGACCATGAAAATTGGAATATTGTACTGGGAAAATAGCAAGATAAGGCCCCTTTAACCTCTTAAGATGTACCCCCTTTTTTCGGTGTGGCGAAAATGGTATGAGTAGCATAGTTCCCGCATGTCACATGTCACACATCGTTCTACAACCCTGGCTATTGGCTATCAGGTATGGATGTTCCCCTTATGGGAAAAATCCATGGGGTTGCACTGCTGTCCATCAAACCAAAGGTGTTCAAACTTTCGTAGTCGGCCCTCATTGGCGTTCATTGGCTATCTCCCGACACCATGCTTTGATTGATTCGTTCATGGTGTAAATCGATGCAAAACAACTTTGAGTCCATAATTGTTGTGTTATTTACGCACAGGATCCAATAACCAAAAGCGAAGTATTGCCATAAATGCCCCCCCCCCCCACAGTGTGTCTTAAGAGGTTAAATAAAACGGCAGACTGTCTACTATGGCATGGTACTGTGTCTGACTGTATTGACAGAGTGGCTGATTGCAGTTCCCACTGGATCTGGAGCACCTGGGCCCAGGGCTCTAAAGGGATTTAAAGGCCACAGCTTCCAGTGTGGCAGCCTCTGTTCTCTGCTATAGCCTGCACCCTGTTGCTCTGCCGTTTGATTAGCCTTGGCTTTATTTTACTTCACAACATCCTTCACTACTCAAACCCATTCACATCCATTCAAACACTACGAATTTGACTGCTTAACACACTACATTTTAGTTATGATGCAGTTATTTATTTCATTCCTGCAATATGCAATGAATATGTGACCTTTATGTGATTAAGCTGAATTTAGCCTGCAGCTTTGCTGGAACGTCTCAGAGAGCCATCATGTTCTCACACCTCTAAATAAAACCACCCTCCAAAGATTTCCTCCAATCACTTTGAACTGTGATCTCACTGGGGTCACAAAACCGAGAATCACTCTTTGTCTCATTCTGTTACTCACCTTTTTCAGTGACTCACCAACAGAGCACAGCTGCCCTCTCCTGCAGCAAGAAGCTGCAGGAACTTCTCCATTTTTCTCTGCTCGTTTAGCCTACAAATGCAGCAACTCCCTTTATAACAGTGTTGCAAAAGCCTGCTTTAAGATCAAGACTGAAGGACTTCTCATGAACACATTATGATTTCGGCAATAGAAACACATCAAGTTAGCCAGTGCTGCTAACTGTGACTTCAACTCAGTCCTGCAAGTCTTTTTTCCCCTCCCAACTCTCTTCTTTTCTTTTTCGCATTTATTTTAGAATACTGGTTGTTTTACTTGCCTAACTTTGAGCTCCATTTAATTAAATCCTATATTCAATGATTAATTCCTCATTTCTGATAACTATTTATTCCTTCTGATTTTATATGATATTTTTGCTGCCCACATATGAGAGCGTTTTCTTGACACCACTAGCAGCAAAAGGTTTTTGTACACACAAAAAAAGTTCAGCATCAGAATTTGTTGTTGAGAATCACTCATGGCATCAGGAATAAATTTTTTACTATAATTCTGCCCCCTTTTGCTCTGTTGGTTTTTCTCTCTCTCACATGTCTTCATCTAATAAAGTTCCTCTTAATTAATAATCAGGGAGATCTCCACTCCTAGACTGAAAGCGAGCTCATTTCATCCTTAGTTTTTCTTTTCTTCTTTTTTTCAACAAATCATTTACATCCATATCGACTTCAGACTGTTTACGCAAAGTAAACACAGATCGGATGAAAACTGCAGGACTGTTTTTCTGTCAGACTAAAGGTCATTAAATACTTTTATCAGCTAGCTGACTCTGTTGCAACATTCTTCATAGATACAGAGAACAACATTTATATTATGCAGGCTTTTAACCGAAAGAAATCTTGATTGTTTCCAGAGGAGCTTATCCATCTAAAGGACATGTTTGAAATGTCCGCCTCCACTCAAAAATGTGCTTTGCTTCTTATTCCAATCGTTGAATCGATGACCTTCACAATCTAAAGTGATATTTGTGCAGAATTTGTACTTAAGAAAGCTGTTTTTACATTTTCATTTGCTGAAAGTTTAAAGCTCAAATGGTCCACTTGGCTGATTTAGTCCCCCGATATCCAGCTATATCTTTTCATCATGATTCCCATCCTCTGCTGAATTTCACCTTCTTCCATCTGGTCGGAGGTTTCAAGTATCCAGGTTCACAACTTTGTTCCACACTTAAAGAAATCATAGTGTTTTGCACATATTCATTTGTCTTTTGTACTGTCATTTTTATACTGATATTCCAGTAGTTTTATCTCATTCTTGTGACTTCCTTTCTGCTGAGTACTGTTTTTAGTAAGCCTTTGAGTACTTGTTGTTTATGTCTCTGTTGCATTTGTCTTCTGTCAGTGCTCTACTGTTTAATGTTACAAATAAAGTAACCTGAATCTCAACCTGAAGGGATCAGAGAAATAAAGCAATTCATCCTGACGTGGGACATAAATATATCTGGACCAAATATTATGGCAGTCCATCCAGTAGTTGTCTTGGATGGACTAAAATTGAAATCACAAATATATCCATCATGGTGTGGATACAAGAAAAGTTCATCCTTTGCCACTATGAAGGTCTTTTACCAAATATTATGTCAAATCTATTCGATACCAAGACACGGTGGCGGAGGGGTTAGCGCTGTTACCTCACAACAAGAAGGTCGCAGGTTCAAGACCTCCTGGGTCTGGGACCCTTCTGAGTTGGAGCTATGGAATTTGCATCTTCTCCCTGTGTCTGCGTGGGTTTTCACCAGGTACTCCACTCCGGCTTCCTCCCACAGTCCAAAAACATGCTGAGGTTGCCCGTAGGTGTGAACGGTGTGTGTGCCCCACGATAGGCTGGTGACCATCTGGGGTGTATCCCTGCCTCTCGCTGTAATGAGCTGGGATTGGCTCCAGCAGGACCTGGAGATGCTAATGAGGAATAAGCGGGTATAGGAGATGACTGACTGACATTCAATACCAAGGTGGTGCACCCCGTCTCCCAACTGGTAGCCATCTGACACTTCTCAGCCATGTGGTGATGTTTTAAACTCTTCTATTCACTTCACTGGAATTGCTTTGGAAAGTCTTTGGTACTCATTTTATTCTGTAATTCTTGGTAGACCGCCACATTTCATGACTATTTTCCATCAAGAACTGCTTCTTTTAGTAGGTTTAGGTAGTGTTACTGCTGTTGTGCACCATGTTTTCGGTCGATTGTCAATCAAATTTATAGTAACTACTGCTTGGTTCTGGGTAGTGCCTTGTGAGGTGATTAAGATTATTGTGTTACTTTGTTTTGTGCTGTAACACATTGTTTGTGCAGTGTGTACTCAATTGTTAAGGTCTGTGAAAGCACTAACCTGAGGTATGTTTTTGCTGTTTTATTTTGCAGAGTTTTCTTTTTAGTACTTTTGTAATATCTATTTTTCTATAATGGAGATTGATCTGGAAGATTTTGTTAGTGATCCAATTTATGATAATAAAGTGTTTTATTAAAGTGTAATAAAGTGTTTTCTAAAGTGTCTGAAACTCACTGTAGAGAGGTATGAGGTTTCAATCAGTAAGTATGACAAGAAGCAGGTGATTAAGGGACAGCTGTTTTAGCTTTAGCTTGTCTTAGTGGCACAAAAAGTTTTCTTAGATGGGTTTTACTGATATTTGATAGTTGAGTTGGAGCTGTGTTGCTTAGATCTGAGAGTATAAAATCAATATTAGCACAGAGAAAAGGAAGCTTGAGGAAACAAAGCATGTCTTGCGTTTAAAGGAGTTAGAAATGCAACTCGCCTCAGATTCTACAGCCTGTATCTCATCAATCATCTGATTTTTTGCGTATTTACTGGTAAAGCTCGAGAAGTTCATGCAACAGTTTCTCAAGAGACAAACATGGGTTGTGAGCATACCAAAGCTGGCATTTTGAAGGGATATAAGCTTGTGCCGGAGGCTTATCACTAAAAGTTATCAAAAGTGTAAAAAAAAAAAAAAAAAAAATGAAGTCACGGAAATATGCTGAGTTTGCTTGTGAGAAAAGGGCATTATTTGAACAATGGTATGCGTAAGGAGTTTACATTTTGGCAGATCTTGGAGCTTTTTTGCATTTAGAAGAGTTTCAAAATTGCATACCTGAGAGAGTTGCCACTTAATTGAATGAGTACAAACCTGTTAAAACTATCTGATGGTGTGATTCTGTGTTTGGTGAGTAAAAGATTAAAGGAAGCACCAAGTTTGTTGGTTGCGCAATGGACACCCAATGTTTTGCCTGTCCAATGGAGGATTGTGGAACTAGGGAAAAGACAGTGTCCTTGATACCGGAGTGTTACAGTCCTTCATTTTGGGTGATGTGTTGCTTCTCTCCAGTAAGTGTGTTGGTGCCGGGTTTTGGGGTGCAGTGCTTAGGTCTGCTTTTGCATACTTTTGTCCCAAGTCTGGTCTGTTTATTGGGTGATTCTGGAAGTCCGCCATGCTTGAGAGAATGCTAGAGCCTGAGGTGATGGCTGTTCCTATGGTAAAAATCATATCCAGATTAACTAGCTCAGCAATATCCTGAAATATCTTCTGCCTGTGTGCAACCTGTGCCATGTCGCAGCACCAAGCCGTGAGTGAAGAGGGTGACATTGATCTGTCCGTCAGCTTTGTTGCGACTGGAGAGTTAGATGCATCTGTTGTACAATCTCCCTCTGATAGCATGTCAACTTCTGGGGAAAAGGGTGATGAAGTCAGCAATGTAAGGCTTGGTGATATGACTGTGGCATGTGAACAGAAAATGAGGGTTGTCATCTCTTTTTGGAATGTCTGTCGGCGGAGAAATGAGCATCTGGTGCCATGGGGGGTGGGGAGTACTGTTAAACATGAAGTGCTTATACATAAATGGACATCACCATGTCTGCAGATGATGACGATTGGAGTGTAATAATGCGGGTTGTGGATAAACTGCTGTAACATCTAGGGTTTGGCTCAAGATGATCAGCTGTCTGGACATCTTGGTATAAATAAGACATATGATGGGTGTTGCGCCATTTTTTCTGGCCTGGTTTGAAGAAGGACGTTGTGCATTGAATTGTAAGTCATTTCATGTGATGAAAGGTGGCTGGTAAGATTACTCAGACGGTCCCTCCTGCACCATGGTATCCCATCCCGGCTGTGGGTGAGCCTTCGAACAGGTTATTGTTGAATGTGTTGGTCGTCTTCCTCGTAAAGAATTCAGTATTAATGGTCTTAACAATATTATGTGTAGAAACAAAACTTGATTGACTTGGATATGTTTGACATTGTCAAACATGTTCCCAACTTTAAGAAATGTACAGTACTGCAGGGAGTGTGAACCAATCAGAAGAGTGATTTTGTACTTGCATTTACTATGGCAAGCAATAGAAACTGTGGATTAAAGGGGCCAGGCTGCATAGTGCAGCAGGGTGTAAATATTTGCAGTAGCAGGAGAAGCAATAGCCATAATAGAGGCAGTAGTAAAGACGTAGATGTACTTATCTTATTGATCTAGTGGGGACAGCTTTAAAATAACACAGCTCCCCTGAGAAATCTGTGCACTGCTTTGCATTGGCAGTTAGTTACTGGAGAGACATTGACACACTGATAAATGTCTCGTCACCTGGGGACATACTTAATAAACATTTTATTAGCTCCCGCTAACAGCCTACAGAGGATCAAAGACATGCCTGTTTGACATTTTGACGCATTTGGCTGATTGGCAATTCATCATCTTGCTTCACACTCTGCAAAGGTTGCCCTTCCATTCATAATTTATCTGCCTATTCAATTGAAGGCTTTCTAATTCAATAAATTATCAGGGAAATTGGTTCAGGAAAGCCATAATAGTATTAATCACTTGCTGGGCCTTGAAATCTCAATACATACATGTTTAAGTGCAATAAGTAAGGAGGGATAGTACTTTTTCTTTTTTTGAAGTGGGGTTGTATGAGGTACTTATCCATAATCAGTGTATTACCTGCAGTAGATTTAGATAGGAACACTCTCAGGAGAGAAGCAGAAAAAAGTAGAGAGGTGAGCAAAGTGTTTTAGCCACCTAAAAAAAAAGGCCCATCTAAAAAATTCAATATCAGTTTAAGTGGACACTATATTTAGAATATGTTCACCTTGCTGTCTGAAATTCTTTTCCATTGGCACTACATTTCCTCAACTGTAGAACTTCCATATTCCAAAGCATTCAGACTCACTGTATGACACCACAGATGGTAAACTGACACACACATAAACACACTTCAGGAGCAATTCGCGGTTCAGTATCTTGCCCAAGGACACTACAACGTGCAGACTGGAGGATCAGGGGATCACACTGTGGAATCTCTGACTAGTGGATGACCCGCTCTACTTCCTGAGCCACAGCTGCCCCAAACAAAACAGCTGTTTGGGTCAGAAAGTGCTGTTACGCTCTGCGCCAAAGGGGCACAGACTGTAATTTTATTTGTTATATACAAACATGTATTACATGCATAAAAATTAAAGATAAACAAAATGGTGTGAAATATTCAATTGCAACTAAAATAAAACAAGACTAAGGCCCCGTTCACACAATGACAGAATTCTCTTACTATGACAAACTTTCATGCAGATTTCGTCTTGCGAACAAATGGCTCCGGACCCATTGTAGTTTTACATGACCAGAAGAAGGAGTTTAAAATTCCAGCACCATCAGCCCGCCAAAACAATTTTTTGAAAGACGACGGCCGATTACAGACTAGCTCATGTGATAAAGGCGCTGCTCTCGTGTCTCTTTCGGGGGCCTTTTAAAATAAATCCATATGGGTAGATCCAATATTGACTGTTTTATTGTCCATATTGTATCAATTATCGATCATATATTGGGAGCTAGCATTGACAATAATGGTTACATTTGTTTCCCATAGTGCTTTGCGAGAATCTTTTGACTAATCAGAGGCTGATCCAGCCGGAAATCTTCTCTTCTTCTTTTTACTGCCACCTGATTACATCACCTATCTACTTTATCACTACTACAACTACAACTACAACTACTACTACTACTACACACTGTGAGTATAAAATAACACAGGTTCTGTATGTTCCCTCAGTTTCCCACAAATTTTTGTTGTCCATATATGTAGTTTCCCTAGCAGTGATGCACTTTGAAGTCTGCTAACCTTGCCTTGTCATTCAAAGCCAACTTATAATTCCGCAGACGGGCAAAGGAATGCATTGTCGAGGATTATAAAAGACTAATTCTAACAGACTGCGAAAAAAAAAAAAGAATAAAGAAGATTGGTCTCTCTTTTGTAAACTTTTCATGGTCGTTCATGTTTGTGGTTGCCAACCTATGATTGTTCAGAACAAATAAATATTCATCCCTTCGTTTGAGTAGAATGAAGCCTCCTTATTTTCCACATCAATCACTCCATTATAACCTGCTCGGTTCTGCAAAGCTGCGAGGCTTTCTGCCCAAGCTGCAATATGGTGACAGACACACAAACTAATGTGTGCCTACAGTAGAAGGTCATGTTCGTCCTTAAAAAGGCACTATACAAATGCAGTCCACTTACCGTCCGTTTAGAATAAATTTACTTATAAAAATCATTAACTGCATCATTAGATCTCACATTTTCCAGTGATTATGTCCAACTAAATGTAAATTTGATAACAGCTCCACAATAATTGAAATAATTACATTTATCACGGTTTATATTTAGAGTCAAACCACATCAGCAGGGGCGGCCTGGTTATTCTGGGGGTCAGTTGAGCAGCAGTCCATGCAAAAATGAAGTTCATTAGTTCAGACTCCATTTCTCTGTTGTCCCGAAGTCTCTCGACACACCGACGTTAATCAGGCTTGCTGTGTTCACCTGTGTGTGCTGCTATATATGTATTAGTAAGTTAAAGGGACAAACTAAATATTAATGCAGGCATCGTAATGTTAAATGATGTGATGTCCTAGTACGTAAATGACCCCGCAGCAAGAACAGAACGTGAACAGAAAATGAAATGCAAGCAGCACATATGTTCACGTAAGACATTTTTTTTTTTTTTTTTAGAAACAGCAGTTTGTCAACATTGTTTAGGATGATTTCATGAACAGAGAGCATGATGCCAAAGAGGGAAAGAATTTAGAATCGCACTTACAGACTATAAAAGCCAATTCTACACGTTCCATTGACGACATGCTAATGGTTCGTTTACCCTGATTATTTCCATTATATTATATTATAACGCAAGTAAATGCAATTGAGCAACAACAGCTGTCAAATCTCAACATGAATGAGCAGAATTTTTCTTTGTGTGCCTGTAGCTATACATGTGCATCTAAGTTACACAAGACTGTGGTAAAGATCATCATGTGAGTCATATACCCAATGTGTACACATTTCCTCTGTCCTAGGATGAAGGTAATCATACAGGAAAAGCTACTTTCTTTATATATAACTATTCTGCATCCCCTGCTGTAATTTAATTTAATAATTGAGGAGAATCTGCAGCATGTAGCTACAGAGGAAAGGGGAGGTCAAATATTAAGTCAAATATTTGTCTTAAAGCTAAAGAAAAATTTTATTGCAGTGAAACAACTCGCCAAAATTGAACACCGCACAACTGATTTGACAAACCTTTCGTATTTTTGATTCGTTGTGTTTGATGTGCTTCATTGGGGTAGGGGTGGTGAAGTATCTGGCCATTCTCGGCCATTTTTTTTTCTTCCAGGTCCAGTCCACTCCTGCACAGCAAACTGAAGGCCTCTTTACACACAGATCCTGCCGCAATGGTGCAAAGCGGACTCCTAATTATTCCGCCTTTTCCACAGTTTGTACTTTTTACACAAACAAAGCCAGCATAACCCAACCTGTGTAACTGACGGTTTTTCGGTGCAAAAGACGTTACCATGTGAGTCGGCTAAATCAGTGTATTATTTTTCTTCATTTTTAACCCCTCCACTGCAGTTATCTATCCGTGAAACCCTTTTTACACTACCAGGCGAACACACATCCGATGGGTGAGAAAATATCACCTGTAGCGCTGACAGCTGTGAACATATTGCGCATTAGGAGTCGACAGACATGCTGCGTAACCAATCAGAGAGCTAGAATGAGCGCCTAGCAGCAACGCTAAGAGGCGCTTCACGCTCAATGTGTTGTTGCAGGATTTCACAGACTGGCAAACAGGTGTGTGTTGTCACACGCGCACGTGTGTGTGTGTGTGTGAGTACTTGTGATGTGTGTCAAAAAAGGATAATTCTCTTGCCTTAACACTAAGTGTATTTCTCAGCAAGGCCTACTTCATAATGTCTGCTTCATAATAGAACCACATGATGCTCGTCAGCAAATTAACATAAAATGCTAACATCTCACACAAGCCCCTGTTGTCACCCACAACATAATGTGACACAGACCATGTGACAGCTAGTGAATACAATAAGACCCAGTACAGCATTATAGACATTTGATACATTTACTCATTTGGAAGATGCCTTTGTCATACATATGTCATACAAAAGAGGTTCCGACAGCGCTAAGCCAGTCACGACGGGTGGGCGTTCCAGTAGAGAGAGGAGGGGGGAGGGGTTCTTCAGAGTGAGTGTGTGAGAAGGCAGACTGCATTGTTGCTACAGGTCTAACTAGGCGCTTATAAATAGACCAAGAAGACAGGCCTTCCAGGTTTCCTGTAAAAGAGCCTAATGTAGAAAATGCAATGTAATATGTGTTTTGCAGTCACTTTTAACACAGTGTAACAAACATGTCGAATGCATTTCCTTCCACATGAAATTTGATTTTAAATCCTGGATTGTTTTTCTTTTACATCCCTGTTGCAGTCTTCTTTTCCTCTGCCTTTTTTCCAGCACATTGCTGCATTACATGGTTACAGCCATGTTATTGTCACTGGCCCAATTTATGGTCCAGTACATCTTTTCCAAGGACACTTTGACATACAGCAATAGTGGGCGACCCGCCCTACCTCTGAGCCACAGCCATAACGTGGCGAGAAAGGAGGAAGCCACTTTTATTCCACTAAAAGTATTAAGCAATCCGCTGGCCCTCCCAGATTAGTAATGTGATGGTCTAGAATTATTGTAAATCACAAGCGGTGCTAGAATTTATTTCTTGCTGGGGCTGGTTGAGGGCTGTGTTATTTGCTGGTGAGGCTGGAGTTACTAGTATTTGCATGAATTAACAAGGCTAAGTGTGAATGACTAGCGTTTGAAAGTCAATTTCAAGTATTGTATACAAAGCACAAAAACACTTCAGAGCTCGTGTAGCCTGTCACAGGTAGTCTCCTCCGGTGGTTGGAACTCTCTCTCTGCCTTCTGATTTCCATTTAGGGGAATCAAATTCCAATTTGAGTGTTTTGATATAATGTGATGCGATTTTAATGATATGTTGTGTTTTACTACATTATGGCGGTGAAGTGGTTTGAATATTGTTTGTGGAGAGCCTGGGTTGTTCAGCCACGCAGCAGGCACAGCTGCAGTTTATCAGGATAATTAGCAACATAATTCTCTCTCTCACACACACACACACACACACACACACACACACACACACACACACACACACACACACACACACACACACCAGGTAATATGCACAAGACCCAGCAGATAGATTCAAAATAGCACCTGCCATTTTCAACTGAGAAAAGTTGCATTGATAGAATCAAGGCCTTTGTTAATCTGTTCTCGTCCACACTCCAATTATAATTACATATTATATCTGGGAAATTTTGTGTATTAAGCTTTATTACACATTTGTTGTAGTTTTATGACATTGACAAAACTCATTGAAGCACATGTTAAGCTATTAGTTCCTAAAGCATGCCACCATATATGAGAATATGTCTATTTGGCAACATCTGATATTATGAAGGTAGATTGTATTTAAAGTATTTATAATCACCAATTCTAGCTATAGTTTTAAAGCTTTAATGCTCACAATGTTAACATAAGCCTATAATGTGCTTCATATTTGCAGGTACAGCCATTTTAACAGGACTCTTTAACAGTCCAAAATCAATTATGAGATATTTTTAACGTGATAAGAAAACAAAGCATCACAGCTAATTTGCACCTTCGAGAATCTTAAATCTGGGAACATGTTGCATTTTTGGGTGATGTTTGTGGCTATGGGTGGGTATGTGGCTGTTTTACATTTGAGTTTTAAGACGAGAAGCCTATATAAATCTGCTGGAAAAGGCAGTGTCAGCAGTCCTACCCTCAACTATGGCCTTGAGCTGTGCGTAGTGACTGAAAAGCGAGATCATAGCCACAAGGGATCAAGAGTTTTCTCCGCAGGGTCTGGGTTCCTCCTTAGAGACGGGATGAGAGGCTCGGTCACCCGACAGGGGCTCGGAGTAGAGCCGAGGCTCCTCCGCTTTGAGAGGATCCAGATGAGGTCGCTTGATTATCTGGCTAGGATGCCCTCCTCCCCATGAACACCTCCCTGGTGAGGCGTTCTAGGCACGTCCCACCGGGAGGAGGCCCCGGGTAAAGATCCAGGACATGCCGGAGAGACTATATCTCTCGGCTGGCCTGGGAACATCTCGGGCCCGAAGAACTCTCTCTAATCATCAGTTAAAGCGACTTTGGGGTTTTGTTTTCAGTTCGCAAACCTCTACTTCTTATTAACGCCATGCGTCAGACATCTAAAAACATGTATGCGTGTCTCATATAGACAAACTAAGTTAGTGATTTCACTGCATTCATCACTGCTGTTCTATTTTACCTCTAAATGAGTAGGTTGATGCTGAATCCAAGAGATTGTCCCCGGAGTGCTATTTTTTTCTTTTTTTTTTTTACAGTGTAACTATACGTTCCTAATAATAACAGTTTTCTGCTTCTGTGTTTGAGCGAGAGAGAGCAAGAGAGTGAGAAAGATATAGCAACGGGAGACAAATAAGAACGGTGTGTGACACACAGGGAAAGAAGGGGTATATCTGGACTTTCTCTTAACTGAGGTAACACTCGCCTCAGGGTGGAGGGGGAACAAATTTGGCCTCTACCATTTGTCATATCTTCCATTCGCCTCCCTTTAACGTGATTTTTCTATCTGGGCTTCTCTCCTCCCACACAGTCACACACATACACACACATATTCACACCAGATATTACATTCTCCAACAATGACACTCATGCCTTGCCTTGAGCCGTCTCCAACAGAGACTTCATAAGGAGCTCTTAATGGGCTCAGGGGAATCTTTAATAAATCTGCATATGAATGCATTAATGGTGGTTGCACATTTTTATTCCAAGTGACTTCTTGTATCCCCTTGGTAGATACTCATTGTGCAAGTAAGCACTGCATGCGAGTAAATACGGCACCAAAAAGAAAGTCACGCAAGCGTCCTTTTAAGATATAAGGACTGAAAATATCTCGTGAAGAGCTGAGAGTGTCACTGCCGCTATATTTTATACGTTGCGGATGTTCAGAGGTAGTAGCAATTATTGCATCAATATTACTTTCATGTGCGTGTGGAGAGTTGTGAAACTGTGTCTCTATGTGTGTGTATATAATCAGATTTGTAAATACAAAACCGTATGCCTTAAATGATGCTTTTGCACTTGTACAAAATCCAGCGAGACTTTTCAATTGATTTTGCAAATGCTATTGCTTCAGTATTACCCCCACACTGCATTGTCAATAAAATTCCAATTTGTGCTATTTCATGTAATGTGATTCATTGTCATATTGTGTTCCTAGACTGTACATAAATACGGATATAGGCAAGTGTGCAAATCGACCTGTCGGTTTGCACCGGAGCCAGTTTGAAGGCCAGAGTTGTAGTTTATCTTTCTACCAAGCAAGGAATGTCTGTGTATCTGTAGCTTGTGTTCCTGTATCTCTTTCACTGTGTATCAGATTAACCTCAGCCTTTGGATATAGCTTGGGGATGGTACGACGGTGTGCATCCTTGGAATTTTTTGATTGATATTCAGAACGTCATCATCATTGTTATCGTTAAAAGTTAAAATCCCATAGACTTACGTATCACAGTACTATCCTGTTGCAGCACCTTCGTTACAGTGTAAAGCTCCATATCTTGACGCTCCTCCTCATGTTGCTTCCCAGCACTTTCATTACAATTTAAAGCTGTTAGCCGGTTTGGCTTCTACTTTAGTCCAAGCTACTGAAGACCAATGCCAAAGCAACAAACTTCGTAAGAAAAAAAATGAGTGCTGCTATCTTTTCTTTATTCAGAGGAGACACAATCTAGCTGGAGTGTCTTATGCCAAGATGTGTTCACAGACCCTCAGGAAATCCCAGCGCTATCACTTAACAGAACAGAATCTCAGCCTAGCCTCATTTATTCATAAACACATATAACAGTAAGATCCCCAGGTCATTACAGTATACAGGAAAAAGTACAAAGGAAGACATTTATCATAAGTCTGCCAAACATGTAAAATCTACTTAAGCTTCCACTTTTGTACAGGAATACATAGTTCCTACAGGCACTGTGCTAGTATTTTTAACTTATTTTACAGCTGCAAAGTGCTGAAAGGGTGGGATGTGTCGTCTTGGGGTCTGTCTCTGACATGACATTTCATGGAACTTGGCCTTCGGTTTGGAAATGGAACTAGGGCTCCTCCAAACGATGCCGCAACTTACTTTGTGGAACACCAGCTTGAAGTTGATCTATCGCATAGGCCTTATTGCAGATTTCTGGAGAAGACATCAATTGACCAGTGTAGCAGGGCCCATGGTTACAGGTACAGCCAGTCAGGCACCTGGTTGTCAGCACCTGGGGTTTCCAGGAGCTCAAAAAAACAGTCAATAGCAACAACAGTATAAGCTTTTGGCGTTGGCAGAGAAGATTTGGCAATTTCTTCATGAGCGCAACCCACATACTCAGCTGTGCTGCTCATTCGATTCAAAAGGGAAATAAACAGCCTTTCCAAGGGTACACAATTGCTTGCCAAGAAGCATTTTTACAACAGAGAAATAATCTACCAAACACAAATTTTCAAACTTTTTGTTCTATTTTCATACAAACAAATATTCCTTGTTTCACAATTAGATACTACTCCTGAGCCCACAAGAATGCCACGAGGTTTTCAGCCTCATGGTAACTCACTTACATAAGCTTTTTCAGTGTAACCTTGAACAAAGAATTTAGCCATTTTTCTTCCTGATATCCAAGGATATGGCCTTACTAATGTTTAGTGAGTCCAAAATGTCATGTCTGTCACTGTGCCACTGGCTTCATGGATGATGAAAAATCATAAGCGATTAGCTTTAAGCAAACCAGCAATAGCAGCCACTGCTTCTGACATTAGCCCTGTTTGATTAATATAGCATGCTTGACAGGTTAAATTAAATCCTAGAAGACAGTTCTAATCATTAAACTAGATGTCCTCCAAATTTGTGTCCTACATTTCCTACGCGTATCTTTAATAGGAAAGCTGGTGGTAATATTTGGTGAGTAAACTGTTGTAATGTCACTTTTCAGTGCTTGGAGAACCACAAAGATAAATGGCCTTCTCTCTATTGTGATGGCTGCATTTCAATTAATTTGGCAAATGTTTAATTTATTCCCGGAAGCAATGTATGAAAGATAAAACATGACAGGTAAACAAGCAATAAAGGAGAAAATAGCAAAACTAAGATCAATTAAGATACATTTTATTTGCATTGTGGAATATAAGTACTACAGCAAGGCAAACTCCATATGAACACAATGTAACAACTTAATATAAGCGTTTACATCTATTTAATCTTAGACAGTAGCAAAGACCACAGAGAAAGAAAAGAGAAATTCTTTCACAGATTTTTCACAAGTTCTATCACAGTAAATCATATTCTGAGTCTGTCTTTCTCAAAGCTCTGGCAGGCACATTTAATTTGCCCCTATGATCTTACTGACATGACCATCAATGCAGGTTAGGACATTTTCTCCTCTGTAGAATAGGGTTTCATTTGGTGTCAGTCCAGGTGTCCTGAAATATATCAATGTTCCAGACAAATGGGAAAATTCCAGGTTGAATATCATCTGTGTTTCTTGACATCATACCAGCAACATAACAAATTTCACTGTAGTTGTAATGTATATCTGTAGAATATGTGACATACATGAACAAATATTGAATAATAAATTGTGGCCGATGCAGATTAGCCAGTGCGGTGTACGCCGAGGCTGGGAGCCTCTTCTGGCTCCAACAAGAGAGTCGGTTACACACAGAGCTTCTTTTTTCGTCTCCTATGCTCGCTCTCTGTGATATAAATTCAAACCAGGTTGTTTTACCTGCTTCCAGACAGAGAGTTTGTGTTGTTATTTGCCTCATTTGTTATCAGATTCCTCCTGAGAGTTGGTATGGAGGTTTGAGTGTTTGGGGAACTTGGTGTTGTCATGGAGTGTTGACAGCAGGGCTTTAACTCGTGGAATAATCAATAAAATGAATATGAAATGTCCTGTGTGGCTGACATAGAAGTAGGCTAGCTTCAACAAGACCCCAGCATGCCCGTCACAAAGAAAGACACATTCATTTTTCATAAACCACAATTCTTATGATTAACCCTTTTATTTTACAATTTATTTTCAGATTGTAGACATTTCAAGTATACAAGTGGCAGATATCTGAACGAAGACATCCGCATTGTTTGCTGCAACTGCATACAATCTCGTCAGCAAAATAGAGTAGCAAATAGCAAAAAAAAAAGTACAATGAGGCAAGAGGTCAAACCAAAAATAAGATAACGGATAAACCAACAATTGGCAAGAACACAGACAGCAAAAGTAAAACTGCATACCCAGTGATGTCGGACGCAGTGTTCATAATGCTGAGGTAGCATGTAGGCCACTCCCCTGACACCACGGGAGAGAGGAAAAGTATATATGCTGTGAATCCTTGAGCCCATCACAGACAGGTCCCTGTGTCTAGCCGTCCAATACTGGAAAGAAAACGCTTCCATTTCAGATGGAAACTTTCCACTCTATTTAAATGTCTGTGTGACAGACCTCCCGGTAATCTTCCCCAATTAAAAGCATTTGAGAAAAGGCCACATCACCCTTTGGTGAATTTTAGAACAAAGGTATTTTTTATGAGGTAGTGTTGGCACTTTATTGTGGCATCTCTAGCACTCTGGGATTTGTATTAACTTAACTCTCTATAGCTTGGATCGGGGGTCCAATAGGCCCTATTCAGAGTCTTGAATTGGACCAGTCTAGGTTCTGTGAGTTCTCTGGACATCTTTTTCTAGTTGGGTAAGATTCTATTCCAACCCTAGTTCCAGGGAGCCACTGTTGGATGCAGGTTTTTGTTCCAACCAAGCAGTTGCACACCTGATTATACTAATAGACCACTAGAGCCCTTGCTAAGAACCTTCATTAGTAGAATCAGGTATATAACTGCTTGGTTGGAACAAAACCTGTACCCACAGCAGCTTTCTAGGACCAGGGTTGGAGACCCCTCTACTTCATTCCATCTCTCCTCTGGAGACTTTGCTGCTGTAATTATGGAAATTTCCCCACTGTGGGACTAATAAAGGACTATCTTATCTTAACCTATCTTATCATTGACTCTCTGTGAATGATTCATTGAGGTTAATCTAAGGGCAGCTGTACCTTTGACTGAGCATTTTAAGAACACGGAATAATACAGAGAGTCTTCATGTCCTTTACCAAACATCTTCATTATTTGTGTAATGGAAGCTTGCAGTGGGGAAGGTGTTGAGAGAGACCCAAAGGCTTAAGAATACTCCCCTCATACAGGACTAAAATTCCCCTGTTAACCCATGATCTTCAGAGAAATGGTGATTTCCCCAAAGCTTAGGTGTGAGTATTATAGAGGCTGCCGTGTGGCAGGGAGGATTAAAATTGAGCATAGAAGCCATTCTTCTCCATAACCAAAGCATATATGAGATGATAGGATGGGTTGGTGCCACTGATGAAAGCTTAGAAGTGGTGTAATCCATAGTGGGGAGTGGGCTACACAGAACAGTCTCAAGACCAGGGGTGGGCAATCATGGTCCTGCTCAAGACCATATAATGGGGGAGCTGTCTCAGGACATAGCGCCCAGGAGCACAGGCTTCTTAACATTTTTCGATACTAAATATAAATTACATCTATAATAAAAATCAAATGAAACAGCATATTTTTGATGGCCATCATCAAAGTCAAACTTGATGTAGAAAGTATGTCTGGACACATGCGAGTTGCAGCTGTTCAGGTAGGGGTTGGGGTGTGTGACCTGGGCAGGGTCGCCCTCCCCAAGGTGACCTTCCTTCCGAGAGAACCCACTCTCTGCTACCACAAAGAAGATCATGCAGTTTCGCAGGATTGATTGTGCTTAGATGAAATTATCTTATGACTGACCATTACGACTGAGAGTATGTCAGGCTTCAACAGATATTGCCGGGGGGGAAAAATGGTTATAAAAAGGTGTAACAAAGATAGGAAAATCATGACTCTCATTCAAAAAACACATCTGCATTCCAGTCTCATACTAAAAGACCTGAGCTTCCTTGAGCCAGTTTATCTTTGAGGAATCTGTATGGGACGATGAAATCTCAACTTTCTCAAACAGCACTAAGTGAATTTTTTTTTTTTTGGTCAAACGATCCTTTAATCTGTGCATCCAGTCTTTTTATCCCCAATCAGCAATCTGCTATACCAGCGTCAATGTTCTATATTTATATTTCCTCACCCTGTGTTTTTTACGACGAGGAATCGATCCAAACTCTGATTTTGTCCGTTAACTATGTGGTAGGCCTTGAATTACGACCGTACTTGTGTATTGCACTTAGTTATGCTTGGTGATCGAACAGAGGAGTAATAACCGGTTGTGATATGTGCCGCAGATTGCCAGAGAGCACAGCACTGGTACACAATATGGCCTTGATGAGACCAGAAAAATGTCCCTCTGTGACTTATTGCTCTGGATTTGAACACGCAGTGTTGAAAAATGATTTATCTTTGCCGAGAGCCATTGGCATATACCCATAAAACGGACCCTGTATGAGTCATAAAGTCAACCTCATCGATGTGCGTTGTCATAAAAGACGGAAAATGTTTACGGCTTTAATTAAGTCCTGTAATGGCTGAATTCTTTATTAATAATTGGTCTCTGCTTTTATCAAACCTCACCACTTGACATGGTATCACTTTATGGCACTCTGGTGTGTGTCTGCGTGAGAGCACAGCGGTGCGATCATCTTCTCAGTTCAGTCACTAAATCCTAAAAACTGAAGCTCCGATTATTGCAGCGCTGTAGAAATACCCTTCCAAAACAACATTACATCCTGTAGTTTTTCATGCAGTATTTGCAACCGCATTACAACACATGAATTAGTGATAGTTTTCTTAGCGGAGGAAGGGAGAAATATGAAGAACTTAAAGTTGTGGGTTTTGTGTGAGATGCTGTTTGATCATTATTTAGAGACAGCAAAAGATAAATGGCGCACACTCAGGGGGTCTCCCATGGAAAAATGCAGAGGGGTGCAGTAGGGTGGGAGCTCACCTGGTGTCTGATTGAGCGCTGGATAAGGTCTATTTATCAGGCTGCCTCAGTGAAAGATAGCCCTGCCAGCATATCCACTGCTCACGACGGGCTACCTTGAATAAATAATGGAAGATCTGTGGGAGTGAGAGGGCACCATTGACCACAACTGAAAGAGGATCCTCTGTCACTGAAGTGCAGCAAGTGTCAGCTGAATGATGAATTGTGTTTATTGGGCTTTTATTATTTTTTTTTCTTCCTGAAAAAAATGACAACCGCAGCATGTCCAGAGAGTTGCTCCAAGAGCGTTGGGTATTTCCCAAATGTTTTCATTTCAATTTGAAAGCTCTACCTACTCAGCGAGGAAGTAGATGCCAGAGAGGCAAAGACTTCAACAAAGGGCACCGCTTTGTGATAAGATATACTTAGGGCTTCATTGATGGTTGTGAAATTATTTATTAATGCTTAATAAATCAGTAATACATCATTCATGATGGAAATGTTTGAGATGAAAATTCATTCAGGCAGCCTCACCCCTCTAATGGAGAAGTTGACCGGTTTTCAGAACTGCAGAGCTGCACCACCGTCCTACTTTCTAATCATGACTGGTCAAATTTCTTGTATTTAGACTTTTTCATTAAACAGTTATGAGGACCGCTGCGGTTGCAGTGTGTCTCGGCTTCTTTTCTCTTCATTATCGTCTGCTCCTCTTCTGCAAAGATATATGGTCATTTCACAGCACTCCATGAGACAAAGGTTTAAGGAAACTTTATCTATCGAATTAAAGTAAATTCACAAACGATGAGTCCACCCGGTCTCAAAGGATACAGAATGGCTCAACGTGGTCGGAATGAGCCAAATCAATCAAGTATAAAATTAACCTTCAGCTACTATATCCTTGGAACACCCTGTTTCTGTATGCTGTGCATGCAGCCGCTTTTTAATCTATGCTTGACCGTTCTTCCACAATGTTTGATTGCAGCTTGATTATTAATGTAGCAGTCTTCACATAAAATGACAAAAATAAGGGAGTTCGCTCTTTTCCTTTAATACTACTGATGAATGTCTTTAAACCACTGTGATGGGGAGATTTGATCCCAGAGTCTACATATCCAAGTTCAGGTTCCATTTAATTTTCTGTACTAGGGGTGTAACGATTCTTCAAGTGAAGCTTGTATCGATCTAAAATCGATTGCAATGCAAATATTAAAATATTAATATACAGTAAGACATCACAACAAACTATATGTGGATGTATTGTTTGCATTTTTAACAGCAAACAAATGTAACATTAAACTACCATTCTGCAACATATTGGGCTTGCCCCACCAGCAGTACCACTTCCTGTTTGAACAATGACTGAGTAATAGATTTTCTAAGCTGCGTTTGAGGTCCAGAGTGTGAACATGTTTAGATTTTTGTGGGCAAGGTAAGGCATCCTGGATAATTCAGCTGCAGTTTGCAGACTAAGCAAAGGCAGCATCAGAATGCCTTTAATGTGAAATAAAAAGCAAAACTCACCAAGGGCGAAAGCCATCGCGGGATCAATTATCTCCTTAATATCCTTTCCTCATTTGTCCTCTTGTCCTCTCTCCTGTCATCTCGCTTCCCTCCTCTTATCTCTCTTGATTTTTTTTTTTTTTTGGTTAACTTTTGAAAACCGAAGCAAGCGGGTTAAACAAGAAACCAGTGTTCATTCAACGTGAGGTTGTTTTGTTTAATATTATTGCACTCCCTTTTATGTAACAAATGAGAAGCGAAGCAGCAGGTTAAACCACCATTCAAGCAACTGCAAAAGTTAGTTGCACTTTCTTTTTTTGTTAAATATTGTACAAACCAGAGCTGGCAACACTGGGCAATTTTTTGAAGTACCACTTCAGCAAACTAGATGTGTCAGAATGGCTGTTCACACAATGATTTATCTACATATTTGCATATACACATTACAGCGCATCATTTGCATCAATGCAGGAGTCAAGTGGACAAGTGTGTAAGCCTCTTAAAAATATAACGGAATAAATAAGATCTAACTGTGCAAATATAAATAAATAATTGAATAAAGAGCAATCAATTTGGTTTATTTGTTTTGTTTGGTTTATGTATGTTCTATATTGAATGTTTTGTGAAAAATGAATTAAAATAAATTGGAAAAAATGCAACTATAAATTAAAATAAGTACTTAACTACATCATATAGCTGTGACAGAAGAAAATGCATCTTATTCCTGACTTTTTGCACTGTTCATACTGCTCTTCCACCTTGCACATTACTTGTAAATATCTGTATATATACTACCTACTTATAGTTTATATTCTGTGTTACTTGTGTGTTATTTAATTCTATTTTATTTTAACTTTAATACCTTATGACTAGTTTTTATTCGTGTTTATCTGGCATTCATGTGGACAGCAAGTGTCCAGAAAAACCTGTTTCTACGCTGTGAACATGACCCTAAACGCTTTGAATCTTGAATCCTAAATTATGTTGAGTTTTACTTATCTGAGGAGATCCAATTGGTGATCAGGGGAGAGGTCAACCTGATTCGGAGGGAAAAAGAAAAGGGAATTAGAGAGCTACGAGGAAGAGAGAAGAGCTGCATGGTGGAGTGGAGCTATGGACTGAAAAGACATTGGGGAAGAGACATTGTATTGTATTGTGTCTCAGTATTGTGTTTGAGTCAAAAGACGGGGACTCCATGAGTGCTCCATGACAAGTGCAGCTAGAAGCTAGCATAGCTCGCACTAGCTACCTAGTGGTTCACAACCGGCGGTGAGTGTCTGCCAGACATTTCCAGGGAGGACGGACGACAACGCCATTCCTGCTGTGAGTTGGTTGTAGGGTTTTTTTGAGGCAGCCATATTGGTTTGAGGCTGCCCCCGCTCACAAGGAACGTCTAAGGCCTGCAATAATCCGCTGGTTAAAGAGTATCCATTTAATTTACATTTACAAATGCCGGCTATAGGTGAACTATCTGGAGTTTGTGCATTTGAAACCCAAGAGTTGAGTGTTCATTTAAAAAAAAAAAGACATTTGAATATTGGAACAAGCGGAGAAGGCGTTCACTGGAGTTTATTGATTTGTTTACAGATTTAAAGTGACAAATAAGTCTAGGATTTCCACTCGAATATTAGTGATTATGTGTTGATTAATATTTACTGAAGTAAATAATTAATAATTACTGAGTGTTATTCTTTTTTCATCTTGCATCATAAATACTGGTGTTTGTGTTCACGTAGACCTTTTAGAGAGTATTTGGGTTTGATTTTATGAGTGCTTTAGAGATAGTTTAAAAAGGGTACCTAGGGTAAGAAAAAATTATTATTTCATGTACTTAGAGTAGGGATTAAAAACCCTTAAAAACAGTAGCGCAAACAACACCATTGGTTAAAAAAAGTATAAAAGTAATAGTTCAAAAACAGTGTTTTACCATATACTTACCTGCATTGGTTAACTACTTAATAATAGGGTTAAAAGAACTTGGGTAGAGCACCTCTGTGATAGGCTAGTTGTCTAGATGGTCCTACACAAGGAATATACCAATATGAAACGTATTATTATAACAGATTTTTTAAGAAATATTTCCCAATGTTATGTTAATTATCATTTATGCCTATGCTCCAATTTGCAGTCTCATGATATGTCAATTACGATCATCCCACTAGATTTTTGGGTGAAAGATGAAACTAGCAAGTTGGCCGTCGTCGTATGATCGTATCGATCATAATAAGCCAGTATCGTTCTTGTGTGATCATTTGTTTCTACCTCAAGGAATGAACATGTACCCAGATTTATTTCTTTGTTTTTTGTTAGACATTAACTATTATTTTCAGCAGACAGCAGTCTAGTTTAGCTTCATGAATGGCTATGAGTTCTCAAAAACAGGAAAACGCACCAAAATAAAAAGTCTCCAAAGATGGACGAGTTGTCTGTTTTCTGTATCACAGAACTGAGCATTCTGATCAATTCAAAACAGATGCACTTTATGCAGATTTGAGATTTAACTTTATGCAGAGATAGACCCAACAGACAATGTTTTCTCTCAGGCTATGTATAAATCACTTTCTTTGGCTGGAATTGTTAGCTCCCTCAGTCCGTGGCCCCAATTATAACCTTGACTATCCCAAAATTAAACCTGAACACAGGGGGAGTCATTGGCTTGATACACAGTCAGCATGGATATATCTTCCCTCAGGCTCTTGGCAAGTTACTGTTAGGTTTGTTAACCATGAACATGTTCCCGTAACCTTGGAGATCTCTCCCTGTGTTTACCCAATTGACAAAACAAACTATATATACCTAGACTTAACCCATCAAATTGCCATTTCAAATTACATGGGCCTCATTTCCCAATAATGACTGACATTAGTTCAACAGTGTATTACATTTGTACATGCATTCCCAAAGTAATTCTGGAAAAGCATCATACACTCGGTTGACTTTTGTGCTGAAGGTAATGATAATGAATATATTTTAAAGTAAATTTAAATATAGAATTGCCTGTGAGACATGCTGTATACAGAAATACAAATACACATGTACATATCACTGTTGTAAACTACATAAAATCTATAGTATGCATGATATTGTTCAGTACGAAAATCACGCCAAACGTGTAGTAAACAGTCTTTAGCCTTTGTAATTCCTGTTCTAGGTTGCAAGCTGTTAAAGAAAGTAAACTTTGATTTAGCTGCTATCTGATGCAGACGATACACTGACAATCAGATTGAGACTAAAATGAAGCGGCAGAGCTCAGCCACAGCACTGCAGTGGCTCCACAACATTTTTATTAGCAGAAACATGCTGCCAATTCAGAAACAATGCCAATTGAAAAACACATCCAAAATAATTATAAAAATTAATACAACAGAAATAAATGCTGCAAAACACTCACATTTGCAAAATGCTGCAAATCCAGTCAATATCTACACTACTGTTCAAGTTTGGGGTCACTTAGAAATGTCTTTTTTTCAATGAAGATAACTTTAAACAAATCAGAAATACACTCTATACATTGCGGATGTGGTAAATGACTATTCTAACTGCAAATGTCTGTTTTTGATGCAATATCTACATAGGTGTTTAGAGGCCCATTTCCAACAACTACCACAACTTTTGCATCAGAAGGCGAAGAGATGATTAGAAAACTCTTGTGCAACCATGTTAGCACAGCTCAAAATGGTTTAGCTGGTCAGAGAAGCTATAAAACTGACCTTGCTTTGACAAAAGTTTGAAGGAAAAAATTATTTCAAATACAAATCATTATTTCTAACCTTGCCAGTGTATTGACTGTAATTTCTATTCATTTTATAACTCATGCTGGTAAACAAAAGTGTGAAAACAACCTTTCATGGAAAACTGTATAAAATTGGATCAAATGGAAAACACACAAAATTATTTGGGTGACCCCAAACTTTTGAACGGTAGTGTAGTTGGCGCTCACCTTTGGTTCAAGAGACAGACGACATAAAAAAAATAACTTTACTTCTTTTTACAGCATGTAAAAGACTATTGCTGTGTCCAAAGTTGCACATTTCTCTCAGTACATTTCTTCTTCTGCTACTGCGTACCTTCAGTTATCTTCTGCTACGTAGTTCCGTAGGTTCTGCTTTGTCACTAAGATGGCCGCTGTTGAGAGTGGAAAGCGTCCAACGACCCACACTTAAAATTCTGGCCAATCGAGTAAGAGCGGACATTGCAATACATTCCCACACACTGCATAATGTGGAGGTACTTACAGTATGTGCTTAAAATATTAAGTGTAAGTGCAGAAGTACGCGATTTGGGAGACAGCACAAGGCGAGTGGCTAAATATACCCCTCAACTTTTTCTTTATATTTGTTCCAAACTGCTGTATCTTGAATACAGAAATAAATTGACAATCACAAGTTGTTTTCATTTTAAAAAACACAGCGTCCGCTTTAATTTGCTACCAAATGTGTGTCATTTCTAGCCTTTTAGACAGAAAAAACACCAAAAAACACCACCAATACACCAAAAAGCTCTTAAACTATTATAATACCCTTCATACGTAATTATGCCAAACAATCAAAACATTCAACAAAAATTAACTGCAGGGCAATTTTATTATGAATCCACACAATTCCCAAAGAACACAAAAACACACATTCAATATATTTTCGACTCCAGTTTCTTGGACGATCCAAATCTCCCCTCTGCTGCTAAGCATTACAGTGTGCATGCCGCTTGTTTGACAACAGTTCCAGGCGTTCTCATCACAGCTGTCTGTCCCTCTGCACTGTATGTGGGCGAAGCAGCTCGCTCAGAGACAACAGCGATGTGGAGGAGTCACTGCACATTTAAGGAAAAAAAAAAAATCCCGTTTGCAAGGTTAGAGCCAGCAGTGTTTTATCCACGTCCGCCATTTGACAAATTTAGCTTCATGTAAAGATGCAAACGGCAAAAAAAAGCAATACACAATGGGCCAGGGTCTCTATTACAACACAATCATACGGTCTCCATAATATTCTAAGGTGAAGATCTAGGAATTTGTGGGTGATAATGTATATTTATATTTAGAGCTCTATAAAAATGTACAAAAATATGGAGTTTTTGGAGCTTCTTAATAAAATGCTCTCAACCTCCAGTGCATTTAGGTGGCAGTTGTAAATCTATGATCATTTCTAAGAGCATCTGCAGGTTTGATGCTGTTGGGAAAACACGTCTCAAGTTTGTTACGGTTTTTATTAAAAAAAAATGGATTCACCATCACCGTAGCCTCGAGGTGCGATTTGGAAATGAGGCCTGATTCGTTCTTTAGATACAGTATGAGAGTTTATTGCTTATTTTGCATGAGGCCAAGGTTAATTAACCCTGAAGTAAAGTGGAAAAGGTTTTTGCTTCAGCAGAGGCCATTATTTTTTACAACCGCCCGGGTCAGGATAGTTTATCCTGCTTTTACCTACAGTACTTGGGTCTTCCCATTGAAAACTACCGCCTATGTCCACATTGGAGTAAACATTATTTTTTTGACAACCAGCAGGAGAAGCCCTGGACTAGTAACAGATAGTATCTATTACTGGCAAAGGGTGTTGAAGCTGCTACCATATGTCAGAGCTGTGCAGTTATCTATGATTAATGCATAGCCTCTATCCAATTACAGTCAACTGTTCTCTGTGTCCATAGCCATAAACAATAAGCCATAATAGGAATGTAGCTTGTTTTAAACCTTTGTACCTATTATTTTTTAACATATTCCTACCATAGAGACACATGTTGGCTTTAGCAGGCTGAACCATCATGCAGTGTTTCTTCATTCATTAATAATTAACAAGTTGATTTTTTGCAGGGCAGTGTGTGTTTATATCCCTGAGTGATTGCATGTGTGCCGCTGTGGATAGAAACATGTTTTTTAATCTTTTCTGTAAAATATGCAATGATTCTTCAGGCTGTTGCAGTACAGAGAGGACCTGTAAGTAAAGTAATCAAAAGGTATTTACCTTGCCTAGGACCTGCTTATATGCACAAGGGTGCATTTATGTTTTTTTTTTTTTTTTTTTTTACTTTTTTTTAAACTTTTTTTTTAAGTAATCACATTAGGATATTTTTCATGATCTGCATGAAATGTATTTAATTATTCAGCACCTTTGATAACTTGCTTGAGGTCTCTAAGGGTGACCAAAATTAAGCTTTAAATGGGCACTTCATCAAAAATGCATTCATCATTTCTAAAGTGTTTTTTAATCACATTTTTTGTATCTTTCATCGCTCACTGAGAATTTGCAGTTGTGAGATGTCACTGGTCGCTTAAAGAATCTACCTCTGACAAAATTATACTGACCAAGCATTTATTATTAATATTTTTATTATTTTATTTTAAGGTGTTGCAATCAGTCTTAGTCAACTGTTTATTCCAATTCTCAACTACCATTTGGTTATAAAAATGACCCGCCTCTTTCTCATTCCCACTTTCATTTAATGGATCATATGGACTTCCAGCTTTCCACAGTGATTTCCAGAAATTACAATGTAACTGGGCCAATCAAAGGTCAGCCAAAGATCGATAACCTAACTGACCAATCAGGAACTGTTTTGTATCTCATGTCATATTAATACAAGCCAGCCCAAACAACAATGGTGTCTCTCAAACCATCAACCAGCAGAGTAAACATAATGAAACAAGAGGATACACCAGAGTTTCTGGGAGAAAAAGATGTTTTTTGGCTTTTTCGGTAATTCCACAATTAACTATTTGCATCGAAAACTTTTCTGAAAAAATAAATAGAAGTAAATCCTTAAGATTATGGTTCAATAGAAACAACATAAAAGCAGAGTAGTTTTAGATCTCGCAAACAAACATTAACAAACAGAGGTTATCCTTGACATGGTGGAATCGTGATTTGGAGGAAAAATGAAACAACAATTTTGCTTTTAGGAAAAATATTGTTTTATAACAGGTGTACTGGAATATAGCAGATGGTATCAGGCGTTCCTTTTGTCTGGGAAGATAAGTGAGGTTGGCCAAAACTTGCATTTATAAGACGCAATATACTACCTGTCGGATTATATGGTATGAAACCTGTATTGCTTTCTTATTTAAATCCCTGCTGCCTTGAAGGTTCACAGCATTCTATTATCATTCTTTAACAACAGAAGCATGACAACACTACATAAAGCAAGTACTGCAACACTACAGCACCGTACTGCAGCCTCCACACCCTTTCTGTGTTTCATTTTTGGAGTCATTGCAAGCGCTGCACACCAACACACGCGCACGCACCTTAGCGTTAACTGCACTATTCATTTGTTCAGGGATTCCTTTAGAGCTGGATCTAATCTATGTAAAAGGATGGATTACATTATAGATTATTAATCTAAAGATGGATGGAGGGGGTGAGCCTCAGGGTTTTTGCACTGCCAGTGTGACTGCTGGGGAATTGATCTGCTGGTCGCTGGTCCACCCTGGTCTATCGTGGCTGGACATCCCACCGTGCCTCCAGGGAGCATTTATTCATGTCCTAGTGAGCGAGAGAATAACCACCGCGCAACGTCTGCATCATTCATTTGCTGGCCTGCCTGTGCTTTTCTTTGCATGTAGCAGGTGGTGTGCGAGTGAACTGCTTGCAGATTTTTTTCACACAAACTTCTAATTGTATCCTCTGGTGGACATCATCTACCACTCGATGGAAACAACGCTAACTTTTTGATTTATTTATAAAACCATCCTGAATAAGCTACCATTTATCATCGATTTTAAGGTAATTATGAGATAGCATATACATTCACAAAAATACTTTGTAAAGCTTTGTACCTAAACAGAAATGTGAAAAACTGCATCCACCTATCCTCAGAATACGCTTCAGGACTCCCTTTAATTAACCCATTTAAGCCTAGATTTTTTTTTCAAAGATTTCATGCATATAATTATATCAGTGTCAATCATGTTGTGTATCTATTTTTTCCCATTTTGTAGTCTGTTCTTTGCAGAAAATAGCATTTTAATGGCGACTATAGTTGCTGCTTGCACAAATCTGCCCATAAACAAAAAAAACTATTTATCCCATGTACAAAATTCAATTTGGGGGGATTATTCTAGAGACTTGAATGATTAAATGGACATATATATGTCAGAGTTGAAAATCATAGTAATCTAAATGAAACAACCTCTTTTTGGGAGGGTTTGCCATGTTGGAATGGAATGGCCAGGAAGTTGATGACATCAACAGTGCAAATGACAGTCATAGACTTAAAGGCTCAAAGGGTTAAAATACATTTGAATCCCCGGAGCAGTTTAAGATTCTGTTAAACAATGTTTTATGTAATTAATTCCCTTGTTTTTCACGATGGGACTGCTTTGTCTCCGCGTAATGTACTTATTTCGTGAAGGATGGCTTATTTTACACTTTACACTTTCTGTTAAATGGCTTGTTTGGTCCTGTATATTGCGGGGCATCCTTGTGTGATCGAGAGCTTGGCCCTCAATTGGTTTCTTGTTATCTTGTTAGTTAGCCTCCCACACTAAGCAACTTTATTGCCTTTTTAACATGCTCTGTACCGCGCACACGCCCCGTCACAGGGCCACTTGGAATGGGTTTTCATGACCAATCCTTACCGTCATTTTAAGCACTTTTCTCATTCTGGCAGCTTTATTGTCTGTAGAAGGGGAAGCAAGAGAATTTAATTTAGAGTTTAATTTGCAGACAACCTCGGGTTGTTAGAGAGAGAGTGGACTAGAATGGGCTGCGACCTTGTACGTGGGCGGATGTATATGTTTGTTTCAGGCCAGAGAGATATTTTCAGTTCAGAGGAAATAGTCTCTGGTATTGGAGGAAAACATGTCATCCTCATTTTAAAAAAGAGAGTTAACACAGTACACACAATGTTGTTTTCTTTTCTTATTTCAATTGAACTTGAACTGTGCCACAACTCTGAGTTTAAGAGTATCAAACCTTAGAATAACCATTTTAGTTTTTTCATCCAAAAGGAGAAATTAACATCATGTTATTCTTTGAGAAAGTACTTTATGTACCCCTTTTTACTTGCATGTGAAACACAGTTCGTTGTTGTATAACTGTTAAAGTTTGCACATCGTAAAGCATTTCTTTTTTTTCAGAAAGCCTGATGAAATAAATCCCGGATAACAGGTTACAGAGACTAAAAGAAAAAGAGGCCAGCATATCATCTTTGGCTTTCTATAATTATGGCGAGTAACAGATTTCTCAGATCGGGTCCATGCATGTTTATAACTTTTGCAATGCATCACACACGCAATGAGCTCAGATAGCGATGGCCTGCTTGTCAAGAAGCTAATTTGGGAGCAGAAAAGAGACCAGAGGAGTGTCAAAAAGAAGGACACCACACAGGGATGGAAGCAAACTGAAAAAAACAACAACTGTAGAACAAGGCCAGAAAGCATCAGCAGAGGATAGTAGAGAAACAAATATCTACTTTTTCAAGTCCACTTCAAGTCCACTGTGTTCATAAAACACGGAGTATTGTTCTCTCTTTAACAGATGAATGTGAAAACAGCTTTCTAGAGTCAAACTCTGCACATACACTACATACATTGAGGCTCAAATCGAACTGAAATAACATAAAGAAAAAAGGGGATCTTGAATCTTATAAAGATTGTAATACTCTTATAAAGAAAAACCTCACTACACTACATATGCAATCATAAAACAAATATACCTGAGAGATACAAACGCACACACCATACTGTGGAAGGTGCTGGCACAACCATCAGGAATAATTTGGGGTTCAGTATCTTGCCCAAGGCCACAAAGAGAGTCCTCTGGCTCTCAGACTAAATCAGATCGCTCATCTCACACATAAGCCCTACACCACATGGATTCATCACCCAGTGCAAATATCTTATTTTGAGAGAAAATAAGCATGATGATACTGTGCTGTCAGACCGTTACAGCAAATTATGGCTTTGTGAAATGAGAGTGCTGTGGGGTATTATTGTAATTAGGAGAGCATATCAGTGAAGGCTGAGCAGAGTCACAGAGAGTGGGTCTCCACATACTTGTACATACACAGTGCTGATGAGCTAAAAGGGCAATTTTTCCATCGAGAACGGGTCTTCGCCTCGCCCGTAAACAATTATTCGCAGGGCAGACGGAGAACTGCGAGCACCCGAGGAAATAAACAACGTCTGGGTCTGCAAAATCAAAAATTAAGAGCGACAATCCCATGAAGGACAGCTGTGCTTCCTTTGGGTGAATTTTCCTAAGCTCTGCTGCCTCTTAGTTACCTTTGCAAAGGGGTATTCTTTTCACTGCTGTTTGCCTGCCAATTTTCGTGAAAATTGGTGGCAGGGTGTAGAATAAGAATAGGCAATAAGGATGAACCCGCTACATTGTGAGGTGAATCCCACTTATGAAATTTGCACAATTACTTTAGTGTTTTTGATAGCCTGACTAATGCCAGACTGGTCCGTTTGTTGGTTCCTCTTGGAGCCCAGAGCCGTGTATTGGGCACTACGAGTGTCTATCAAATGCGTCTCTACATAACTTATAGCCAATCGTATCAAACATGGCTGATGATGTAACCGATACCCAATGACAATTGACATAGTTTAGCGGTAAATGTTGCTTTTCAAAATAAACTTGCAGTCTAAAATTACTTAGAACACTTTCTAAGGCTGCATCGAAAGGTAAATTACCATCTGCCGCCATATATGATCTACAGTTATCAATTGGGTCCTTGGTGTCCAGACTGAATTGCAGAATGAAGTGAATTCATGTGCAAAGAAGGATGGGTATAGCCAGGCTAGTGTTTCGGTGGATATTCGTGGCTCCTGTTGGTTCTGAGCCAAATCCGCCCCCTCAACAATATGGAAAAAATGTGATTTGCAAAAATAGTGTGCAACATTCTGAAGGTAGGGGAGGGTCTTCAGTTTATTTGCACTGAAGCTATCTTCTCAAGTATCTAACTAATAAATGGTTGGTTGGGTTTTAGCCATTAGCTGCTCAGGATATTGTTATCTCGGTTTGTTTCTTTAACAAAGGTTTGACAATGGCTGTTTTGAAGGCGTCTGCGAAAATTCCTCTTTTTGCATTATAAGGTTAAGGACATGACCTCATGTATAGGCAGGTACAGGATCAATACATGGGGTGGAGGAGTTGCACTCGGTGACAGCCCTGCAGTGCTCACTTAATGTGATATATGTGAAATGTGCCATGGTTACACAAAATCACCTGTGTTTACATCACTAGTGTTAATGCATTGTCTGTGTCAGTTTTTGAGAAATAATCTCTCCTTGCCAAGCGTCCAACTTTTAAGTAGCAAGTCATGGCTTATTTGTCTATCTCACATTGAATTATTAGCTTGTTTTTCCTCCATTTTCTCTCAGCTCCTTGACAGATTTTATTGATCTGTTATACACCAATAGATAGAAGACTGACCATTGGCCTGGTGAAGAAAATCTCTCCCTATGTGCCCATATACTAAATGTTACTCCACCTGTGCTCACATAGCATACATGCCTGTATTACACTGCAATGAGTTAGTCCTAATATTAGGCTTGTACAAAATATAAAATGCCACGTTCGGTTGCACATAAGCTGCGCACTTGTATCTTCAAACATTATATTTTCACATTTAATGTTCCAATATAAAAAGCTTTCAGGATGTGGAATAAGGACTAATCGATATGCGAGGAAGCCTGACCAGAGCAGCTTGGGTGGTGGAAGGAAGCAGAAGCAGGCTCTTGTTGAATAAGTAGATTTATTCAGTCCAGTGAACAACAAAAAGTGGCTCGCTAGAAGAAACAAATACAAACATATCAAATGAAACAGGCTTAATTCAGGCAGTGGCTGCGTCAAAGGCATTAACACGTGCACACAGCTACATAATCTACATTCTCTCTCCTTGAATAGGCCTTCCAATCTGCTAGGCAGAACCACATTTCCTGCAGAGGATATATATATATATATATTTATTATTATATAATGATTATGTTGATTATGTGCTGGCACCTTGCCTGCAAAATCAGTTGTCCTCGGAGAGGAGATATCAATTAACAACTTAGATTAAAAAGCAATACATACTAATTAATTAAATGGTATCTTTACAAAATGAAATTGTAATATGTATTAAATACTACCAAAAGTGAGTTTCTTGGTGGTTGCTCAAAATGTGTCCCACATAGTCATCACCACTGTCAGATGTTTCTAAAAAGCAATAAAATCAGGCAACTACAAGGTCAACTTCATTTCTGAGGACCCTTCAGCTACAATTCATGCCTCAAGGTGACTAAAAAACCTGTATGTTTCCTATTTTACTATCAAATTTGTTCCTATTTTTTAATACTGCTACAGTCACAACCATAACACTGTCCCTTTTGTAAAAAAATTTATACTGTGATATAAATGTATACTTTTTAGGAAGAGGTCTTAGGTAGCTAGCTACAGATGGCTAACAACATGGCTAATGTGGAACAACTCGTGTATATAATGTGAAAGAGTTTTAGTCACTGCCTTCAGGTTTTCTGACGGCGGTGAAAAAAAAATTGACACTAAAAAGACGGCTAGAACATAAGACATTTACATAAACCAATACTATCATGATCTGATATGTTTCATTAACCTTTTTTACATATTTTTATTCATGTGATTTTCTTTATACGCCTCTTTTCCTTCTAACCCAAATAAGCGTTCCCTCGAATTCTCACTCCTAATTCACTAGTGTGCCATGTTCATACATATTTGACAATATGGGGATGAGGCAAATGATATTGTTTAATGTATTAATTCCTTGGAAACCAACCTCATGGTTGTTATTCAAGGCCAAATGTTTAATAAAAGTTATTAACCATTGACGGTAGTGGTATACTGTTGTCCATGGGGCCACTGATTAGTACCACCACCATCAGAGGCCAGCAAATGATAACTAAATACATAATTAGGATAGGATGAATGAACAACAGATAAATAGTTTTTTTTTTTGTATTTTTTTGTATTTTAAAAGTGCTGCAGTGTTTTAACAAGGCAGAGGACGGTGTGCTTTTGAACATGGATTGGGACAGTGCTTGTGCTTATCAACATGAAAGAGGATGACATTGTTCTCATGCATATGGAAGAGGGTAAAGAATATGTTTGCAGACTTCATTTTTATTCAGAAATATTTGTTCCACAGTGCTGGGATTATTCAGATGATTCCTCTTTTTAGAAAAAAAACGTCTCCCGCTTTAGGAGAAAACTCGTTCACGTGGAACTGATAAGGCCGAGGTGCACGAATACCACACAGCAAGTTTGTAGAGGTTTGGTTAGATGTTCTCCTTCCGCTTCCAGTACTGAAATTGGTGTTTTTTTCTTGCCAATGTTAGGTCTCGCCGGATAATGTTGAACTCCGAGTGTATTGTTTCCTGAGAAGCATAAAAAGACAATGTAACTGATGGCCATAATTAATCCAAATAGAGTTTAAACTAAACCAAAAATGAGTACCTTGTTTTTCCATTACAGCGTCCTGTGATGTTGATGCTGCAGCTAGAGATGTTTGTGGCCGAGTTGCTCTTATAATAGCAGCTCACAATAAAGAAACTGGGCTCTTTAGCCCAACAAAAGGCTCACCCCTTCCATCTGTTGGGCTAAAGTCACTTTCTTGAAATCTTGGGTCCGGTAATGTGGGTGGTAAATGGTAATTGTCAACGACAGAATACTCAGGATCCTGATAAAGTGCTCCCCCCAGTTCTCTTGTTGTTGCATTGGTTGCCTTTGTTGCCCCTTCCTGGAACATCCTTTCAACCATGAGCTAGATGCCATTTTTTCTTCTGATAGATGGAGAGAGAATTTGTGCTTGTGGAGAAAATGTGACAGTCCTGCCTTGGCTTGTTATGCTTGCTAAGCTATTATGTGTTAGTGAATGGTCACCAGGCTGCTATTGTGAGCACCATTTATGTACAAAATTTTGTCACTCCAAATTATTTATATATATATATATATATATATGATGGCCCTTATTTAGCTTTCTATTCTTATGCTTCCCTGCAAATGATTCTCTAGTGAAGGCTTGTTTACCGAAGAAACGTCAATGTGAGAAATTATTTGGTAATCCGAGGCCATAGTTTGAGAGTTTTTGTCGTGTCACTATCGCGTTTCATTACAAACAACAAAATACATAAACAGCACAAAAGGGTGAGAGGTAAAAGCTGTATATTTATTCGTATTATAATATTTATTTATTTCATTTTGACATATTTCCTGTCAGCAAAGCACTGACTATTCCTGAAAGACTTATCCATCCAAATATAGCCTAGTCTAACAATAACATCATGAGCAAAATGTTCAGACCAACAGAGTCCCAACTCAAGATCATCTTACTCGCTTACTCCAGAAATCTAGAAAGCTGAATTATCTCGAAGATTGATCTGTTGACTTGTAAGCTCAGCTGAGCCGTCTTATTCCAAAATGCACTTAAAATACAAGACCGCACCAGAAGTACCCTGTACTAGCCATGTACACCGCACTTCCGAGACATTTTATTGATTTTCGAGTTAAATTACCTGAAATGTCAAATTATCCAACAGAGGCGACGTGTTGGATGGTGACATAGGGCCTGTTATGTTTGCTCATAAATGTTACAAAGGTCACTTTATTATGGAGTCATCATCTATAAAACCATCAGGCATGAGAAATGATGGTAATACAGCATGATGATAGTAATTCAGCTCATTGCATGTGTCCTGTTAATCTCGTACAGGCAAGTCACTTGAACCCACTGCTGTGATTAAAACTCGCTCGTACTACAAAGACAGATTCACAATGTCAAACATGAGTCTGTTAATCTTACATTAAATAAACATATTGTATCTAGATGTGATTAAACCCGATTACATGTTAACACCTGGTGTTAACGTGTCGCCGGTATCCACATCTGAGATCCGATTGCTCTGTCCAACAACCGTCCTCCTTTCCCATTTTGCGGATCCAGAAAACACAAAACCTTCGACCACCGTGACTCTTCCGAGAGCGGGTTTCGTGTGTT
Organism: Lepturacanthus savala; assembly: GCA_030544235.1. Taxonomy (NCBI): domain Eukaryota; kingdom Metazoa; phylum Chordata; class Actinopteri; order Scombriformes; family Trichiuridae; genus Lepturacanthus; species Lepturacanthus savala. The sequence goes on along the minus strand of CM060470.1, from coordinate 11,421,587 downwards.
TGCTTCTTCGCTAACATTGCAGCCAGAACTGGACGTAGCTATTCTAGCTTTACCCTTGCGTCATGAATGTCTCCGTTATGACATCCATGGCCAAGTTTGTCTTCGACGAAACAAAACGTAAAGCACTCGGCCCTGTCTTCACTCCATTCATGACCGTCTTCAACGCCCATCATAGGTTAGCTCGCTATCTGGCTAATATAGGCTTCTACCTCTGGTTGAATCGGTCGTCCATGATTGCATATTTGCAGATAATGTATATGAATCAACAACGCGATCGCATTTACACGTTTCAATTGACCTCCCGATCTGCCCTCAATGTTCCTGTGTGCATTTACACCTTTGACTTTATGTAGTCCAACATTGTCCGATCGCAAACTTATCACGCATTTTAATGCCGGGTCTAAAGGCAGTTATAATGAATTTGGTTAATTAGCATACAGCAGGAATTTAGGCCACCCCACGTACAAACAACTATTTCCTTAACGATATGTAAAATGCTTTTTTTTTTCTTTTATTATTAATAGAATGTTTGAGTTGAGTGCACCTGCAGTGTACAGGCACTAACTCGGCTCACTCGCATCTTATTTATCTTCTGTTATCATATATATCCTCACCATCCCTACTTATTTATTAGTATTATTTATTTTATTTAACTTTTAAAAAAAAATAGGATAGTCCCAACTCTTTCCCGTTTGCAGAAAAAATAAATGATGCTACAATTGAAAGTACATCCTCACTCCACGGTCTCATTTTCTCTGTGTCAAGGGGAAGCTGGCAGCCAAATCATAAATTCAGTGTAAAGCACGTGTCAGTATCGGTACCTAACGGTCCTTTTGTCACGCTCCTGTCCACAGGATAACAACTGGCGTCACGCACTCCTGCCAGTGGCCATGAAGATCTGGACAGGTAATCCAGTTTCCCTGCTAGACGTTTCAGGCAGGGAGCCCGACTGAGTGCTCGTGGGTAGGAAGGATGAGAAGACTTAAAAATCTAATTTGGAGTCCATCACGCGGGCAAGGTGAGCAAACCCCCGGAAACGGTGACCCGTGAAATCAAGGCGCGGGCAATAGCCTCCGCCGGACACCCCATCCTCATTACAAGATTTTTTGCAAAACAGGGAGGAAAAGGTCGCGGGAGCTGCAAGGCAGAGGGGAAGTGAAATTCAACCTTGGAAATGTAAAATGTCGGACAAACCGTATACGCGGGGAATGCACAATCTTGACTTGGTCATGGGCTAAGTTCAACACCAGTGATTAAGGTGAAGTGAGATAAAAGAGATTTTCTGTGGATGTTTTTCATCACATTTCTCTGTACAAAAAAAAAAAAGCCAGGTAATCAGACATTGTTAAACATTATTTAAAAAATGCTAATTTCCAGCTTTTTTTTTTCCGTAACAAAGAGTAAACAGGGACAAAGTCTTTGTGTCCCACTGAGCTGAGATGGACTCTCCGAGACGAGGAAGCTATTTCTTCTTCAAAGCAAATTGAACAGAATTGATTCTGTCCCATCCTCAGCAAGAGTGCAGCTTCAAAGGGAACGTTTCTCCAAGGCCTTGTAACCGGTGTCATCTTACTGAAGCAAACCAATTCCCCTGTGTTGTGTGTATGATCCAGTCCCCAGTGAATGTGGAGTTTAATTAATTCCACTAAAAAAAAAAACAATTAGTCTGTTCAATCAAATCCTTTGGGTATGTTTGAATTTGACTGAGTCCAATTTCCCGCTGCTAATGATTAATCACTGTAGATTGCAAATAGAGTATTTTTTATCACTAGACAGAGTTGAACCCATCTTATTTTGATACCACAGTTTCTGGTCACGTATTAACGATTTCCACCAAGGAAGGCATTTTGGTTTATTAATCGGGATCATTAAGCTTATCAAAATGTCATGCTGATCGCAATGTATATGAATGCATTGACATTTTTTTTTTTTTTTATTTGACATCTTCAGTAGTCCATAGATTTGCAGGGCAGCTCATGTTATGACACGTCTTACCCTCGGGCCATTTAGTGTTCAGGGTTGCTGAGTTTTCACATGAGCTCCATGTACACTACTACACATGGCCATGTGGATTTGTTGATTTTTTTTTTTTTCTCGCCCTGTATAAAAATAAACAGGGACCGAAAAAGAATGGGGACCCCTTTGATGGGGTCTTGGGTTTCAAAATGATTAATTCAAAAATAATGAATCCTTTGCATAATTGAATTATGTTTCTTTATTTCTGTACCAGAACCAAGAAATACAAGGTCAGTTACTGTTTTATCTATCAACAACTAGTATTTCCTTTATTTCATCTGAGTTGAATACATGTTTTTTTTTACTATCATTAATTAAAATTATACTTTAATATACTGGAATCAAAGTCGAACATCGTTCGCTTAAGTACATCATCCGTCTTTTCTTTAAGTTGCTTCTGAGCGCATGCAGTGCCAATTATAACGTTCTTGTACAGCTATTAACGGACTCCGTAGCTGCAGCGGCAAGGCTTTTCTCGGAAGATTGAAGGATCTGAAAGAATGAACGCAACAATGATCATTTTTTTTTCCCCCCCCGAAAGTTTTGTGGAGCCACGCTGCGTCCATTAGCTGCTGCGTTTGCATTATTCTTCTTTATATAAAGCGGAGGGTCTGTGTGAAGAGAAGGCCGGCATCCATTTAGCTGTTTTCGCCCTGCAGGTACTACCAATCTATCAGCCTCATCCACTACACGCTATGCATTGAGCGCTTGGCACACAATAGCGCTTTGTATTGAGGGAACTAAACCTGGAAGTCATTGAAAGAACCTATTACGGGATGCATACATGCTCAGTCATGCGCATCACCTGTTACACTCTGCTTACAGACATCCGACCGATGGAAATATTAGTTATTGAAGAGTGGTTAGAACGTATAATGCTGTATGTGTGATTTTTTTTTTCTTCTTCTTTTTATTTTTTAGAAAATACATTAATGTTGTGAATGAATGTCGATATAACCTTTTCCTGGCACCAAATATGAAGAAAGAAAACTCTTGTTCACTGCAATGCAGTATTCAGGGTATACCATGTATCAACATCCTTGAAACACATGAAACATTCAAATCACCATAAGTGAAATGATGAGTATTATTCACATTGAAATGTCACTCATCTTCTACACCAGCTTATTCCTCATTAGGGTCGCAGGGGTCTGCTGGAGCCAATCCCAGCGCGTTGCCCCCAAATGGTCGCCAGCCAATCATGGGGCACGCACACCATTCACACCTACGGGCAATTTAGAGTCTCCAATTAACCTCAGCAGGTTTTCCACGCAGACACAGGGAGAACATGCAAACTCCACACAGAAAGGTCTTGAACCTGCGACCTTCTTGCTGTGAAGCAACAACGCTAACCCCTGTGCCACCGTGTCGCCACATTGAAATGAATACAAAAAAAAAAAAAAATACAATACAGTTTCATTCACACTCAAACGTGCGCAGCTTTGCACACACTCATCACCTTTTCAGCCGTGGCTGATTGAAGTTGAACCTGAAGCTGTTGATTCTGTCACACAAGGTGTTTTATTTGCACAAAGCTGTGTTCTCAAAGGTGTCTGGAACTAGGTATCCCTCCTTCTTTTGCTCCTTCTGCTCTTTTGATCTCTTGTGCAGTACTGTTAAAATTAAAGAGTTAATTTTAACAGTGGGCGACACGGTGGCGCAGGGGTTAGCGCTGTTGCCTCACAGCAAGAAGGTCACAGGTTCAAGACCTCCTGGGTCTGGGACCTTTCTGTGTGGAGTTTGCATGTTCTCCCCGTGTCTGCGTGGGTTTTCACCGGGTACTCCGGCTTCCTCCCACAGTCCAAAAACATGCTCAGGTTAATTGGCAACTCTAAATTGCCCATAGGTGTGAGTGTGTGAGTGAATGGTGTGTGTGCCCCACGATTGGCTGGCGACCATCTGGGGTGTATCCCTGCCTCTCGCCGTAATGCGCTGGGATAGGCTCCAGCAGACCCCTGCGACCCTAATGAGGAATAAGTAGGTATAGAAAATGAATGAATGAATGAATTTTAACAGTACTAGTGTTAACTAGTTACCGATTAACTGTTATTACACTGTAATTAACTGTGTTATATTAAAACTGGTGATTCTACTGTGCATATATACAGTATATATGCATATTGTGCTCATTTGTTTCATTGTTGTTGCAATTGTGCTGTAGAACAGTAAATTGCAGAAATTACTGTATTTTGTGTGTATTTTCTCCATCAATTCTTTCTCCTGGCCACCCCGTCCGTGAAGCTTTGTGCTCGCCCCTGGTTTATCCATCACCACCGGTCATTTCTACACACACACACACACGCACATACACACACGCGCACACACACCTACCGCGCTGCGCGCTGCCCCCGAAGGCACATGCGGTAGCTGTCGGATGCGGTTGCGCGCTTCAAGCGGCACGGCGAACAAAGACAGAAAACACCTGATCGTCATCCCACGCAGAGTTGTAGAAAGGAGGGCTCCGCTTTTTTTTTTGTCTTTTTTTGTTTTGTTTTGATTTTCTCACCGGCCCCCGTTGCCTCACTTGGATAGAAGGACTGTTTCCGTCGGCGTCCCAAGATGAACCAAACCGCCACCGTATCTCATCAAGTTAAATGCCAGTCCACAAAGGTCATCAAGGTAAGCTCCACGAATCCACGATGCGTCGCAGCGGCGAATTTATACAACTCTTCCTAAACAGCAGCTCTGTGGCGGCTCAAAACTTCAGTTTGGTGAATGGTTTATGCGCATTGACGCACAGGCGCTTTGGAGAAAGGGGGTTTGAGAATTACGGATGTCCCGAGCGAGTTACGGCCTTATATTTCATTTTGATATGTAAGTAACACTTGAACTAATCCGGATGCGCACCTCTTCTTTTTTTTTTTCTTTCTTTTATTATTTCATAAGGGAGCTTCAACTCTTGGCGTCCAGCGTGAATGTGCTGGATGAGGAGACGCACTCTGGCGCAGTGGGGGAAATTTCATTCATATCACGTCGTTATATTATTATACCGGTTAGAATAAAGCTGAGGATTGTGCCGTCTCCTCAAACGCGGCGCCGACTGGTCCCTCGCAGGCGAGACGCGCCGTTAGCGCGTTAGTGAAATTGGTCTTTTGACGGTGCATCAGTTGCTTAACTTTGCCGCGCGTGCCCCGTCGGGTGGATCATCATCCGGATTTTTTCGACCTGTTGTTCCGTTTAAAAATCACACGCCAAAGTGGCTGCGAGGAGGCAGGCGAGACGTGTGCGAGGCGACGTGGAAATAGTGAGGGGTGTGTGTGTGTGTGTGGTGGGGGGGTTTGCAGGTGGCGCAATTAACGCCGTCGTTTTCGGTTCAAATCACGACCGAGAGGCGTCTCTTGCGCGGCAGCATCCGCATTGTCTTCATAATGTGCACTTAAGATTGAAGGAGGGTGAAATATGTATGGGTGTGTGTGTGTGCGCGGGCGTGCGCGCGCGCGTGTGAAGACTCAACAGTGGTATTGATTTTGCCCCGGGTTCTGCATCACTTTTCAACCCTGAAGTCCCAGCAGAGAAATGTAGCTTGGGGCAAATTATCGATCCCCCCCCCCCCCCCCCCCCCTCTCCCACCCACTACTGTACCCAAGCCCAAGAGATGTTGGAATACAAGGCTGAATGTTGGAATTAGAGGAGTTTAATGTTGGATGAAATGGGGGAAAATATGAAATCGGTTAATAGGCTGTTCCTTTTTTCCCCCTTCATTCATTTTTTTTTATTATTATTATTATTATTGTCCTCGTGGTGAGTTTTTTTTTTTTTCTTTCTGGTTGTTGAACTGTGCGACATCACCATCAGTTTTACTGTCTATATGTTTTCTCCTGTGACCTTTGTGCTAAAGCCAAGTCTTCATTTGTCTTTGGAGTAGTGGCAAGGATGCAGGTTTAAAAAAAAAAAAACAAAAAAAAATGGGTGGTGGGGGGAGTCACATTAAACAGGGGATCTGGAGGGTCAAACACATTCTTGTGATTTTTTTTATGTGCCAGTTTAAGATGGAAATGTCTTTATGTAAAGGGAAACACAACCTTTTTTTTTGTGCCACCGGGTAATAATTCAAAAAGATAATAGAATACAGTGCAGTAAGGTTCTCATTCTGTGATGCTTTCAAATATTTATGCTCCTGCAGATCAGCTTTTCCATGTAATATTTTCCCTGCTGAGCCAACACATGCTATAGGTATGGTTTAGGTTACTGATTTTTATTCTTCAGTATTTCAAAATAAAAGTCCTCTGTTTTTTTTAGGGTGGGGGAGACAATTGCACAATACCCCCCCCCCCCTTCCTGGGATCTGCACCTATAGGTGCTGACTCAGCTCAATGCATGAAGGCATTTAACATCCTAAAAACACACAATTTGGATGTTGTGCTTAAAAAAATGTTTTGTATTCTTCATATTGTGAGAGCCTTGTCATTGTGTGACGCGCCCCGCTGGATTCTCTGATTCAAAAAATATTCATACAGTACTTTGTTTTATTTAAAAGAAACCCCCTCTCTCTCCTCTGCGAGATAAATGAGGCAACTTAGATGCTTTTAATCATCCATTTTTATTTCCTCCTCTTTTTTCCGATGCTGCTTAGATTGTATAGCGATGCAAATGTATGATCTAATCCCCAATGCAGGTTTAAAGGATAATATTGGATACTAAAAAACAGCTTGGGTTTTATTTTATTGTAGTTTTTGCCATATTTTCTGTTACTTCTTGAGAGCATAGGTAAACAACCATGATCGCTCCAAAGATCCAAAGGTAAAGAGGACAACACATCAGCCAGATAATCTGAACCACTCGGCCAAAGTGATAGTGTTCAAATCAATTATGCGGTATTCATGTACAGGGTAATTAGAAAAGGCAGCTGATTGGCTCCAGTGTTTCAATTACAACAGTTTTGGGAAAGGAAAACAGATAGAGAAGGAATTTAACCACATATAATAAAGGTTAAACATTAACAAATGTTGTGTAGCCCAGGTAAAATGGAAAAAAAAAATACACGTGAAAGAGCTTGTGTTACTCTCTGTTGGCCGCTTTGAATTGCCTTGTTGTTGAAATGTGCTGTAGAAATAAACTCGCCTCGCCTTACTACAGCTTTGTGTGCTGACACAATTGGCAAGTGGATTAATAAAAGAACAAAGCGCTCTCTGCGGCTGTAAACTTTTTAAAAATACATTTCAAGTTTCTGAACACCGAACAAATGTAAAGACCACATCCTTCTGCAGGAACAGACTCGCAGAGCCAAATTTGTTTAAAGAAATCTTTTTTTTTTTTTCTTGTTGAATAACATTATAGTTCTCAGAAATGCCTTATATAATATAATATTCCGCCTCATATTCTGTTCCTGGAGGGCTGCTCTGTGGGCAACGCTTTTCTCCCGTCTTTTCAATTTCAGGGAGGAGGACCCGGAGCCGGAGTGCTTGCTGCATTTCAAATCGGTCTGTATATAACATCAGAATTATAACAGCGGCGAGCAATAGTTTTGTCTGACACCCCGAGGCGTCGCTCTGCAACCGGGCATGATGCACTTTGCCTCCAGCTCGCGGTGAACCTGTCTCAGTCAAACAAGCAGTCAGGATTAAGTACTCAAACAACTCTTGAGTTGCACGAAAACAAAAAACGCGCTAATATCTCAGTTTCTGACCCCCCCCGTCATCCGGTGCCATGGTTTTCTTTTCATTCTATTCATTCGGGGAACTGAGACGCAGCCTCGCTTTTGCATTCCGGTCACATTTACACCCTACTACACAAATGTGAATCCCATCCTTCATCATTCACACCTGGAAGCTGCTCGGTACAACTAATGTGACCTTCTGGCCCACGGGCAGCTCCGCGGGAGCAGTTTCAGTAAAGGTCTTTGCTCAAGGGCGCCTCAGGTAATTCACTTCTCCCCACTCGGATTTATCCAGCCACTCCGGGGGAGGGGAGGCGGAAGGGGGTTCATTGACGACCTTACGGTCACAAGCGCTCTAACCTTTAGGCCACCGCTGCTTCTGTTTAAACGGCTCTGTGTTATCCTCTTAAAGCCCCCCCCCCCCCCCCCCCCGCTTCTTTATATCATAGCTCCGTCCTTATGCTACAAGACAAGATAAGAAATCCATTAGGACATTTTAAATGAATTTTTTTTGTGGGCCATAACTTGCTGAGTTTAACAAGACCGGATGCAGCCTGACGCATGTGTCATCAGTGGTCCTTGAAAGTGTCAGGTCCACCCACATGCAGATTGCCGCTATAAACGGCGGACTGTCAGCGAACCAGGGAGCCGTGTCACTGCTCCCCTCTTAGCGTGCAGACCAGTGACACATGGGAGCAAAAGGCTGGGTGAAGAGACGCTTTGTTTTTCAAGCTGTGCTGTAATTTTTTTTTTTTTTTTTTCCAGATTTTTACACTGACTTTACACAGCAGACATTCTGACAGGAAGTCTGGGTGAGAGTGGCAGTCAGTGGAAAGGGCAGATACACTTGAAATGTCAATTTTAAATCAGAATGCGAGCGTACGGCGAGTACCTTAAAGCCATTTATAGTCACATCTCTTAAGAGTGACAAAGAGTCTGGAGCTGTAAATTAAAGTGATATGACGTCTTTTAGTGGTGAGAAGTTATGCTTGATGAAATCTACACACACACAAAAAAAAGTCCTTCCTCAGTACATTTCCAACTACAGAGGCATAAACACTCTTTAGGTCCACAACTGAACTAAAATGCTATATTTAAAGGCTCCATGAAAGGAAAGTTAGTCTTTTGTGACTTGTTCCCCAGTGGAGGAAATTCTTTGAGGTTTCGAACAGTTACAAGTGGGATTTTAAATCAAATCCTCACGTTTGATTGGACCACACAAAAGTGGTTGGAACTTAGTGTTTAGCTCAATACAGATTGTTGTTTTTTTTTTAATAAGAAAGTTGATTGGATGAACTTTTGTACATGTCCCTGAGTGAGAATGAGTCATCAAACATTTGCAACCATTTAAAAGGAAGAGAAAACAACTGTGATTTGGTTCATGAAATATACCAAGAGATACATCAACAATTAATCCAGGATTAAAAATGTATTTTCCCATTGTTTGTACACCCTTGCATTGTGTGTGTGTGTGTGACTGTCTGTTTCGTGGTCCAGGAAAACTGCCTGTTCTCAAAATAGAGCGGTTTCGTCGCTGGAGATAGATTCAGAGTTTTCAGACACTGACGCGCTTTGATCCAGCTCAAACGGCGTCTTATTTCAGATAAAGTGCTTTGACAAGTTCTTATGTTGCAGTTGAAGTGAGAGCAGATTTTAGAGATAAGTAATGAGTTCAACATGAAGGGAGACTGAGCCGCAATCGCTCTGTCCTCAGTCAAAAAAAAAAAACAAGAGATTGGAACTCCTACTGCCAGACTCCTCCTGAAGCATAACTGAGCTGATTAAATTGTTAAACACGCAACTTGTCCGTCTTTGAGAGCGGAAAAGCCAAATCCCGCCAGGATACGCCGCGATACCACTTAGATTACTGTTACTGTAGTCGCTCTGTGTGATGTGTTTGCGCGCGATAAGACGGAAAACATCAAAGGGACGATTACCTTTCACGAAGACATACCGAAATAGAATCACTTCCCCGGATAAACAAAACATTGAATTCCTGAAACCATTCCGCTCATATTCATACACTCATTCATTTTTCACATTGTATGTACACAACGGCTCGCTCGGATCCACTCGTCCTCCGAGGCTTCGGTATCGCCGGCGGGAAGCAGCGGCATTGTTTGCAATCACGCGGCACACGACACCCATAGCGCTCATCTCTGTAACTCAACACCTTGGATGCTCGACAACCCTGCCAGCAGGTTATTGAACCTGCGAGGCGTCCCCCCCCCCCCCCCCCCCCACCTCCCGTTCGGAAGATCTATCACATAAACAGCCCTTGAAAACTGCTCGGGACTGGCTTTGCCCTGGGAGTGATAGATTGCGTGAATCGGTCTTATAAGAATGATTGCATTGGCTCTCGAGTCAGTGAGTCTATAAATTACGGAGCTTTGCAAGCTGATCTCAATATATCCTCCCCTTCCCCGGGCCTCGCCGAGGAATATGTGATAGATGTGACGCTAATTTGTTTTGTGGTTGAGACATAGCTGCCACTCATTTGCAATCAAGTGCGCTTTTCTCTGGAGAGGGTTTACTTTGCCTCCGCGAAGAAGGAAACGTAACATGATATGACCCGTCGTTTGCCAAGCCATGCGCATTATACTTTCCCGCACGGGTCATGTAATAACTCACTTCATGATCTCAAATGAGAATATAATAGAGGACGGTGTCAGTGAGTAAAAGCAACGAGTCGCGTCTGAAGATGTATGCCGTGCGGTTGTGCCCAAAAGCTTTCTCTCTTTTTTTTTTTTTTCTCTCCCCCCTTTGGAGGTCGCAATTTCTAAAGAGAGCCTAATAAACTCGATGATTAATTGCTCCGAAAAAACAAAATGTTTCTCCTTTGAAGACACAATCAGAAAGATTGATGGGTTCATTTACATGCAGAGTTTGTCTTGTGTTATTTTATTCCACTGATGGGTGTAACGTCTGCAAATGATGAAGATGCCATTTAGATGTCATTTAGCAAGTCGTTAAAAGTTTAGGTTTGACTGTTTTTCATGTAGAAGAGGGGGGAAGTAACTCTTCACTGCTGGTCCATGATTGTGAAACAAGTTTTCTTCCCTCTGGTGAAGTGGGGCATTATTTCAGCCCCCCGGGGGCATAGTATGATTCCTGTGAACCTTTGGTAATATCATAATATTGGCGTGCTGCAAATCATAAAAAAAAAAAAAAAACAGTTTTAAGTTAATAATGATCTCAACAATTAAAAAAAACATAGGAAAGTATTTTAGTAGAGTTACAGGACACATGAATGGTGAGAGTGGTTATCCTCTGGGAACAGTTCAGTTCAGTTTTGACTTATTTTTTTTTTTTAGACTTTCATTATATTCAAAAATCTCTTCAGATCTAAAGACCCACCCATACGGATTAACATCTTGTTATATGCTTTATAAAATCCCCTCCATAAGGTGGTGTGTAAATGTTTAAATCCCAAAGGTGTTTGCTTGTATTTTTTTTTGTCTTTGTTCTGTGGACTTTCCATATGGAGGTGCCGTATGTCTTTTTTAATTGGTTGTCCTGATTGCAGGAGATTTTTCAGAGGCCATCTTCAGAAAAGCTTTGTGTCTCATATGCATCCCAATTTTAATCATTAACACATGTCAGTAGCAGTTTCTACGTGAAGTTACACCGCATATGGACTGATTTCGTCAATGAACTTTATTTCTGGTTCATGCGTAGATGTATTGTCTATGTACTGGACACTGACAAAGATGCAAGAGGGTCCCTGAACGCTGTCTGTGAATATTACGTTTTTAATCAAGGATGAATTTAAAGTTAGATACATGACGATGCTGCTTTTGCATAAACTATTAGCAAATTTCGCAGGTCTGCTTAGAAGCAATGTGCACTTGTTAAAAGCGGTTGCAACCGTACATTGTGTCCAAGATTGATGGCAATTAATTTCATTCCTGTGAACGGGTTAAAGGGAAATTATGTAGCAGAGTTCAAAACAAATAAATTGCTGCTTCATTGATGTATGTCGCAGTTTATATAACTTAATGAAGCCGAGGGTCACAAAGCCTGTGTAGGCAGAAATAAGAGTGGTCTACGAAGATGAGTTAAAATGTCTAGACAGTCCATTCTTCCTGTTATCAATGGCCAAACCTTCGAGCAAAGGTCATTGAAATCTGTGATGTAGCTTGTGAGATATCTGGACAAACAAGGACGGAAAACGCAACCTTCAGGCGATTGTAAAAGGTGCAGGGGGCCAACTTGGATACAGTCGGTTGCTCAGCGGCTGATGAAAGCCTTCTTGTCAGCTCCTTGGCCATTTTTTTTTGTTCGCTATCATTGATGTTAGAGCTTACAGTGCTTATGTGTTTTGGAGGGAAAATAATGATTGGAACAGCTGGTGGGCTGAATTGGAGGAGAACTTGTTAAAGTGAGGTCATGCCCTGCTGAAGACTCCCGCTGAGATGAGGGAAGCACAACCCGAATCCTCACTTCTGGATACTAAATGTTTACAGAGATGTGATATTCTAGGCCCGTATGTGAGGCTCACACTGTAGCACTTGCACCATGACATTAGTGCTCTCTTGCTCTCGTCTGATTTTTTGTTTGAGGCAATTTTTTATATTTTGACATATTGAAATATGGTGATATTTCCACTGTATGTAATATTTTCCACAATATATATATATTTAGTGTTTTGCATTCTGTCCTGCTGCAAGTCTGAGCTTCATTTCACTGCTTTCCTTACACTACAATATACCCCGGTGTGTGGAAATGTAAAACTTTATGGAGAAGCAGTGTTCACTTTTATGCTCCACATATCTGGAACAAATTCCCAGAAAACTGCAGGTCTGCAGCAACTCTCAGTTCTTCTTAAATCAGGGCTGCGGAGAAAACTAAAGCATAACTAAAGAAAGCATTTTTTTTTTGGTGTGAACTTTTCCAACTCCTTTTCTTTTTTATTGAGCATGAAAGTGTCAAAGCCATTCTTTGGTGGCAATTGTCATGGTAAGAACACTGAGGTTACCATAGTGCCACAGACAGCAGTGTTTCTGACTCCAGCTTTCATATTTATGTGTAAAAAGAGTTAGAGGCCAAGCTGTAGCTGGAACACAGTTAAGTGGGAAACCATCTGCTTCACAGCTTACCAGCAGCCTGTCCAGTGGTTCCCTGCCACCAGACTCCACTGAGTTTTTAAATTTAAAGCTAAGGGGGAATGGTTGCACTGTGAAAACCTAATCCAAACACGCACCCTCCTTTCTGAAGGGAGATCCTGCAATAATGGTGCAAAGAATACTCCATATTATTCCATCGTTGGCGCAGTCTGTGCTTTTTACATACCGGACCAAACAAAGCTGACGCAATGCTGACAATTGTGTGGTTTTTGAGAGCACGCCTGCATTTGGGAATCAGAGACAAACTGTGAGGCAACAGTATGAGAGGCTTCCCCTGGCCAAATTGGAGCCCTAAGTGAATTTTCATCATATACAGTATGTACACGATCAGTGCAAAATACCATATAACTATTAGATGCACAAGCGGGTTGTAAATGACATAGTAATGCTCTTTTTGGAATATTTTTGTCATGAAAAGTTATCAATTCCTACTTCAGGTATTCCTAAAGAAAAAACATTTTAGAGGTCATGCCCATTAAATTTTTAATTAACCGTTTATAGTTATTAAGAATTTTTACTCCACTCTTCAATAAATGGGTCAAAGGTGATACTCATGCATTTCCTACGGAACCTCATGGGAACCTTTGATTTGTATCAACTGTGGCTGTCAAGAATATATTTATGTGAACCACACACACCTTATCAGAAGGGACGCACCACTCTTTTCTGGAAGAGTCTTTTACACAGCAAGACCTGATACATGTAAGTATTATCTTTGTTTTTTACCTCGGAAAACATTTGAACAGACTTCATAAATATCTTATTTTAACTAAGATAGCCAAAATTACTGCATGTATTATGTGTGTGCATGATTGTGTTCATAATAATAGGAAATGACTGATAAATTCGCACTTATGGAGTTGTACTCAAAATCTGAAATCTCACATGAGGACTGAGGCTATTGTCCGGTTGGAAGTGCCAGTCGTCCACCCGGAAATCCAATTCTACTATCTCAGCAGGCTCGATCAGACACAGATGATTCCTCTTCTGAGTTGCCTGAAGAGGAGAGTAGAGTCCAAATCATGTCCAAAAGAATGAGTCATGACTGCTCTTCCTGGAGTGACTTTCCTCTCAAATAGGCCAGAACACCAAGCCACAATATCCTTAGATGTGAGTCAGGGGCTGTGCCAGGGTTCGCCACAATGTCTTACCAAAAGATGCATGGGAACTCTCGAACTTTAATAATATTATACAAGAGGTGATGAAGTCCAGAAACTTGAGCAGGAGCTAGAGCAAAAGAGTGGAAAAATGTCAACTAAAATGAATTTATGTCCTTCATTGGAGTGACCCTTCTTGCAGGAAGTGAGAAGCACTGAGATGCATCAGTCTGTAGGCTATTTGGGAGACCCTCTCATAATCCCATGCACAAGGCCACTGTGGCAAGAAGACCTCCAACTCATGCTGTTGGAAGAATGAAAGATATTTGTTGCATATTCACTTTGATGACAACAGGAAGGATCTCACTTTTGTAGGGACTCCGCGACAGAACAAGCCAGACATCTGTCTCTCCTCTGATGAAGGCTTCCGAGTCCAGGGAGGTTCACAGCAGGGTTTTGACGCCATTACCATAGTCAGCCATGTCAGAAACTAAGGAATGGCTGTTGTGCTCCTGAGTACAATGCACCATGACAAGATGGTGGATGAAAATAGCAGAATGAAAAAAACAAAAAAACAGAAGACACATTCTATAACAAGACCAAAGAAGGTGTAGACACCATGGACCAGATGGGAGGCATCCACACCTGCAAGTGCCAAGCAGAGTCGGTGCCTACTGCCGTACGGCACGACATCCTTGACACTGCCAGCCTGACACTTTTTCCATGGCTGAGCACCCAGAATTCAAGAGCGGTATTACCAATGCACAATGCCTCTCAAAGAAGCTTGTCACACCACACACGAGGAGGTGACTGGAAGGCTGCCTCCAAGTGCAAACCCCAAAAATTATAGCAATGGGAAGTTGTAGGGTGACAAAAGCCAATACCCAGCTAGAGGAAAGGATCAGCGGGGGCCAACCAAAGAGAAAGAGCTGTCAGATATGCCCGAGTAACAAAGATCACAAAGTCAACAACAGTTTTGAGAATTGCGATGTACCTGTGTGCAATGATCACAGCCAGAAACGGGTCGTTTGTCACAACTGCATAGGGCGAGGAGACAAGAAGGCAGACTGGCACTTATCTACAAGGAAATGGAAAAGAGAGAGGAACTGTCAGTGACTGGACACTGACACACGGATGCATGCACACACACAATGGAAGCTGACATTTTCTATTATTTACTTTTTTTTTTCGATTATCAGTGACTGGGCAGTTATATAGACACACGCATGCACTCACACACACAGTTTTCTATTGCTGTTATCTTTAATTTTCTTTTCCAAATATTGACATTTTCAAAATGTTATATGATATATATATTTAATGTGAAAAATAAATATATTTCAGACATGAATTCATTCTTGCATAATCAAAAATGATTTTTATAGTTATCCAAAATTAGGAAAAGGCATAAAACATAAATTATAATACAGGTCGTTTTTACCTTGATATGGAAGAGTGTAGGGATCAATCACTTGTGCATTTTTGGGTTAAAAAAAATCCAATCAGAGAGCCAGAATGAGCAGCTATGCAGTGGTGAACATTAAGGTTAGTTGAGAGGACTCTGTGCGAGCTGCTGCTCGATGCTCTGATGATGCTGAGAAGTTAAACTGCTCGTTCTGAGTTTTAAAAAAGCTGTGTCAGCAGTTTGTTTGACAACAGTTAGGCACAACATGTAGCCACACTGAGAAGTGCTCAGTTTGTTGTTGCAGGGTTTTACAGACTAGCAGAGTTGACAGTTGTGCGTGTGTGTATTGTAATGTCTGTGTGTGTGTGTGTACTAGCGATGTGTCAGCTGTGTGTATGTAAAAAAAACTACCAAGTTTTCAAAATGTCTCATCTATGTCCCAGCTGATTCTAGCATGCCAGGTGTCTTCTTTATGCAGACAATGTGTTGATTCACCAATATAATGACCTACTGCCAGATATACTGTTACGACCGCATCCCCCCTTGGTGCAATGTTGCAACAGACCAGGCAGATAATCCTCCAATCAGCTATCGCTTTCAATGCTTGAATTCAACATCTGTGGCGTTTAAAATATTCCATCACACTTTTAAGACTGTGCCAGTTCTTGAGACGTTAGTTCCTTTATATCCCCTTTTAGCCCTTTGCAAGATCTCAAAGTCATGTGTCCTCTTGAGTAATGTTAAAAAATCTTCCTTTAAAGGCTCAATAAAGAAACTTTTGTAATGTTACCACCAATTTCAAACCCAGAAAAATGTGTCATTTTAACTTATTATAATAAAGGGTGGGTATATGGCTGCCTCTCAATGTCCACTCTGTGTAGTGTTATGGTTATCCTCCTGAAGTTATCGCAAATTTACTTTTTATATAGTTTTAAGCCACGTATTTACGATACACTTTTTTACAGCTTGGTAACTTGAGCAAACATTATCATTTTCTCAGGTAGTAGTGCCAAACAGCCTCAGAGAAACATTGATTTTTAACTTGAAATTGCTTTATTCACTGTTTTTACCGGTTTTAATGCCCCAGGTCAGTTTTTTTTTAGAGAGAGAGAGAGACCTCTGTGGATAGTATAGCAGTACAGGTATTTACCCCTTCAGTGTATTATATACCACAATTCTTATCCTTTTACAAGTATCTGTGGAGGGACATTTATGAGGTGTGAAGATGCATTCAGAGCTATTGTCATTAAGGACAGCCACAATTCAGACTTTTATTACCGCTGGCCAGAATACTGTTGAAATGGGAACAGGATGGGGGAATAAGTTGAACCAGAGGACAACAAAGGGCATTAGGAAAGAAAGAAAGAAAGAAACAGGCATTAGAATGTGTTAATGTCTGAATATTAATGCAGGATAGTGGCCCCCGAGCGGCCACCATCAGGGCACCTTGGTCTTCAAATGGCCGTCTCCTGCCAGTAAAAGACATTTATAAAAGTTTAATTCTGAATGTTAGTGTAGGCCTAAATACTTTGACATTTCAATTAGTTAGCGAGACAAATCTTGCGTGTCAAATGAGACCTTTTGGGCATGTTCTTGTACAATGAAATATCTATCACATCTTTGACCCACCCGCAGCAAACGGCAGACATTAGAGATCAGTAATTGCTGGAGGACGGTTTTGGACCTCCTTCAAAGAGGAGCAGCGGAGGAAACACCTTTTGTGATGGAGAACACTGACCTGTTGTTTTGGGGGCCAACTTGTACAAAACACTGATCCTATGAAGAAAAAAAGAAAAAAAAAATGCCACAGGGTACCTGTGGGTACATTACAATGCAACAAACTGGACCGAATGGACCAAGGGAAGATCGGCTGAGTCACTTCATGAATCACCACCATAAACATATTCAGTATATAATATATCCTGTACGTCACTGCTGCAGAAGACAAGTTATTTCACGACATTCCAGTCTAAGCATGAAAACAGGCTCATCTTTACACTTACGCAACAAGTACAGAACTTGAGAAACAAGAAACATGAACGACATGAAGGGTGTGTTGTGATATTGCCGGCTTGGCTGCGTGCCTCCTCTAAATAAAGCCATGAAATGTTCCCCTGCGTGAATTTCTGCGAGGATACATGTAAACATCTTTGCAAACCTTCTCTGAGAAGGGTGTTCTGGGTAAATCACAGGTTGCGGGGACTTGCAGACCCCCGTTCACTCACACGTACCAATCGCAACAACGCACCATGCCGAGCTGCTGTCAGAAGGCTGGGTCTAAATGGAGAAACGGAAAAAAAATACATCCAAATTATACAACTTCCATTTATAAGAAGCAGGCATGTGAATATCTCTGTAGAACCCCTGCACGCGTTCGCCTACACGCCGCTCAAATATGGATGTTTCCGCCTCCAGAAGAAATATGAGCAGGCTGAAGCACAATTTCATGCTAACAACGGCACCTAAATTGCACTGTAGCCCCAACCGCAGTCCTGCATTCAAACTGGCACGAGCAATTTTGTTCAAAGATGAGACATTTTTATCAGACGACCACACGATTAAAGTTTCACTATGACGATTTGTGATACCACTACCATATAAAAGTAGACCCTGATGTCTACTGTCACAGTCAGAGAAGCAGCAGAAGCCTTGTACTCTTGACCCATTATATTAAAAATATATTTTACATTTCATTGCAATGTCATCCTGTATCTGTTGTTCTTCTGCGACTGGAGAGGATTACACTTCCTGCTTTAAACGTGAGGCATGGTGCAGATTAAGGACATCTAAGTGATTTATTGGTAATTGGTTTCTCACTAGGAAGTGTCGGCAATCGCTTATGGAGACAAACTGCTTCAGCTGAGGTACAGAAAACATTGGTTTTGGCACAGCATGTCTCAACGTTTTATGTTTCTTGCATGAGAAATCTACAGTAGGTGGATCAGCGAAAGTTGCCGTTAAGATTTAAGATTCACATCGTCGCCTGGAGTGAAAACCTGTTTCTCTGAGGAGGAAAATGTGCCCGTGTCAGTTCTTCAGAGTTCTTACACAATCGATAACAAGAAAGGAAGGAAGATAATGATCTCAAATCTGACATAGGCGAGGATTGTATTTTTTTTTTTTATTTATCGCAAATTGTATTTATTTTTTCTATATTATTTTATATTTGACAAACATTCAACATAGATTCAACATGAACAGAATCCATACTTTTTTAAATTTTATTTTTATTTTCAGAGATGATTAGTGATGGGTACAGCTGAGAGCAGCCTGTGCTCTCAGCTGTACCTACCGTCTGCTCAAAGGTTTTTCAGTAACAGAATACAAAATGAATGGTGAGTAAAAGATTATTATACCTGTACCTGAAGCTTTCAGATAAAAGGGGTCTTGGCTTAAAGTCTTAAAGCACCATGGACTGTTCTTTCTTCAAAGGACATTTTTTTTATTCTTTTTTTCTTTTTTCATACATTCTGCACATT
Source organism: Lepturacanthus savala (assembly GCA_030544235.1). NCBI lineage: Eukaryota > Metazoa > Chordata > Actinopteri > Scombriformes > Trichiuridae > Lepturacanthus > Lepturacanthus savala. Next base: position 11,402,868 of record CM060470.1, on the reverse strand, counting down.
CGAAAAGGATGTTTTAATTCTGTTATCCTTCATGTGCTGGAAGTGTTGATTGGTGCTGCACATTGAATTCAGGTGTGAAAACATGACCAATTAACAGCAGATTTGACAATCTTAAGTGTCAAGAACAGCTTTTTAAAGTTTCAAAACAGATAAAACTAAGACTGACGTATTGGTTTAGAAACGTATAGAAAGATATAGACTACAGCTGATTAAAATGCCTTATTGTTTTGGCTGTTTCCCCTCTATAAATCAACATTATATACAATGAGTTATACAATGAGCTATATGTCATTATTTGGCAGTCCCCGAGAATTTAATTTATTGGAGCCCTTAATCAACTGTTTTACCATTGTTTCAGTTTCATAACCTGATAAGCAGAGCAGGGCTTTCGCAGCTTCAAGGCTCCTGGATGTAGGATACATTTAGAGCATTCCTCACTGGATATTCAACAAAATATACTGGACTGTGAAATGAATGTATTTCTCATTCCTTTGCTGTGGCCTGAGGCCGCTACAGAACTCTAGGGAGAGAGGAGTTATTGCATAAGTGTAGGCTCTGTGCATTTGTATGTGTAAAATATTATACTGATGTGCCTGAGGAGGAAGCCAGAGCTCATCCCAGAAACACACGAGAGGGGAGGGGGAAGTGTCAGGTTATTAATGAACGGTTGCGTATTCTTCGACATGTCTTAATTAAATGACCTTGTTGCACCACGCACTCCAGAATGACCCGTACACAGTGGTAGCGTTTCCTACTTTAACGCCTTCCACATCACCGTTAAACGATAGATCTTTTATGATGTGTGACAATGCTGCGGTTTGGTTGAGACACACACACAAAAAAAACAAAAATAAAACAAAATGGGAATAAGATCATTGCGGGTTAACCTTTTGGAGCCATTACTTCTGATGTTGCTTATTTTTGATTTTGTCTCTTTATAAAGGCAGTGTGGTGGTAGGAGCAGCTCATACTGTGTCTCTGCCAGAAGAGATTAGACTGAAACAGGCAGGTACGGTCACACACACTCTGCAGGAAAATGCTTTAAAAAGACATTTTTGGAAAGGGAGCAGCTGGCCCCCAGCTGGCAACCAGAGGAGTTGCCCACATTCAGTAGTTTTACACATTAAGGGAAGAGGCTGGTGATTGTTAAAGTTGTTGTTATTGTCAGCAAATGGCATGTGCAGAGCCAAACAAACACGGTTTGATAGAACTGACTTTGCTACCGTTGACCTTGAATGACCCCAATCATTAGTAACAGCGAATCAACCCCTGAATATCTCGGAATAACTATCACAGTAACTAAGTGTGTTAACTCACAAACTTTTGTCAGAAAAGTACATGATGTTAACACCAAACCCCATTTAAAAAAAAAAGGAACAATTTAACATGATGACTGTTGATGAATCCCTAGTTAGCTGGTCATTTAAGTCTTATTGTTACCGATATAACTCCATTTAAATAAGAGCCTGTTTTTAAAAATATTTTCATAAGAAAGATTTGTATGAGGCAGGATTTGATATACTTGGCAAATGTCTTATCACTCAAATATGGCTGGGTAGTTAATTAACACGTTTTTTTTTCCTATGGTGTGACTCAGAACACATTTATTATGGCTTTAGACAGACTTTAACATTGAAAGCTGGCAAAACAGAGCGACTCGCTCGTGCCGTCTTTCGACACTAGAAAATCTCTCCCCTTCCGCACGCACAAGAAAAATCTCCCCAAAGCGAGACGGTGTACTGTGCAATAGGATTTCATGGCAGTAATAATCTGTAGCAGCAAAACCTGACAGGTGAAGGGATTTCCCGGGCCTTTTGCCTTCCTCATAATCTGTTTTAATTTAATGTGAAGCTTCGCTTGTGCTATAATCTCAATGACCAGACCTCAATCCCGCAGCCCGCTCGTTCGCCCAAACTCGACGTGACAGGCTACTCAGCAAATTAATAAACCTGGAAAGAGATTATCCCGCACGCTGAATGGTGATGTAAGTTTAGCCGGGGATTGTTTTCGCCAGCGCGGCGGCTCTGTGATGTTTAGAGGGCTGACAGGTACACAACGCCGGCTGCTCATTGGTATTCCGGAGCTGCTCTGCCTGTCTTGCTGTACTATAGAATGCATAGAGTTTGTGACAAAGTTGATGAAGCATGCAAGCGTGCAGGGGCAGAGCTCTGACAGTGGCGATGGAAGCTTTAAGCAGCGGTGCAAAAAAAAAAAAAGGGAAAAAACGAAGGGGAGTATGTGAGGACATAACACACGCTTTGTAGTACATGTGTATATCTGCGTCTTTCTACTGTATCTCTATGCTCGGTAGCTCGCATGTACTCCCAACTGTTGAAACTATGGAAAAAAAAAAAAAAAAAAAAATTCTTTCTGAAATCACCATCTCTAACATGTATTCCAGCCATTCCATTCCAGCATATACAGTAATATACCTTAGAGCTTTTTGTATGGAAATCTAGAATAAAAGGACTAACACAAACAAAAGCATACAAAAACACTATGTTTTATGCACCTTAGATATACAGCTTTGAGACCACTGCATTTTTCTCTGAAATCAGCATCTCTACATGTATTCCAGCCTTTCCATTCCAGCGTCTGTTGAATTCCAACACATGCACACCTTGTTCTGTTTACAGAGGTACCAGGAGTGGAATAAAGTCCCCCGAGAATAATGTGAAAGACTTGTGGAGAGCCAAGATGCATGAGGGTTATTGTATTAACTCTTATTTCCTGAACTCTTCTGAATTTGATCTTGTTTCTTTGCATTGTTTGAGGTCTGAAAACATTGTATCTTTTTTTTTTTCTTATTTTATTTTCATTTGCAAAGAAATGCTCTAAATGATAATGTTTTTATTTGGAATTTGGGGCGAAATGTCCGTCGTTTATGGACTCAAACAAAAATGTTCCTTTTGCCCAAACACATACCTATAGGTAGTAAAATCAGAAAAACTGATCATTTTTGCAATGGTCTTTTATTTTTTCTTTCCAGAGCTGTAGTTTAAATTAAGAGCAGCATGTGTGCACGCCGTCTTCCCTTATGCAGGATTTTCAAACAGTCCTGTGGCAGGAGTCAAAGGAATGGAAGGACTGAACAATGCGAAGATTCTAGTCCACATATATAAAATTAATCTCCTCCTCATTACTGGTTAATGACGACTTGTCATTTGCCTTGGAGCATGTGTGCAGAGCTTACACAATGGCTCCTTATCCTACTATAAGACTGCTGTCTAAATGAGGGGTGCGCGACGAATACATATGGATCAATTAATAGTTCATGATACTGATTAGCTTCTCTAAGCTCTAATAATAATGAAAAATTGCCTGAGGGGGAGCCTGTACACATACACAACACACTCTGTGTGAAGATTAGGAATTTTCTTCACACTGTGCCAGTTCTCTTGGATTAGGAGGATAGGATGCATCTCCCGTGTCGCTAAGCTCTTCGAGTGACCGCCTCATCTAGTCCAAAGCTGCTTTGCATTGAATTCCAGCAACGACACAGTGGCACAACTTCGCTGGAGAAATGATACTGTAATGATTAAGTAGCTGACTGGTGAGCCGGGCTCAGCCAGCGTTAGCGGGCTGTGCCCTGTCTCCCACAAACCATAATTAAACCATCTGAAGAATAGTGATTATTCATCTTATTATGTTTGCTTTTCTTTTTATAGTATCCGCTGTTTGTTCCGAGTGTGTGTCGCCCCGTGAGGAGTTTGGTTGAAGGGTCACATTTTTCTGAAAGCTCATGGGCGACACGGACATTTCGAGTTGTCAGGAAAATGAAACAGAAAATGAAAGAGCCACCAAAGACTTGTTGTTAACTGATTGCAATTTAGTTCCAGGCAGGGCAAGTACAATGCATTTTCAGCAGGGAAACAATTCAAAGTGTTTCACAGAAAGGATAAAAGGGATCAAGACAAAATACAAAAGCAACATGAGACTGTATACAATACATTTTAAATTGAATTAAAGCAAGGTTAAATAGATAAAACACAAATAGGATAAAATAGAATAAGGGTGAAGGTTAAAGTGATGTGCAAGTTTAATAACATTTTATTCAGAAGGAAGAGATCTGCAGCAGACCTACTGTTTTCTGAGAGTTGGTTCCAGTATGTGGAGCATTAAAAAAAAAGAAAAAAAACTGAACACTGCTTCTCCAGGTTTAGTTTTGACTCTGTTGACAGAGAGCAGACGTGTCCCAGACAACGTGAGAGGTCTGGATGGTTCATAACACAGCAGCAGGTCAGAAATGTAGTCGGGCCTTACAGTGCTGTAGAAACCCAATTCTTTTGACAGACAGGAAGCCGGTGTACAGACCTCAGAACTAGGGTGATGCGCTCCACTTTCTTGGTCTTAGTGAGGACTGGAGGACTTTCTGAATCAGCTGCAGCTGTCTCATCGACTTTTGAGAGACACGAGTAAAGATGCCGTTACAGCAGTCGAGTCTGCTGAAGGTAAATTCCCTAAATCTTACTGAGGCACAAGTCCTTTGCCCCTTGATACATTCTTCAGGTTATGGGAGGCTGACTTTGTAATTGTCTTAATGTGTCTACTGAAATTCGGGTTAATTACTAAACCAAGATTTCTGTCTTGGTTTTTTTTTTTTTATTTCAACATCACTAACTGAAGCTGAGCACTGACTTTTAAGCATTATTCTTTGGCTACAAAAAAAAAATTCTTTAAAGCGCTAACCACAGAAATCACGTTTTTTTTAAAAATCTATACACTTCTGTTCAATTAGGCCTCTGAACCAACACAGCACCTATCCGGAGATTTGTCAAACCGGATAAACAAGGTGAGAGATTTGAAATATCAGATTGAGTAGATTCTAGTAGCGACCAATCTGGATTTTTTTTCAGATTCATGACGTTAAAGCGTGACAAGCACATGCTCACAGATAGCGGACGTGTCTCAGGTTATGCCTGTGCTGTTGATACTTTTGGTATCATTTGCAGCTTTATGGCTGAATGTAAGACTCAAGTCAAGATCTCCGCCAGCAGACAAAAGCGTAGCCTGTGCCATGGAACTGGCCTACTCGATGGTCCACTATTTAAAGCCTGTGTAGATTAAAGATGGCGGTTGGCAGTTAGGCCACAGCTTGGGCGGCCGATGTGACAATAGTAACATTTTAATTCAATTTGGGCGGGTGGTAGATCAGCAATGAGTAATAGACCTAAACAAAAATGTCTAGCGTAGAGTCACCTGTGTTTTTGAATCAATACCACGTTGCACTGCACCAGTAAAGGAGGACGACACATAAAAACCACACAACACAGCAGGAGCAGTGCGGCAGCAGGCGTTTAGCGAAAGCCGAGCGGGAACACGCCGACCGGCCGTGACTCACGGTTACTATGACAACAATGACACTGTGCAAACTTCTTTCACGCAGGTATTTTAAATTTTGCTTATCGGCCACTACTGGCAAGTCATGGTATCGCAGGCTTTTAGGCCGACTGTATTCGTGTTGAGTTCTCTGAGATATTTGCTGATCAGATCGCCGTGTGGAAGGTGATTTTTTTTAACCAGGGTAGCAAAATATGTAGTGTAGCTGGGGCCTAATTTCAATTTCAAGAGATCAATCAGGTCTTATGGTTATCACGTACCGCAATTAATGTGAACTGGTGTTACATAACGTTGCTAATCAAACAAAGTACATATTAAAAGGAACTGGAGCAGTTAAGAAGCCAGGGGCAGTACTACAATACAACTAAGGCTGTGAAATTCTATTGTATGTATACATCAATTATATGAGGAATACACTGCATGTGCAGTGGATGGATATGTTATTTGTCTGTGCATAGAGCTTGTGGTATTATGTAAAGTGTGTGATCTGGAAGCTTGAACCATATAAAAAAAAAAAAATTAAAAGTTGATATATCTGGCAACTTTTTTTAAAGTCTGTCTTTCAACCGTCCCCCAAAAGTTTAATGCTCAATTACTGGAGTTTATTGATAGAGCACATTTCATTCCAGAAGGAAGCACAATGTGATTCACAGAGTGTCAGCTATCAACTAAATTGTGTAGACAATTAGGCATAATTAAACAATTAACAAACAAAAAAAGCAAAATACACGTGAGTTGGAAATGAAAAACAAAATTACTGCAACTCTGAAAACAGGGGACGTCTTTAAATTTGCATTTGGTCCAAAGAGAGCTGAGCGTTTTTATTATCTGCTTAGCAGCCGTACCGGCACCACTGGCATAAAGAAACAGATTCAAATCAAAAGACTGAGGTTAACTTGTGATAATACAAAGAAGAAAACAAAAGAGGTATTAATTTTCAGTCACTCGGAGAAGAAACTCCACACACTCTGGACACTGTGGGAGTTTGTGTGATTTAGTATCACTACATGAACAAATGTTACTCCCACCTCTCATCTGTTCAGTCAAAATCCATGAAAAAAAAAAAAGCTTTGAGCTGAACTAAAATCTCAGAGAGAACGCTTCTGTCATCCTCCTCCACCTGCAACTTTGTGATTTATAGTTGCCGAGGCTTTGACTTATTTATATATAAAGATAGCCGATTGTAAACCAAAAAGGTGAGGGGAGTGGAGAGGTATAGAAGCAGCCTGATAAATGGTCTGTGGAAAAAAACGGACACCTGATAGGCCATTCCGACTGAGGAGAGACGTATATTGGCCAGAAAATAAAAAAAGGATCACTCAGCTCAGATAACGCCTCAATCTGTCTCATAAAGGAGAGGAAATAATAAAGCCCTAGTTCCACTCGGGATACAACTGATTCTTTTCAATGTCTTTTGAGAACGAGCGTCCCCCCCCCTTTCTGAATGTCAATTGTATCCGTTTGTCGCCGATTCGGAGGCCGGCCGTCAATATGGAAACCAAGCGGTCGCCAATAATCGCTTTCCTCCTGGATTCGCTGATTACCAAGAGCAGACGGCGCCGCGGAGCGCTGTATGAAAAGCTGTTTTGTGTCCCGCGTGTGTAGTGAAGAGAAAAAGGAGATTCCTGCTATTTCCATTCAAGCCAGTTATATTCTTGTAGGTGCCATTTACAGTAGTCGTCCCTAATTCTGTGCATATTAACAGAAATCGCTGTTGACATCAACTAGATTCAGCCAAACTCCCCTGAATTATGTGCTTTGATCCACTCCTCGTTGTAAGAGCTCCTGTGCAATTTCATCTGGGCCAGAATTATTTTTTTTATGACAAATAAGTGAAGGTTATGCTGAGATTCTCACACACAATAACAAATCCTTCAGCGATGACAGTGGCTTTTCAGACGGGGATAATACATCGTAAATATGCATTGGTGGTGGAAATGCTCCACCGCACCGATACATAGTGAGAATATGTCTATCATGCCTCAATCCTGAATGGGAGCGAGCGGACTTTTGTTGCTGATCTGTTTGGGAGAAAGTTGTGTGTGTGTGTGGTGGGGAGAGGGGGGAAGGGGGGGTGCATGATGCAAGCATCATGTTCGTGCATTTGCTTCCGCCGGCCAGTAGAAGTCAGCATCGTTCTACTTTAAAAAAACAACAAACTCAGGGGCAAAGACAGACAGAAGGTGTTCAGGCTGGCCTGATACACTCTGGCCTGAATTATTGTAATGATATACAGTAATATACCTTAGAGCTTTTTGTATGGAAATCTAGAATAAAAGGACTAACACAAACAAAAGCATACAAAAACACTATATGTTTTATGCACATTAGATATGCAGCTTTGAGACCACTGCATTTTTCTCTGGAATCAGCATCTCTACATGTATTCCAGCCATTCCATTCCAGCGTCTGTTGATTTGCAACACATTCACACCTCGTTCTGCTTAAAGAGGTACCAGGAGTGGAATAAAGTCCCCCGAGAACAATGGTGAAGACTTGTGGCGAGCATGCCACGGTGCATGAAAGCTGTGATTAAAAATAAGGGTTATTGCATCAAATATTGATTTCTGAACTGTTCTTAAGTGTAAACGTTAGTATTATTTAAAATGAAATTGATTTTGTTTCTTTGCATTGTTTGAGGTCTGACAACATTGCATCTTTTTGTGTTTTGACCATTTGTCATTTTCTGCAATCGAATGCTCTAAACGATGATATTTTTATTTGGAATTTGGGGAAATGTCGTCAGTAGTTTATAGACTCAAACAAAAATTTTCCTTTTTCCTAAACACATACCTATAAGTAGTAAAACCAGAAAAAAATGACAATTTCTTAGTGGTCTCTTGTTTTTTTCCCAGAGCTGTATATTGTAAATTCTCCTGCTTTCAATATTTACACACAATCGGAAAAAAATATATAACTTGCAGACGTTCACAGTCATTAGATGGTCAGTGTTGCACATAAAGCATTTTCTTGGCAGTAAATCATAAAGAAGGTGTGAGTTGGGGGATGTGAGGAGTGGAGAGTCCTCCGCAGGACAGATTTCAGTTCCGATGACTCAGGGGTGAAAACTATTCAGGAATCTGGAAGTGACCTGTTGCACCTTCCAGAGGGGAGCGGGTGGGATGAGCCTTTGATGCTGTTTGTGGCTCAGTGTGGATGTACACAGATGCATGTTGGTTATTTTCTGGGCTGATCTCCAATATCAGTATCAGTATGTTGTATGAATGTTTTTCATGTCATGTCTTTCTCCCTGCTTCTGTTTTCATGGCATCATTTATTTATATTTTTATAAAGTAAAAATGTCAGATTATAATCATAAAGGGGAACGGTTTATACACATCATAGTGTATATACAGAGCCTGGGAAGTGACACTGCCCAAGTAGTAATATAAAGACTTTTGTGGTTCCAGCGTGAGTCATACGGGCCTGAGTTTACCAGACCTCATTTCCTCATTAACATTAGCTCTGTGCAGGTTTCTACTCTTTTCTGGTGAATCAGTTTATATCTGGTTGATATTATTCATTTTATTATATTTTGATAACCATACATTATCAAATAATATCGGGGGTGTTTATTTGTTTCAATCACTTCACAGACCAGGCCTTTATTTGAGACCAGGTGGCAATTTGGGACAGGCGATTAATTCCTCCCTGACAAAAACCGTGCCCAGCAAAACTGGAAAATATATATAATACTTTTATTAAACCAGTATGACTATGGTATAACTTGCGTTTTTCAAAAAGTACGATTACAGTATTGTAGGTAAATGTCAAATGGTCTGATTCTCCCAAGTTTTCCTTTATGACAGAAAGTTGTTGTAAAGTCGTACTTTTTATTGTTTCACTGCACCATAACCTCGCGATTGACAATTATGTAATATTACCCAAGAAGGTGTTCTTTAACGTCATTTGTGGATAGAGGTGCTTGTGAAAAAATCTGGGCCAGGTGGTCCCCGGCATTTAAAAGGTACCTGGCGGTTAATTGAAACTCAGCTATTATTTGCTAATTACACAAGTACATATATCTTTTTTGATATTTAGTCATGTGTGCTGCCAATATTCGTGTCTTGCAGCAGAATTGCTATCACACACCTACAAAAGTTCTAAAACCTCTACCCAAAGTCACCTGTCGGATTTACACGTTTGGCAATTTCACAGTTTGCCAAAATCGAGAAGAGAAAGATGAGGTATGACACCATAACAGTTCTCTCTCTTCAGACAGCAGAACAATCAAACCTAGGTCAATAAAATGGCACAGTGCACCGCGGAAACACAATGGGCGACCTGTCGTGTCGCCGCTCGTGTTCACAGCAGCTCCAAGGCTACACAGGGGCCGACATTTCTGCTGGTGTAAGCTCACACTGTCAGTGTTCAGGATTTACCGTCTGCAGGCTGGGTTAACGAGAGGTCATGCAGAGACCCTTCCTCTTAGGTTCCTCATTACTCCCCCCAGACGCCGCCAAAAAAAATCAATACCGGATCCTGTGACACAGCAAGATAGAGGTCTTTCCTGAATGTTCCCTTTTGCTTTTACACGATATAGGACAGCGCACAGTGAGTGATCCGGGGCCCCTCGATATCACAGGGAATGTTTGTATCGTGTTTTCTAAGGAAGGGTGATGAATGGAAACAGTTCTACTCCCCCTCTGGCGATTAAATTGCAGGCATCACTGCTTGAATGTTGACCCCTTGGATTGCTTCTCAAAGACAGGATGAGGAAGATCCATCTTCATTTAAAGCCCCTCATAGCTGACTGGGCTGTTGTGTATATTCAATTGATCTGTTGGTAATGTTATGAATTTATATAAGGCCGGCTCTCAGAACGAGCACCTATCTGCATTCCCCCATGCTCAGATCTGTCTCTCATCTTTCACGTATCACTATAATCAGCAAGTACAACGCTGACATTGACAGGAAAACAGTGGGGACTTTGCGGCATACTAAATCACAAAGAATATGAATACAAAACAATGCTCTCAGGCTCTTTTGATGCATGGATGTGCATAATTACACAACAAGGATTTTCTCTCAAAGGCACCCCTTTGTCTGGAAAATGTCCTTTCTCCTGACATAATTGTTTCACGGGCTTTTAGTGAGCTGCCCATCACTCCACGTTTTCTACCTGGGAGAGATGGGGGAAAAGCTGTACGTGTGTTTAGTGCAAGACTTTTAAAAAGAAATCCAGGGGATAGTCAATATTCTCTTGCTTTTAGAGCTCCATTGTTGTCTTAAAGACTAGGGATGACGTGGTACCGATTCCAGTATCAGGCATCAGTCCGATACCGAGTATTAGTACTCGTACTTGTAAAATACCACTTTATGGCAGCATGCGAGAAGTCCACTTTATGTCAGTGCGCAATTTGCAGATCCAGAGAGGAAGTAGAAAATCTACTGCTTACAACACAAGCAACTTAATTAAATATTAACACACAGAATGTACGGAAGTGACTCATGACACCAACAAGAGACAACTAACTTTGCAGCAGACATTGGCTAAACAAGAGAAAATGTCTGGAGACAACCCACGTGTGGCCAGAATGACAGATGCTCTTGTCACATATATTGGCCTGGATGACCAGCCACTGTCCATGGTCGATGATTTGGGATTCTCACCATACTGGAACCGGAGCATGAGATTTTCCGCTGTAGCCCAGACACGGCGCTACCGACACGGAGTGTGTACGTGTGTTAACAATGCTCGGTTGACAGTTGCAGCCATAGGTTCTGCGGCTGAACCGTGGCTTGGGTGGCCAAGGCGACAAAAAAAAAATTAAATTCGGGCTTGTGGGCGCAGACGGTGGGCGGGTGCAGTTTGGAAAATTGGTCAAAAAACATTGGTGCGGATGGATGGTCGGCGGATGATGTGCTTTTGGGATGCGGTTGCGGATGAAATAATAGGCCATCTGTGCATCTTTAGTGTGTGTGTGTGTAAACTTTCGTTCCTATCTAATAGTGGACAGCCACATCATTAGACTTTCACCAACAGTGGACCACTGATCCAATAGGAGACAATTTTTAGGTCCCCTCTTAGACATGCTTTATATCATGTAAAAATGTTTATAAAACACCAGTGTTTAGACTGAACAGTAAAACTTGTGACACCCACCCATGCACAAATAAAAAAAATATGGAAATCTATGGAAAAACAAAAGAAATTCAAAGTAACCTTACATGTAATGGTGTAAGTACTTGGTATCGCTATCAGTGAGTACTCAAATGCAATTACTTATATAGTACTTGTTTTGGGAAAAAATGGTATCAGTGTATTCCTAATAAAGACTAAATTCAGGGAGCTTAAGTGCACAGAAAACACTGCAGATTACATGAAATATTGTAATACGTGTCTCTGCAAGATCCCCCCAGTTCTATTTAAGCAGATGTGGTAATCGTGTAGAATATATAAACACATCTGACTGGTCCATGGTCAGAGTGAGCCTGTAGTGGTCAGCAGGGATATAAAGGAAGTAAGTTGGACCAAATGTGAAGTACTGTATCTCAAAATCACCAGCCAGCGTAGCGGGTGTGAATCGTATTGATTCCTGAATGAAAGAAGTTTTACTGATGTTTGGCATGTGCCAAAAATTCAATGCTGAAACTGAGCAGCAAGAGGCCAGCGGGACACGATTCTGTGAGTGTGTGTTTGTGTGTGTGGTCTGTGTCTAGGTGAGAAGGAGGTGCAACATCTATCTGTGAGACTACAGGGGCCATCTTGTGGATTTTGTGGTGTCAAGCCTCCGCTGCTTCGGGTTCTTTACGAACAAAAGTGAAAGGCCGAGCAGTCGTCGGCCAGCGGTGAAGCTCGCTTTTTCCCTGAGTAAATTCTTTGCTTTGTTCATGTTTACAGACTGAATCTTAAAGTTCTTTTCATCTTTATTCTTCTGCAGTGTAACTAGTAACTGCTTCAAATATTTATGAGCGGAGGAGTGTGTTTGCACTGCAAAATGCTTTTCTCCTTTTTTTTTTTTTTTATAAACCTGTCTCTAAGGAATATACATGTCTGTGTGCGTTCTACAGTATCTACTCACATCTCCCTGAAGCTAGAGTTCGTCTGTTTTAAATTCACAGCTTGTATTACAGTAAACGTCAAAGTACAGGTGTATAGTATGGATGTGGAGGAATTAATTACACCAGAAATGGTTAGGCGCACAGAGCAGAGGGAACTGATCAGGTGTGGTTTGAGGCAATCTGTTCAGCATCTCTCCCTGACCTGTGCAGCAAGGTGCCTCATCAGGTAGGGACGTTGTTATGCCGTTCATCGATAGCCTGGTCAAAGCAACAGATAATTAAAACCTACTTCAGAAGTAGTTTGAGGTGTTCCAATAAAAAATCATTTCCCGGAGAGCTTCTGAAAGGTAAGAAGAATTGCCTTGAACTATCTCCACTAGCTTCCAGTAATTCTTATCACGTTTGAGGTGGCTGTAATGCACCATGGCACCGCGTTGTTATTAGATGCACATTGCAGCTTAGGGATAATTCCAATTTTTCATGAGATAGGAGATGCTGCTTCTCTGGCCTGAGAATAGTTTGTGTCCTGGGTGAATAAATACTTCTGGCTCGGCAGCAAACCTTGCAGCACCCATTTTAACTCTGTGAATCAGACGTTAGTCACAATTGTCAATCATAGAAAACATAAAAGAATATTTTAGTTTAAATCAAAGAGGAGGAATTGTAATTTTACATCACTAATTGTAAACCATGTTTCCAAATATTGGAATTTTAGTTTGGGATACCTTGCTAATTTTCAGTATTTGTCTTTTTACAGTTACGGACTGAGTTGTGCTTGCAACAATCTTAAAATATTAAACATAAAAACATTAAAAATGTTTAATAAATTAATTAAATGATAATAATAAAACTGCTATAATCAAATTACCTCTTGCATTTGGTTGTTTGCAGTGACAATCCCACCGATTGCAGTTCCCCTCAACTCTGGAGCTTTTCGGTGTCTTTCAGTCTCTGCACAGTGCAAACAAGACAGTCAAAACAGTGCTAAAAGGGAGCAAAGAAGGTGAACTCAAGCAAACTCCACATTTACTCTGAAACTGTTGGATGTGTAAATAGGCAACCGCTTGCTAAGTTTAGTGGCTAACATCAACTTAGCTGATTCTCCCGTGTTTTCTTTTACGACAAAAGTTTGAATTTCCTGTCATACTTTTTCATTTTTTCACTGCAATGGAGCCATGGGTGATCGACAATTAAGCAATATTAATCTTTAACGTAATTTTACTACGGCAAGGACCGAGGCACTTGCAAAAAAAAAAAATCTGACAAAGTAAAACATGCAGCATCAGTGGTCACATCTTTTTCTTAGATTTTTTTGTTTTAAATTAGACTGAGGATTTATTTGGAAGAGGTGGTTATTTATCAAATTATACACCTGCACCCGACATTTAAAAGGGAACTGGCCGTTAATTGAAACTCTATTTTTTGGCAATTTACAGTACACAAGTACATATATATTTTTTGCTATTATGCTATTTTTAATGCCAATATTGATGTCTTACAGCAGAATTGCTATCACCTGCCCACACAAGTTTTAAAACCTCTGTACTAGACGTCACCTGTCAGATTTACACATTGAGCAATTTCACAGTAGAAGCTGATAATAATCCTGCCTTCAAGTGGTATGGTAATTATCGTAAATGCCAATAACCGACATCATAATTGCACATGAACGCCCACTTATGTTGTAATTTCCACTGGAAAGCTGGAAGAGATTTATGATACACGAGTTGACAAGATGAGATAAACTTTGACCTTTCAGCATCGCAGATAGCAGCGAAAGTGCTATGAATGATAAGTGTTGCATCCTGTTAAATGTTCTTCTGCGTTTAGTTGGTTAGTGTGTAGCCTACATAATGCTGTTGCCTATATAATTTCAATAACATCACGCTTTACAGTTATTGGTGTTAATACCTTTATAATTTGCAATTTGATGCTTTCCCTTTTTGCTGTAGAAAATGTATCGGCGAGTCTAAAATGGTTTTACCCAAGCAACAGGTCAGGATAAATTCTGGGTCCACCATGTTTCACTTCACTACAACAACAAAAGCACTTGAACGCAACACGCTCGTGAGTTCCACTTCACAAGTGGAAAGGATCATCTTTCCCATACCACGTGAAGGCAGCATAAGTCAATGTTGAGTTTCTGTTTTTCACAAAAAAGTTATCACAAGGAAAAGACATAAAGCTTAAGTAGTTAGGCATGACATGCTGAAGACACACACAGGATAACAATAAGAATAACCATGTAAAGTATATCCCATGTAATGCTGGATGGAAAAAAAAATGCCTTCCTTCACTTTAGCCTCCAGCGCAGTACAACGGCAGTTAGACTAAAACGCCTAACCAAAGAGAGCCTTTTGAAACCAGCAGTCTCTTCATTTAATCTTCTTGCTCCCTAACCTGATTCCCCTTCATCTTCTTTGCCGTCAGTAGCCGGGGGAATCTAATTCATGAGAGGTCGATGACAGAATGGGGCCTGTGGTCCTGTTAAAAGGCCCCTGTGCTTTTTCGAGTGTAGAGAGATTACTGTGTAGTTAAAGCTGGACATCAAAAGATAAGTGAAATGGGGGGGGGGGGGGGGGATTTATTAGAGCGGAGTCAGTAGAGTTGATATGAGCTTGAAGTGTTTTTTTTTTTACTGTGATTAAGCCATTTTTTTAGTGTCTACATGTCAAGTAGACTAGACAATTTTATTTATGGAACGCCAAATAATAACAGCTTTATCTCATGACACTTTTTCATATTGGTCTTGACCGTATTCTTTACAAATAAAGACCCAAGAGGGCGGCAGGGAAAAACTCATCTTGAACGGGAAGAAACCTGGAACAGGACCTGGCTCTAGGAGTGCAGACTATTTACCTGAACCTACAGTGACAGAACTTAAACTCAGCATTGTGACCATTGCTACAATCATATTAGGTTACATGCAGATCTGCAGTATTTGTCGTCTTCTTTTTGTATAGTACTTGAGTGAGTCATCAGAATGTTTGCAACTGTTTTCCTTGACATCCTGAAAAATCTTCCTGTTTGACTGGTGAATCTGTAGATTAGATGGTTTTGGCTTTATACACCTAGATTGTGAGATGCAACTACTGGCAGAAAAGGCTTTTTAAACTCTGCTGAACTCCTGAGCTCCTCCAGAGCCACAGCAGACATTTTGCAACTGCTTTCACAGGCTGACTAGTATTCTCCATTATGAGGGAAGTGACCTTCATGTGTAAATGGTGAATGAAAGGCTTTTGTACATCTCTGTAGTCTTCCACCCTACCTCTGAGCTACAGCCGCTGTGTAAAATTATTGGAGTTTCTATTTATCCCAAATCTTTATTCATCATTATTCATTCATTCATTCTCACAAAATCATCCATCTTATTCTCATTAGGGTCACAGGGATCTGCTGGAGCCAATCCCACCACATTACAGGCAGGGATACACTCCAAATGGAACACACACCATTCACTCACACACTCACACCTATGGACAATTTAGAGTCTCCAATTAACCTCAGCATGTTTTTGGACTGTGGGAGGAAGCCGGAGAACCCGAAGAAAACCCGCACAGAGAACAGGGAGAACATGCAAAGTTTACACAGAAAGGTCCCAGGCCAAGGTCTTGATTTATCCAAAATCCCTGCCAGTAATTTTATCTACCCCCTATCAAAACACACTAAATAGCAACCACAAAGTGCCAGCTCATCTTAAGTTTCATTGCTAGCATGATGGTGCACCTTCTAGCACAGAAGAGCAGAAAAACCTCATCAGTGTCAATGCAGTGTGCTGCCACTCCGCCACTGGACCGTTTGCTCAGGTCAATTTATGGTTTATTCTTTGCTGCTGTTGACCCACCTCCAGAGACGAGCAACTTGGGTGCCCACAACAGCGATTCTCCCCTCCCTCCAACCAGCATGAGCACCCCTTGCTCAGGCATGAAATTGACCTTGGCCTACAGGCTCCGTGCTGAGATAAGCCCAAACAGGCGTGATAAAAACCCGATTCCCCTGGCACCCATGGATGGAGTGGTGAGAAAGCAACCTTGGGGCCATGACGTCATAGTTTTTTTTTTTTTTTTTTTTTACTGTCTTGCTTTTTACTCGCTGCGAGCAAAGCAAGGCATGCAGGGTCTGAACGCATCTCATCTGCCCACCTGCCTGCCCATACTCTTGTGTGGCGTATTAAAATTCATGAGCTACGTTGGGTTTTGAATGCCAAGGTTTACGGCGGCATTCTCCCTCCGCATAGGTCCTCGGGGAGAAACAGCGAGAGATTAGAGAAGGACGGTGGAGAGAGATATGGGATCAAGAGGGGAGGAGAGTGGAAGAGAGAGATAGGAAGGATAGGAGGAGATAAGGGAAGAATGGAGGAAAGAGGAGCTAAAGATAGTGGAGGCAAGTCTCACCCTTATATTACCAGGCTGAATGTAGATTTTGACACTTCAGCAAAAACCCGGATTACGTTCAGTATTTGCAAAATTATGTGTTTCTACAATATCTTTGCATAGCCCCTACTACCAGGCTATACCTGGGCACAGTGGTCATTTAAGTTACAGTGAATGCTAATGTTGATGTTTAGCAGGTATAATGTTATACTTGTTGACCACTTTAGCTTAGAGTGTTAGCCTGCTAACATTTTCCACAAAGAGCTAAAAAACCCCCCACAATGTACAGATGAAATTGATGTGAATGGCATTACCTCTAATAGCCACTACATGAAAGTCAGACACCCATCCAACACCCGCACCTCTACATCTTCACTTTACAGCCCGCTTCAACAATAACACTCCGCTTCCTGAATATAAATCGCACAGAATGGTTCAATGTAAACACAGTTCCACTGGGTACCGAGCAGAGAAATATTCTGAGCAAGGACGAATGACACAACCATTGAGACAGATAAAGGAAGAGTGAAAGAAGGAGCCACTGGAGTTGATGGTGGCATAAAGCAATGAAGGACTAGCGGTGAGTGGCAGAAGGTAAATGGGTAGATTGAGGCCAGCAAGTACAAAAAGGCTGAAGAGGTTTAAAGCAGAGGCAGCACATGCAAGGTTCCACAAAACAGTAAAAACAAGTTGTTTTTTCAAAAGGCATTCATTTTTTATATCTGCTTATTCCTCTGCTGTCTGCTGGAGCCAATCCCAGCGAACCTGGAGAAAACCTCTGCAGACATGCAAACTCCACATAGAAAGGTCCCAGCCCAATTTCCTTGAACCTGCAACCTCCATAAAACTCTGTCTTAAGTGAACCTTTCGTTCATACAATAATATTAAACATAACTAGTATATAAGCGTTGGCTTATGCAATAAGTGACGTTTAATAATGTGAAGATTGTCTACAGTCCTTTCCGGAACCAAACAGGAAACAAAACCTGATAAATACTAAACATGATGCAAGAGCGTGAACAAGTCTCTGTTCTTTTGAAGTGTGGATGAGAGAAGAAGAAACTGGATTTGTAAGGAGTTGAACAAGTGTACCTCTTTGACCTGTCATCCTGTTTGTAGCGCAATAGAATAGTCAAGGTCTCTTCACTTTCTCATTTTGGTTGTTTTTTTCCCCACATCAAACCACTGCACACGCAAGGGTGTGGTGGAAAAAAAAAAGATCTTCTGTCTATAGCTTTTCTTCTTGTTAATTTCCACCAGGAGAAGGATGGGAAATAATTTCAAAAGAAATTGAAGTGTTCCACATAGTGACCCCGCGTGCTATCTTACAGTCTGTGATTAAAAAACTCAGAGACCTATGACACATTGTGTTTAGATTTGCGAGGGTTTCAGACTTTAATCTCTTTAAAAGTCTTTTCAAAGTCTTTTCAAACTCTTCTAATGTATGGGTAGGAATAAGATGTGTACTGTGATTGATGGGGGGAAGCGCAGGTGAGGGGGAAGTGAGGTGTGCAAATCGGGAGAGAGGGACTGAGTGACTGAACGAGCGGCAGACTGACAGACTGAGGAGGCAGGGCACTAACTGAATAAGGGAATGGGACACGGCTGACTGACAGATAGAGAGAGAATGTGAATGAGGGAGAGATTGGATGACTGTCTCACTTAGTGAGACACTGGATTGAATAAAAATCACAGGAATGTGATAACAAGAACAAGAGCCGTGCCTTGTAAAAGCACAGGAGGGCAGTGTTGCATTAAACACATAACTGGACTCTGCAATGGTCTGTGATTGAGGCATTCTTTAAGAGGATCTGCACTTTATCATTGCACAAGGTTCAAATGAAACATACATGATAACACATTATGGTAACCCTCTTTATTTAACCACCATAAGCAGAATAAACATAACTATACTTAATATAATGTGTATAATATACAGAAACACATTTATAATGTAATTAAAAGCAGCTGTAGGGATATTTACTGTCAATCATATTTGCTGTGTAAACAGATGAATAACAATATAATACATCACAGTTCCTATTATTTTGTATCATAATGATTGACACAATTATTTATATAAAAAAACACCTTTCAAGACAGCTTCGCCAACTTTATCATAAATCATTAATGTAAATTACAGACTTGCCTGAATAATCACACAAAGTCACATGTATATAAATTGTATATTTATATTCTATATGTTTATAAATACATTCTATTTGTCTAATGATAAATCTTTATTGCTGGGAATATGGACATGGACAAAAGGCAAAAAATATTTTAAATGTAAATTATAATTTCTTTGGATAACACATATGAGATAGAGATGAAGGGAATCCAAAGAGTAAAAACACCATAAGGTTCAAAGGTTTTTACAGTAGGCTGCTCCTATAATAATGGTATCGCATATTTAGATCAATATTCTATTTGGCTTTTATGTGATGGGGCCGTTTTGAGCTGGACTCTGTATCGGAAACTCAACCATGACAATTTCTACAGAGTGTGACAGTGATTTTGCAGGGAATAAAAATGAACTACACACATAACGTTTGGTTATAGAAAATCTATCGGAATGTCTTAAAATAAATAAAAATGCAAAAAAAGTGAAACTGTCATGGATCCTGCAAACCATCCATTTAAAGTGGCCTTTTCCTGCCTTCCGTAGAAGTCGTTTGGTCTGACATTTCCAGCAGTCACAGGCAGCCAAGAGGGAATTGTGTTTTAGGTGAAAATAAGGGCATTACCACCTACAAGAGCACCAGAGACTCTAGTGTCTGTCTCATTGAATTATCAAGAAACTCCACAACCTCATTACATGTAAACTTTCCCATCGTCATGGATAGGTTTGAATGTATTTTCCCCTAATACTCGCATGCCTTATATACACCGAGATAACAACAAAATCCACTGACCTCAATATAAATGTCGGCTACGGTTCAGCTGAAACTAATCTGAGTTAGCTGGAGTTAGAAGAATCATTTGGGTATCTTCATCCCTCTTCATCTTGAGGCTACCGTGTAGGTTTATAGCTAATGTTGAGCCCTGGCAACAAGCCTATGCACGGCTACCAGGAAGTATCCCTCAGCCTCGCCTCGGCAGGGGATGACTGAAAAGGCCGTAACTTTGGAACATAATTTCATTTGTCCTTGTCAGACAGCTGATTCATTTTACTCAGAAAAACTACTGTGGATTTCTCGAAAGCGACTGGGTCCGGTTCCAGTCCAAGTGTGTCTCTGTCGTGTTTTTGCCTACAAGCATACGGAATACAAATTTTCTACTCCGTCATTAACAATGTAAGAATAGATACTTTAATACCCAGAATATGGATGATACTTTATACCTACTATTTTCACTGCAAAAGCTGAAATCTTTACAGGTGAAAAAATCTTGCTTTTGGTACAATTAGTCCAAGATTGAGTAGAATTATCTTATTCCACTGACAGATAATTTAGCTTATTTAAGTTGTTTTTCTTGTTTTCTTAATACAAGACCATCTTGACCCAAAACAGGAGAAACAAAACTTGAAACTCAAAAATTCAATACTTCTATAAAAAAACAAGATATCTTTACCTGTTAAGGTTATTTATTATTTAGAGTATTTTGGATTGAGATGTACTGATTAAAATATACTAAGATTCGGAAGTTGGGAACCATGTCTCTGTTATGTCAGGGTCACTCATGACACTCGTGTGTTTTCTAGTATACGTCGCTGTGCTCCAGATTAGATGTGTCCTTGTAAGAGATCAGCGTGTATGGTCAGGTCAAAGCTGTCTCCAGGGTGAGAGATTAAGAGGGAATCATTGCCTTGTTAAACAATGGGTCGGTTGTTTGTGTGTCTGTATAGTAGATACACTGTGAACTCTAAGCATTCTCTATGTTCACTTTCTGTTTCCTGGGCCCAGAATAAATGCTATCATGTAAGACAACCGGAGACCGGAGAGTTTCATTTCTTCTACAACACGTATATATTAGCAGAAGGACAACAGTAGCGCTCCTTCCCTTTGTCACTTTTGGAAGCGAAGCGACACAAACAAACAATTTTGGTGTATTTACTTACAGGACGAGGCTGGAGGTTTTCTATATTTTTCCTATTGTCAACAAATCTCGTGTGCAGAGCCAAAGCGGCGATGAACTCATCCAACTTACAAGGGATCGTGTGTGTACCCAAAGTCTGATATCATATCCCTCCGTGCTGTAGAGCAGTGTTCTTGTCCAAAAACTATTAAAAACACATCAATGAGTCGCAGTGCTGTAAATTCCCCTCTGTATATTTGGTGATGTGTATTATTTTCCGGGCTCTGCTGTCAGTAACGGAATGTTTAGGCAGTTACCTTCCGGAAGGAGACCATTGATCTTGCCCGAGCAAGTCTGTGAGCAGGTCTCCTTTCAGGAGAAATGCCGTGATGCCACGGCTGCAGATCTTCACACCAGAACAAAAGCCTTATGTGAGACTAAGCGGATAACAGTCCCAGAGCCCTCTTCTGGTCAGAGGTGGGAGACAAAGCGAGTGGATGTGTTTGTTGTCAAGGTGATTTGTGGGGCAGGTAGTGAACAAAACAAAAGAAAAACATGTTATTTCCTTGTCTGGAGAGAATGATCTTTGAACTTGATAAGTGTTTTTTTTTTGGTTTGAATGAAGAAGGCTTAATGGAATTTAGGCGTGTGGTCCAACCTCAGACCACTTTTATATCTGAACTGTTTGTCAGAACCGACACGGCATTTCCATATTAACCTTAAGTCAGAGCAAGTGATGGTTACCAAAATGTGTCTGGGGTGCAAGAGAGAGGCTGATGCTTCTGCTCAAGACAGATTCACAGTGTACAACCTACTGGATTCTCATGTTTCCTTCACTGAAAGCCATTATTCAGGTTGCTTCAACTGTACCAGTTAGCTGTATGGAGGTAATATTGGGTCAAACGTTTTGTATTTGGAAAAAATAACAATTGAAATTATCATCTAAAAAGATTAAGCATGCAACTGAGAGAAATTGTAACCCAAATATCATATATATCAAATATCAACACGAGTGGAAAAATTTAAATAAATCATTCATTCAAATTAACTAGCAGAGTCCATCATAATTATTCCTGAAAAACAGTAAATCAAAACTTTTCAGTTTTAATTTGAATTTTTTTTTTACATTTGACCCAATATAAGCTCCATATTGCATATTGCTATAGCTGTCAAAGGTACTTTAGAGAATTGTGTTGGCTTCAAACCTGGAGGACCGTTGTATATATATATATATACATATATATATATATATATATATATATATATATATATATATATATAAGTGAAAAAGTTTGATTATTCTTTGACTATTCTTTCCCATAGACGAAAATGACATCTTCTAAATGTCCTCAAAAATCTTTAGTTTACTGTCATAGAAACCGGCAAATATTCACATTTGCAGAGAGTTTTGATTCCCTTTTTCTTACAGAATGACAAATTAATCAACTAACCATCGCAGCTCTGCCAAAGTCAAAACAATCTTTATTTATTATTCATTTATTGTTGACACCCCGTTTATCTTTTAATTTGACGCTGGTAGTTCATGAAGGAACATTTTAAAAATGTATTTATTAAAATGTTCATAATGCAATTTCCATTGCAAAGTGATAGCTTTGTGGCTTGTTATTTGAGTAAGTTTCCTCAGATTCTCTGCTGGCTTCTTTCTACTCTCATAATTGAATAGTTGAATCATAAGAGAAAATGCTTTTAATAACGGGTCCAACATTCTCAGCCAAGAATAGCTGAACAAATTGATAGCACTGCAAAACATGTCACTAACTAAATAATTTTACTTAGAAGTATTATTTCTATCATTTGAAATATCAAATATAGAAAAAACATATGAATATATTCATTGTTACAAGTGAAACTGTGTATTCAGTGAAATAGGCGATTTAGCACTGGGGTTAAGCACTTATGCAAGCCACATATGCGTGTCACTTTCTCATTAAGGGCTGAGCCCCCCTAAAGGTCTGATCCTATAATTGCCCATTTCAAAGACAATAGGAAGGGATCTATTTGTATAGAGTAGCAACAAATCTATCCACCAATAACCTTTAAATGACTTATGGTACGTGGATATTGTATTCAGACTTACGCCGAAAATCAGTCTATCCTTTTAAGGGACTCTCGTAATCATGTTCTGGTACTGAGCTGTTTAAGTGCCTATAAACCAGCGCATATTTTATCACTCCCTTACAAATCATAAGCCATATATTGACAAACTTTACAAGGGTCAATGGTTCTCGCTTCTTGCTCTTCCATTACAGATTAGATGCCCTGTTTTACAGGTGTGATAATTAGAAAAGGCTTAATTGGCTGTTTTCCAGGGGTGTTGTGGCCAGAATATAGGCTCTGCCAGCTGCTAAACACACAGTTAATTGCCCTGATGACTGGTTGTTCATTTCACCTTCCATCACCACTTCTCTTGTTTTATCCCCCCCCCCTCTTATGTCCTTTCTCTTGTTCTTAACAACCTCAGTTCCTCACCTACTTTTTTGGCAGTCTCTCCTCTCTTTGGACACCATGATGAGGAAATGAGTACTATTTTAAGATAGCCCGTGTCAGACTCGAAAACCCATGGGTGTCTCTTTCTCTAAATCTGTCTTCCTGTTGAACTTCTGCAACTTCTGTGTTAGTAATGGAGCAAAACCACAAGCTTTGCTGGAAAACTAGATTCATATTCTTATGCCCAAATGCCTTGTTCTCTTCCTTTGTTTTGGTTGTATTTGGGACAAAACCTGACCCTTAGATTAGGATTTTACAGAATACAAAATAGTTTTAACCTTAAGGCTCAGTCACATCAGCATTTAAAGTCAAGTCAATCCAATGGAATCACCAGGATTAGTGTTTTTGCTCATAGAACGAAAGTAAATAGGCCTGAATCGATCCCATGCAATGCCAACCCTTGAGGGACCACAGAGCGGAGTTAAAATAGAGGAAGCTATCATAGCTTGTTGGCTTTGTCTCGCATATGAATTGCTCCACAACAAATTTGCAGATTATAAAACAGGAGTCAATGACAGGAGGAGCAAAAGACCCAATACCATCTACTAATGAAGATCCTTAGTAAGGATTAGTAGAATCAGGTGTGTTCCTGCTTGGTTGGAACAGAAACCTGCACCCACAGTGGCTCTCCAGGCCCAGGGTTGGGCCTACTCTGTCATTTAAACAGTTGAATTACTGTCTCACTGTTGTTTTCTCAGGAAAATAGAACATGCTTTTGCTTTAAGCAATATAAGACTTTTTACAGCACTGCTTTGTTGTAAAATCCTTTCGCTGCTGCGAAGTTTGGAGACGTGAGTTTACTGCACTGCAGGTGATGGGAAAAGTTTCATAAATCTTCTCCCCAATTAAAGACGAGCATAAAACAGAGAAACACCCCAAAGGTGATGTGATTTAAATAACTCCATTAAATAGGCAGTGGCTCAGAGGGGTTCGCTGGCAATTATCGCTTGCGACCCACAGCAATTATCACCTGGGTGCTCCCAGCAGACAAAAGGCAATTTTCAACTAATTAAGTGCTAAGCCGCAGAAATTGTGAGAGCTTGACCTTTCACTGGTGGCATGGAGGAAGCACGGGCACGTTTTTGAGGCCAAAAAGTCGTTTGGAAACTGTGACAATCAGCTTTACCTCCCTGACCTTAATGATGTGCTGAAAGCCTGGGGATAGAAACAAAACCCCAGATTTAGTCATCATCGGGTAGTATATCGCATAATTTGTTGAGTCATTCAGATCTAATGGCAGCTCAAAATTGCCCATTGTTTTAAGAGAATTATTTTGAGTGTTTGAATATTGAGGACAGCTTTCTGTCACCAGAGGTTCATAATGATGACGCCCCTGAGTATAAAAAATAATATACCATGCGGCATTCGATTTTTTTTAGAAGATATTTTCAGACACTCGTATTGCGCTCATGCATTTTCTGCAATGTTAGTTGCTATTTATGCTATTGCTATGCTATTTACGTTATCTGAACCATCTGCTAAAACCACGCCTATCTACTACATAGGTGAGATCCAGCCTGTAGTGCTTTCTAAATCATGAAGTGAATCACCATTCATGAAGTGCAAAAAGTGAATCAACCCATTTAAAGCATTCAGAGATCATCAATTCCTTTAATGGACAATATAAAAAATATGAACTAACCGGCGTGAGGGTGAAGTCTGTGAATATCAAGTGGTTGTCATGAAGAAACCGAGGATGTGCACTCCACTACCTGATTGGGAACGGGCGCTATCCGTTACAAACTGAGAAGAGGTAATGGCGCGCTCAAGGACCGGTCAATATGGTGCAAAGCCTCAAGGGGAAAATTGCAGGTGCTTTTGAAGAAGAGGGCTCAAAATCATACCTGTGATGGAAAAACAAAAAAACTTTGAACACCCTTCCATAGAGCAGAGAACAAAAAATATAGTTTGAGTATATTATCTTGTCATGGCTAGTACGAAGATAAAACACAAAGACAAGAAAAAAAGGTTGAGTGTTTGTTTCATACGCACATTTATTGACACTTTTCAGGTGATGAAACTGAATTATGATCTATTGAATTTTACTAATAAAAAATATAAAATATTCTAATATTTAAAAAAGTTAGGCGTCTAAACCATAGCAATGTATTGCCCAAGTCGCACGAACGAGTGAGAAGTATCAGAAGTATCATTAATTTTAGGTGTTTTTATTAAAAAGTAAAGTAATCTGAATTTGACAACCGTTTCCTCCAAACCACCAGTCATATCCTCTAAAAAAGCTCTGCCTATAAATGATATGCAGTTATCTTCCGGCAGGCAGGAAGGATTATGTGGCCTAAAAAATCCTCAGAGACATTTAAATGTCTTATCAACACATTTATGGATCTGAAAACAAGAAGAAAACACTATCAAAGAGATCCTGTTTACTACAGTACCGCTTTTCTTCTATATTGTCTTACATGTCCATGCAACTGCTGTTTTTTAATGTAGGACGCACCAAGAGACGTCTCAAGGACAGACTATGGCCAAACATTTCAAAGAGGGACATGAGAGCAGTGATTCTCTATTAAGGATAGAAGGTTTGGAACCCATTGAGGACACTATCGGGGGGGGGGGGGACTCCTTACAGAGGCTCCTTCAAAGGGAGACCTTCTGGATTTTTTAACTAGATACCATGACCTATCCCGGTTTAAATGAGGAGAGTAACTACAAACCTTTCTTTTATAAATGTTAAATGCTGTAGTCTAGGAGAGTATTACAATCAGTGGTTTGTTCAATATTTTGTTGGCTATTTTGAAATGTGTACAACTTGCTAAATTATTGATTTGTTTCGGTTTGGCTGTTTTGTAGTTTTTGTAGTGATTTTTTGTCATGTTGTGGTGTTTTTCTTTGGGACTCAGATGAGCTCTTGTCCAATCTTGACCAGCTGTATTCCTTCAACACAACTGGGGAGTTTGGAGTCACTTCTGAGTCCAATTTGGAAATAATTTGCAAATGTCTAAACAAAATGTGAAGGCGTCAAGTTACTTTACTTAAGCCTCTCCCACATCATGCTAACCATTTTCCTCTCCACGTTATTGGTACCGTGTGTCTTTTTAAACAAACTCCACTCCAATGGAGACCAATACTCACACAGTATAACTAATAAGACATATAATTATGTCATGTAAAGTGATGAATTTTCACTTCATTGGTTTTAAATGGCTTGAATGCTTAGACTAACAGTCTTTTTAGCGGTTTTGACATTGCAGTTGATCTTCTTCTACATCTGATATGAGGTTAATTAGTCTTTTGAAATTCTCCAAGCATAATTTCTCGGAAAAATAGTGAGTATGTTAGTCGTATCTGCCATCAGGTTGACACAGAGGTTTAACGGTATAGCGACTAATGTGTAAATGACACCGTTCAATCTCCTTCTTACTGTCCTTCCCTCTTGCCCTTTATGCTACTCCATCACTGCTACCTTCCTTACTGTGGAGGTTGAACTATGGAAAACACAATTCTAACACGATAGGAACATTATTTTAGGGGGGAACAAAGCTTGAACACCAGATTGCTTTCCGCTTTTTTTAGAGGCTATGAAAAACCTGCATTGAAATTGTCACAATTATCTATTGATTTGTATTGTTATTGCTTAATACAAATAAGCATCTAATGCATCAGAAGTGGTTTAAGATTAAGCTTCCTTTATTACCATGGAATGGCATTAGGGGAAAAGCCAGAGTTTGTTCATTCATTTAGTCTATTGTCTAATCTAATCTTGTGCCATAAATCCAGCCTTCATTTCCCCAGGAGATTGCGCCGGGCGGCTGACGGAATTGCATAGTGAAGGCGAGGCTTATAACAATCTAAATCAATAATAAATCAATTATACCAATCTAAACGCTGATCATGTCATTATTCAAGAACCATTACACTGCGAAATCAGCGTTTATTTCAAGTTGAAGCAAAAAGAAAAAAAAGTTTCCATTTCCAAGCTTAGCGAAAAATTAAGCTTTAAGACGTGTGTTTATTAACTATCGCTAACCTCACCGAATTGTTTTTCCGTAGCTTAATTCTAACCACACATCGATGTGAACCTCCTGCGTTTTTGTACGACCACCGTCCATAAATAAATTTAACGCATCTTCTCTCATTTGGGAACAAAAGAAAAGCGCTCAAGCCCTTCAGAAACGATTCGATGGGCATTCTGTGCTTGCACAGTCTTTCATTTCACCCTCGCTGAAGACAAATGAAGGGCGTGTTGGGAGTGCTGAAGGTTAGCGAGAGACCATGTGCTTTGATGTTGGAGACAGATACGGCACTGTTTATGGATGAGCCGCTTGCACTGAGGCCTTGGAAGCAAGGAGATTAAATGCGGCATGTCTGAAGTTGTCCTTCGTTGCTCATCCATGTTCCTCGCGTCTCGTCATACCGATCGACAGCAGGAATAAAAAAAAAACAACAAACAGTTTCACATTCTATTCTTGAGTTAGGCTTTCTTTTTATGATCTTCTACATCAATTACAGCGTATATCAAATGTTTCAGATGCCAGCACACACAGGTAGCTACAGGGATTGTTAGCTTTCAATTAGCTTTCAGCTTATTGTTAGCCTAAAGGACACGAGGGGGGCACGAAGGATAATGCTGTGGAATGGAGGACAGTGCTCTCAAGGGCCTCGATGAGAAGGAAAACGAGCAATACAGCAGCTCGTTATGGGGAAAAACAATATATAGAAATATGTTAAAAATTGGTTGTGGTTCTAGTGTGTGACTATATAGGTGGCTGCTATAAAGTCCACCTTCATATTCTATAGAATTCTATATAGTATATTACTATAAAGCATACTGAATAAGGTGCCATTTCACCTCTGTTTGACCTTTGGCCCTTACCCTGAGATTCTCTAATTCTGATATTTGCCATAAACACAGCTGAAATTGTCAATCTAACAGTAACAGAGCATTTTCTACACGGTTATGTCAGGTACCAGAAGTTCCTTTGAACTTTTTTTCATGTACATCCACTTACACACACCTCCCTTGCATCCTTTTTCCCTTTCATCGGAGCCCCTACAACTCAACACACGAGGGGGGCTGCAAAGATAAGACGTTTGAAACGAGGAGACACGGTTTCAGCAAACTGACGTTCCCTCCGAGCCGTCATCTATCACTCAGCTGTCAGGCAGTTTCAGCAGCTCCGTAGCGACTTTTAACGGCTTGGAATCCATACAATATCCCCTCCAAATGCTAATCAAGTTGCACCATTACCGTTGCACAGATGTGTTTTTTTTCCCTATATGTTCCCTCAAGCCATTTGACAAACACCTACACACTGAACCTGCAGTGTGTATTAATACCGGCTGCAGATCAGTCGAAACCACAGCGTAGCGTAGGAATTCGCTGAATGCATTTCTGATCATGATCCATCTGCATTAATATTCTGATTGTAAATTCATTATTTAAGGACTCAAGTTATGATTAACTGCGTAAATGATTTACTACCTGCTACCTGCTATTTTTTAGCTAAAAACAAAAAAATCGAAAGTGCATAGTAGCATACGCTGGAGTTGAATTTGTTATTTGTTTATCCACTCCGATATGCAGTGATACATAACGTGATGTGGTATCAGAGGAGTCAGCAGCGTCCAGCTTATAACAGATTTCCAGTAAAGAGATTTGTAACCCAGTAAACGTCTCCTGCAAAGGCTGGTCCCATGCAGCCTCCTCAGGCGTCCTTCCTCGCTGTTCCCAACTGAAATAAGCCCAATGGATCAGCTTTCATGATGGTGGTGTGTGATATGTTTAAAAAATACCTTAACAAAACTCGCCTTAGTAGCTCAGCAGCTCCTCATCTGTGTTTTCCAGCTTTTTTTAAAGTGTATAATGTCTTATTTACCGATGTGTTTTCAGATTTCTTTTTTAATTTCTTGTTTTTCTGTTCAGCTCATGTGTTTCGTTTAACATCTTGCACCTTAGTGCTACAGTTTCCACATTTACTTACACTGAGGAGAAAACATATATATATTTTTTACTCCTTCAGATATCTTATGAAACGCAGAAAGTAATGGTCACTCAGTAGTGTGTGTGTGTGTAGATGTTCATGGCCCATTGCTCCCAGAAATAGCCGGCCCAATCATCTGTTCTACTGTTGTGGACAGCTCAGCCTATGTCGTCTGGCTTGGCTGATCAGTGATTAGGTTGTCAGTCTCTGCAGACGACTGCAGGAAACTCGTTTGCAGTGATGCTCAGAAACATCACACCGCCTCACAATAACGCTGTGGTTGTTGTTGTGGATCAGACCGGCCCAAAGTGAAGGCACCTGTGAAGCAAAGTCAAGAAATGTGGTCCTTAAATGTTAATCAACCCAGGGATAGATAAAACGGTCTGATTTAGAATCGGAAATGATGCATAATAACGCATTTGACCTCTGTTTGACCTCCGCACCCTACTCTGAGATACTTTATTCGACGCTCTGTTCCTTCAGACACGGCTGCATTTACAGAGCATCGCCTACATGCACTGTGTCGTGACAAATTATTACCAAATGACGTGAATGGATGAAATAAAGATCTGCTCGTTAGAAGATTGAAGCGCCGTCTTTATTCTGGCCAGAGTCTCGGTTCAGCAGAGGTTAGAGCACGTCTGCAGAAGTGAGCCCCGGGAAGCAGTTGCAATACAGTCCTATACTCTTCAGAAAACGTGTTCTGTCATATTTATAGAGGAACATGTTTGGTTCCGCAATTCAGGTTATCATAAAAGAAGAAGTTCTAACCATCTTTTCAGCTATCGACACCCCAATATAGAAAAGGTCATCTTCAGTACCATGCATACTTCCTTTAATCAATAGGGGTAAAGGGGAAATGAAACATCATTCTTAAGGCTTATGCTTCATAAGTTTAACAGTGTACAAAGTAATGAGTATAATCAGTTATAGAATTATTACAATCAATTATTATTAAGCTAAATCATTTTGATTATCAATATCACTAATTTCCTCTACAGCTACCCATATGTTTCATCCACATACCCCTCAGATATTCTTAACTTTTAACTTAACTATCTGGCACAGAGATAAAAAGCAGAAACTCAAACATGTTTTGATATTTATTTTGAATCGGTGAGAGTATAAAGTAACTGGGTTATTGTCATTACAAACTGTTTGAGGTGTATTCTGATTCCAGTGCCTTCACACGTCTCACCCCACCCTTGGCATCTATTAGTCGTTAGCTAAGCTTCTCAAGGTTATATGGAATTTTCTGCATGGATGGTTTCCTGACACGGACTTAATATTGGTGGCTCCAAATTAAATCTTTAACCTCTGGAGGTGCAGCGGTTTCTGTGCACTACAAGGCTGCTGAATGGAGAACCACCATGGCTATTTTTTTATCATCTCTTTAACAATCACGAGCGAGTGAAAGGCAGTGCCGTACTTACCTATGTCTTTTTCTTTATATTTTAGATCCGCTCATGGTTTAGTTTATGTACCGGATTATATTTGTATTATTTAGCTAAGCTAATAGTAGCAACAACAGCAGGTAAAAAAAACAAAAAGATTTATATAATAGAAAGAGACACTCAACGATAAAAGCAATATAAACAAATATAACAGGATTAAATGACACATAAAACTAATAGGAATTGCAGGGTATAAAATCAACAGACTACACAAGTGGGTTTTTAAAGGCATTTTTAAAAAAAATTGTGGCTCAGACTCTGCTGACCTGGCAGTGAGGGGTGATTCTATAATAACCTAGATGCATTTGGTTGGGAGACCAATGTAATACTGATGAAGTCCAAGAAACACAAGGCAATTCTACCCAAGGTATTCCTTTGCTCAACTTGTATCTCTAATGATGACTGAAATCCTTCATCCAGTTAAAAGATGTGGTTATAAATGACCAATATATGACAAGTGTATCATAAAAATGTGCCGTAAGACTTAATTAAAATTCAAATCACGAGAAAGATGCATGAGCATCACATTGCATCACATCACAGTACTTTGATTCAAATTCTGAATTTCTCAAAGCATTTTTTTGATAAAGTAAGTATGCAACCCGAATAAATATAGACCTTAGGTGTAATCATTTCTTTTAGGCAATTTATTCAATAAAAGTTACATATACTTAAAGATATATATTGTAATAATCCCAGCAACAAAAAATATGCACATAACAGGACTTTCAGGTTTTGGTCATTTCATCCTATATCACACTGTACTTCTAATTTCTGTTCGGTTAATATCAATTTCACATGGAGGTTTCAGATGTAGCTGGATGCCAACGGAAAGGAAAAAAGTTGTTTTCTCAGTGCAGATCCAGACGGATAAAGATCATGAGGAATAATTAAAGTTCATCTCAATTTCCGCTTGTTTTTTTGTTGTATAATATTTCATGTTTACTTAATTAATTTCACTCAAAGTAGCTGGTCCTCCTGTTAAGACATTTCCTGTGTATAAATAACTTAACTCAGAAAGGCTCCCGCAACTTCAACAAAAGAATAGTCCATCTTTAAATAGATAAGACTCAATTATATTGGATTTACATCATTCCTGACATTTATCTTTTTACTTCACGATGTGACATTTGCTGATAGATGACTGTTCACCACAGGGCTGAATGAATTTATTCCTTCAGAAGTGTAAGTGCAGTGCTTCATTTGAACTGAACCCAGCAGCGAGTGACTTTGTTTCTTTCTGTATAGTAGGGTGGTTGGTGTGGGGAGGGCGATACCATGATGTTAGTGCGGATACCATGAAATGGCTTATTGATTACGCCGAGGTGGGGGTGATTAAAATTCATCAAAGGGTAAAAGACACAACAGCAGGCGCGGCGACAGAGCGCTCGCCCCGACCTTCCAGACGGTACATAAACTGTACGTTTCAATCAGCTGTTGTTCAACCCGCTGCTCGTCTGTCAGTGGCAGCGCTGCGGCTTTAATGATACCTGACAACGGCAGCACGGAGACCGCGTGTCTGCTTGTGTGCATGTGTGTACTGTATGTTCACGTTGGTGTACGTGTGTGTGCGTGGAGGGGTGGATTCATGTTGCGAGAACCCTGCCGCGCCGAGATAAGACGCCTGTGCCTCAGCTGCAGTAATGCCCCGCTGATACCTATCTATTACCGCGGCGCAGTCCGTCATCAATAACTTCCCATCTGGATTCAGATGTCAGATCCTGCAGATTCGGATAACGGATCATTTTGAATAACGATTTGAATTGTAATATACACTGGCCCGCGTAAGATAGTGTCAGAACCTTAAGCCCGTTATCATCTGTTTGTCCTCCAAACAGTTCTTCACTTCTGGCTGAGCATATATACGGAGTTCATTCACATAAGAATGGCGATCCTTATCGTCTACAATTCCGTATCGACTCACAAATGGCAAAAATCAATTCTTTTTTTGGAGCGTCATTGAATACCAAAAAGGTGGAGGGCAGTGCAGCACCGGGACAGGCTGCATTAATCTTATAGTTCATCTTCAAAAAAAAAAAAGTAAGTGGCACATTTTAGATTCATTAGCAGTGTCTGGAAACATTAAGGACGCACGGTTTGAAATTTTTTCTCGCCTAGCCAACACCGATCGTTAACTATTAACCGACAAGATTAAAATGTACTATTTAGTGGCTGTAACAAGTGATTCAGCATGAGGAAAGGTCGCGAAAAAGGGACAAAAAACAAGAGAGGATGTGGTGGGGCAGATTTGCAGTGCACCTTCAAGGCTGCTGTTGCTCCTTTGGTGAACCAGCAGGGCACCGGCAGCGGAGCGAGACCAGGGCAAGGAGAAGGGAGGAGGCAGCTGCATTGAGACATTCACTTCAGACAACCACTAGCATGCTCCCCGAAATAATAAAAAAATAAACAATATTGGATTTAATAGATGATCCAATCTAGAGGATTCAGTATTGAATTCAATATATTGAATCCTCTAGCATTGAAAGCTCTGTACCAATAACATTTTCCTCTCCTCTCAGCTAATTAATGATGACCCCTGTCTATTTATTCAAATTAGAATCGGTTCTGCATTGAGGATCAATCCTGAAATGATCTGACTACAGATACAAATACAGGCATTGTTTCCTCACAGCAAGGGGGGAAATACAGTAGTTACTTTAGTTTCAGTATAGAGCAATACTTGAAAATTAGATTTGTGATTATATACTACTCATTGTAATAGTATCTCACACAGCTTCTCTTGTATTTAACACATTTAGGAATAGCTAAGGATACAATTTGGAAGAAACCAACAGATAGCGTTAGCATAGCCTTAGTGACTATACAGCATGCCAGAAGTCCAGACCTCGAGCTGCACAATTCACACATGTAGCGTGATTTCACCATCTTCACTATTATTTCCTTCATTGATCCCAGTAAGACAGTGAGCACGCTGACACTCAATGTTAAAAGGATTGTTACTGTCATTAGTAGTAATTTTAACATATTACAGTATTTCAAATTGTGATCCTTTACACTTGTAACTGAAAAAAATGATAACTTCTATGTATACAGCCCGATCCTGATAGCTTCCTTATGTTTCTTTGATGAGATGATTTTTCTGGGATGATCAGCCACAAACATGAATGAATCCTATAGATGTGAGAGTGGCTATTCTCCCATCTGTTGTTTCTGTTGTTTCAGCTAATGCCCTAAAGTGACATATGTTTAACTAACAAAAGCCCACTACAACGGACAAAATCATAATATGACCAAAGGAGGAAATGTGTTTTCACTTTACTGCTGTTTTTGCCCATATGAATTTATTGAGAGAAATACACACAAACATGTCACAATTGTTTTTGTCGCATAGGACGACACTGCATTGAAAGAAATTACCCCATGGCAATCCTCACCTCTAGTAGCATTATGGTGCATATTCGTACGAGTGTGTTCCAGTTTTTTTTTTCTTTTTATCTTAACACACATATGGGGACGCATATGTACATACTGGTGACTCTATGCATGTTCCTGCCAAAGGTATCTACAGGTGGCTGTCATGTGCCAAGAAACACAGCAGTGTGCCAGCAAAGGCAGGAAATGAAGAAGACTGCAAAGCTGGGAAACATGGATGTAAACAGTGCATGATTTAAAATACTTACCCCACCCAAAAATACACAGTTTTGGTGAGTAACACTGAATGTATTGTAAAATGGCGTTTTAACTTGCTCAGACGTGGTCTTGGGTCTTTTTTGCGGGTTTTTGTTCTAACCAAGCAGTAATACACCTGATTCTACTAATGAAGATCCTTCACGAGGGCGCTAGAGATTGATTTGTAGAATTGGGTGTGTTCCTGCTTGGTTGGAACAAAAAGTTGCACCCGCAGTGGCTCTCCAGGAGCAGGGTTGGAGACCCCTTCTCTAAACAATCTCCACCAGCATCAGAAATGTCTAGCTGAAAACCCCTGAAACCAAAGCTGACAATCATATCTCTGCAGCTCTGACTATAAAACCACCTTTACCCCTAACCCTAAAGGGAATGTATGTCTGACTGTTCTGTCATTTTTATACTGCTATGATGTCTGATGTGTATGGTAACATGGTCAAAGGTCCAGCATAAAAAAAAAACAAAAAAACAACTGGGACTTCAGCTTTGAATACTTTGAATACCTCCAGATGATAGTGGATTGTTCACACTTTCCCACAAAAACAGTGTGCTCTAACTGTTATATTTGGATATATAGCTAGATATAATTACATATAAATGATAGCTAGGGCTACACAGCGGCGCAGTGGGTAGCGCTGTTGCCTCACAGCACAAAGGTTGCAGGTTGAAGGACTTTGGCTGGGAACTTGGAGTTTGCATGTCTGTGTGGGGGTTCTCCGGTTTCCTTCCACAGTCCAAAAACATGCTTAGGTTAATTGGAGACTCTAAATTGCCCGTAGGTATGAATGTGTGAGTAAATAGTGTGTGTGCCCCACAGTACACACTCTGTCTGGGTTTGTCTGCCTATTGCCCAAAGTACACTGGGATTGGCTCCAGCAGACCTCCGTGACCCTAGTGAAGAATAAACAGGTATAGAAAATGGATGAATGGATGATAAGTATAAAACATTGGTTGTATTCCGTTGCGCTCATACAGCTTCTTTTATGACAATCAGTGGGGCCTTGTGGTGGAAAACAATACTCAAGCAACGTATTAAAAATGGCACTAAACTGTTAGGTACTTGAGTGAATGTACTATGTGGCTTTCAACTGCTGGTTCGTCCATTTAGCGGTTCAAGTGGACAAAGCGGGGGAAAAGCAAGTTAAATGACTACATCCAAGGCAATCAATAACCTCTTTAATACCAATACAATTCTCAATTACAGGGGCGAGTACGAGGCATCAGAGAGGCCACATCACAACATGCCACCCTTGACATGCAGTCACCCCCCCACACCCCCCCCAACAGTCATACAGTCACTCTCAAATGCATGCACACACACGCGTAAGCCTGCTGTAAGCCCATGAGCCATGGTTTCTATGAGACGCCCTAGGTATACACACGCATACAGACACAGGGCGGCTGTGGCTCAGAGGCAGAGCAGTCATCCACCGGTCGGAGGGTCGACAACCTTAAACAGCGACAACAGTAAACACAGTATGTAATATTCTGCTGCTATAGGGTCTCTCAATCAAAACGATAATGAGCTTTGGCCTTGTTGAGAGAAGTGCTCCTTAAAACCCTGTCTATAAAAAAAGGGGCTAGGTTATAATTAAGGAATCCACTGTAAACTGTGTTCACCAAGTGCTTCACCATGCAGCAGGCCGAAGTCATTGTCCCCTTAGCCTCATGCATTAACAATGAACACCATCTCACTGACAGGGAAGTAATGGGTGGCATCCTGAAAAATAAAATATTCAGGCTATTTCTGTTGCAGCGTGCTGCACAGCCCCCCCCTCCGCCTCTCTCTCGCTGTACAAAGCCTTCATGGACTTTGTGCTTTCAAGTGCATAGGTGCACACCCACGACTGATCAGGAATCACGGCAAACTTTGCTGTGCTTTATGTTTTCAACTTGTGATTGAATGTTTGCTTTTATTCTACCGCACATCAGAAAGAGAAAGGACATGTTTTGAGTGCTTTGGGTGAATGTGGTGCTCTAAAGTCAATCTGTTGCAGGGTTTTGGACAGAATTCATCTATTCACGATTTTCTATGGAAAATAATGGCAATTAAAAGATGCATGAAGATTGTCAGTTTCCTCCTATTGCTCTGAGTTAGACTTCCAGTCTGTCTGCTACTGTATGTATTCGCCTTCTATTCATTTCAAACAACAAAACCTGAGCCAACACTGCATTTTAGTGTGTTTGTTTCAGATGCAAATGCGTAAAAAAATAATCAACCACCCACTCATTGCCAGAGTTTCCAACCATTACCATATGTCCCACTCCTTTCTGTCGCAGTGAAATTGCACAATGACGAATAGTGTCTCCTTGGCACTATATTAAGTGTGTTCTTTGCTCTAATTGTGAGATCTCAAGTGGCGAATGCCCTCACGATGATGGACTGTCTGGGCTCCATACCACTTTCCATCTATCCATATCTTGAAATGGGGTTTGGCTAAATGTCTCCTGTTACACTGCCAAGCTTTGATGCAGCAAGGACAATGTGCGATCCATAATAATATCACTCAAAATGTATTGAAAAGTGAGGTTGCAGAAACATGACCGTCCCGATCAGCAGTGTTATAACATTGCACATTCGTAGAACTTGCTTTCGGTAGAGGTGCAAAGGGTAAACCAAATCATCGCTAGAAACTGGACAAAACAAATCACTGCAAGCGTAAAGGACATTCTGTATAGGATCCGATCACAATGTTCATTCAGGCTGCATGATGTACAATAAGACTGTATAAGGCATGGGGAGTCGCCAGCAGAGAACAATAGTATACTTGTAATAAGGTACAGTATAGACTATAACCAAATCCACAACCCATCCGCTGACTGGATACCAAAAAATACTCACTGGACACCAACGGCTATCCCATAATACCAGCCTAGTCTTTGCACCCCTTGGCTGATGTCTGTGCATCAGGGCGCTGAAGCTTGTGTTGCCAAACATCAGCGTGCCATTATCACTGCTTCCAGAGTGGCAGCGAGGCGGAGACATTTAGCAGGGTGTCAAACTCGCTGGAGTCCTCTATCAAACAGCAGCGACCAGAATAAAGGCTCTGTCAGAAACACTGACAGCTGTAATATTTCACCTGGGCCTGGAAGCCATTCCATCAGCCAAAACAGAGGCGCAGAGGAATATTCCCCCAACCCCCCCGCCTCTATATACATATATATGTATATTTTTGGGGTTATTGCCTACACTGCTGTTGTCATTGTCTGGCTAATGTGGAGAAAGTTTGGAAAGCAATTTTCTTTTATTTTGCTTTGAGGCGGTTTGAAGCATGGCGGCAGCACAATAGATATGTTTTCTCATTACGTTGAGTGTTTTTTCTCTCCCATTTTAATTCCTTATATTGTTTCTGATGAAGTCACCTCAATTTTCATGAATTGCGTCTGGCGAGACATCAAATCAACTTCGACGTATCACTCCACCTTTAGTCGCCGGATGTCATCCTTTTTTTTTCCCAGGTCACAGAAGGGCAGTTTTGCTGTTGCGCAATTAAGATAAGTAGCCTATAGAAAG
This sequence comes from Lepturacanthus savala, assembly GCA_030544235.1. NCBI lineage: Eukaryota > Metazoa > Chordata > Actinopteri > Scombriformes > Trichiuridae > Lepturacanthus > Lepturacanthus savala. The sequence goes on along the minus strand of CM060470.1, from coordinate 11,365,070 downwards.
GACATCTGCATAATTTATTGCATCAACACAGAAGTACAAGGGCACAACCAGAATTTTAAATGAATGCAAGTGATACATTCACATAAATGTCACGTTTTTTCCATTGAATAGATTAATGACGATGTTAATAGCCGCATCCAAGAGAGTTGTATTGTAGGTGGCACCTTTTCTAATTTCTGGTTTGAATATCACCTCTCAGCACCTTTGATTGTGTACACATTTCTCAGGATCAGGTTTGAGACAGTGTGACACTGTTGTTACAGCAGGGGGTAGATGTTGTGCTAAAGGGCATAGATCATTCTTAATTTATGTCACAATCACTGTACTTGATGTCACTACTCGAGTCCAAACACTGGATCGCGCATTTCTCTGTAGTTCACTGCAGTCAGAGTTTTTTGTTTTTTATGCTCATTTGATTGCAATATGCATCAACCCTGTGTACATCAATACAAATACATGCAGCTGCCTGCTACCACTCTGTCAGTATGCTGTCAATATTTATAGTTCAATGGAGCCCTCAGTCATCAAAATGCAATGAAAGTGTAATCCATCATTTAAGGCTGTCATTCTGATGGCAGGCTAACGGCTGCTGAAGACCTGACTGAGAGGACCGGGGGAATACCAGCTTATTAATTACGTCACTTAACCTTTAAATGACATTTTAGGGAAAACGGGTTCGGTTGCATGTGCACCGTCCAACAACAAGGGAATTCAGTTCATGTCCACCCAAGGAGTAGGCTTCGTGCTCTGGCCAGATTGCCAAGACCAGTAAGCACTGTGATTCACTCGAGGATGATGCCCGCCCCATCTGGCTCCCGGCAAACACAGATCCTCATACTGTGCATTTTCAGGTCCTCGTGCACGCCGATCTCTGCTGTTCCCTTTATGACACGCAAACACGGTAAATGGAACGGAATGTGATTTAATCCAGATAGTGTTTCTGTGAGTATCATTTTGAAAACTTGAAAACACCGAAAAAGAACAATACTGTTTGGAATATCTGTTTGGAATTATTTGCATTTCCCAAAAAAACGCTGAATGGGAACACTCGAAATATCCTATATCCTCCTGTGGAGCCCCTCTGGTGACATTTAATAACAAATAAAAGGCTAATAAGGGGACTGACAAGGCCTGATGTGCCAGCCTCCGATGTATTTTTTTTCATATATATTGCAGGTAAAACACAGCAGTAATACATTCACAATCAACAGATAAACTGTGTCAAAAATAGTGATCTAATCAGAATACAAAGAGTAGTAAAGTGGACCCCCTCGCACCCTCTCTTCAATCACAAAAACACACAGACAGATCACAAGGCTAATTAATGATTACTCCACCATATCAGAAGCACCTTGACAGGTCAGCTGGCAGTCCCTGTCAGTGACATGATAAACAACACACTATACCCGTCTCCTGCAAATGGATAAACCTTGAGTTGATGTGTTTAATTTTAATATGGGAATGAATTAACCCCTAAACAGGCAACGTGCAACAGGAGATACACACACTTGACGTTCTGTAGGGGGTGTGCTGGGAGGTTTTCACAAACCCAGTTGGCATTTATCAAAATTCTTGTCTAGTATTAGCATGTAGATAACTAATTATTTCCTCAGCCTGATCAGAAAACATCACGGACGGCAGTGGTGGAAAACCTACTTCCTTGATGGAAAGTAATTATATATTAGTCATATTTATTTTTAATTCAATAAAAATCTAAACATTATAATGAATAAAAAAATATTCCAACCGTATTTGTAGTTTTTACTTATCAGCTTTTGAAATCTACACATCCCCTGAGATATGTTGCCAGATTAGGTGGAAAAATTTGGTCATTATTCAAAATTTTTGGTTTAAACTGGAAGGCATGTTAATAATTACTGCAGTACCAGATATTATTATGCACAGCCGTGTCCATTACAACAGTAGAACAGTATCTTACATATGTAGAGTATTCTTTTTTTAAATGTGGAAATGTTTTTCTTAGGGCCTAAAGAGATTATTTAACTTATTTTTCACTCCACTCACTCACTGAAACTGTCATGTTAACTGTTAACTATCCCCATGATTGGAGGTTTCTCTACCTACACCTGACTAATGCTGGTTGAGTTCATACAAAATCAACTTTCTACTTGTATAGTGGACCGATATAACCCTTTCAATCGATACTTACAGAGCAGTCAGAGATGAGCTCTTTGCTCCCTCCCATGTTCTCAATGAGGCATCTCAAAGTTACCTCTCCCTTCTTCAACATAGAGGCACTTGGGTCCTAAAGTTAAAACTATAATGAAAAAAAAAATAATCTATCATATATATATGTAATACCATTTTCACTGTGGGTCTGTAATGCTTATTCCGGAGAGCTTTCCTTTTTTTTCTGAAAAATTCAACTTTAAATTCTCTTTATAATCCAAAGCACACTAGTAAATTAAGCATCAGGTCTCAAAACAAGTTATTTCTTTGGGGGTAAAGCTATTTGGCATTTCTGCCAAAATGTATAGCACCAAGGCCAAGACCATTTTAATCAATTTTACAAGAAAACATCCAGCGCAACAAAAATCCAGCGAGGCCTTTAAAACTCCTTGTTTGTCTGTAAAATAGCGAATGTTTGTCCATAACTTGAGATGTTTAGAAGTTGTGAAGATGCAATTTGCTTAATATGGAAGTTTCAACAATACAAATAAAGGTATTGTGTAATGTATTATCTCTCCTACAATCTTTGCTGTGGTAAATCTCCCAAGTTGAAATCCAATAAATTTTATACTAGAAAAAAATGACAAAAAAATAAAACATTTTAGTTTTGGTTAATTAAAAAAAAGTTTATCGCAATTAATATGCTTATTAAAATTGAAGGACTTTTTACATTGATCTGTAAAGTAGAGAAGTCAGCATAAACAGGTGAAGATAGAAATAGAATCCAGATAAGTATTACTCAGCACTAATTTGTTAATCCATATTAGAGAGTTTTTTCAGTCTTTTCTTCTTCTTTCACACTAAATTAAGGACCTTTCATCCATCTTGCAGCTTTGGCAGAGTATTACCGCGCTACCTCCGGCTGCCTTTATTAATTAAAGAGCCTCAGTAATCGACCTGGGCTCTTTTTATGTTGATCTTGGTATGAGTTAAAGGGTTAAACAAAGTAAAACACACTTCCCACAGTAATAAGGTCACAGGACTTTAGCCTCTGTGTATTTCTAATAGCTGAATTCATTAGCATCTCTTGTCTTTTTTTGTCCATACTTCACTGAACGTTAGAGAGGTGGAGGGAGGCAGAGGGCCGAGGCGCGTGTCACCTTTTCTGTTCACATCCAGGCGCAGCATGGCATCTCCCCCTGTTTTGGCATTGTTTCCATCACACCTTAAAGGACAGGTAGTCAGGTCAGCACATGAAGAGTCGCTGTCAGCTGCCCGGCTCACACATCTTCCCACCTGACTGATTCACGGTGACACAAGGTGGAGATTTGCAGGCAGTACGCGGATGGTGGAGAGACGATCCTCAGCTTAAGAGGAAAATTGCATTAGGAAAAAAAAAAAAAGATTAATTTGATTCCATCTCCATTGTGTCCTCAGATAAAGGTCTGCACAAAAACAAATCGTTGATCTTCCCAAGAGCAAAGAGGAGAAGCTCATTCTTTAGGATTTTTTTTTTTTCTGAGAAAAAGCAAATAATTTGCCATCAGAAGACTAAGTGTATGGGTTATTAAATGTGGGAAACCCTGCGCTGTATGGTCCGGTATATGTGCGGTCAATGCACGGGTGAGTGATTGTGTGTGAGAATAGTGCGTATCTGCACGTCCATGTGCCCTTGTTTCTTTTCATGATAAAGCCTTATTGGTTAAAATGTCAAGAGCATAATTTAGCGTCATTTCCCTTGTGATAGCAAAGCCATGCTGTGCTTCTTATGGCAAGGGCACCTTCATGTGGGATTTGTATTTTGCATTCAGAAACATCGGCCTAATCAAATAGCATCATTGAGACACTGTTGTCCTCTCCTGGCCCCCAGTAACTCTCTCATCATCCCAGACACGTCCACATGGCTTTTGTTGAATTCACTGGTTAAATAGTAGGCGTCTCTGTTCAAGATGTACGTCCAGAACTGACTCTTGCATTGAAATTGAAAACAAGCGATTGAAAAATAGAACAATTGACCGAATCAGATAAATATATATATATATATATATATATATATATATATATATATATATATATATTCAATTTCAATGACTAATGTCATAATGCACAAATTTTAGGGAACAGGAAGAGAAAGTGCTTTTTACAAAAAATAATTGTAAATGTTGCGTTTGAATAATAGTCAATGCATTTTGGTTGGTTTTCTGAAAGCTATTCAATCAGAGAACACTGCTTCACATGCAGATTTCTGTCTAGAGTGGCCTGTTTTTCTTATTGTGTATACCATACTGAAGTAACAAACATTTGTAAGAAACTTTATTCTGATTATTTTACACAGCCAGTCAGTCATCAGGGGTCTGCTGGAGCCAATCCCAGCGCATTACGGCGAGAGGCTGTTTGCCAGCCAATCGTGGGGCACACACACCATTCACTCACACAGGGCCTGAAGCTGCAACCTTCTTGCTGTGAGGCAACAGTGCTAACCCCTGCACCCTTATTGTACACAATGGGAACTAAAATACATTTTTTATGTTAACCTTTGGACAACAGAATGACTGTAGTCACATTCAGACTGGAGTAACATTACATGAGGGAGGTGGGGAATAAATCATTGACTGTGCTCCTCAGTAATTAAACTCAGAGGTGTATTTTAACCACTGTGAAATTACAGGATTGGTCTGTAACAGACATGCAGCAGGTCTTGGCACCTACCCACCTGTTGTTGATAGTCTTGATGGGTTTCATTTTAGTTACATACAAGAGTAAACAAGGACAGGAATCGTTTAACAGCTATACTTTACCATTAACATCCTATAAACAAAAATGTGGAGCCAATGGAGTCAACAAAATGACGACCCCAAACAAAATAGTGAAGTAGGATTTAGGATCTGGGAGGTTTAAACCAACAGGGACTTACAGACAGAATACGGTAACACTACAGATATAAGCAAATTTAGCGAGACGAGTAAGAAGAATGATGATGAAGCTAAACTTGCGTGACCCAAAAGCACCAAAATTCAGCAAGATTCATGCCTGACTCACACACCAGAATCAGCTGTTTGGGTGTAGTCTGGATGCAGCACAGAGCTGCACACCTGTGTGCTTGAGCAGATTCATGTAGAAGTTTGAAGTTTAGTCTGTGTCCTCATTTGTTCTACCTCCAACTAAGCCAAAAGTAACTATTGTTAATGCGTGTGGCTTGTGCCATTAGACTAAAAATCCCCAAAACACTGATGCTGTAGGACGTGCATCAGGACATTTGGTACGAGCCCCCAACGAGATGAACAGAAAATGCTGTTTTCATTGTGAACTACAATGATTCTCCTAGACTGCACATCCTATTCTTGTCAGGTAATGGTATTTTAATGTGATCTTGCAGCCATAACAAAAAGGAACAAGAAACTCACTGATGACGTACCGATTATGTTGACATTTATGATGTACAATCCCAATAAAAGATAGTTTTAAAAGGTAATAAGAGTAGAGGTGGGTTTATTGGGTTAGGCGTTTAATGAAAGCACTGCACTTTAAAGTGAATTTATGTATTACTTATATTGGTAAATGGTGGACTTCTGTGCTTCCTGTTTGTGCTGGAACTTCATAGGACTCAGATAATAATGTGCTGCTGTGTTCTATCTATTTTAAAGGTTGCATATTATGCACTTTTCCTATTTTTATTTTAAACCCTGATATTCATAACAAGATGTATTTATGGTTTAAAGTCATCTTAATAGAGTTTCACATCTCCTCTCTCAAGGCCATTTCGTGTCTGCCTCTCCTCTGATTGGCTGATTTGAATGGTTGTGAATGGGCAATGACTATAGTTTTGGCATCGCAACTTCATGCGATTCACTTCAGATATTTGCCTGATTAGATATTATCTGAGGACCGTGTGGGTGGCCGCGTCTGGTCCTCTAATTAATATTATTGCAACAGCTTACATAGTTGTGATTCTTATTGTTTCATGAGGTTTTATGACCTCATAAATTTCCAAAATAGCTCCGCTGACCTTTGTCAAAACACCTGTGTGGGTGTGCAGGGGCTTTAAGGCTCAAAGATGTGAATAATTGTGCATCCTGCAAACCAAGATGGCGATTTTTAGACTCAAGGCTTCAAAACGCAAGTCCACAAAACCGACGGGTGATGGTGGCCATGTCCATTATTGATGCCATCTGTGGTTGGTCCATTGAACTAACATTGTCACGGCTAATATTTACAGACTAATATTAACAGGCTGATATTTGGCCAAGCTTTATGTCTCTGGGCAATTTCCTTCAGACAGCAACCCACTAGAATAATAACAATGAAATGAATGCACTGCTCCGTACAATTAAAGAAAAAAAAAAAACACTCAAGTAGTTATCGTATTTTGTACACAGTGCTGTGTCTCTTGATTTTCTTCTCTTTAACCTCTATTTGATGAAGGTTAAGCAGCGTACTGTGTGACGGAGATGAGTTAATGGCTATCAAACACTGTTATTATGTCCCCTAATAATCCTCTTATCCAGCTGATATTGCATTGCAGCACTTTGATCATGGTAGGTGGTTGCAACTGAAATATAAGTGCGAGTTCTGCAAATAAAAATCTATAAAAATAATAATAATAATTTGAATTGTCAGAAAAACATACATTTTATTCTACTCAGTTACGAAGATATATTCTTTATGTAAAACATAATTGCATTGTTTTTTCAACTGTTTTACTAAGGTTAAGAATATGAAGAAGAATATGCAGCCAGAGTATAAATACTACAAATGGGCTGCGTGACTTTAAGTTAATTATTATGTTAATAATAATCTCTAAAGTTACTTAAGCATCGGTGGTTTTCACTATAACCCACAAGTCGTTAACTTTAGTGTTAACTTGTTGTCCCTTGGTATTTTTAGCAGCTTAATTATTGGTTTTGTCAAAACAAATGTGCAGAACAAATTGTGAGCTTTCTTTGCTTTCAGTTAAACAATCAGTGCTGCTGGTTAAGTAACATTACCTCTGAGTGCAAGATAGTTGCTTGGACAATTGTTACCAAACCTACACCCCTTACACTACGTCAAGATCACACATTCTTGGAAAAGTTTTTTCCTCCTTTTCTCCATTCTCCTCCAAATTGTACATGTCATCCAATGTCACCACTCCAATATGAAGACTTTGAATTGGTTCTGCGATACAAAAACTAAATGTTTTCACCCAGTTCTAGCAAACAAACCCAGGGTGCATGTTTTCAGTCTCTTATTGCAGTCTCTAAAAGCAAAAGTTTTACTTTTGTCAGTTTTGCTGAGTTTCACCATACAACACTACTCATTCACATGTCCACCCATCAACACACACTGATTAACCTATTTAAGCCTAAGAGCCTAAGAGAAAGTCTATGATTGGCGATTAACACTTTACCCATTTAAGCCCACAACAATCATGTTATGCATATGACTTAAAGACTCATAGGCTTTAATGGGTTAAATTAACATATTTTGTTGCGATTTCTTGAAAAACAAATATTATAAATTTCTTTTATTTACTTTTTTCCTTCTTTGTACCGGCACAATAATCCCACCTTGAACAGGCTTTGGAATAGACACCTTGTCCTTTGTCTCTGATTAAAACAACACCGAGCTGCTGTCAGTAGATTGTTGTTTCACATCCAGCTCACAAGAGAATTACCTGCTGAGTTTGTTATAAACACAGGCAGGTACAGGTAAGGCCAAAGTGCAGGCACACACACATACGCGCACACACTCTCTCTCTCCTTGGCTGTTTTCTTCAGTGTCTGTGGCCATTAGTTTCCCTAGCCGTGTATATGGAATGAGTGATGTGGCTCAGCTCGAAGACATCCAAGGCTGAACCCTTCCCCTCTGAACCATTTCTTCACAGCCCTCTCATGTAATTGTATTTATTAAATGTCAAGCAGCAATGCCATTATTTTTCCCCACCGTAGAGATCTCTCAGAATGGGATGTTTGGGTTGCAACACTGAACCAGGCATCTCTAAGCTGGATGGATGAGCGCCCAGGCCGGAGCCTGCAATTTAGATTTCATTATGATAGTGGCACAGGTACAGGCGAGAGGTGGTTTGGTGAAGGGGGGGGGGGGGGGCCTGGTGGTGGTAGAAGATGGTAGGGGGAACCAACCATGATGGATCACCAGGGAAAGCATCTCAAAGAGGAGATGGTGGTAGCAGATAGGAATTGACAAGACAGGAATACCAAAACGCGGGCAGGAAAAAGGAACACAGGTGAATGTGTTAGTGGAGGAGGCTGAAGTACCAGAATGAATGGTTAGAGAGGATCAAAGGATGGACGCTGGTGAAAATGGTCGGGGCGGAGACGGCTAGAGAGGTTTCTGAAAGGGTGCGGGTGAAGACCATTAGGCAGGCGAGTCTCTGCTTTCATGTCATTGCAGAATAAGAATTACTTATTTTCTGTGTCTCTTCGGCTTGTGACAGGGCTTCAAACCCGAGCAGCGAAAGAAAGAGAGAGAGAGATGTAATAACGCGATTACCCTAAAGCTGAGAACTGGTCGAAGCATGTTAATATTCCAAATGGGTATTTAATAAGCTATGCAAAATAAGTCAAGAGAACAGTGAGCAGCATGCGCTGCAATCCTATTAAAACGTTGCCACTCGTCAGCCTTTTCCTCTGATCCGTCAAGCTGCAGACCCTACGCCTATACTCCCCCATGTCATTTTTCTTTCAGATGCTAAAGGTCTGGGTGTCATCTCCTGCAGTCACTGGTTAATTAGATGTTGTTAAGATGTCCACCCTGCTGCGGCCTTATCAGCGAAATTGTCTTATTAATGAGCCTCAGCTTTCTAAATGATTTAGCTGTGACGTCTCAAAGATAAATTACCACTGGAACTGTGAACAGTTTGTAACACTATGAGCTAATCTTTGTTTTACTATGATTACTAACTTATTAGCATTTCTTTTTTAAAAGCATAGTGTAATTCCCTATTATGTATTGGGGATTAATGATGATTGAAAAAAAAATATTCTTGAGGGATGTCATTTGGCTTTTAGAACAAAGCTGATAAATTGTCTATGGCTATTTTTAAAAAGGAAATTGACATCACATGTCTAATTGTGTAATTATTTCTTGAGATATTTTTTTAAATGTTGTCTAATGGGTGTTTCACTTTTAGTTAGTTTTAGTTTTTTTGTTGTTCTTCTCTTGACACACACTCTAATTTTTTTCATCATCCAGATTTTGTACATTTTCTTATGTATGGGAAAATATAATTAAAGCCAAAAAAATGACTGTGCTATGCCCAGTTTTTCTCCAAAAGGACAAACAGGTGACCTCTGCCTGTTCACCCAGGTCTTGGATTTTATTTAAATGTTTTGTTTTTTTTTAAGATTTCAGGAGCTTCGTTTCCCATTGAAAGGGAGCATTTGGCTATTCATTCCTAGACATTCCACTTTATATAAGGACAAACAAATAAAAGCAATGAAGATGATTTTGCAGTATTATTTTAATGTCTGACACCATACAGTTTCAATTAAAATCCCGGTTAATATGACACTTGAGGTTAATGCAGAAAGGCAACGACCACTGGGGGCAGCGAACGCACCTTCAGCAGCTACTTTATAAGAAATGCAGCTAAAGAAGACCCACTGGTTTACTGAATCTGTTTGCATATGCCTCACTGTGACAAGATGGTGCCCATGCTGAAGCAGCCATATCATCAGAAACTCGTGCTATGCACACAGCATGCTTTGTATACCGTTGTGTTAGAGGTGAGCTGAGGCTAAGCCTGCCATCTGTAGAGCAGCTCCCTGTGCTTTTTTATTCTTGTAGCGCTCCTCCCTAACGCTATTGAAAACTCATCCACAAAAATGGAACGAAAAGTCCATATAATCTGTACAAATACTCCACTAACCTCCATAATAAAAGCAAAAATTTTTTCTTTGTTATGTTTAGTTGCTTCATCTTTGGCAGTTTCACAAGAAAAGCAAAGAATCTCTGGTCCAACAGCAGGAAATATTTGGGTTGTATTAGCAACAACTAATATAGCTGATAGCTCTGCTTGTGTCTATGAATCCCTTGTGTGGGAAGACTATTTGAATTTTACAAAGGAAAAGGTGACCAATGTTAGGCAAGTTACTTTTTGAAATTCTAAATAACTACTTATTGTACAATTAATTCTATAACTTTTCACATAATTCAGCAGCAAAAATAGCTGTTATTTTACCTAATTGTCAGTCAGCCATGTCAGAGTTGCCTTTAACTCTTTCCTTACCAGCATTCGATCAAATTCACTGATTCCTCCGACACCCACGGGATATTCAGTTTTATGAATATGTAAGTGCTAAATATAAAAGACAGATCAAAGCTTCTAGTTGTAGAACCAACAAAGCATTTAGTCATTACAGACGTTTGAATATGCAAAAAGCTCAGAAATTTAAGCTTTGCCAGAAGGATGTTTTTAAAGCAGAATACTGGCTTGTCCATGGTCAGTATTCTGATAGGAGCTGATGCAGCTTATCTGGGCTGCAGTGGATCTCTGTGTCCTGTTTTCTTTGACAAATAATGAATGATCTGAGTCTAAGACCGGGACTTGTTCAGCTGTGAGCCTTCTGATGGGCATTTTTCTGGGCATGGCCTGTTCCTGATGTTTTCTGGGCATTACGCCATAGTAGCATGTAGCTTTAGCCAAGTAAAAAAAACCCAAAACGAAACAAAGCGTTACCTACTTCTTGTGGTCACTAATCTTTGTAAGAATATATATTAAATACAAGACATGTTTTAACAGTGCAACATGCAAATTACACCACAGCACCAACACACATCTACATCGCCTTCTTCAACCACTGATTATTTGCACTGCTTTACCTCTCTTTGCGGCAGCATTTCGAACTGTCATAAGCAAATGCAAACACTTGGGGGGTGATGCATGTTTTCTGAGCTGAATTCAGGCCTGCGTTGAAAGTGTTTTAACCCACATCAGACAATGATTGATTCTCATGTTTCGCAGTGATGCTTAAAACATGACAGCTGCTGCTGGAGAATTGAGTGCGTGCCAAAGTCCCCCGGCCTCGCAGTGCATTCATTCCTTTGATGCGAGCCCTCCCCGCTCACCGCCGCAAAACAACCCGATTGAAAGCAAAAACGGATCGATATAGTGATCCTTTAGTGGCTCTTCTCCACAATCCTCTGATAAACCTCCATGGGGCAGAGGTGATAGCATCTAACATGTGGCTAACCGGCCTGACTGCCCGAGACACTGCAGCCCTGGCCCCCGCTAGTCAACTGAATGTCTATCCATCACGACGGGGCTATTTTCTCACGTTGAATGCGGACTCGCCTCCTACACAGTGTTGCAAGAGAGCCGGCTTTTGTAGCGCGTAGTCTCCCTGTCCCTTTCTCTCTGTTCATCTCTTTTATACTGTCTCCTCTCCCTTTCCCCGCCTGTCCTTTCCCTGTCAAATTACCAGTTGCTCCTATCAGCTCTTCCTTAATCCTGTCAACTGCTCCATTTCAGATGTTTTATCCCGCGCTGTTTTGCCGTAACGGCCCGAACGTGGTGATATACAATAGTAATTATATACTAAAAATATCTCTCGTTCCGCCGTAGCAATCGTTTGATTTATCTTCATCTTCCTGTAGTGCTCCTGACTCATTCCTTCTGACTCAGACCCGGCATCATGAGAATGGGGATCTGAGAAAGTGAGAACGAGCTGAAATTAAAGGGAGAATATGAGTAAGCCCTGTATGTGACCTTGAATAAATGAGCTAAATGTCATCACTGGGAGACATGATATTCCCTGTGAAGGGTCTGGTAGAGGGCTCCTTCTCCTGCTGCTGCGGCGGCTGCTGCTGCAGACACTGGCCCACTTTAGGGCCACTGGTGGCTTCCTATCTGGGCTATCATCGATCCCAAGGCAGTTCCCAAGTTAATGTCTGAGATAGCTTGGAGTAGCTTAAAGTCAGCTGTCTTCGGTAGCACCGATCTTGCAATCTCTCTCCCTTTCTCTCTCTCTCTCTCTGTCTGTCTTTCTCTCCTTCCCAAGGGGAAAAAGTTTGCAACTTGAATTCCTTCCATGCCTGTAAAGAACATGAACACACTTCGCTGAAACGACTAAGTCCTCGGAGGGATGTGTGTGGAAGATTCCGGTTGAAGACTTTGGTTTCCAGATTGTGTTGCAGTGCACAGGGGTTTTTCTATTTTTCTGGTAGTATCTCTGTGAAGATGCTCAGTCACCCAGGTCATGGCATATCCAGAGGGGGCTGTGTTCTGCGAGGGTAGCCACAGGCCTTTTAGGGCGTCCTTGGCTGTGCTCGGTTTTGCGTGTGTGAATATGCCCCTTTAATTACATCCATATTCCAACTGTAATTTCAGACACTGACCAATTAATGCTGATTGTGAAGGATGTGATTCATCCATTAAAAACTGCCTTGCTTTTGATGGATGATGCATCAATTATGGATCTAAAAAAAAGGATGTGATCTCATGCTGGTAGTAAACATATGTTGGGCATAAAAGCCACAAACTGGCTACAGAGTGTGAGAATAAAGCTGTCGCTTGTGGCCAAGCAGTGTAATATTGTACAAATTTCTATTCTTTTGTTTTCCCATATTTAATGTTGTCTATTAGGTGTTTCGCCTTTAGTTAGTTTAGTTTCAGTTTTTTATATAGTTTCCCATTTTGTTTTTTTGGTCTCCTGACACATCTCATTATTTTTTCATCATATGGATATTATATTTATATATATTTATCTCCAAAATGACAGTCGAATTCTTTTTTATCTTTTTATCTAAATGTTTTTTTTAGGATTTCAGGAGCTTTGTTTCACATAAAAAGGGAGCATTTGGCTATTCATCCCTCATCCCACTTTATGTAAGGACATAAAAAAAAGAAACACTTAAAGCAATAGTGAACTTTGAACCCCAAGTTCACCGCCAGCTGATCACATTAAAACATGGGAACAGATATTTGATGGAACAAAGCGTTCTGGGATCTTACTTTCGCTCCAAAAAGCGTCCCATTCATGTGGTCACACCCAAAATGAATCAAGTTTTTCGCTAATCCCCTCAGAGCCCACCAGCATGGATCCAGTAACAACATCCCTGTGTTCTGCAAAACTCCTGCCAAAGATTAGGATGAGTTCACACGGCGCATGCTGCCTCGTCTTTTCTGTAATGGGAATGAAGCATTGCCCTCAATGTCGAAGAACGCTTCGGGGCTTTTAGAGCTTTTTACTCCGTAGCCAGAACTCTTTGCCTGGCTTTGTTGATCCGTGACGCACGAAATGCAGAAACAAGCCTTTGAAACATGAGAATACGGAGCGCTTCGCTACTACATGAACGGACGAGACCGACAGTCTTTGATCAGAGAGGGCGAGCCGGAGCTTCTCGCTCCCCTCTCAATGAGCAAAGAACCAGAGGCTTTATTGATTTTGAATAATGTTTTGTGTCTCCTCACGCTGCACACATGCAAAATTTGTCTTCATTACGTCTTGGGAGAGGGGCCACGTCTGCAATTTTGCTCATATTTCCAAGGCAGGTTTGTTTTCAGAGGAAAAGGTCAGGATTTCTGCGAGAAAAATGGAAGCTAGAGAAATGTGTTGTGTAAACCGTATATTCTTTTGGACAGAGGTCTTGTTTTATGTATCATTGTTGGTCCAAGTATTTTTATTGTTGAATTAATACTTTCATCAGAGGGGTGATGGTGAAAAACAATTGGTGGAAATTATTTATCAAAAGACTGAAGAACTGCGAGTCAGGGGTGAAACTTGGGTAATAATAAAAACGTTCTTTTTGGTTAAGTAAGATCACGGTTAAGTATATATATATATATTGGTATCCTTATCCCCTGTAACCATGTAAGTGCTGTTTAAAAATGTAGACTGAAGCTGAAACACACTCTTTCTCAACAGGTTGCAACAGCATATTGTTATAATGAACTATGAAATGCTGGACTTGTTGATCCCTGTGGGAAATTCTTGCCTTTCACTTCGCAGTTCGCGAAGATTAACTTGACTATCCCCCAGTTCTGGTAGCCTACTGCAGCTGCTATGATTTAACCTCAACATCATTGATTTAGTTCTCAAGGCAGTAGTGACTGACAGGTGATGGGTGATGCTATGTGCCACATGCCAGCTTGGGTCAAACCATCCTGGTATTGGGAGCCGTCAGGTTTTTGTAGGATAATGAAGTTTAATAGCTGAATATTTATTAAAATGAAGTTTTTAAAGGATTTTTGAACTCTTGAAATATATATTTTTAAACAGCTCACATATTCCCTGGAGTGCCTTCAAAGTACCCCCATTTAAGCACCCCTCGCCTAGACTGCTAATATCTTTTCGCAGCCTCTATTTCAATGTTCTCCGTCGATATTAAATAAACAAATAGGCCTAACGAAACAAAGAAAGAATCATATGATTGCATTTAAGTAATGAGCAGGCCCACGCGGCTGCATATGCTTAGGTAATAATATTAATTGGAGTAATCATAACTTATAGATGCTTAAAAAACACTAACTATCTAACTTTGAGTCTGGGAGCCAGACTTAGCCAGAACAAAAGTTCAAATACAAACAATAGTCCAACCTGATGTGGTCTTTGTTAGATAAAAGTAAGCATTATTATTCATTACAGCAGCTGAGAGTCTGAGCTGGTGTCACCTTCCTCTCAGGCTGGGAGACACCCTCATTAGGATTTCATTCAGCGCATCTGACACACCTCTTGATATCTTGATATCAGCACGCATAGTGGGATAACAGAACAGTAATAAATGAATTGCATTGACTTCAAAATGAATGATGTTGCAATGTCAATAGCGGGGTGCCTCAGTGCTGGTTAATGTGAATCCTGTGTTGGCGCATAAAATTGAATTAATGAATCGGTGTTCGCCGGATAGAGCGCGCCGTGGTGCTGTGCAAAGATTTAAGCCCCGAGCAGCTCGGTATGATGACATTTGCCCTCAAATCAGTCAACATTTTGCATTTATTCAGTCTAATGATGCAATCACGGCTATTACTTTGATTCACGGTCAAAGATTATATCACTAAAATAATAATGTGTTTTATTTGAAGTCGTCCCGCTTCTTAAAGCTGTATCGCGGAATTCCTGTCTCCCCCTTCTGAGCCATTTGGGGGTAACTACACTAATGCTGTCCATGTGTTTATACATCATAGTCTTTGCTGTACTGTTGGGGCTGTAAAACAGTGGATAAACGGTTTAATGCATCACACAGTATTCATATATTCTTAGATTTTGTCAGTGAGCAAGAGGGAGGTGATGTTATTTCGAGGATTTTAACAAGGTAATGGAAGTGTGCAAAGCGCACTATATTTTATATGGATTACAAACATGTCAAGGGATTTCTTTTGTAAATTGCTACTATAAAAATCACCCAAATACCTCCTTATTTGTTTTTGTCTTGTTCTACTCTATTGAGCAGTATTTTAGTATCAGGTGACTGTAAAATTTGGTCAAATTACCGTTATGCTCGCTACGTAGCATGATGAAAGTGGCTTCTGCTGTTCATTTGGTGTGTGTGATGATTGTGTACCCCAGGCAGACTGTTTGAAAAATCCACGTTGCAGAGAAAGTCGTTGGTTTAATGTCAGTATCCATGCCAGTAAGAATCCTCAAATTGGCGCTAATAAGAAACCACTGATTGCTGAATGATGCTGATTATTCAAAACGAGGCTTGTTCTCTGTCTGTTTGGTCCAAACACACCAAACAATAGATGGATCACTAGATGCCTGATTAATGTAATACAGAAAAGCAAATATTTCTAATAACTGACACATCCGCAGTACAGTTGAAACATTTTTTTTGTAATTTCTTTTAGGGCACACTTAAAAAAAATAAAATAAATAAATAAATGTAAATTAGCTTTCCGATGCCTGGGCCTTTCATGTCATTTTTTTGGACTTTAATAAGGCTTCAGAGACAAAAATCAGGTAAGTGTATCTTTCTAAGTGTTCTCTATCAACATTGCCCAGATTCGTCAGGTATGATGGTTTCCCCTCGCTCGTGAAGCCAGAGCTCAAACTTTTCAATCGACATTGCAGGCGACGCTTATGAGAGGTAAGAGAAAGTGGCGAATCAGAAAATGTCTAAGTGACGTTCGTGTTTGTTGTTGATGATGTTGTAGATTTACGTGAACATGCCCGTTGCAAAACTGAAATAAAGAAAGCACACATGAGACGAATGAAACACGCCAGCCCCACTAAGTGGGAGCTTGATTTGGTTATTTTTCCAGGGCGGTAATATCGCTCCCCGTGATAAGCGGTAACAGTTGCTGTAATGATGTAATGTGCCGAATGTGGAGGTGCTCCAGCTGAGCCGTCGTCGCACACACAGGTGAGTTTGTGCATGAAACTTTTATCAGCAGCCCGGTGGTGTGGAGTTCCTGAATGTCTGCACCAAATTGCCCAAGGGTCATAAATACTTTATCAACAGCAGACACCTCAGCAAAACTACTCCCCAGGGCTCTCTTCCCCTCTCACTCTCCGAGTCCCTACCTCTCCCCCCCCTCCTCTCTCGCTCTCGCTCTCCTCTCTCGCCGCCCCAACGCTCTGGCACTCAACAACTCTGCTGGGTAGTTTAAAGTGAAGTATTTCGGCCCTCTCAAATGCATTTCCTCTCCACCTTATAACTCACACATCACCTTGCCAGCACTCAGCCCGTTTTGTCACGCCCCTCGGTGCCACTCTTTAACGCCCCCTCAGTGTAACTTTTCCGTGTCTGAAATAGACGCAATTAGACGAATGTCGCCTCTATAAGGTGACAAATGTCCTCATTTTGAGGTGGCGGGTCGGCTGGTGGTTGCGAAAAAGTGCAACAGGAGAGCAATGTTCACACATTTTTTACTCGTAAACTGAACGTTTAAACCACCATGTCGGGCTGTTTTCCTGATCATTTTAACCCACACGATGATTTTCCCTTTTAATCTTAAGTGTTTATTGGGGTTTAAACCTAAGCAGGCCCACTGTCATATCGTCACATCATAAAATATATCTATAATATACAAATAATATGCCTCCCAAATAATAATATGCCTCCCCCCCTTCCTGTCTCTCTCCACTAACAACTATCAATTAGGGTATGAAAAGCCAAAAAAGATAATAATAACAATAACAGTCAATGTAACAGTTGGAAAACGAGTCTAATAATCACTCAGATGGGTTAACATTGCAATTAATTGAACGCTTAGTGTGTTTGGCAAAGGCCTTGTGCACCAAATGCTGGCAGGCATGGCAATAATTTTGATGTATGTTCATCTACTACTGTATAAAAGGAAAAAAAAACATGTTAACAAGGCTCTTTCTTTGACAACTTATTGACCAAAAAAAAAGCACATCAAAAGCACCAAAAACTCACAAAACCCGTACTTCTGACTGTAACTAAGCATGGTCTTTGATCTTGTGCCAACAATTCAGCCGAGCCTGCTTAGTTTTGATACCGCTGCCTTTCTCACAGTGCCACGCATGGCTGAGTTAGGAGCGGAACACCATGAGTGGGATTCATTCAAAGACCCTCTGCAGACCTTGGATGAGCTGGAGAACGAGCACACCTCCGAAAGAGCGCGCGCTTGATGTCTAGTGAAGAGAAATATCGTCGAAGTCCTGCGGCACGCTGCTGAAACTGTAAATCTGCTGCATAAGTAGACACAATCCGGCAGAGCATGTGCAATGTAGTCATGATTCACGGCAAGGCACTATGCGCTGTTTCAGTTTCCTCAAAGATGGCAATACCATCTATCACATACCATCGGATTTCCCTTGACTCACTATTACAAGTTACACTTTGAAAAGGAAACTGGTGATTTTAATATTTATGTGCCATGTTTTTTTCCTGACTTTCTTGGAGTTTTGGATTATAATGATATAATTTATAGAAATTTTGTCCATTCTACTCTCTTACACCTGTTCTCAGTATATCATTCCACTGTAAGATTCTCTATCAGGGGCAGAATAGGCTTTGGTATCTGTTTATCTTTAAATCCATTGATGGGAAATTGCCACGTTGCATTACAACGATGCTGGATAGGAACTATGGCTCTGACCCACTCGAATGAAATACTTAAAGTCCCCTGGAATGGACTGAATTCGTGAGCCTGCCTTTTGTTTTGATGCACCGGCTTCCTGCTCATGCTAAAAAATCAATACCTCCACTCTCTCATGGAGAATTTAAAACCATGATCGCAAACCATCCTCCCTCGGTATGTGACTGTTTTTAATTTGATCTCTCTTTCTATGTTTTCTTGCACCGGTGTTTTTGGTCCTTTTCTTTTTTCTTGTATCTGTTTTTTACATGCGGTTCACTCTGTTTTGTAATCTCGACAGTAACGCGAATGAGGGAAAAACCTCAATATTAAATAAAGGCAGTCAAGTCTCCTTCGCGCCGATGAATCATGTCATTTCCCTGCGTTTGTATCTTTTTATAAACTAGAGTAAAAACTCCATTCAATCCAACTCAATGTTTCAAAGACAGATGACGTGCAAAGACTTCAGACACCATCCTCCTCCTATTCAGAGCGCCGCCGTTAAGGGTGAAGAGGTTGAATCTGTTCTCAGCTATAAATACCTCGGTTCAATCATCCATAACAAGCTCACTTTTGAATGTTTCCAATGGTTTGTAGGGGAGGTCAACTATTACTTTTCACTAGATTCAGGTTGACAGGTCACGGATGACTCTCCTTTACAAATCCAACATACGACAATTGACTAGTCCGCTTTAATTATGTAGCGCCTTTCAAACGCAGGGCAATTCAAATGCTTCTCACCAAACATTAAAGTATGAACAGACAGAATAAAGGAATTAAAAACAAGAACCAATAGAATAGGAGAAAATGCTAAAGTGTTAAAAGTCACAGTGTAGTGCACTTAAGGGACTTAATAAAAGTCACCGATGGTCCATAAAGGATCAGCAGGTCAGAAATATGCTCTGGCCCCAAAACCATTCAGTGCTTTATAAACCAATAACGGCACCTGAGAAAGAAACCAGAGCGATGTGATCCACTTTCTTGGTCATGAGGACTCGAGCAGCGGTGTCACATAATCGATTTCAACATTTTCCCCCTCATCTGTTGGTATGGCAATCTAAATCTAAAATACAAGAATGCAGCGACTAAACCAGTGAATACGAGCAGCACAATTCAATGGGTTCATATTGATTTCATGATCACGCTGGATGGATTTGTTGATGTATTTTTGATTTCTATGGTCACACTTGAATTATTGGCGAGGACAAGATCATCATCACTGTTCATTTTTTTTATGCTTGTTCGATGATGTGGTGCTGCTCAGCCTGTGTTGTTCCTACTACAGTGATTTCATGTTTGTTTTATGTTGCCTTCTGGGACAAATACTTTGATTTGATTTAAATCTTGACACCGCAAGTGGACACTTGTACATCAAAGAAAGTAAAGCAGCGACACTACAGAGCAAAAGAAATAAGTTTTAGTTGGTGTTCAAGGTACTCTGTGGACTTTTTGTATGAAAAGCAAAAATTGCTCCTTGGTGCTAATGAAGTTGTAGCTGTCACCCATTCTTTGTCAATTCCCTTTTCCCAATCCACTGTCACTGAATGTTCTAAGGCCTCCTTTGGGTTGATTGGAGGGTAATTCAGATCACCTGTTGTGCAGGGTGTGGGGACTTGACTTCTTAATTATAATTGAAGGTGGCTGGGTGCCTTCCACTCTTGGCCAATCAGGTGCGATGACATCCTTTCTCTGGGGCTTAAGGGAGGTGGGTAATTGCACACCGGGGTCATTCTCATTCTGATTCTTTCCTCGTCTTACCGCAGACCTATTTTTTTTTAAAGCAGAGCTTGTAAGCCAGAAACGTGTGTCTGTTTAGGCCTTTTTGAGACTTCTTTGCTATCTTTTGTTTTTCTGATTTAATTTGTTTTGAGCATTACAGAACCTCGTTAGAGTGAATGTTTGAAAAAAGCATTTTTCAAATGCTAACATGCATTAGGGAAGATCAGACCTTAATGTTATTCATGCAAGAGTTTTTGCTTATCTAACACCTGCAGGCTTTAGTTTATTTTAATTGAAACCTATGTTTCCGTATTATCAAAGAGGTATGTGCCGTTTATTTATAATAAGGCTTTTATTAATTTTTATTAACAAAGTGTTTCCTTTCAATGTGAAGGAACGTGTGAGATACATTTTGGGCCAACGTTTTCCTGTGTCACACACCGACGGGCAGTTTGTGGCTTTAATGCACCAATGAACACTGGGAAAAAGAATAACTCTCAAATTCCTCTGCATGGGGGTCTGGCCTGGTCCGGTACGGCAGGGAATCCCGTCTGTTTCCGTTTTAATCAATGCTTTTACTTCCAAATTCCGGCAAGAAGCTGTCTGAGCTGATGCATGAAGCTTTCTTTGTTGCTGGATGCCAGAGGATGGTGCAGCAATTCAGCACAAAGCAGATTGTGCTCGACAGGAAGTTGACCACAAATACAAAAGAAACTGTCAGATTTTATGCCCAAACAGAGCCACGATGCTTCATAGCACAGATGGATGTGGTTAGGGTTGATGGATATCGGATCCCATTTGGAGTCGTTTCGGACCGGATCTGCAAGCGTAGGGTGCGATCTAGCAAGCAGGGATGCAAATAAGGTAGTTTTTAACGCCGACTGAAATAACACAACACCAACATGTTTCACATCAACAGATAGAACAATACCATGATATGTAACCTTTTACAGAAGCATTTCAGGCTTAGCCAATGTAAACATAACCTTTAGTCTTTTTCTTTTTTTTTTGTTTTTAGATGGAAACAATCCACTACAGGTTATCAGATGTATTCATCAACCAAGTACATCTAATGTGTGTCTCGCTTTTCTAAATAGGCAAACTCCATTAGTGTCCCTCAAAATGTGGTGCACGGAAGCAAAGGTTAAGAGGAATTTATGCTAATGTGAGCTCCGCTAATGTACTCGCTACACTCCCAAAGAATGGAACCGACTTTTTTTTTTTTTTTTTTCTTGCTCTTCACCTGAAATTGTTCAGAGGCAATGTTTTGTCGACCTTCAAGGGTGGCCACCCCATGCTGCTTTGTATATTTGTTACACAATATGTTTACTTTACAATAATTTCACGTCTCTGACATTCAGAGGGGAGAGCAGGTCACAGACAAGATGTCAATATTTGAGCATCAGCATTTTGGGTGGGATAGATGTTTAGTCTGACCTCAGTGAGTCATGATCCGGCACGCATCCTATTGGATGAGTGTGTGTGTGTGTTTTTTTATATCATTTCTTATTAGTCTGACCTCAACACTATTATGAAGGTCTTTCCGCTGGCATTTCTCCCAGTTCCTTGAAATATATGACAGGGGATTTACTCTGTGTCACTGTGTGGTGGAGAGTGGGATTGCGGTTTTCAAAGAGCAAGTGCTGTGTTTCTGGTTTTAAAATGGTTATCGGGTTATTGACATCAAGGCTGGGTTACTGAGGCTGCAACTTCTCCGTTGGCCCCAGAGTGCCAGGTGCCAAAGAAGTCCAAGGTTGGCTTCATGTCTTTTTTTCTTTTCTTTGAAAAATCAATTGCAAGCACTATATCAATATTAACTAATTGCGTGGCCCCGTTTACTACATGAATGTCAAAGTCTAGAGTTTTAGATGTCATAATTGTAGTCACAAGTTAGTTGCGGTTATTCCATATGAACCACATCAGTTTGTGGGGTGATTATAAAAAGGTCTGTTTATCACCAGCATCCACAGTGGTAGTATTTTCCTGCAATGTAAAAGCTGGTCTTGGATGCTATCAGACTTCAAGGTAACATAAGCGGTTGCTCCTATTCACTGGATTTGATGGAGTTTAGACTTCAGCAACCTGGCCAACACTATTTGAGGTCATGATTGCGGAACAGTTCAGGGAGTCCTGTCACAACCTGGCTTAAAACTGGTTGACAAAAGAAACCGTATGCAACTGGAACTGTGCTCCTTGCAACTTCCGCATACCGCTTTCGCAAATAAGACCGAAAAAGGGGGTGCATTTTAAGAGGTTAACAATACACTTTATAATAACAGTAAATAAATTATCTAATTTGTCTATCTAAATTATCTAAAAATGCAATATTATAGGTGTGTGTTTGCTTACTCCTATAGCTGAATTGAGTTGTATAGTTAAACTGTGGATTTTTTCTTACTCCTCTTGTGGAGAGATTTTGGCATCTAACTCATCCTACAGCTCTGAGAGGACCCAAGAGAATTATATATCAAAGTGTGCAAATCAATTCATATATCTGCAAAATATGAATTCTATGCAGCGTAATCTGTGAAAAACTGTCCAAAATTTCTCATAAAGAATGAATGGGACAAGGTCAAAAAACAACCAAATCATCAGTTTTCACACTGCTCCCTACTGCTCGGGCTTACTTCCACCTAGAGACTCCAATTAAACTTTAAACTGTAGACATATAATAGAATACTTTATTGTACATACATTTTGATAGTAATTAATAAGTAATACTAATTTAATAGTGATATTTTTTGATCAGTCACTGATTAATGACCGGTCTTATGGTGATGATAGGAGCTACCGTTTTGTCAGTTGGAGCTCAAAAGGGAGACCAGTGCAGGAAGAGAAAAATGTATTTTTTCTACACATTTCTGTCCGTCTCTAGCGGCAGTGCAGCTGTTGTAATTGGCAACCAAGTTGCCATGGTAACCTTTGAGACTCAGACCACAGCTGTTGAGGTTTATAAAGAAACACCCGGTGCTTGTTAACATGTTTAAACACTGCCCCACCCATACACATCTGATGAATGAGACCAGCTGAATGCAGGTCCTCGTAATACTATTGGTCACCTTATACATACTCACACAAACACCAGAGATGGGGACTCAATGGGGATTTGGAGACTTGAGTCGCAGTTTAGACGCACACACAGAGACTTCAGACTTGTCTTGGACTCGTGGTCAAAAGACTTCAGACTGGACTTTGTCTTGAAAAAGAGAATGGAATTTTGAAGTGTATGTATAGTAAACCTGTTTATTGTAGGTGTGCTCATTGCATATAATATCATAAATTTACTAATATTTGTTTGAAATCTCTGTGGAAGCTCATCATAATGTGCGGTAGCAATTTTCTAGTTTGACTTAACCTATAATCTCTCAGGTGAGGAGCGTAGGGGCCAGGTTTTTCAGGATTGTGTTTGATAAAAATAGAAGTTCTAAGTGCTAAAAACAGAGCAAGACATTCAGACATACCACAATCTACACGAGAACCATAGTCCTTCTATCAGAGAAAGGTTGCTGTGGTAGCTAAATGGGACTGCTTTTTATAACAATGCAGCTGCAAAAGCAGCCCGAGGTCGCTCTTTAAACCGACTTGGACCGCCTTAGTTCTCTAACCGGATTGATTAACCCATCTTTAAAATGGCTCTCGCAGATAAATTTTTGCCTTTTACAGTATTATAATACACACAGGGGTTTTTTTTTCAGCACTACTGTATTTTACTCCA
The DNA here is from genome assembly GCA_030544235.1 of Lepturacanthus savala. Taxonomy (NCBI): domain Eukaryota; kingdom Metazoa; phylum Chordata; class Actinopteri; order Scombriformes; family Trichiuridae; genus Lepturacanthus; species Lepturacanthus savala. Next base: position 11,341,521 of record CM060470.1, on the reverse strand, counting down.
CTCCTGTTGAATGTGATCTCATCTCTCCTCTACAGATGGGTGACAATAATGTGAGTACAGATGCTCCTGTACAGGGCAGGAGTGTTCACTGGGAAATGAATAGATGTGAGTCATATGCTATACGGTTGTCACAGTGACCACATCTCAGGCTTCAGTGTCAGCAAGACACCAAACGGGGGAATAGTTTCAGACTCTTTACGTTTAATATACACAGTTTTTATTTACTCCTCATTTCCATAAACATGAGCTCTTTGAGTTTGTTCGGACTGAATTGTAATCAATAAAACCGAGCTGATTTCAGAAAGTAGTAGTAAGGCGGTATTAGTATGAATGGAACAGCATGCGCTGCTGTCTTCGTTGTTTCAGCACAGCTGTGTCCTGATCCACCCTACCTGCTAAGTCTAAGCAGGTTTTTGAGTATAGTGTTCACACTTGAGTGTGCTGTTGATGGATCTCCTACGATGCATGAGAAAGAGGAGTTTCTTGTGGCTAATTGTGCAGGGTTGGAGACACAGCTTCTCTTTTTTTTGTCTTTTACAGCACGATTATGTGGCAGTATATACAGCGAAGTTAATGTGTGGTGCTGCAACACAACAAAGAACTATTTGCATTATAAACCACTTTTATCCTATATTTAAAGTTAACTCACCTTCCTGTCAACATGGGCGTGGTAGTGGGGATAAAAGGGGGTAAAAGTGGACCGGACTACCCAGGGTCCCAATAGAAAGAGGGCCCTTGAATGAATGAATGAATTGACCCTTCCAATTAATTGCTGTCATAATTTAATATAGTATGAAATTAATTGATAACATCCTGAGAGAATGAACTTGTACTATATTGGACATTTTGTGCCCTCCCCTCTCATGAAATGGTTTAGTCCACCCACAGACAGTGGCCAAAGCAGCGAGTCGTCAATATCATCTATTATATTCGATTATAGCTTAAAACCCCATTAATGCTTGTTGATTTTTAAATATATTTTTGGCACATGTGCTCTGTGCACTGGTACCTTGTATGACATTTGACATTGAGTGTACAGGACCCAGAATTAGGTGCTATGCCCCCGGCTGTCAGACTGACGTTGAATTAGTTTATAGCTGTTATTAGTGTATATAGTCAAGTCAAGCCCAAAATCACAAATCACAGATTCGCCTCAATGGCCTTTACAGTTTGTACAACACATCATCCCCTGTCCTTAGACCCTCACATCGTACAAGGAAAAACTCCCTAAAAAGCACCTTTAATGGGGAAAAATCCCTATAGCCCTGAAATATTGTGATAGGCATAGGCCATAACATTTTAATTATTTGTTACAACTAAGAAGTTGATGTTATGACAGCATGTTACTTTAATTAAAATGTATTTTTTTGTGTTAACCATGCTGTTATGTTATGGGTCAAATTGACCCGTATCACATAGGTACTGATGAGGTCAATTTGCAGCATCAAACTGGAGGTAAAGGAATATTTCAACCGTGAGACATATTACACACACACACGCACACACACACAAATGTAAATATTATATTTCAATGTTTTCTAAAATTATTGTCTTTTATATGTCGGTCTTTCAAAAGTAATCAAGTGGTGAAACATTAAGAAAAGGTTTGATTTTTTTTTTTTTTTTTTTTTTTAAGAAAAACAAGTGACTTATCCTGATTAAACCATTACCTGTTAGAGGTAAGGAACACCATTCTACTAAATGCTGATAGAATAGTCAGCAATGGAGCTAATAATGAAATACTGACAATGCTTATTAGGATTTTTTTGTGGTTTTAGATGTCTTTTTGACCATTTCTGTATCATTTGGTGTATGTGATTAAAATGCAATTAATTATTAAATGCATTTAAAAGTGTATGTGGTTGGGGGGGGGGGGGTTGCTTTTGCACAAGGCCCCCACAAAATCAATCTAGAAACAGCCCTGGCGTTTAGTGCAGGTTGATTTAAAAGTGGGCCAGCAGCTGACAGGCCGCATCCCGCTACTTGTTGGCGCTGCGAGGGGAGCGCGAGCGCGTGTCCTCGCGCATCGCTGCAGCGGTCGACGATCGAAAACTTCGTTAAAAAATAGGCCCGCTTCATTCACCGCGAAAAGTCAAACCGCGGCTACGCGATATCGATTCTTGTCTGGCGGAGGCATTTCACATTAACGCGGCTGCACCGTTCCGTGGCTGCGTGGACTGACCACCACCTCCATAAAGTCTCTGACCACAGAGAACACATTCCCATTTTTTTTTTCTCATATAAGCCCGCCGGTAACTTTTGATAAAGCGCCGGGTTCACAAGTGTCATTTCGGCGCTAAGTACTCCACAGAACCGACGCAATTGCATCTTTGCCCTAGCGAGTATAACAGCGAGCCACAACGCTGAACCGCGTTGAATCTTCTTTTTTTGTGTATTATTGACCATGTAAGCTGCTCGCTTAAGGTCAAGCGAAAGCTCCCGTTTAACAAAACCGGATTTTATGGTTAGAACCGTAACTGCTGTTAAAGGCCTGATACAAAAAAAAAACGGCAGAGGTGTGATGTAGCTTGAACGTGACCGGGCGACTCTTGAGTTTTTCAGCACCGCGGACAGCTCCCGCAGCCTCCGGGATTTCCTGCGCATTTTTGCGCTGCAAGGACATCACGTTAAAGACTAAACACTTCCTGCTGCAGTCTTGCCAGTTTTTTTTTTCCTTTCTGGAATCGGGAAACCATCACAAGACCACTTAAACACCTCCTCCTCCTCCTTCTCCCCCCCCCTTCGCCCTCCGAGACGCCGGCGTCACCGCGTGCAGAGTTCATCTTCCCCGCTGACTCCTTCACCCTGACGCGGAGTGAAGTGGTTAGGGGGCGGGGGAGCGGCGCGGGGGGGGAGGGAGTTTGCTATAAACGCGAGGACACTTCCGCGGGTTCGATACCGTGCGTGCCCGAAAACTCTCCTCCCTTCCTCCCGACCTCAGGAGGAGGGGGGTGATGTGAACGCACCAGGCTGCGTTGGCTTCTCGTCAGAACCTCGCAGAAATTCAATCGTGACGGATCCGCTTCCCGCTCTGCCGTTTTAAGATTCCGCAGTTGACAAGACCGGGAGCTTCTTCTTCTTCTGCTTCTTCTTCTTCTGCTTCTTTTTTTTTCTGTTGTCGCTTTCCCGCTTATCCTCCCTCCTTCTCGACGACCTGGAGGTTTTTTCCGGAGGATTCAGCCAAGTTTATCGTACGAGGAGTTTACAATGACAGCTACCAAGGAGCAGGCGAACCAGAGACTGAACCAGCAGCAGCAGCAGCAGCAGCAACAGCAGCAGCAGCAGCAGCAGCAAGATGAGGTGGGATACGGGGATTATTGGCTTCTCACTTCATCCGCAGCTTTTCTCGCACTTAACGTCCGATTAACATCCCCAAACTCTATATGATCAGAGGTCTGCGCTCACACGTCGATCACATGTTGCTTTATTCGCGGTTTTTTTTTTTTTTTTTGCTCAGTTCTGAAGTGTGTGCGGAAGAGAGGGGAAAAAAAAGCACAGTAGTTTGCTAGGGAGATTTTTTTTTTGTTGCCTTTTCCCTTTGCTGCTTGTTTCCGTCAATGCAGACTACGGATAATAACGAGGCGGTGACCGTGGCTGATTCCGCACGTGCCGTACATGGTTAAAAAAAAAACATAAAACAAAAAACATACACACACACGATCACGCCGTCGGCGGCTGTGCGTGAAGCCCTATTGTCAGCTGTCAAAAGACCGGAGAACGCAAGGGGGGCGGATGGGGAGGGGGGGTGGGGGGGGTCTGGAACGCGGGGGACACACGCACTGTCAGTGAAGGGGAAAGAGGGAGACTGCGCAGGCAGGGCGCATTGTAATTCAGCCGTTGCCTCCTGTCAGCTGCCCCCCCCCCCTCCTCCTCCTCCCCAACCCCCCCCCCCCCCCTAAAACCCCTGACACCTTGAAACAGAACAGTCGTGGAAAATCACTTTTGTAAGGAACGGTGTGTGTGTTTGTGTGTGGGGGTGGGGGGGGGTATATGCAGAATCCCTTCCAGACTACACTCATTAGACCCAAAACCGGCGCTCTGTCTCCAAACAGTCACCTTCAAATGCTGCTATTAGACTGTAAGGGGGGGTGAGGGGGTAGAGGGGGTCACATGTTCCCATTTAAGGCACCTTTCAGTGTAGGATGCTTCTACAAAAAGGGGGTTTGGCTGATGGAGATCAGGGGTCTTCGCCAGGTGCAACTTGACAACCGTGCACTTGTGTTTACTCCAGGGCCCTCTATCACCGTCAATTATTAATTTCCCCCTCCTCTAAATGTTCCCAGTGTGTTCCTTCAGGCACACGTAACCTCCTCCTTTCTATTAGACCCACATCCTAATGCCGAGAATAATAGACATCTCATCTGTTTCCTTCCTCCGAGAGGAGATGGCCGAATATATATTCTTGGGTTTTCCTAATTTAATTCAGTCTTGTAGCCCCCCCCCCCCCTTCGCTTTTTATTCCAAGGAATCAAAACCTCCGCCTCATAATTGAGTTTCTGGGCCTGAAATACTAGAAGGCCTCGTGAGATGTGATTGAAATATGATAGCTCGCAGCCTCCAGTACCCTCTCCTCTATATTTAAAACTCAGTGGACACTAATCAGCGGGCCTCGGGCCGTTTCCAGAGTCATGTTGTTGATGTTATGTGTGAGCGGTGCTCACTGATTTAATTAGTGGTTATAATGTGCGATCACAGCTGCGGGGAGCCGCTGATGGAGCCTGCTGTTGTCTCAGACATTTTGGAGGATTTGATCCATTTATTAAGACGCTGGATGCCCCCGTATGCTGCAAAGCAGCTCCGGCAGTTCCGCAGGAAACAACAGTTTTCATTAAAACCGTGGAGTCGGTTATATAAATCATGGGGAAATCGTTGAAATTCAAAAGGCGCCGTTCTCTCCGCACCGTAAAAGCCTTTTGGTGAATTTTTGATCACCTTATGTTGAGCAGTCAAAGTTGTTGCGTAAGGTTCGTGCAGAAGCCTGGCATCACGTAGGGGTGAGAGTAGTGTCTTAGCAGAGCTGAAGCTATTACTGTCCCAGGCTCAGTCAGCCCACAGTCTGTATGCATGCAGCTCTTTGGCAGGCTCTTAACGGGGTTACTCTTCATCAAAGTTGCATGACGATGCCAAGGGGAATTAAAAAAAAGGGGGGTGGGGGTGGGGGGGGGGGGGGGGGGGGGGGCACTGAGGGATCTTTAAAGCCAAAACTGAGCCCTGAGCTGTTTTATTATCTGCACGGCAGAGGACCACTAATTCACTAGTGTGTTTGCTTTTCTTACAGTTTAGTTATCTAATTTTCGCCCAAAGGTTTTGCTGAAAGCCTTTTTGTTTTGTGGTATATTCAGCGTGGCGAGAAAATGTGCACGTCTTGCGTAACATAATTCCAAAATATCTCTGATATATTTGGTCACGACTGTGAGGTGCACATCCCCATTTTTAAGACATTTTGTCCAGTTAAGATTATTGTGGCTAAATTGATTCTTTACCAGAAAAAAAAAAAATGCTAATTTTCCGTGGGTTGAACTCTGGGAGGTAAATGATCAAATCTGATTGATCTCCCTCAACATTTTACCATAAGTTATCAAACGTGTGAATATGACTTTAGGGTTGCTATAATGTGAAAAATTATCCAAAGCATATTTTTAATTATCTTAAAACATGTCTAGAAGGGATGTTTAATGCATTGTTAGTTACAGTAATAAATGATCTGCGATCAAGATTATTCATATAGTAATGATTTGTAACTGATATATAAAGTCAATTATATAATCTTTAATCAAACCATTTGTTGCATGGAGTTGAGCATGGATGGAGTTGCCCGTCCCACAGGTTACTATTTTTTTTTCTGTATGCCTTGGAACATTTAATTAATTGGTTGCAATCTGGGTTTGGGGGGATTTTAAGCAATATGACAAATAACGTTTTGTCTACTACTAATAAGAAAACATTGCCCATTAACGTAACGATTTTTGACAAGCGACCCAGATGTGAATACATAGAACTTTGGTTTCCTCTTGTTGACAGCTGAAGAGACTGTGTAACTTAAGTCGGCCACTTGTGAATGGGAGTGCTGAAGCGCTCTTGGCAGTGGAACTGTACAGTGTGGCCAATCCCTCTTTAGTTTCCCTGAAAGAAAGAACCCGAGAACAAACTAATTTGACATCGGCCGTTCGCAGGCTGTGTTAATGCCTCCTGTAACCACAAACAAAACGCGAGCCGGCTGGGTTGACCTCTGCGCGTGACCTTGTGGCCTCCTCAGGCTCTGCACAGGCAGTGAGCTGTATAGACTTACCACCTGGCCTGAGAGGATCCTCCTTCCTTTTGCTAATAGAGCCGTACTGTGCTGCTGTCGGGACAAAAGGCGAGCGGAACTGTAATTCACAGTAACAGAGAAAACTGCTACTGCTTCACTGTAGCCTCATACAGAATGTGCCGGGGCAGGGAGAGCGAAGAAAAGAAAGATAGTGTGAGGAAAAGACGAGTTGGTAAAAAAAAAAAAAAAAAAACAGAGATGAGAAGCTGCAGAAGTGAATGATCCGAAATTGGGGAGAAGCATGTAGGGGAGAATCGGCGGGGGAGCTATGGGAAGAGAGTGTAAATGACCAATTGAATTAAAAAGAGTACAGAAGAAGATGGGGTTGGCAGGGACATGATGAAGTGAGAAGAAAAGGTGTTAAGGTGAAGATGGATTCCAATAATACGCACACTGGGGAGCACGGGACAGACTCAGGCACGCAGCCTTTTGTGACTGTTATGAATAGACGGGACTGTAAGGTTTAGGATTGAAAACTAAAAATTCATATCCTGCGCTGCACAGTAACTGCACTGTTTTATCTTTCTCATTAAAATAGTAATGAAATAAATTAATAAATTTGTCTGGATGCAGTTTTATATCTTTTGTAAATGATCGAAAGAAACAGCCAGTGCTGTTGGTTTTTCAGCCCGGTATCCTCAGCAGTGACCTCCATACTGGACGACATTCAGTATCGAAGCATGGCGCGGCGTGTCCTTTATGTAAATTAGGGGCAAAAAGAGTAAAAGTACACGGAATGGCAACGCAAATGCATGACCCCTGGTGAACATACGCATGATGATCGTGATCAATCTCAGTCCTCGAGGAGGGAATGTAGGCCGGTCGAGGCTAATCAGAGTATTTCCATAACTCCAAAATTCCATAAATCATGAATAGTAAATCATCCGGCATACCCTCCATCATCACACCGCAAAACACAATTTCGCCTGGCATCGGACGTATTCAAATATTAAGATAATTAAGGTTTCTTTCTTTTTAAAGATATAATCTAATGTCAAGGTGCTTGTCTGACAGCAGAGTTGTGTTTTTTTTTTTTTTTTTCTGGTGAGGACAGTCTAACCACACCGTGGGATGACAACCTGTGACTGTTAAATGTTAATAATAGCGTATTTATTTCCCTGCATGCAGTGTGTAGTGGCATTCATTGGCCCCAAGGAGGGAAAGAAAGAAATGAATTGAGAAAGAAAGGGCATGAGATTATTAGAATTCAGGAGACAGACCTGAACACCGCCTGTAGCTTTGTTGTAAATACCCGGCCCGGTCCATTTGAATTCAGGATTTGAGTTTGTATGAATGCGGTTAAAGGTCATCCAAATGAATGTCCAGACCACATCTGCACTCATCTCTGTCTGACCACTAAGGTCAAAAGTGCATCTACAGTGAAATATGATCTGTACTCACTGCACATGTTTTGTTGTGGTTTAGATTTGGATTACATTTTTTTTTGTTGTTGCTGTTGTTTTTAAACACAGCTCAGCTACCTTAATCCGCTCCCATTTTCTGGGTTCAGCAGGAGCAACCCCTCGGTAGCTGATATTGAGAACCATCGTTGGGACTTTGTGCTCAGTGCAGCGTCTTTGCAGATGCATGTTTGTTTTTGTTTTTTTCCTCGCTGGCTTCAAAAATATATATATAAAATTTGCTTGGGGCGACATGCTGCTGCAAAAACATCAGGCGTAATTGAGATGCCGTGAATGCGCCTCGGTTGCTCGGTGGAAATTCGGGGGGTATTCGTATCTTCAGAGTGAACCACAGACTGATCTCTTAGACATCAGCTGCAACAAAAAGAACGATTGCAAAAACAAATGTCCTGAGTGGCCCGGACTCACTGATGCAAATTCTCCCTTTGTTGTATATTCTTTGATACAAAGTATCACAGGCGTGCAGACGGAACATAAGCTCCCCTGTCTGCGGTTTGTGTCAACAACTTCAATTCTGGGCTTTAAATTTCAGACTTGCCACTTGTAGTCATTAATATTGATTTTGAAGCTTTAAGACATACTATACATTACGTATAATGGTGTCAAGCAAAGCTCACTAATTGCAATTTGTGTTTAGGCCTAATAATTTCCTGCTAATATTTTATGCCACCGGCACACAGTCTCACAAATGTTAAACTATAGGAGGCTATTTTCTTTTTGCATAAATATTGGTCTCATTAATATTGACGATGTAGCTCATGCCAGGATTTGAATTCACCACCATCGTTAATCAGCTCAGCTCAGATGAAGTGCTGGAGTGTTTCTGGCAAACAGGGTTTTCTGCACTTCCAGGACTTCCAGGAATTGTAAGCACTGAGGGCAGACAGGGATCGATTTCACTCCCAGGGGTAGATAATCAAAGACTCATCTAAAAGAGCTTGATACTGATAGCGCTCTACAGAGAGACAGATAGACTGTCTGTCATCCAGGGGCCCGGTTTTTATCGGCGTACAATGTTTTTAAATCTTGACTCGCGGAACATCCTTAATCAAATAACTGCATTCAAAGAAAAAAAAATAATATACATACATACATTTAATTGTATGCTTCTAAGAGTATGCGGCTGAGGATATTCAATATGAAAACATCGTTCTTATAACATGGTTTTCCTCAGTCAATACTGAGCCACATCCTCCAATACAGCACTCCAACTCTCCTCCTCTCTCTCTTTGTCAGTGTGTCTGTGTGTGTATACACACACACATATATGAACACACAATATCTTTGTCCATTGCACAATGGACTGCCTTTGTCTGTTTGTCAGACTAAATGCACTTGCTGTGCTACAGTGAATCCTGATCATGACAGCAGGAGCTGAGTTGATTTTCAAAGTTCTGGCGATTAAACTTCAACACAGCAGCTGACTGACTGTAATGTCACAAATTACTGTCAACTCAAAGCTCCACCAAAGCTTTGTTTTTCACAAAGTAGGATATTCACTCTGTAATGTAGCTATAATCAGATCAAGTATCTTAATCAAATAACATTCCTTTTCAAATACATTTATATTTATGAGAAGGTGGCGATGAAGTTTCACTTTACATTCAGACAAACTAACGAGCCTGCTACAATTATGATATTTCATCTCTGAGACCCAAATGTACCCTCCAAAAGGAATTATTATTATTATTTATTAATATAATTATTATTGTCATACATCTAAATGCTACAGAGACATTCAAGTCAGGTTTAAATTACCAAAGAGCACTGCACAGATCAGTTCATCTGATCTGTCACCATCTGGATGATAACAGATGGTGACCGGCTGATCATCTCAGGACTCGGGCTGCCAGCGTCCGACATGACCGGCTGCTCCCGCCCGGCCAGCAGCCCCTTGCATCTTCAAAAACATTGATGAAATTTCTAAATAGGCGTTATTTGGATAAACAGGCAAAGTCCCCACCGATGTCCGTTGAGCCATACTGGATAAAGTTTCCCAGCAAGGGTATTTAGTCTCCTTTTGGTCTCCATAACAATGCTGGTTGGGGATCATGGGTAATGTAGGCTTTATCCAGACCAAAATGCTCCATTAAGTCGTTGGACTCTGCATACCACATAATTGAGTCTGTGCCACCTTGCCGCATCGGTTAGTTTGCTGAGGAAGGGGCAAGGGTGGATCACTTAATTACACAGACCTTTCAGTTGGTCATTACAATATCAATGGCAGACTTCCAGCAGTGTCTGGTCAGGACGGTATCCATGGGGATCAGGGTTTGTATCTAGTTGTTCGGGCTAATTGTTAGGCTTTATTAGCGCTGTACATCACCATTGCGAATGTACAGCACATTGCACTTATGTTACATAGTCAAAACAACATCTCACCGGTGCCCACTGACTGTTGTCTCCCTTGTTTCGAGTGCTGAATATGTCAGCTTCTGGATGGCAGTGGCCCTGAGGCTGTGTTTTGTGTAAATAGCCTGTGTCCCCACTTCCTTGCACATCTCGGGGAGCATCTGTGCTTATATGTTGATTCCCAGCAGAGCTGTGGTGTGCCGTATGCTGTCTGTCTGTCATCTAGGGTTTCGGGTACTGGACTTTTGCATCAGGTGGGATTTTGCAGAGGTACTTTAGTAGAGAAGCAACTGGGCAGAGGGAGGTTGCCTGGCTCCTCACACATAGCGCCTCCCCTGATTTGTAGTTTCCTTGTTGAAGGATATGATGAAATACCTGGTACTGTTTTCATCATTATTTTTTTTTTTTAGACAAAAGAGTCAGGTTTAAGGACTCTATATCTCTCCTTCCCTTGCCTACAACAACTGGAGATTGTAAAAGAGCTTGTTAAGTAGGCTTTTGGATGGTGCAGCAGTAGCCGAGTATTTTAGGATAAGTTTATCCTTGAACACATTATTAGCTGCTGTGAGCTCTGCTCCTTGCATTAGGTTCCATGACTGGCTGATAGGAGGCTTGTTGATATAGAGGGTTAAACCAGCCCGCAGTCCAAGATAACCACTTATCCTGTTCAGCTGGTTGGCCGCACTGATCCATAAAACAGCCTCAGAAATTCATTCAACTCTGCCTTCTCTGGAAATCGAGTGTGATTGATTTCACATACAGCCAAGTTTTAAAGAAGTTGACAGCCTCTGCCTTACAGTGTTTGCCTCATTCCTGTTCTCCTCCAGTTCGGCTGATGAACCATTTGCACACCGGGATGTTGGCACAGCTGGATCCAGCGTTCCTTCTGCCTTGTTCCTCATCTGATGATTCATGATTCAGTTAGAACATTATATTTGGAAAGAAATCTGTTCTGAATTAATTAATGCTGTTGTAACACTGTAAATTAGAATTTTGCCATGGAAACGCAAGCTTGCAGGCCAACCTGCTACTTTGATATTAACTGAACAGCTGCTATTGCAGGGTTATACATAAGTAGTGAATCATCCATGATATAGTGTAATATCGTCGGGTTTACAATGTCTCATGGCCAATCACATTGCTTGGCCGGAAGTAACTGTTGTATAATAATGTAATAACGATACAGTGCTGGGAATCATGGGATATCTTGTTGCTACTGACTGTTTACCCACAGATTCACATCGTCATTGACCTCACACTAAGGCTTGATTCACACAGGATGAAGTATTGGCGGAAAAACACAGGTCTTCCCATTGATTTGAATGCAGTTGTGTGTTTTGGCTGCAAAAAAATATGGAGGTGCCATCCAGCAAGAGACTGAGAGTGGTGGTTGAGCTAGCTCGTCAGTGAATGAAGAGAGAGAAAGCCAATGAATGAGAGGAATGCCACTAATTCTAGTTGTTATCACAGCCAACACAGAGAGCTGGAGAAATCTTTGTTGGCCAAACGGTATTTGTGTTTAGAATGTTCAGATTCTTTCCTCATACCAATGCTTTATAAGTGACTATTGCCCTTCTTTGACTATAATCTGATAGGAAGTTACTATTCTGAAAGATTATTGAGGACTAGTCTATTTCTCACTAAAGTGGTTTTAGGGGAGAGGAATCCATCTTGTTTGAACAGTTCATGCAATTTGCACCAAATCTATAGATGATTGATGACATTTCATACAGCAAAACAGTTTATGACTCCTCATTCATCTTTATCTTTTCAATGCTGGACCATGACGGGCCATTATCATAACATCTGTGCCAAAAATCTTGATTATGCAAAAATCTGGATTGTGAGTCAATCAGTCAATTTATTGAGGGAGGAAAAATACTACCGATGGGATAGGGATCGGAAGCAACTGCCGAATATATAAAGATCTAGGCAGGGTATTAGTTTGTATCAAATTGATTCTACCGAGTAAGGCGAATGGCATATCGATCCATTGGCCAAATGGATGGTTAGATTGGTTGGCCAGGTTGAGGTTGCAAATATTGTTTTAAAGATGCTATCCACAAGAAAAAACACAAATATTTGAAACTCATTTGTGACTAAGTAAAAGGGAACTCATGCTTGATAATAATATAATCAAAGGCACCAGGCATCAGGCACAAAGCCACCTACATTAGGTTGCATATAGTACGCCCATTTAGGATAAAATAGAAGATCAGGATACAAAAACTAGAAGTGGTATTCCTGATCAATGCAAGCCGAAAAGAATAATAATAAAAAGACAAGGCAACTACCATGCTCATTCATTCTATCCACATACTGGATACTACTAAAATGGTTATAGCAGTACAACAAGTAGTGAGATTTTCACTGTTTCTTGGTGTTTCGTGTTGTTATGGCTTCGAGATAGAATCTGTACGTCTGTTGTCCAAGCTTTGATGGACCTGTGGCGCCTGCCAGGGGGCAACAGGTGGTTTGCTTGGTGGGGTGTGTGAAGGTCTTTAAATTCTTCATAAAATTCAGAGGGCAAGCCATTGTCCCCCGGAGATTTATTGGTTGATAGAGATTTGATAGCTTCCATCAACTCAGAGGGAGGTAGAAAATGGTTCTTCCACACTCACTCTCCTCATCTGATAAGCATGGGAAGTTAATTGAGGAGAGAAATGAGTCTATTTTTGAGAGATCTCCATTTGATTGTGAGGCATCTTATATTTCGGTGGGATTATAGGATGTCTCATTGGAGCGTGTTTCTATGGCAAAAAAACGTTTGCTTGCTTGTCTACAATACTCTATTACTCTATTACATATTACAGTGCTATTCTGTTGCATTGGATTGCATAGTCCTCGAATGAATCCTCTTTTAGAATCAGCTATGGCCTAAGTATTTCACATCTTTACACATGATGTGACGTATTAGTCAAAGAGAACATACTGAATACTGTGTTACTTGCTTCCTTAATGGTGTTTGGCCTCAGGGTATCATGGTTTAAGAGTTTAATCAAATTAAGCTCTTTAAGAAAAAGCACAGTGATTGTCGTGTTGTTCTGTTTACTCTAGCCATTGTCTTTAGTTTTTATTGCGACGCAGAGACATTTTTGCCCTCGCTGCATTCTGTTGTCAAGACGCCAACCTTCATAATCACCAAGGGGGAAAGGTACAGTAAACATCACTGATGGCGAGATGATCACATCAGTTGCCGAGGCACACCTCTTCGTCGGACTCCTAACTGCTCTGTCCTCCCCTCTCCACCTCTCCATCCCCGCTAATTCCCTCTCCACTAGCAATTTTATAGCTCAGTGCCTGCTCAATCCTCCAATGTCACCCTATGCAGTGGGTATAAGAAGCGCACAGCGCCACCTTTCAACCGCACACAGAGAGATGACATCCTGCCGTTCACATTCAAGTCCACGTCGGCGAGCTTCTTTTTCTGTTCTGTGGGCAGGTTCTCCTTTTCAATTTTATTTCTCTTAATAAACGAGATGTTTGAATTGGGGAAGAAATGGCTAGAATCTTATCCACAGCCTGCAGTGTAATTTGCCAGAGTGCAGTCAAATGTGTCTAATTGAGTTCAAATCAGATATTTGACTGCAGGGAAGAGAGAAAGAGTTTGGCGCCAACCATGTAAATCATTTAAAATTTCATTTCAACGTGCAAAGAAAATTCAGGGTAAAAGCTGATTATTAGGATTCACTTTATTGTCCTGTGTCCTTCACAGACTGTAGGTGGTTTGAGCTTAAATTGATCCACCATTGGTCTAATGCAGATGAATAAATTTCATTAAGTTCTGTCCCGGGCTTTGTTTGTATAATAATATCAGACATTTTCCGCACCAGTGATTTCACAGAGGCTGCTGTTATAATGAACTAATCGTAATACAAGAAATAATATTAACATCTCTTAAGGCAATATTTAAACATTGTAAAAAAAAAAAAAAGTTTAGAAAAATATAAAATTAAATGCCTCTGTCCAAGGGCTTGGGTTTTGTTTGAACATTGGGGGGTAGGACACATTAAGTGTGGGCACTAGGGGTCCTTCCCCAGGACTTTTTAAGCATTAAACACTTAATTTCTTACATTTTATGTATTTATGCCTTGTCTGCATCACTATGGTATGACAGTTCAATATAATAAAATGCAGTTAGGCTCCCAGGCATTATGTATTGCTTTCAAATATTTACTCTCCTGTAGATCAACTGCCATTTCTTATTATATTAATATCCATTCATTAATATTATTCCTGCTCTGTCAATACACATATATAGGGTTTACTTTTTTGTCTTCTTTTGTGTGTTTTTTTGTGGAAGTACCCTGTTTAAATGTGCACATATTCACATCAATGGTGAATTAATTAATTTATCAGCAATTCATGTATTTTGGCAAGTTTTTTCGCACATATCTGTCTTTTGGTCATCTTTGCTATTGAAGATAAACAGAACATATTATGATCTTTATGAGCAGGTAACATTACCTTTAGATTATTTAACAAACAATTTAACATAAAAAAAAGCCACACAACTTATTTGGTTTTGAAACTTTAATATCAGACCTCTGTCTTCTTTCCCCTTCTGGTTCCTCCATGGTCATTAGTCTGCCTGCCTGAGTACGGCGTCGAAGGAGACAGGAAGATATTCAGTGGTTTAATGAGCGAATAATTCCTCTTTATATTTTTGAAGCAAAACAGACCCAGTGATGAAGAAAAAAAAACTGTGCTTAAAACTGATGTAACTGAATGATCTCTTTTTCATTCTTCATTTCTGTGCACTCTTAGCAACCCAACCTCACCAGATATATTTGCTCAGTGAAGTAATTAAGTTAGAAGAGGGAACAGAAAACAAGAGAATGTGACAGTATAAATAAATAAGGGTGAGAAAAGTTTTCCTGATTGAACTTTGGCTAAACTTCACAACAAGAACCTGATATTAATTTACAGATGATGAAAAATCATTAATGTATGCATGCATCATGTACATTAAAAGAATGTTTTCAGTCATTTGAAGAACATATCCAAATTCTCTGTTTTTATTTTTTGGTTTCCTTCTATAATAGTAAACTGTTTGTCTTTGTGTTGTGTAGAGATGTACCGATCCGATACCCGGATAGGATATCGGCTCCGATACTGACCAATCAGCTGGATCGGATATCAGATGAAAGATGCCGATCCAGTGTTCCGATCCAGTCACGCATCTAGTTACTTTGATTCTCTGTTTACAAGCTGGTTACGTCATCATGCAGAGCATGCGCAGCATTCAAGCATTCAGTAACATGGAGCCACCACCAGACCAAGTCATTTGGAAACATTTTAAACTTAATAAGATAACAAATCCAACTGCCGTGTGCTGTATCTGCAACGTGAAAATTGTGGGGGGAGGTAATAACATCGCTAAATAAACACCACAAACAATAACTCCGATGTGTGTCCCAGACTCTGAACGACCTGCTAACAAGCCGCTACTGAAGGATGTGTTTATCCCAGTGAGACGTTCTGCATAGAGGGAACGCGTTGGTCTGATGAATCAAAGCTTCCTCTTCACAGTAGCAACCGTACACCAAGTACAAGAAATGAAAGAAAGTCCGGCAAAATAAGAACAGGCAAAAAACACGGATCTGCCAGTTATGCACATCTTTAAGTGCGCCCCGTTTCCCGTTTATATCACTTTAATAAATACACCAGATTTCTCTATTAAACTTTTCTAACGATGAATAAAGAGTAACATCACATAGCAAATTAATGATCACATATACATACAAGCTTAACTTTGCTGTTTATTTCATCCTTTCAACTTCTTTCTGAAGTTTAATTAAAATTTCACTCATTTACCCTTCACTTCTTTTCTATTTATGTCTTTACTCTGTTTGAGACATTTAAGGCATTTTTTTTTCTCGCAAGTCAAGGCAGAGCATGCTTGGGGCTATGGTGACTGATGGTTCAGAGATGCTTTTTAATATGCCAGACTGTTACATACATATCCTGGAGGATGGGAAAATGGCTTCCTCTTGGATATGGAAAATGGTTTATCTAATATAAAAATTGGAATTTTGTCCCCTAACAATTTTACTGCAAAAAAAAGACAGATAAGAAGAGGTGCTTTAGTAATGCAGTGAAAGACAGAGGGAAAGATGGTTGCCATGTCCACCAATGGAAAACTTTTGACAAAAAGGCCTGAAGGGTACTCCTGCTTTTTTTTCCTTCTTTTTTTTTTTAAACATTATTGATCTAAGTCTATTAAACACAAAAGTCCATCTGAGGCTCAGTATTGGCACAGTAGATGTGCAGAATCAAAAAGGCAGCAGATTCAGGTAATAACAACAACATTGCTTATTTTCCAAGGAACGGCTTGTAGTATCAAAAGAACCCGTGAAGCCAGAAATGTAGTTTGTATTGAGAGCCGTACATCAATTCAACCTGAAGCGGTCTACTCACACACGGATCATGCAGGTTTTTTTCTTTTTCCAGTTTCAATGTCAAAATGGAAGAAAAAATAATTATACAGGGATTCAAACGGATCCTTCAACTCTGCGTGCAGCGTTGAGGGAAATTATTGCAAAAATGCCCTTTAAAACGTGCGACGTTATGGAGAGAAATGATAAAAGAAACCAGGCAATTTGAGTATTTAGCAGGTTGACCTTCCGAAATAGATTACCCTATCTGTAGTTTCTCTATTTCTATTTGCTTTTTAATCGAAAAAACACGAGATATGGAATATATGAAATACACTTCCCTCGTGACATCCCTGCAGTGTCTCACGTTGTGATTCCACCACCCCTGTATTGCTATTCTCAGCATGCATATTAATAAACAGTAATGCCATTGGACTCACTGTGTGAGTCAACAACCTCGAGTATCTGAAACCAATACGGCAAGGACAGTGACTAATTGAAAATTATCTCACATGGACCAAAGGCCAATGGCAGTGTCCTCCAGGGCGAGGCTGATGATGCTAAATACAATGAGATGACAACAAGTATCCAGCTTGCCATTTCCTATTAGCCCGTGGATCAATTTCAGATGTTAAGCCTCCAGACCGCAGCATGTCTTTGGTTGTGGCTGTCAATGATTCACGAGGCAGAGGGTAATGGTATTTCATGGGTAAACAAAAAGGAAGCCCGTACGGATGGTGTTATTTCTTTTTTTTTCCTCCCTCTCCGACCGCGCTGTCATTTTTAAAATGGCTCGGCTTCGGCTGAAATGCTGCTTGTCATTTGTCACGCTCTCTCCAAGGTCAGAGTCCAGGTGAGGGTAAGCTCATGGCTCTATAAATAGCCCGGCTCCACCAGCAGTATAGGCTTATTGCACGGGCGCAAACACACACACACACACACGCTCATGCACACTACGCCAGTAAGGAATAAGCTTATTAGTAGAGGTTTGATGAAGATGGCAGGGGTCTTAATCACATATCTCAGAGGCACCATTAGCATTCTAATTTTACACAATGTCTCATCCTTTTCACTCTCTGCCTCTTTCAATATTAGATGTATGCAAGCATTAAGTACCGGAATAACTTTAGTTCCTGCAGAAGGGATATGCTAATTATTCTATTTTTTAACATTATACTAACAATATATGTACTCTGTATATGTACATCCCTTCAGTAAGTGCCTGTGTTCTATAGGTTTCTTTTGAGATCACCTGTAGCTTTCATGTTAAGGGAGGATAGCACCAATGATGACATTGAGCAGAGACAGCAGGGGCGCTGTCATGGACAGGAAAAGATATTAAATCGGGCCCCACCACCATAGGCCAACCTTTGTGATTGCTGTAACCACACCTCCAATGACCTATTCAGAACTTTAAATTGACTCTTTTTGAATTTTGAAAGTCTCTCTGATACTATTAACTGACAGTGAACTGTGGAAATAGAACACACATGCATGTAACATTCTGCAGAATTCACTATTTGAGGTGATACTGTCTATAGGAAATGTGATAAAGGACATTTTTCACGTCGAAAAGTGATTTCACTGGTACAGTTATTGGATTGGAAAATTCTCTGAATAATAATGAATGACTTAAAATAAATATAACATACGTACATTAAACTGTCTTTTAACCTTTGCTGTTGCTTTAATCCAGACTGAGTCACTCAATGCTTCAAACTGTCCAGCGCCCAGTGCAGATTTTGAAACACCCCTGAGTGACACTTGAAAGAAGAGCGATGAAGATTAACAGACGACGGCTTGTTCAAATGCGCTGAACATCTGCGGTTTTCTATTGCAGACAGGGTTCATTCACTGTCTCCAGCTGAGGGGGAGGACGCGGGACTAACGGTGCACTTCCCTCAAAAGTAAAAAGGCTGTAAATTCTGTTACAGTGCCTGACAGCGTCCATATTCCCAAACATGGCGTTCATCACTGTAAAAAATCAGGCAAATCTTGTTTATTATTATACAAGATATATACAGGACAGCATATAATTATAAATATAATTATAACTATAATTTTAGATACAAATATGCGTTTTTAGGCAGTGCAATCAAGACAAAATCAGCTCTGTCTCTCTTAAGTTTTGCTTCCTACACACCCCCACTCTGGTTCTCCTGTAACAATGCTGGCCACATTTTAGATATTAAATAGTCTCTGTTTTGCGGGACATTCTCGCTATTTCAAAGACAGATGATGTGATTACAGAAAATGACTCGCAAAATGACTTACTGGCTTACAGCTAAGCTCCGTGATTGCAGAGGGACCGCTTTGCAGCAATCAGGGGAGTTTTTCCCTATTGTCCTATCTACTGCTTCATGCCACAGTTGCCTTGTAGACATTGATTATAGAAAATGTAGCCCAGTCATTGCTGCTGCTATACAGTACTGAGACAATAGTAGACAACTACATTGTAAATGGGAAAATACTACTTAAACAGACACCCTTTGAGAATACTGTTAAAAATAAGATTCTATAATGTCTTCTGTGCTAAATATAATAATGGCTGGGCTCATGGTGTTTGTGAGATATGGGCATTTACCGGGCAGGAAAGTTGTGGCATTGCCATGTTGCATTATGGGAAGTATTTTATCATAACGATCAAGGAGTATAGCTATGTCGGTCTTTCCTGCTTCAATTAAAAGTCAACTTTTTAAAATATTCTACAAATATTATATAATATAAATTCATTATAAAGGGATCGGAGAGATGCAATTATAGGACAAACCTGTGCTATTACCTCACTGCAAATCTGTTATTGTGTAAATCTGGATTTAGGTCACCTTAATTATCCCCAAAGGGACATTCAGGTGGTCAAGGTACATGAGTACAAATACACACACACACACCAACTGAAATGCTTATCAAAGCAGTTATACAATGCAGTTTTAAATGCATCACTCCTATCCTTTGTTAGCAGCACAGGTGTCACTCATGTCCGGCTGAAGTTCATGCACGGATTCACATCATCATCACTGTTCACTCACCTATGCCTCTCATTACATCCCTCACACTAATGTGTCCTGCTATTTTCCGTGATCAACTGGACCTGCTGAATAATTGATTGTGTTGATAAAGTGTGATGGTATTCATTCCAGAGAGAGCCATTACCGCCAGAGTCAGTTTAATTAGAAGAGGGCTCTAATAGGCCGGCTTAAATGAATAATAATAGTAACTGATGGAAGTAAAATAGGAGGCAGGGAGGTTTATTGATGCAGGGATGTAGTCTTCAATGTGTTCTGTCAGGACACTGAGATTCAACAGAAGTACTTTGATGTCCTCCTAATTTGTGTAACCCATCCTAGTCAGAGTGGAGACCCTCGGCAGGGATGGGTACTGCATTACCGAGAATTGATACCAGAAGAGAGACATCGGCGTGTGTGTACATTTAGTACCACTGAAGTGTCCATTCATTCAATCCATGCTAACAGCATCTTCCTCAGTCCTGCACTATCAGCCCCTCAGAGAACAAACTGTGTCCACCGGACTGAGAAATATCACAAATTTACTGGACAAATAGATAGCAGAAAAAGAAAAAAAGAAAAACACGGTGGAGACTGTTTGTTGCTGTTATTTACCCACTTTATGTGCAGTTGTTTGATTTCTGCTTAGTGAGAATCTCTAATGCGTTGTCTGTCATTTATGGTCCACGCTAGTTTCTCTTTTTTTTTGTCCGCTGTTTAAATAGAGCAAAGAACCAGGTGAAATACTGGAGATGGCAATGGCTTGTTATGTTACTGCTCTGTGGTGCTAAAATGCTACTGGGATAGAGGCAAAAGATAACCTGTTGCAGAGAAACCGCCTTTAACAAGAGGCATCTAGGATCTGCAATTTTACAATCACATACTTTTTTTTACTGTCAGCCGATTCCAATCGGATTAGACCATATGTGATGAATACACAAAAATACTATGTAGAAATAGCTTTATATATAGTAGTGTACTTGAAAATCATATAGATTTTTCCATCTAATTCCAGCAAGAGAACAAAGGAGTGCATCTATCAACATATACACTGAAAAAAGAAAATAGTGAACTGACTTAAATAAAATGTGACAGTAGTTAACCAACTTAATTAAATTGTTTCAATTGGTAACAACTGAATGAATAAGTTCATTGAAATCAATTTAATAAATTTGACTTACTCCAACTTATTCAATTTAAGGGTATTGAAATTAAATTATTAAGTTGGAGTTATTCCAATTTATGAATACAATTTCAATGAGCTTAATTTGTTTAGGTGTAACCAATTGAACATTTTTTTTTCAACTATTTTTTTTTTTTATTTTCCATATATTAAAGTAGAATATTTCAGAATAAATATGTTTTCAGTGCCAAGTGTCGACACCACATGGCTATGGCTATATCTGATATAATACATATATTGCACATTGTCACTGTTGTGTTGCACATAGTGATTCAAGCAGACAGTTGTAAAGAACAATATCATGCCATCTTTATTTGCGAACAAACTGTGTAGCAGTCAAATTAAACAACAACACAGACAACAATCTGCCGCCTACATCTGCTGGCCCACTTCCTTTGTAAAATGTGTATATTTCAAAATAAAAGACAATCACATACTTAACATAGATTCCACCACAGCCCGTGTTAAATAAACAATAAAATAATACAAAATCTAATCTAAATCTAATAATTAACGTATCAGATTAACTATAATTCGTTACTTGCGTGAAGCCAGTAGGCTGATCCAGCAGGGTGTACTGTGTTATAAGCTTCTGATTTTGCTTTCCAGACTTTTGTTATATTGACATTTCACTCTGACATTTAGAAGAATGCAATTATGCAATCACTGTGGTTGCCTAAGCACCTTAACAAAGACTCTTTGTCATATTACAGCAGACATTATACATACAGTGATGTGGTTGACAGATGATAATACACAACACCGATACTACAATATAGATGGCAAAGCATGGAACCAGTACAATAGCTGCTTAGACATCTACAATTCTCCCTTGCATGATTAAGTTCAGCCATAAGTCATAATTTTCATTGGAGGGCCATTAAGCTGCACAATGGAAACACAGGCCTGTATGTTTATTTATAGTACTGTAAGCAGAGGTAATTTACCCATTAATAAGTCACAAAAAAATGACTCACAACTACAGTATATGCTCTGTGGCACTTTGACAATAGAGATTAATACTTTGTGATCAACACGAGGTGACTGTATTTGAATTCTCATATTAAAATTACTCTTTTGGGAGGTTTATTAGGCTTATTGTAATAACAGCACCATGCACTAATTAAATAGCATGGATCAACCAAGATTTTAATGCCTCTCCTCCTGTGAATTGGCTGGGATTTACACCAGCCTTGTGTTTGTTTTGTCACCAGTAGATTTGTGAAGAAGTATGTTAAACTACTGATGCAAATTATTAAAGTCAAAACTTCACAGCTTTTTTTTCAAGGGGCCAAATCTATTTTCCCACAGGCCTCTATTGCCTACCACTGCCTTTAGGAATTTGTCCTTGTCCTTTTACTTTCAGGTACATATAAAGTCAGAAGTTTATTTATAACCCTTGTACTGTATGTGTCTTGTTGTAGCACAGTCATGCACCTTTATATAAAGTGAATTTAACACTTTGGATGAATGACATGTCGACACACAGTCAAAGGCAAAAACAACAGCATAGAGAAAATACGTATGCTCTGAGAGAACCGATTACAGGTACAGTGCATGCTGTGTTGTGTTGGCTGTAGTCGGAGGTGGAATTCCAGAAGAGATGACATCATATTTATCACTTTTGGACTCTTTAATCCTTTTCCTTTCAAAACTGATATCTTATCTTTTTAGACACAACACTCCCCTGCCATAGATGAGACTGTGATACTGTAGGGGACACCGTGATGGATCATTCGACCAATATTTGTTAGCACAGGAAGCATATAAAACATTTTTTTAGCTTGGGTAATGCTACATGCTACCATAGCATAATCTCAAGAGGGCAATATGAACCATCCATACCCAGAAAAATGGCCATCAAGAGGCACAAGGCTCAATATTTGGATGAAAATGATCTACATATGTTGTATCTCAAACTAGAAACTCTCCTTTCTGTTGATAGGTTCTTTGTTTACTAATCCATAAAACCTAATATTTTAGATCAGTGTATTTTCTCCAACATTCTGGCAGTGGCTTGCAACATTTCTAAATTATTGACAGTAAATTATTGACAGGTAAATATTCAAATGTGCCCAGGCAAATCATTTCATTGTTAGACATTAAAGGTTCTTGTAATATTTGCTATTTGTTGTCAATGTGATTAAAAAAAACAACAAATTTAATGAAATAATGCCTTCAGCATATATTGGTTCTATTATCTATTATCTATCTAGTTAAGGAGTTCAGGATATGTATAGCCTGTTGTATAGCCTGTTATAGACATAGATATAATATAAATAGATTTTATGAGAATTATAAAAGGGGTAGTGATTGTGAATGTAGATGAACAAACTTTGATTATATTGCTGACTATAGCATAAACGTTAGTTTAAGCATTTATGTTGCCTAGCAACTGCAGGCAGCTAGCAACAACTTCCAATTTAATTGTTATTTAATAAAACAGTTCTTATTGGATGGTGTCTATAATTCATATATTTCAATATTTGGTATCTAATAAAAGCAATATTTCACTCCTTGCGGTGGTATATTATGATTATATCAGAGCCAAGTGGTTTTGTTCTGACAACCCCCTTCGAGTGAGATACTGCTAAAATATTTTTCCTTTGATGAGGGTTTAATGATTATGACGTGCTGTCTCAATCCTTCTGGTAGGCTAACCATTTATCAGGGCCCTTTGTATAATTTGACAATGCTAATGCTGGCAATAGAGACTCAGTGTGTCAAAATTCTCTTATTGGTTTCCTCATTGTGGATAATTGAGTTAATAGATTTGAGGATCATCGTTCAAAAGTGGCTGAATAGGAAATTGGCGGACAAAATTAGATTGAGAGAAAGTGCAGAACAGGGTAGAACGAAAGTCATGCATGGAGGCGCAAGGACAATTTAGAGTAGCCGTCAGTCTTCAAGGACATTCTAGCCTTTTGTGGTATTATATTAATGAAACGAGCAGCGGTCCAAATCCTGATAACAGATCAGTCTTATGAGTCCGGCGAGGGCTGTAAATGATCTAACACGGCATCTGTGAAATGTGAGCCCATGGTTGTGAAAAGAAAATGTACATTACTTCACAACTATCTCCAACTTTAAAAAAAAGATACGGAGACAAACTAACAGCGGTCTAAGAACTGGATGTTGAGTGTTTTCAGTAATGATATCGCCTGTTTACTGGGTGCTTCTTTGAACACAGATTTCTAAGAACTGTCCTTCCTGTTTCACCCTCTTTCATCATTGTCACTGTAACCAGCAGCGCTCACTAGGAACAATATATCCTTGCCAACTTGCTTCTAGGGAGATCAAATAACCTACTGTAGCTAACCAACACGGGGAAGGTTGCCACATTGTTTTAGAGAAGGAACACAGTAGATAATGACTGAATTGGGTTTATTACTCTTAAAGCTAACACAATGCCATTTATTCCTATACTTGTCTTCGTTATTGATATTACATTGTAATTTCTACTGATGCTGCAAGAGCCACAAATTAGACCAATAAAGAAGAAAAGACTTTCTAAAAGATGTATGTGTGTTTTATGATTTCCTTCAAGGTCTACTGTCAGTCCATTTTCACTCCCAGGGCATCAAGTTGTGTTTTGTTACATCCCTCTGATGAAAGCCTGGTGTGTCACACCAATGCGTTCTTATCCCAGAGCGTCAGATGTTCCCTTTTTGTCACGCCCCTCAGCGTCTGATACTAACGCACCAGGTGCGTCTCATGCAGTCGCACCAGATGGCAACTTCCTCCTCATCATTACACACATTTTCTACCAGTTAGGGTTAAGATCATGGTTTGAGTTAAAGTGATCAGTAATATGCCTGGTACAATGTCTTCATGCTATGGCAAAAATGGCTGGATAATGATCTCCTTTAAATTTTTGTTTCACAGCACAGCATCCACCCAACCCTCCATTTCCAAATGTAGACATTTGCCACCTTATACCACCTTATACAGTACAGACATCATTGCTTCTTTTTCAGGCACTTTGGGCTTTCTGTTAAAGCCTAAGGGGCTCTCATGCAGAGTACCTAGTGCGTTGAACAGTGACGCCAATGGGCCTGACAAAAGGGCATCATTTGGTGCTGTGGGAATGAGAACGGTCTGCTCATACATACTTTGGTCTCTCAAACACAGAAGCAGACTGACTGCTCTGTTTAATTTTTGAAGTTGCTCTTGGCTTCAGGCAGAAATTCCAAAAATGGAACATCTGAAGCATGATAGATGAACTGCAGTAGAAATTGAGTAAACATTGATCAATAGGTAAGCAGGATCACAACAGCAATGTGTAACAGTTGAGGTGCCCAAAACAGTAATCTGATAATTAATCAGATGTTTCCAGAGGAGCACTTCGGCCAAAAAGGGGAAAGCCGTAGTGTCTTGAGCCACTTGAGCCGCTATATGCACACATCCGAGTTGTGGCTGGTTCTGTTGTTGACTCTTTTTGCTGCTTCATGGACACAAGTAATTACTGGAGGTACTTCAGTCATAATTGGCTCATCAGTCAGTAGATGTGACATTTCTAGTCATGACTGTGGAATGAAAGTCAGCTAAACTGTCATGACAAGTGCTCAGCAAATGGCTTCCTAAAAAAGAAGTAACTGGGTGAGAAGTGAAGAAAGCTGCTTCTTAAATGTCTAACCTATTTCTAATCAGCTCATTTAGTCTCCCCTACCCTCCAGCCAATCAAGGTATAGTAGTGGCCGGTAATCTCTACATTTCACCTGCAGGGTTTTGTGGGTAATTGAGGCCAGGATGAGCTGCAGAAAGAAGAAATTTATAGGCGGGTGGCTTAATTCACCTTATCAGTACAAGCAGATGTTGTGGAAGACCCAGTTTAAGACCCTCTAATACCAGGACTGAGAGATGGAGTTGTAGCCAAAAGCTTCACAAACTCTCTTTGGATAGCTATTTCACTGTTGATAATATCACACACAATATACTCTGTGGTCACTCAGATAGCTCAAACCGTGCCTTCCTGCAGCCAGTTTGACCAATCGAGCCCTTAAATGCAAATGCCTGCTGTATTCCTTATCTGCCAACGATGGAGCAGCATCTCAGTTTGAGGGTCATAACTTGCAATACCCAACTCTGGTATGCTTTTTCCACAGGTGTGAAGGTGTGTTTTAAAATAAAAAGATTGCTCAAGCGGACCGAGCAAATACAGCTTTCAATCTTTTTTGGGGGGCTTAGTGTGGCTCATGCAAAGCCCTTTATTCCTTTTTGTTGTGGGGGATTGGCTTCAAAGCCTCTGTGACCCATGTTAATACGCACTGTAAGCAGCACCGCTGTATGAGCTGTGTACAGTATGTGATCATCAGGAGGGAGCTGCATTGCTGCGCCGGTAAAGGATTCAGCCCTCATATAAAATGGCATAACAACGGAATATCGTTGTGGTTGATCTCAGTTTATTTTGACAGTGACAAATAGTAAAGCAGAGCCTCCACGTAAATTATACCACTGGCTCAAGCGCCTCTCCCACAGGACGATTGTACAAAAGGGTTGATTGTGGCAAAATGATCAACATGAAATCAGGGATGCTGCTGGCCATTTGGTGCCTTGAGCATAATGTTGTGGTGAACGAAAGAAAGAAAGAAATACTAGGTAACACTTTCTATGAAGCCCATGTCAATCGTGTATTATACATACTTATAATGCCTTATGACGACCTTATAACATAACTATGGTTATATACACATAAATATTAATAATGCTTCATAAAAATGAACATAACTCACTATAAAGCATTTCATAATGTTTTAGATTGTCAAGTATCCTAATACGTTTTTTTGTTTGGGTCATTTAATATTAAATCAAACTTGGTGCCCCCCTCGGCACTTGGTACCCTATACACAGTGTGTGAAGTGCATGTAGATAGTGCCAGCCCTGCCTGATGGTAACAAACAGTGAAATTTAACACCAACAATAAGCTAGCAGCACCCAACTGTTACATTCAAGTACGTTAGATCTAGATATTGACATGTGAAGATGGACACCATATAATTGTCGGAAATGATATAGAGTTACAGTATACACAGCTATGAGAAATAATAGGGTGGATTAAGATTATGAATGAGCAAAAGAATTGAAACCTGCCTCTCCCACAAGGGAATTTGGAGGCCTTCTGAGTCAGATGTTAACTATAATCCGATTGATTTTATGTCATTATATAAACAAGTGGTTATTGTACATATGACCCCATTACAGTCATGCCGTCAAGCTGTGGAATGATTAGGAGCCTACACAAAACAGTTCAAACAAAATGTAAAAGGCATTTGTAAAGAGCGCTGGAAGTAAACCATCATTACAATCAGGATCATGTAAGGACCGATATTTATGTGTAAGTGTAGGTTTTTCTATGAGCTTTCTGTACTTGTTATTTCATGTTAGTCATTGTAAAGAATGTTCTAATAGTTGCATATTTGTAATATTTGAATTGACAGTGTATTTTAACTCAAAGATTGAACGAGTGGGCCAGTCTAAGACTATCTAATATCAGGACTCAGAGATGGCATTGTAGCCAAAGGCTTCACAAACTGCTCTATGGCTATTTCACTGCTGATAACATCACACACAGTATACTCAGATAGATCAAACCTTGCTTACCTG
This sequence comes from Lepturacanthus savala, assembly GCA_030544235.1. Lineage (NCBI taxonomy): Eukaryota > Metazoa > Chordata > Actinopteri > Scombriformes > Trichiuridae > Lepturacanthus > Lepturacanthus savala. The sequence continues at coordinate 11,314,270 of CM060470.1, read as the reverse complement.
CAGCCAGTTTTGACCAATGGAGCCCTTGAATGCAAATGCCTGCTGTATTCCTTATCTGCCGAAGGTAGAGCACCATCTCAGTTTGAGGGTCATAACACACAGCACCCAACTCAGCTGCAGAAAGTGTGACTTCTGCCTCCCGTATGTGTTTTCCACAGATGTGAGGGTGTATTTTGAAGAAAAGGTTGGTCAAGCTATGATTGAACAGAGCAAATACATTTTCGATCTTTTTTGGGGCTTAGTGTGGCTCATGTCATGCCCTTCATTCCTTTCTGTTGTGGGGGATTGGATTCGGAGCCTCTGTGACCCATGTTAGTACTCTAAAATATATGTATGATATATTACTGTGGATGCATTGTTACTGTAAGACTGAATGGGTGCTTATTGATATAAGTTGTGTTGTGTGTATCATGCCTCTAAAAGTGTGTGAAAGTGCTGAATGCATTTTCATACTGTATTATAATTCTATTATCTGCATTACCCCCAAAAATGCCTAAACAGACCCAAATAAACAAACATACAAAGTACCAATAATTGAGTTCTTCAGCATTATTGCATAGTACCCTTCAAAGTATGCGCTGGGTTCTTCTGGCCCTGGCCTAGCATATCCTTTCATAATTAGTTTACAGCAAATTTAGAACCACACATATTTGGCTTTAATAAATACTGTTTCAGCCATTCGTCAATAGGTGATTAATCCTGCATATTTCAGAGAGCAGGGAGAGGTTTTCTTGAAGTTTGTTTATAGGGCAAAAAACACAATATCAAACTATATTGTGGACTTAACAGCCATAATAATTTCAATGAATTGTATTGATTGTGAGTTATGGAACCACATTTTTGAATGGTGGGTCTCATTATAACCATGAAAACCATCAATCAACTCTGCCTGCATTGCTATTTTCTATCAAAATGCACATAATAGTCTTGTAGCTCCTGTCAGCATAGCATATTTCTCTGTATCCTGACTTGCTACTGAAGCTCTGCAGATTGTGTTGGCATCCTTCCATCATGCTTCCTCTTCCTACTAATCATACTTCTTACATAGCGTGGCTAACACCAGACCTCATCTCAATGTAGACCGAGATGTGGTCTGGGAACCAACCGTGTATTTATTCGTATTGGAGGTGTGGTTTATGAAAGCCTAGAGCTATTTACTGGGTGCTACAAATGTCTATCAAATGTGTCTGTATGTAGTTTATAGCCAATCATTTAAAACATACCTGATGATGTATGTAGCTGCATGTAGAGTGTATAGTTAGTGCTAAAAGTTGCTAATTTTCAAAATAAACTTGCGGTCTAAATTACTTAGAACACTTTCTAAGGCTGTGGCGAAAGGTAAATTACTGTCTGTACATATTGATCCACAGTTATCAACAAAGTCTTCTGTGTCTCGTCATCGTCTTGCTGAACCTTCCTCCGTTCTGTGATTGGCTCCCTCGCTGAGAGGAAACCCGGGTCCTTGTTGTCCAGACCGAATTGCAAAGCGAAGCAAATTTGCATGCAAAGGATATACCCAAATTACTCCTAATACCGTATTCCATCAGATAACTCCATCCTCTCTGTTCATGATCTCTATGTATACAAATTCTTACCAGCTACAGAACAATATTTTTTTTTGGGTGGGTTTCTCTATTTTTGTATATTCTTGGTCACTTTAGGAGAAGTCATAAAATCTTTAGTTGAAGTTGTTTTTACCACATTCAAATGTAAAAAGATGTCATTCAAACAACTACTAAGAATATTGTGTACTTAGAGCCCAGACAGGCTCTTTGTGTCTTTTTGTTCCTCATAAAAAATATACCAGCCTCTTAAATATTGTTTTTTTTTTCTTTTTCTATGTCTCTGCTCCTCTCTAACCACAATGTTTCTTCATCCGTACAGGACCTTGGTGGTGGGAGTCCTCCTCAGAGGAACTGGAAGGGGATTGCCATTGCTCTGCTGGTCATCCTGGTGGTCTGCTCCCTCATCACCATGTCAGTAATCCTCCTCACACCAGGTAACAACCCGGCTGTGACTGTGCTTTCCTGTTTTAGAGGTCCTTCGTTTACCTTAGTTCAGGAATTTCTGTTCTTACATCTGTGTTGACAAGTGCCTGTGGCTGTTTTTAGTACCTGTCTGCACATCCAAGACGCTGTTCCCAAACTGTCTACCACACAGCAACAAGAACTACTGAATGTACTATATGATAGCATATGAAACAAACTTTTCATGACATCGGGACATTCATCAATAGTATAAAATAAAGGGTTGGCTAAAGAGAAAGTCTTATACAAACATATTTGAAGAATCTTCTATTTGGCCCCTTTGTGCATTATTGACCTCTTGACCTCCTGTTTTCACTCCTTGTCCACTTTAAACCGGGATATACATGACCCATTTAGGCTCAAATATGCTGAGGTTAATTGGAGACTCTATATTGAAACTAAGTGAATGAATGGTGTGTGTGATAGGCCTGTCTGGGGTGTATCCCTGCCTATCGTCTGCAGTGAGCTGGGATTGGCTCCAGCAGACCCCTGTGGCCATAGTGAGGAATAAGCAGGTATAGATGATTCTTTTAAAGGGTCTGTTTTCATCTTTTGTCACTTGTCAGTTCAGTTCATGCAAGTGACCAGGAAGGAGCAAGGATCTATCAGTTAACTTAACAGGAATCTAAAAAATCGTGTTAAAATTTTGAAATTCCTGGGGATGAAAAGATTATTTTTTACCTGAAGATAGCAAAGTGCAGCCTTCTTTCAAAATAATAGAAAAATATTGAAAGCTGAGGATGGGAGCTGAGCAATATGCCAAATTGAGTTTTCAGCTGAGTAAACAAAGACTGGTGGCTGTTTTTCACCACCTCACTCCACTGCTGATGGCTGGCTGGTGTCCAACTTAAAGCTGCACTAATCAATATTCTTGAATGTGCAATGGATCAAATGACTGTGTAATGTGAAAGGGGTCACTCGTGGTGATGAAACCACCAAGAATTATTATTGGATCTGTAGTTTGTCTCAGCTTTTCATGTTAGCATCTTTCAGCTCACTGCTGTGGTTTATTTCTGAGGGGTGGTTCAGTCTGACCACTCTCACCAACCCTGTTTCTAGTCGTTTTCAGAAAAAGAAACAATGTTCAATTCACAGTACAGTAAGAGATTTATACAGCCAGGAATTTCTCTCAGGATTTGATAGAAACCAAAATAGAGCAAAAGGTAAAGTGAATTTTGGACGTATATGTTGTTAGTGTGTAATTGAACACTATTTTTCTAGCACATTGGATAAGCCATCACATGCAGAACTGTCCATGTCTTTGTCAAAATCTGCTGAGCCCATGTTTCATAAATTGCACTGATATAGAGTGGTCGTAAAGTCTGCTAAATTGATCAATTACTTGTTAGGTGAAACTCGAACGTCACTTACGAATGGAGGGTTTTCCACATCTTAAATCAACCAATGGCGCCTGCTGTCCAGCTAGATTACAGGTGTAAATCATGATTATGGGTATTGTAAAACACATTTATAGAGCTTGACGGCAACAGAGTTACTACAATTTGCGAACATGGAGGAGCCTGCTCGGATAATGGAACAGTCTGCCTGCGGAAGCGGGCGGAGGAAGAGGAAAAAGGAAGCGTGGTGGTGTGTAGCAAGGGGAAGACAGTAGAATGGAGGAAGAGACACAAGAGTGCAAAGACACAGATGTGCCCCATGTAATCAACGACAAGGCTTGCAATGGCAGAGGGTGGTCGCCGGGTGCTGAATGGTCACTTTGATACCCAATTGAAATCAGTTGGCTTCAAAAAACTAACAGTCTAACGCCATCCTAAGTACTTTTTTCATTTTCCAAAGCAGTGGAGAAAAACTGTTTTAAAAAAGCCATAATATATCATAACATGGATGATTCCTGGCTTGTATTGGAGTTCTGCCCAAATATAAAATAGGAACAATAAACATGACTTTAAATGTATTCTATGATATCTGTGCCCACTATATATTAGGTATTCATTTTAAACTATACATCACTTTCCGCTGTTATGCCAGAAAGAGCAACTCAAAACAGTTTTGGCAGCTGTTAGATCCTGCAGACCTCTCACCTGCTGCCTTCATATATCACAATATTGTTCACTTCAGGTTGTTGATTAGTATTCTTAGGCTGATTTTACACTAGTATATCCTTTATACTTGCTTACAAAATTATGATAAAACACACCGCTAGATGTAAAATCATCACAATCCACTGGCCATGCAGCCACACTTCTCCCCTGGTGTATTCCACGGTTGGTTAAACTTGCATTGCCTCCATAAACAAACATGCTGTGTGGAGTTATCAAGGAAAGCCAATATGGCTGACATTCAAAATGACTTGGCCCTCCTATTCTGCTCACGATCAGCAGCTGTCCTATTCAGAAGCTGCTTACAATTGGCTCGTTCTCTGTCTGCTAAAGGCATAACATTTCATAATTAAAAATGAAACAATTCCAAGGGTGAGGCTAGGATAGCTTAAGGGTTTTCTGGCTCAATAACGATCATGTTAATAAACATATGCAATGCCATTTTGAGAAATACATTCACATGGATTTTGTTATGCATGTGTGTGTTTGTAAGTGTCTTTATGTGGTATTTTTCCCCAATAGTTCATGTTATTTGGTATAATTTAAACACTACCAATTAAAAGTTTGGGATCACTTAGCAATTTTCTTATATTAAAACATTGCTTTTTTCAATGAAGATAACTTTAAACTAATCAGAAATATACTCTAAACATTTCTAATGTGGTAAATGACTATTCTAGCTGCAGTGTCTGGTCTTTGGTGCAATATCTACAAAGGTGTATAGAGGCCCATTTCTAGCAACTATCACTCCAGTGTTCTAATGGTACAACTGGTTTGCTCATTGCATCAGAAGGCTAATGTAATAAAATGTTCTAGTCATTTTACAACATACAACTATATATATATCTATATAGTCTTTCTACAATTCAGAGTGACATAGATGTCACTGAATGCAAGTGGTTAAAGTGTATCCAGCTAATACTGGATAATGGAGATTGATTTTGAACTATGTGCAATGCTATAAAACAAAATGACTTTCTATATTACAGTTTTTTATCAAAGCAAATATGTTGCACAATTTAACAATCTGTGGCTTATATTTTCAGCTGACAACCAAGCTGGAAGTGACACCAAACTGGCTGTTGACGATCTGTTCAAGCCTGAGTTCAAGGTCCATGACCCGGAGGCTAATTGGATCAATGGTGAGTGTTTTACAACTTCTAATCTTCCCGCTGGATGTGGGGTTCCTGGTAATTCCTTCATCAATTAACGAATTTGCTTGGGGTACTGAAATGGTTTGTATTTACTTAAACAAACCTGGACATTTCTGGGTTTATGCTAATTTTCTTGTTTTCACTCACTCAGCATGTATAAGGCTTTTACAAGTCGTGCACTGCCTCTTCTTTATGATTCATAGAAGGCCAAAAATATAACAAATGAGGCATAGTCTTCATGCCAGATTGGTAGTAGCTATAGAAAACTGCCTACATTACATATACCCCAACATACATATGTTTATACAAAACACACCCTACTTCACATTAATGACATCTCTATGAGTTCGGAGGTAACCAACAGCAATTCTTTTATGTAATAATACAGGGATGACATCGCTGTCTCTCTCTCGCTTTTACTAGGCGTGCATTGCCTCTTTTTTATTTCTTTATGATTCACAGAAGGCCAAAAATATCACAAATGAGAGCATAGTTTTTATGACAGATTGGTAGTAGCTGTGGAAAACTTCCTACATTGCATATACCCCAACTTCACGTACATATGTTTATACAAAACGCACCCTACTTGACATTAATGACATCTCTATGAGTTCGGAGGTAAACAACAGCAATTCCTTTGTTCAGTAATGGAGGGATGACATGTCTCTCTCTCTGCCGTCTCTCCTGCTTTTACAGTGCATGGCAAGGCGGGCTGATGTTTCACCCTAGCTTTGCCGTGCATGTAGTTATGCAAATTTAGATGTTTGGATTTATTTCCTCTCTGCTTATTTACATTGTATTGATTCCTTATTTGCCAGAAGGGGATCATATGTTAAGCCTGGGAGACCTTGGCTGGAAATAAACCGCATCAAGTGAAGTGCAAGTGAATCTGATTATGGTTTGCTTAGGGGGAGGGAGAAGATAGAGATACCTCAAAGGGGAAGGATGGGCAGTATTGTGGTATTCCCGCAATTCTCCCCGCCAGTCTCCTTTGCTGCGGATTAGTCTGTTTGTTTGGCTTTCCTCTTCGTTGCGCATCGACTGCGTGACTCTTACTCCGCGCCAGGGGCAAGAGAAAGAGGCAAGGCCTCTCTGTCCATCAATATTTCATTCTCGGGTGACATTTTTCCACTATCTGCACAACGCCATCTCATTCCCTGAGCTGACCTCAGGCTAGACAGAGAGAGCACCAATGTTGTGCGATGAGGCAGTCAGAAAAGTCAGCTTTATAGGGTGGTTTGTGGATGGATGGGGCAAAATAGACCCCAGACAAATGGGAGAAGATAACAGACAGACGGGCGGGAGGAAAGATTGATCGCTAGGATTTGGAGTAAAGGATTTTTTCCCCCTAAGTTAGAGGCTTTGGAGGATTTGGCTGGAACGTCTTCAGTCTCTGTCTACATAGAGATAATCTGAAGGGGTATGTCATGTGATCTAATGAATAAACACATGGTCCAAATGGGATGTAGGACGGTGTAATTGGTGTAATAAATTTAGTTACACAGTAACTAATCACTATTAAGATTAAATTTGTTTCATGTAAATGGAACAGGAAGTAAGCAAATACACTTCTTAGATGTATATTACGGGTACATTACAGGATGGGTGTATGTTCAATGTAGATATTTTTTATATTTGATTAGCATGAAAATAATAGCTACAACAAAGAGAGACGTCTTTATTGCTATTATTATTTTGAATCATCTGTTGACTTTATGAAAGAGGTTAAAGAAGAAAAATATTTAAAAAAAATGTTGTGTTTCCCTGATTAACTCAGTTTTGAACGAACACTGGCTGGTGCAGATTATGATATGAAAGCAAGGTGAACTAGCCACAGGTGGGATCAACTACAGGCATCCAAGGGTGGGGGAGGCTGCATAGATCTAGTTGAGGTCACTATTAACTTCCACTCCTGTTGTGAGATCACAACCAGAGCCTTTTCTACATGGCTCGTGTTTCCAAAAAAGAACAATTTTAACTTGAAACTTCTTTATTTAGTACTTTTCCTGGTTTTAATCAGTCAGTGATGAGTTGTGGAGAGAGAGAGAGACCGCTGACAATAATTGGGCTGTCAGTAAAAATCTCCTGACTGATGAACACTGAAGGAATTCTAAAGGACCCAGATTGTTTGCAGAGCAATGAAGATACCATCATTTGTTATGGTTTAGATTGAGAAACCCCATAGCTGCAAAAAAAAAAATGACATATTTGTGTATTTTCTAGTAGAAGCACTGTGATTCATCAGGTATTCACCTCCATTTCCCTGGTAATAGATCCAGGTTTTCACAAGGCATTGTTTCTATGCAGCTCCTCACCACCTCACCTTGATGCTGATGACTATTATCTTCAGTTATGTGTAGTTTGGACTGGTTTGAATGTGCACCTGTTGATTTAGCTCACGCATCAATGAGATCAGACTATAAATAGCCTTCTTAGATTCGTAATATTATCATAACATTATTTATTAAAGGCATCCATTTACAGAATGACAGTTCCATGCAGCACTGTTTGACATCTCTGCAGCGTTGCATTGAAATTAATTGTTATTCTCATGTTGATATGGTCATCCTTGATGAAGATCTGTGTGGAGATTACAGAGAGACATCTGGTTAGGTCTGTGCTTGTGTGTTTGCGCGGTGGGTTTTTGCTTTTTCACACTGACGCGTGTGATACAGAAAGTCTCGTTCAGCTGCTTGCACACATGATTCAGGGAGTCACTTTTCATCAGTATGGTGACAGGTGCCCCTCACAGGCTGGGCACCCTCAGACTGTCATTGACATTCTGGTGAGACAGACTGGCATCATCATATTTCATTCTCAGTGGCCCATTTTGGACATAATAGGACAATGTTTTTGATTTGTACTCACAACGTACAGCAAAATGCAAGGTATGCAGTGAAACATAATCCTATCTCCAACCTCCCATCTATATTTGGGTGCGTTAATTACCCACATGATTAAATATCTCATTGTATTGCGGACGTGTCTTCTCACATTTTTTATCGCTGAAGACATAAATTGCACTTGAAAGAGGTGATGGTATGTTACCTCGATGCAAAGATGTGAGTGGATGCCAAGTTGAGTGAAAAAAAAATAAAAAGCTTACCCCAAGGTTGCATGACTGGATGGAGACAATAGGAAAAAAAAGGAGTCCTTTGTGACTACTGAGCTTAATAAGTGGTTGAGCTGTCACAAACATACACCCACTTGTGTTGACATTCTTTTGTAATAGTGAAACTACTATATAATCTCTATAACACTAGCCACTATTACACTTAATGACTATCTTAATGTAATGTGAATTGTTTTGCTAATAACCTTGAAATTATGTACAGTAATATTTAATAGGCTTGCTTGGTAATCCTCTATTAAAACAAATTAATTTTGATTGATTTTCAGCAAAAGTATCTATTTCACATGAGTAAATGTATGAAAATAGCTTGGCCTCACAGGATATTCTGGTGAAATGCCCTTGAAGTGATCTGCAGGCCTGCTGGGGCACTGCAAACGAGAACCATTCGTTCTGATGCTCATTTGTATCTTCACTAGAGACATGGCGTATGATGTCATGATGAACTTTGCTACCACTGTTCCCCGTTGGGTGAGCCACTTACCTTAGCTCACACAGGAGCACTGACACATCCCATTACTCTCACTATGCGACAGTATTTGGTGAATCGCTCTTTTTCTTCAACATGTTTTACTCCTAATCATGAATTTAGCATGACTGAGTGAAGTCTAGTCAAGGTATCATTTAGTCACTTCATTTAATGCAATATTTAGTGTTTTTAAAAGTACTGCGCTTTTACCGCTTCGGCTGAACATGGTTGCCTCGTTATATTTATATAGATATCGAGGTCATTGTATGCCCATACTCCATGACTTTAGAGTGAGAATGGGTTGATGTGGAAGATTTTAAAAGGCAAAGACAGAGATGACATCTGCCAGTCAAAATACTGACTGTTGTACTTTATTTTTAGCTCTTTGAAATCATTTTTCTTTCTTCTTTCCATAATAGATATTGTGAATTATCATACCTTAATTATTTCTGATACATTGCGTATTGCAGAATTGCCTTTGTTGTGATATATATCATTAGTGAGGAAGAATCTGAGCTCACCTGTGATTTCCACCCCTAGTTGGGTCAGTTGTCACAATTGAATTGAAGTTGTATGCTCAAAGGTACACATGTATGTCATGGATGCATAGGCATTATATAGCATAGAATATATAGCAAGTGTAAAGCATATTCTAGTTGAATGTCAATGTCTGACCATGGTCTGATTTGGAATAGATTATTCACCAGATGACTAATTGCTCAGATCAGGCTTTTTTTTTTGTGTTGAACCGTCAACCCACCTTGATTTTCTTTAATTTCCCTAATTAGCTACACGATCAAGCCAATTAATCCCCATTCCCCTGCCACTCAGCGTGGTGGCGATAGGACTAAAAGATCAGCCATGCCGCTGTCAGCTGACAAGGATCCGCAAATTTGCAACATATGGATCGATGGGAGGAAAACAGCATCTTGGAAAAAAAAAAAGTAAATTACACTCTTTTAATACTGTTTTTCCACTTGCATGATTTTCAGCATCATTCTCGGGGGTTAATTAGGAATTGCAGGCTCTGGTGCCTCCCATTAATTAACATTAGAGACTCCCCAAGCTGTGCTGGGAACTGCTGGTAAAGCATCAGTGCAGAGAAGATGGTGCGTGTACACATGCATGCATGCGTGTGTGTTTCCCCCTGTTTGTTTGTCTAGACATGCAAATTCGTGTGCGTGTAGCACATACACACATCTGTTAGAGCATGAAGGTTGTTAATGGCTACATGCTGCTGCTTGGCAGCTCTTTAGTTGAAAAGCAGGCGGATAGCTCTGGATGCACAGACAGATGGACGCGCGCATGTAAATGATCTGTCTCGTCCTCCTCCTCAAAAGATTTGATATTCTGATTGGCTCATTTTTGTGATTACCAACGCCACCCAACACTAAGTTGAGCCCCCCAAGCCTTGCGCATCACTCTTCTCCATCTTCCATTAAGCTCTTGTGAGGCAAATTTATTTTCTTTTCTTTTGCAGCTCTTGCCATGCCCATTATCACTGTCAGTGAGCAGTGAGGGTCACTGAATAAAAAGGAAAAATTTAATTCTCCAATGCTCTCTCTGTGCCCTATCTCAATGGGTGATTTTCAAGGGAGACAGTGCTGAAGTAACACATTAGCTAAGCCATTAGTGGATCAGAAGTCTGGTGCTTCAGGGCTGTTACGAAAACTACTAATTTCGAAGTATATTTGCATAATTATCCGCCTTGAAAAATTTGACAGATACAGAACAATGGCCTGCCATTAAAACAGGTCTGTGAGGAAACTGTCGAAAAAAGAGTCACAAAGTGCAAAAATTAAATGTCTGTCACACTCTGCAGAAAGAGCTCTTCTTCACCCTCTGTGTGAGAGAGGCAGAGAGTATATGACAGCTGAAGAAAATGTTCTCGTCCATTGATTCCCCACTAACAGAAAATGATACCATCAGTGTCAATCAACAACATGAATTTTAACTTTGAGAGGGAAGTCACACTCTCCCCCTGGATTCCCCTTTTTTTTTAAATGCATTGTTTTCGTATCCTTCTGAACCATATGGATAAAACCTCAGCGCAGGTTACCTTCACGGCACCGTGCTGTCTGTCTAACTCCATTAGGGTGACATTGAAATGTCGCTTTAGCTGATTCCCGATCGAAATGTGTATCAGTGATTGAAGGGATGATCAGCGCTTATTTTTTTTCTAGCTGATGCTATCAGAGGTTGTCTGCATAGCGAGAGAAAAGAGGGAGAGAGAGAGGAAGAGAGAGAGAGAGGCGGTGAGGCTGGTGATCAGAGTATGAAGTTGGCTGTAGGCTATAACATGACAGTCTGTAGTTTACAGTTTAGACATTTTTTTTAATATCATATAGCCCAATATAACAAATAACAAATTTGCCTCAAGGTGCGTTACAATTGATACACCATTTATCCTTGGACCCTCAATTAAATACGAAAATAAAAGAATGAAAAAAATATATATTTTAAAAGGGGAAAAACATTACACCCATCTATTAAAAAAAACGTAATATCTCTGCATCCCAATGTATCCATGAAGCAAATTCAAGCACAGCTCTCTTTTTTTCTTCATGGAGCCTTTATAACGATGGTTGTAACTAATCACTGCCCCCTTGATATGTGGTCTGTTTTCGCCGCTGCGCGGGGATAATAAGGCAGGGTATGTCTGGCCTAATGATCATGCGGTGTAATCGTTAATGGCCAGTCGGTGGGATTCCAATGTGGCGGGGTATTGATTGGCTCACACCTGGCTGTGGAGGGAAGACAGTGATGTATTGGATGAAGGTGAATAGCTGACAGGTCTCAGCAGCAGGCCTGTAGTATGTTAAAGCCACCGGTCACAGCCCATACACACTGAGAGTAAACAGCTCCGGCTGTGACTGCAATTCGTTTAATAGCGGAAAAGAGGATTTCAGAGCTGAAGAGCTCAAAACTACGGTCACACGTATCTGTTAATTGAAGAAGATAATTGCTGTTTTATAGTATCAGTAGTACTAATATCATCAAACTTTTCTAACACTGCTATTAATTTTTCTACCTGACTGTCTTGCAGTGATTTTGTAGCAGACTGCAGTGAAAATTGCTTGGTGCCTCAAGGTTTGCTATATCTCTTATTCTAGTGTAGGTTAGTTAAAAGAAATTTGTTGCGGGTAAATGCAGTGTCAAGCATTTTGTTTGACGGTGGAGAAAAGTACGCAGTTTGTGTTCCCTTTATTCAGATTTCCATCCAAAAAGTAGATGGGAGGCTTTAAAACGATGCAGGTGTATCACAAATTAAAAATAAAACACAGTTTGCATCCGAATGCCAAATGATTTGGAAGGGAATAAATTAGGCTTGGATGAATAAAACCGTCTCAAAAACACACCTACTGTGTGGCCTTGATGGATTTTTCCACTCTGTTCCAAGTCAGGAGCTGCATTTCAAAATAATATGACTCTGTCTCCTGAATAGAATAGAGTTTTTATTGTCATTGCACAAAACAGAAATACAGCAATGTATCTCCCTGAGCTCATACAGTAGTACATAAAATAGAAGGGTGCAAAAAAGTACATACATATAACAATGCAATTGTCAAGCTAGTGCATAAACCAGGTTCAAGTGTCCTGAATAGAGGGTACAGATTTAGATAGAGCATGTGATGAGTCATTAAAATTTCGTAGTCTGAATAATTTGCTTAGGATCACCTCCTTGCCCTTAGACTAGACACACATGAATGAAAGAGAAAAGCGTTACTTGCTGTTCATTTGATCCATATTTAAGATCGCCTCCTTGCCCTCAGACTAATTTGAATGAAAAAGAAAAATGTTATTTGCTGTTCATTCGATCCATGTTTCATTTCAATTCAGTTCTGACCTGCTGTTTCATTCTGTGATTAAGTAGATCCATTAGACAATTAATGTCAGTTTTCCATGGCTCAGCAATGCTAGTTGTATTGGAAGGAATTATATTATTTTTCGACATTACAGGTACAATCACTTTCTGTTTTACCTCAAAATATATTGGCCCCATAAATACCCTTTAAACCTTGAATAGGTGTCAAAACAAGCCTCGGAGCCCTCAGCTATAGAGCTCTTAAAGGGAAGGGGAGGGGGGATTGATAATTGATGGGTAAAAAAAATAATAAGGACGAACTTTTGCAACTCTGCTATGGGAGCTTAATACATCCATGTGTGGGAGAGAATATACTATACTATACTGGCTTATTATTTTCTTTTCTGTTTAAGCATATATTAATAACTACTGTGCTCGGATATTTCTGTGTACTTCTTATGAAGTATTAATTAAAAAGGAAAATCATGTGTGGGAGTGGTTAGTTGCAATCGTGGAGGACGATTTGGAGTGGTTCTTAGTCTCTAAAGAGGAGTGAAAGATCACAGTCCCCATGTTAAAATATGGCACTTCATCACAAGAAGCATACTTTGCTTATTGTTACTGTAACCCTGCTGGGTTACTCTGATGGTGTCACTTCAAAACATGTCCCTGTGTCACACTGAACTAAACAGTGGTTCCTAACAATAATTCTTATTATTACAGATACCTGCATGGGTTAATTTTGATTAACATTACTATCAACCTGCTGTTAAAGACTAAAAAAGACTATTGATTAAAAGTAAACTAAAATACTTTGGATTTTCTTTGACTGATAGTAGACTAAATTTGACAAAATGTGACTTAAAACTAATAAGGGCATTTAATACAAGACTATGACAAAACTAAATTGAAAAATATCTGACAAAATGAACACTGGCCAATATAATATCTTCATATGTAAGGCCAATACCAATCCCTTGCTTCTGGTTCAATGACACTGCTTTAAAAGAAAAAAAAAAAAAAACAGAAGAAACTTTTCAACATCTCACAAAAGTTGAGTTTTTTTGTTGTCCCTTTAGGGGCTCTATACCTAAACGTCTACTGCCGACTTACTCTTGCAAACGGTAGCTGAAAACCCGGGGCTGTAATTTTGCATAATGGTCGTCATCGCAGTCACAAAAGCTCTTAACTTTACAAGCCACGCTCCAATCTGTACTAGGCTATGTGTGTTGTTGAGGTACCTGTAAATGTGGACTTTATTTCGTCCTACTCTATCACACACTAGTGTGGAGGGGCATCACTATGGCGACCGTTGATGCAACTTTTTAAGCCATTACATTTGATAGAGAGGAATACACTAGGCTGTGGTTATGGTACAATGGTATTTGCCTGCAAGGTCATTAACATAATAGCAACACTAATGTTTAAATACAAAACATTTTTTTTAAATACTCAGAAACCATTCATCACATATTTTATTCTTCTAATAAAAGATGCTGATGCCTGATCTTTTTAGGAAACTATTTCAATCATACGCATACTATAAACTTAATAAACTTAAGAATTCTGCCTTTTGAACTGCAATAATAGGCTAAATAGAGGAATTATGCTCTTTCATGAGGCAACGTTCAGATGTGGCTTCATAGAGAGGAGTTAGAGGCAGGCTCGTGGCTTGTTGGAATTACCATTATTTCTTTCTCCTCTGTGTGCAACCTTGTCTTTGACCCAGTCGACGGCAGATGGATGTGTCAGTAATGTGCAGCTCACTGTAAATGTGTGCAACTGTTTTGTAAGGATTGGTCCATTGGTCAATTACTGCAATCGCTTTTTTTTTTCTCAAACATATTTTTATTGATTTTTTTCACAGTCGCAAATCTACTGTAGATACAAAAAAGATTAAAAAAAATAAAAATCCTAACCCTCCCCGTTGCCCTCCCACACATCTTAACAAGCCACAACTGAAATTCAAACACAATAATATATTGTTATTTCGGTGCTTGGTTGGTTATCCTGTAAATAGCAGTTGACATGATGGTGATGTTTTTTATATTCTTAAATATGACCATAATCCCCCTCTAATGACAAGTAATTTTAGTTGCCTAAATTTAACCACATCTTAGAGGTGGCAGATTTGAAAACACAATTACAGTCACCTCTGTAGCAGTCACATCAGTTTTAGAAATAACTGACAGTTCCTCATTTAGCTGTGACAATTCCCTAATTTTTTAAAACATTTTGTTCTACATATGCCGAACAACTCAAATCTTGCTCGGAATTAACCGCGGTATCGCCTGACAACTTAATTCAGATGCCAAACAGTGTTTGACTTTTTTTTTTTTTAAGGTGTTCTTCCTGGCTAAGACTTGTTGAGGTCAAATGATTGACAGAGAGCTAATCCTCATGTAATCCTCTAGGCACGCCAGCAATAAGAAATCCCATGTTCACCCGTGACATGCATGCACTTTTGCAAGGGCTCTTGCAAAAGTGTGAAATATTATTTTGTCTAAGGTCTGCATATGGTGTTCCTTGATATAAGTACTCTACAGTCGGTCTCAGTGACATCATTGCTTGCGGTATGCTTCTGGTGAATACACATTTACACACAAGCCTCTGTATGGCTGTCCCCTTGTGTCATGAGGGCCAATGCATTATGGAGTGACATTCATATCCCATCTTTAACCTGCACAACCCTGCCATTGGGCTGTGACATTTCACTTCATTAAGTCCTCAGTACATTTGATGTTCCGTCTGAGATTCAGGGCCAGTGGGTAAGGCCGGCAGTTGACGATGAATTAAACATGGCGTTCAGGTTTAAATATAGCCATCTTGGGACAAAAGCAGCTGTATCTCATTTCCCTCTCCTATCCTCTGACATCATCACATGCTGGCATATGTTCTATATATATATATATTTTAATGACAACAAATCCAAAAAAAGGAAGTCTATTAAAATTGCTAAAACCTCATCAATGAGCTACACATTTGGATTGCCTGACATTTTTCTATGCCCGCAGCAACTGTATTTTCTTTTTTTTTTAAATACTGCATACGTTATCCTTCTTCCTTAAATACTCAACAGTGCCCCTAATGTGTATAAATCTGCATCAGAAAAAAACATGATGCCCGCTACCATACTGCTACATGCTTCTGTTTGTGTAAAATACGCTAAAAATGTCAGTGCCAAACTGTTTTAAAAAAGTACATTTTTAAAAAAATACAATTACATATTTGTAAACTGTAATTATATAAGTTTGCATGTCCTCCTCGTGTCTGCTAGGGTTTTGTCCGGCTTCCTCCCACAGTCCAAAAACATGCTTAGATTAATTAGAGATTCTAAATCGCCCGCAGGTATGTGTGTGTGTGTGTGTGTGTGTGTGTGTGAGTGAGTGAATGGTGTGTGGTGCCCCACGGTAGACTGGCGACCTGTCTCTCGTCCAAAGCACGCTGGCATTGGCTCCAGCAGATCCCCGTGACCCTAGTGAGGAATAAGCGGGTCAGAGAAAATGGATGGATGGATGGGGGCTTGATAGCATTTCTAATGTGTCATTGGACATTTTGAACTCTCCCCTGGTCAGTGCGGCAGACTATTTCTGTCATCCATCATGAACTGATGGATGTGTTCAGGGCGTTTTCTTACTTATCATGGCTCATATGCTGCGTCTGGTTTGTGGATTTTTGTGTTATTACTGGGCTTGGATGCAGCTACCCTAAGACTGATCCATGCACTACTGGCTACCGGATTGAAATAAGACTTAAACAATAAGAATAAATACATTTAAATGTTACAAAGCTACTGCATATCAGTGAATTCATGTTGATTCAGGGAACTGTTAGGGGGAAAGGAGAGTCTACACCAACTACAAAAGGGGGTGGATTGAGATTTTTTGGCTTCACTTTTTGGGGAGCTGTCATGTTGTTCATGTTAATTAGCCATAAACCTTGTTTGTGTGCCTCTTATTATTTATTCATTACTTGAATTTGGACAAAGCAATGATACACAGTGGTGTCCTGACGATTATTACCTTTAGGGGGTTATGAAATCACCCGACATGTCGTTCTAGAGTGCACATGGTCAAATGACTTGTAATTCAGTGTGACAGCACATTCAAATAGCTGCAGTGAATAATGTTTGTGTGAGCGTGAGTGCGTTTCCTAGCATGCACCAAGCGTTGAGTTATCGAAGGTAGTTGGTGTGTTTACGCTACCGGCTGCAACTGCAGGGGTTAAATGTAATATTGGCCTGCAAAAAATAATGTGTGTCATAAATTAGCAGTGAATATAAAATGAGCTCCCGGAACTCCTTTCCTTACGAGCGTGTTTGCTTTTTGTTTTTTTCTTTTTTTCTTTCTTTAATGAGGCTATGATTAACACATTCAATAATGTGCGCCATGCCGTCACACTCGCTTTGCATTGCAAATCAGAGGCGGATCATATCAAGGCTTGCTTGCGGAGCAGTCGATGAAGAGAAATTAATAAAGAGGAATCAATGAGCTGCGTTAGCTCAGGTCCATCTTTCAGCAGGCTTTGAAATGCTCTTGCTCATAGGTTGAGGAGAAACAAACCCATTACGTCCTATATATTCTTCAAACCCTTGAAGCAACACTCAGCCACTTTAAGAAATAAAAAGGCAGCGCTCGCTATGAGATACAGAGGATACCAATTAAAGTGAGGCTGTGAAGCGTGTCAGTGCCACCTGTCCATCTGAAGAAAGTGTCTGCCATTGTTCTTTTGGTACATTTTAAGTAAAAGCAAACAGTCATCACTCAGACCACGTTGATCAAGCACGTTTCCACACAATTCACTGAAAGCAATGTACCTGCAAAGATAATTACACATGTTAAGCTTTTCAAAATCATTGTACAACTCAGTGATAATTATTTTGATCTGAAGAAGGATGGATGGTTGTGTTGATAATAGAAGAAATACCACAGTACCACACAACAGCATACCAATACAAGACAAAAGAGTAACAGAATTTAATCTGCTTTCTTTCATAATATGAGGTGCAGTGAAAAAATATAACAATGCTTTAATCTAAAATGATTTATTCTTGTAGCCTAAGATATTAAATTTAGATCCTGACCAAAGTAATTATATCAGTATAATTTATTTATGTTTCCACATTGTTACTTGTTTTACACTGTATTTACTCTACTTCTCCATTATATTCTACTCTACTTGGACACAGCATGGACACAGTATATTCACCATCTGTGCAATACAGTCACATTAGGTGGCAACAACTTGTGCTTCATGCTTATATTGCCCTTTATTAACAGAAAGGAAATGCAAAGCATGATAACACTAAGCTAGGATTCTCCACCCTTTTTTGTGGCAAAAAAACAAAACCAAAACAAATAATTTTGCTATTACGGATTAAATTAATTGTAACAATTTCGTTTTTTTTCTCATTTTTTGACTCATAACTCAAAGATGAGTCAATATTTTAAGGTCATACTTTTTCTTTTTCCTTGGATTTATTTGAAATTTTGATACCCATGACATGAAATATTTGTGGTTTTAAGCACAAAAAAATCATCTCTGCTTTCAAGCTTCTCTCTGAATCGCGAAAAAAATCTCCCGAAGGCTCATTTTAAGGCACAGTTTCTGAATATGTGCATTTCTCTGCGGGTCAGTATTCACACAACACCTGCTTATAATCCAAAAATATGTTTAAATCTCAGTTTCTTCGATATGGGACTTTAAATTTGTAAGTTGAGTGTACTTTTGCATCCCGTCATGGTAAAACACTGTGTTGTTTGTTGTGTTCTTTTAGCGCAAAGCTTTTTGCTGCGCAGTGAGTCCCGATGAGGTGACCTGTAGTGATGAAAGTCCTTGAGATAATGGAAATGTTCCTGTTAGAGCCACTGGGGAAGTGCCGGTTACAGGCATAAGTGCTGACTGTACGGAACATTGCGGCATCCAGGTGCAGACTGGGAGGCTGGAAAGACACCTTTAAAAAGGACTCCGCTGCTTCCCTGAAGTTTACCCTTAAGGGAACAGGTCTAGTAACATTAACGTCAAGAGAAACGCCTGTGTTGATCACCTGCCTTTGTTCCTGACATTGTTTTCAGATGAAGGTGAGGACAAGAGAAAGAAGAGCAATGTGATGAAGATGGAATAGAAAATGGCTGTACTTTTTCTTTTACATAAAAGCATCTTCATCTACATTTGTGACAGTAGTGCATACATTGCTAAATGAATTCCTGCTGCATCTCATTCTTAGCCTGCATGTCTAGTAACATATGAGACGGGAACTTGATGGCGTCGAGGTGGGTGCTCAGCACACATAAGAGGAAGCTCTTGAAACCAGCCGTCCATGTTCTTCATATAAATTAGCCGCAGTTCTGATAAAAATGAAGTGTGTCATCATTAGCGCCTGGTGTGGGTGAGATGAAATGAGCATATTAATCGTAATGGACAAGGCTAATGCATGCAAACCCATGCAGTGCAAGAGTGTCTCACTAGTTGGTTTTGCACACACGGCATTTACCATGTGCCGTATGTATTACTGATGCAGAACTGAATGCTGTTAATACTAATACGGATTCAAACCCACTGGCACGTGACCCTTGGACAGTGTACATAACACCAACACGTTAATTACAAAGATTCACAATAGCTTGTTAAATAATGCTCAGTAATTAATTAAATCCCTTTATTGATGATGTCTAAAAGGTTCCTGTTGTAGAGAAGGTGTTGTGTTAATCTATCTCTTAACCTTCTAATCTAATCACAGAATGTCACCCATTTATTTCTCTGGTGGTCGCCCCGCGGGGAAAAAAGAATAGTTAGAGGCTAGAGGGATTGCAGAGGGGTGCTCTAATTTAAAACACCCCCACTGCTCCTATTTTGTCTAACAAAGTACATTGGTGAATTCAGAGCAACGTGAGACATTATTGGATGCAACTTGTGCCGCTTAGACAAATCAGATGTTGTTGAACACATCACTCACCGTTTATTCTAATTTGCTGCTGTACAACTTTAAACTCTGGGACTGAATGCAATGGAAGTATACGAAGGGAAAACAACCAAATGTGGAAGCCTGTCTCCATATAACATACTCTCATGAATCACATATGATATCTAATGAAAAGTCCTACTTTATTTGTTTCGTGCATAATCCTACAAATGCCCAGCAACATGAGCGATCAGCTCCATCTGCCCCACCAGAAGCAACATTTAACAAAGCTGTAACATAAAAACACCCTTTTGATCATATTTCATCTGAGAAATGTGCAGAATTACTGTTCAGTGAATGTATAGTCAGGTTTTCATTGTTGCTATTGACTCTACACAAGGCCTATGTATGACTTTATGTATATTATAAGGGCATTTTATAATGTGGTTAAGGTCTGGTTAGGTCTAGGCACAAAAAATAAAGACAAGGTAACGCTTTATATAGAGAATACTCTACGTTTAGATATGTCAATCTCATTACATGGGATGTATATGTGAGGTAGGAGTGCCTTTACGTATAAACAGTGAATGAGAACAGCCCGCTCCAAACTAGACAATCTTTTGAGTTGTCAACACAATCTCTCTGTCAAAGATCTGCTCAGTGCCTTACACTTACATATTTGTTTATATATCAGTGTAAATCTACAAGTAATCAAATACAAAATGTAAGTTTTGCTTCTCTTATTCACTTGCTGTTCTCTCCCTCACTCACTCCCTCACTCTGCTGGTATCCTGCCCTCCCAGATGTGTCATATTACATAGCTACACATATAACACAAGACTATAGGCTGTGGGCTACTTCATGTTGAGCGTAATTTACTGTAGCTTAAGCTGTAAAACTACCAGCAGGCACACACACATGCACACACACACACAAAACACAGTTGCACAGTTACAATGAAATATGTGCAGCAATTACAGACAGATCTACTCCAAGGATCAAACCACACTTTATGTGATGCTGCACTATGCCTGCATGTGCACTGCTTGGCTATGGTATGGAAGTGTAGGCTAAAAAACAACATGGAGGATACAGCAATTAGGGAGAATTTTAAAGGTCCATGAGTCCCTATAAAAGGTTTGTGTAAAGGTTCCTTCAGTGGAAAATTGCTAGTTGAGAATCTCTTAAGACTAAGATAATTAATGCAATATATTTTTCTGGCTATTGGCATCAATAATATACCCACCTCAGGAAGATTTCAGGCATCATGGTTGCGAGTTCATCTTCTCAGTGGTGTTACTAGACAAATAAAGATTAACATCATGTGTATTTGATTATGTATCATTGGTCAAATTCCATTTAAACCATAATTATTATATTTGGTTATCAGACAAAGCAAACCCTGCAAGAACATGCATGCTAAACTGAAGTATGTGTCGACTCTTCACATCACCACATAAAAACAATGCAGCCACAGGTGACTGACTGGTGCCGCAATTGGAAGTGATTTCTCATGCTTTGCCACTCATTGCTCATTAACAACTGTTGTGCCAAGTAGTTGTTGTATTCATAATGTTGTTGTCATGCAGCTCTAAATGAGCTCTTCATATCATTAATTATGTCAATAATCTTTAGCATTTATCCCCCTGTTTCTTTTTACTAGTAAAAGCCTTCAATCCTACCAAGTGATCATACAGTCTAATTTTGCCATTTGTCCTCATCAACAGTGATATCATAAATCTGTATATTTGTTCATGCAAATCATGCATATGTTGTAGCTCTGCATACACACTATGCCACTTTGCTTTACACCAGGATGTTTTATTGTACCAGGGTACAGTATGAGTCCTACACAAGGAAAACAGTATGTCTGTACATGTTCTGCAAAGGCTGATAAAAATGATTCTGATTCTCCTTTTTTTCCCTTAACAAGAAACCTTATGTCTAATGGACCACTGGTGGCATTTTTAATTAAATACTGTGGGGCTAGCAGTGGCTGGATCTGAATCTTTACACTCCAGCAGATGCTACCATATTTGCTGTCAGCATCTGCAGAACCAAGCGCTCATGTTCTATAACAAGTTGGCTTTGAGCTTGACCAGCTGGGACATTTGGTGGAACCTTGGGGGCCAGAGACACAGCATTCAAACGTCACGCAACCTTGGCTAAATAATTGAGTGTGTGCCATGCATATTACATTGTGCCAGAGTTCCCACTTGGCCCCCAGACTTTCAGTTAGGCTTAAATTTGCTTTTCAATGTTTCTAACCCCCACCTCACTGTATTAAAGAAAAAACTGCGGCTAATGTAGCTAGGTCTGCTAAAATCAGGTGTTCTATGATTGTACTTGCAAAACATTTAATATTATGATAGAAGGCATTAGATTAGTGGACAAAAAATTATTAAATCCATGTGTTTTTTTTTTTCATCTTGAATATTAATATGTTGCTATAACAGTCCACTGTGAATAGAACCTGGTTCTAGGGATTTGTACCAGTTGTGCAAACCTAGAATCTCTATGAATTACATCCATCTTGGATGATTCTGCACATCTCAATCCATGTCCAGCTTGAACATTTAGTGCAAGTGTCATAAGTAGCTTTAGGCAAGATTTATTTTAATCATTTTCTTTGGGTGTAAAATATTTAGTAATTTGCAGAGTTGTCCAGGCAATATACATTATTTTCTTTCTGGTGAGAGGGCTTTTCAGCCACAAGAGGCTAGCGAGAGGTTAGCCATAGAGAGGTTAGTGCGGTTGGCCATAGGTGTTGACTTCAGTTCATCCCAAAGGTGGTGAATGGGATTGAGGTCAAGGCTCTCTGCAGCTCAGTGGAGTTCTGCCGCACCAAGCTGGGAAAGCCATTTCTTTATTAAGCTAGCGTTGGGCGTGGGGGCATGTTGAAACAGGGATGTGACTTATCTAAACACACTGCCCCAAATGTGCCTCAAATATCATCATATGGTGCAGCCCTGGGAAGAGATGTCTGGTCCAAGTCATAAAAAAACTGACACTGACTAGGTATGTGGACAGAATTCTGTTTCACTAACCTGCAAATAAGCTGTATGTAGTTACAGTACTTACTGCTACCTGCTAACATAATCATTTCCTCATGTGATCCAAAATATACATAATGACTCAAAAATGTATGATTTTTACTGGATTCTATAGCACTGAATGCTGTTACTCTTTATTGCCGCCTCTAGTCAGTGGGCAGAATTAATCTCTTCTTCCTGACAGGCATGGCAATGATGCGGGAAGAAAAATCTGGAGCTGGACAGTTAAAAACCCAACTAAATTGGGCGTTTTTTAAAGGAAAATTACAATGTGTCTCATGGCTCACTAAGTACAAACATTGGAAGGAAGATGTCATTACCCCGGCTTCTTCAAGGAGTCCGGTATATGGCTGTTTACCAAATTGCATGGGAAGAAATACTAACTGAGAATTTCAAGGAATTAATAATAGCAGTAGGGTTTTGAAATCTCAGTGAA
The DNA here is from genome assembly GCA_030544235.1 of Lepturacanthus savala. Lineage (NCBI taxonomy): Eukaryota > Metazoa > Chordata > Actinopteri > Scombriformes > Trichiuridae > Lepturacanthus > Lepturacanthus savala. The sequence continues at coordinate 11,291,235 of CM060470.1, read as the reverse complement.
GAGTGAGGTTTTCCATGGTGTAAATGTTTTCTTCACCTTTTGGTAAGTCCTTGGGGATATTTCTCAAAATTATTGTGCCACATGCTTGGCAACCCTTTGTGCATTGGTGCTGTATACCCCCCCCCCCCCCAAGCAAAACCCATAAAACATGTTCTAAACATTGTTCATTATAACTACAATATTTGTGGCTGCCATGTCCGATATTTTCAGGGAACACAGACCTGTCACCTTGCAGCTTCAATATATTGCATGTTATGAGTCCCTGCTGCTTGCTACTGGTTCACTTAGGACCACAACAACAGAGGTAATAAACAATCTCCTCCTTAGCTGACAGTACACTGCATATACATGGCCTTCTGTTCAACTCAATTGTGTAGGTAAACTCATCCGTTGTGACTAACGCCAGCCTGCAACATTGATAATGGATTACTGGTAATTCCAATGGGGAAAAAAAAGGAAAAACAAAATCCATCACAAAAAGGTTATGTTCATCATCGTCAGGGTGGCACAATCATTAAAGAAGATAATCTTTAAGCGTTAATAAGCTTTACTGCAATGTTTTAAGTCATATTTTCTTGTCTCATAATCAAGTATTCCTAAATGCACACCAAAGCTGCAGTGGTAAGCATGTGGCATGAACCATTATTTAATCTAAGCCTGGCAGAAAAAAGCAGAGACATTTCATTATTCATGGTGTTACAGGCGTAGGACATTACTTATATATTAGTCTTACTGTAGCTTGTTCTTTTTCAGCTACAGACATTCCATTATTTAAGGAGACAAGTGCAGAGCAGTACAGAAACCTACAGGACGTAATGTTCATAGGAATGAGTTCCTGTTGATCAGTTCTAAATATTCGTTTTTTAAGACATGAGCTGACATAGGGTAAAAAACGAAAGAATGGACACTGGATGAAATGTCATTTTGATAATTACAACAGGACCTAACTGGAGACAACAACTTTTGGAGGCATACAACAACAGCACATAATAAAATTTAGTGGCACTATATCAATTTTTGTTGAGCTTCTGTCATTTGTCCACTCACCTACTGAGAAATGAGAGCCACAACAATGAAGTAAGTGTCCTAGGGAAACTATGCTTTGATAAAGGTACCCTGAAATTAATAGAAACCTGGAGGAAAGGAAAGCAATTATGTTTTGAAAAATTACCAGAACTGAATAAAGATTTCCATTTAAAACATGTAAAACAACCAATGCAAGTCCTACTTTATTTGCACAAGGGTAGAGTATATTGTGGGCACGCGTGTGTGTCTGTGTGTGTATATGTGTGTGTGTGTGTGTGTGTATGTGGAAAGATGCTACACCAGAAAATCAGAATCATCAATCCAGTGCTAATTTAGTTGTAATTATAGTCTATTTCAGATTGTAAATGCTCATGTGTAATTGATGTGACATCAGCATTTGTGTGTGTTTGTTTAGGCAGTGAGTTCTGGCACTCCCCATTTATCACATATATAGTAACCAAAAAAACATAAAAAAAAAATTAAAAAAAAAAATATATAAAAAAATCATATACATGTGTAGTTTCTGGTGGCCTCTAGTGGTGAGGTTTCAGATTGCAACCGAATGAGCAATGTAATGACTGTGAAAAATAAGCCTATTCTACAAAAAGGGACCTTTAGGTAAACATTATTCCATTTGCTCCAATTATGATTCCAGTGAAATGACCTTGCGCAGAAACAGACATGACTCTAAGACATCTATTCTCAGCACGTCAAAGACCCAATTTCCACCTTAATATCAACCACTTGCTTTGTGCTGCCTGATTTGAATGAACCTCACACCTTATTGCTCCCTTCTCCCCATCTGTGTACACGGGGCTCAGCACCAAAATACCACACAGGCAGGCAAAGCAAAACCCAAGGTCAGAATAATACCACACTGTCATAGTGTGGTATTCAATATTGACATTGCCCTGCCACAAAAGTAGGGCCCCGAATTTGTTTTGCTTGATATAAATCATGCTTTCCTTTTTTTTATTATTATTATTTTTCTGCAACACATTTGATAACACCAGAAGAAACTTTATGAATCATAGTATATGCTGGGGAAACCGATTCCGCTGGCTGCAGGGTTGCATCTGAACCTGGTATCGGCAGCTGTTTGGGATTAGCCAAAGGATTTCTATAAAGACAGCTGTGTTTACTTGTTCATCACTGAATGACTCCCAGTGACACTGGATAAACTCAGAGAACCAGACATGACCCTCATCCCTCGTGTGCCTCCATTTAACCAGAAAGCAGAATAAATAAAGAAAAACAGAGGTATTGTGAGTCCGTGGTAACCCTTGTATCATTTCACTCCCCTCTCTAACCACCACAGGCTAAGTATCTAAAAAAAAAAGGCTCAGTGAAGTTGGAGTTACCATTGCTCCTTTGATTACGTAACCACATCCTCCCCAATGGTTCACATAGTGGTGGAACATGCAATGATTCACTATTTATTTTGCAGATGTGTAATGTAATTCACTAAAAAATTGTGTGATTTTCTTATGAGATGATAAATGGAGCTTATTATAGCATATGCTGCTTTATTCAACCCAATCACAGACTCCTTCATCAGCTGCTTGCCTCCATTAAACAGCAGTGTGTCTTTTCTGCCAGGTCTAATGGTATAATACTTGATTATAAGTGTTTTTGACTAATATAAAGAAACACGTCAATGGAATAAAAACACATAGAATTTAGGATTTGATTGCAAAAGCTTTTGATAGAAACAAGTTCAAATCAAATGCTGCTGACATAAATGTAAGTGTGTCTTTCATTAGCCAATACATGTACATGTAATTGCATATACACAAACACGCTTGCGTCTCCACAGCTTGGTTGATGTGTGATCATGTGTGAGAAATGTGATAATCAGCCAAGAAAACTCAGTTTTTTGAGTGTGAGTTTAGGAGTTCAGACAAGTAATTTTCATATTACTTGGTGAAATAAGAACCTTGACCATTCTTATTTGTCCTGAGGTCCCTTGGTAATAGATTTATACTATTGATATAATGATACCTATTACTGTGGATTCTGAACACTCATCAAAACTCGCAAGCAAACAACTATCAATAAAGCCAGATACAGACTCATATTTTACACACATTTTATTAAAAATTATGTTGCTTTCAGCTCAGCAACTATAGAAAAAACATGGGTCTATGCTTGCAGTGAGGTATAACGTTAATTATCTCTGTTTAGACAATAGGATACCATACATACATTAAATTCAAAAGTTTGAGGTCAGTCAGTCAGTCATTTTCTATACCTGCTTATTCCTCATTAGGGTCACAGGGGTCTGCTGGACCCAATTCCAGTGCGTTACGGCAAGAGGCAGGGATACACCCCAGATGGTCGCCAGCCAATCGTGGGGCACACACACCATTCAGTCACAAACTCACACCTATGGGCAATTTAGAGTCACCAATTAACCTCAGCATGTTTTTGGACTGTGGGAGGAAGCCCAAGTTTTTTTCAATGAAGATGATTTTAAACTAATCAGAAATACATTCTACGCATTGCTAATGTAAAAATAAATAAATAAATGATTATTCTAGCTGCAAATGTCTTTGGTGCAATATCTACATAAGTGTATAGAGGCCCATTTCCAGCAACTATCATTCCAGTGTTCTAATGGTACAATGTGTTTGCTCATTGCATCAGGAGGCTAATGTTATCAAATTTTCTATTCATTTTACAACTCATGGTGGTTAATAAAAGTGTGGCTTTTCATCAAAAAAACGAAATTGTCTGGGTGACCCCAAACTTTTGAACGGTAGTGTATCGGTACAATAATTTATAGAAATCCATTCAGTAATTATTGAGGTGTCCGACACTCCACAGACACACTGTTGAACTAAACAGCTCGTTGGGAGAGGTTGAGATTTACCTTCATACATTGCTTTAGGGGATAATAAACACTAGAATTAGTATGAGTTGCACATGGTCTATCATAATAACCACTATTATGCTGTTCTTTAATGTGCAAGATCTCATGCATACATCTAAAAAGCTGTCTGCGCACTTCTGTACAAAAGTACCGTTATCAGTGACATTCCCCCGATTCAATGACATTTATTTCTAAATCTTTGGTTATGACGCACAACAAACAACAAAGTAATTTCAAACCAATTCAGTTTGGTAGAAAAGATGTTTTCCAGGCTGTGCTATACAATGCTCTTACCATCAGTACAGAACATGCTATGTTTACCTAGAAAGTGGAAATCTTCCCTTTGTGTTTTTCTAGCTGTGAAATCTCACTTTTGATTCTCGCAGTTTGTACATCAGCCACTCAAAATTGAGCTTGTTTGGCTGCCGGCTGCATTGTTACTGTCTGGCTGTCACCATCTAATTTGAGGGGACAATGAGACTGAAAAAGTTTTTAATGACATCTTTGCAATAATAAACAAAATCTGCAGGCTGCTCCTGCCTGCTGTTGCTTTTGAAGTCTTGTAGCTTTTGAAATTCAGTTTCAATCTAACAGATGTTTTTCCCTTTTTCTTTTTTCTTTTTTTTGTTGTGGTTCTATACACAGACTCTGAAGTTATCTACAGAAACAGCGATGGCCACGTCATCAAGTTCAACATCCTCACAAATGAAACAGAGATTGTCTTGGCAAACACTACATTTGTAAGTAGAAGTTAGACTTGCATACCAAATCATAATCACAGTATAAATGTTGTCATAATAACTATCATTGTGAATAATAATTGACCCTACTGCATGTCTGTCTCATTTCTTTCTCACTAGGTAAACTTCAATGTGGCCAAGTATTCTGTCTCCCCTGACCTGAAATATGTACTCTTCGCTTATGATGTGAAACAGGTGAGTTCCTTAAAAACCTGCATCTTCATTGTTATTGCAGAAAAGACAGACCTTGTGACATGTTTTATATTTATTGTAGTGGGACTCTCCACCCTATATATAGAATATATAACAGGGTGCACACATACTCCTGTCTTGAGAAATCTGGTGGTTTCATGCAGTCTCATTCTGTTTACTTAAACTGCACAGGTAGGACATTGTTTATATGGACTATTGAAATGTGAGCAGACAGTCTGCTCTTTAAGTAAATGCTCTGCATCCAAAAGTACAGAGGTATTATCAGAAAAATGATTATATTTAATGTACCTGTCAGGCACAGTGGAGAGAACTCAGAAGCACACATCGGAAGGTCTTTAAATCTTTAGAGGAGCTTTAATGGCAAAAAAAGTCATTGAATAGAGAAACAGGCTGATGCAAAACGCCTTATCAGTCTGAGGTATGGGCCTGGCAAAAAGTATAGTGGCCAAATTATAAAAATTGAACGAGAGCTTGGCAAAAACACGAAAAGTACACTTAGTTCTATTAGGTGTTTGTGAAATCAAATAAATGTATCAGCATAGCAAGAACAATATTGCCTTTTGAAATTTAGTGAACTAAAGAGAGATATGAGCATTACATGGACATGATCAAGTAAAGTACAACATTAGGCTTAGATGAAGAAATTGTGTAAATTTCTGCTAACTTAATGATTATCATGTTTTCTTTTTTATGTATAGATCTTGAATGCCCATCAATGAAACAGATTCAGAGCATATTACTTATAAAAATACACTCATGCATACTGAGTTGACCTAAATCAAAATTAAAACGGTGGAGACAAAATATAAAAAAAACAAAAGTAAATCCCAATCCAAGCATGACTAAAAATTCCATATTGTGGACAACTGTAGGTAAAATTAGCTAAAATGATTTGTTTTAATCTGTTTGCTCAGACCACCAAGTATTGAGGGTTTTTTTTTCTCTTGCTGTTTTGAGTCTTTTTTCACATTTAGATTTTAAAAGGTTTTACTCATCCATATATTAATGTCAGTAAAGCAGGCAATGAGAGCACCGGAGACAGAGATGTACAATTGTGTATCATCAGCATAAAATTGTCACGGACAGCAATGTAGAGCAGGTAGTCCGAGCTAACAAGCCATCAGCAGCTGCTTTCAGATGTGACTGCTGGAAACTCAGAGAGTCTGCCAGACTTTGACAGTCACTAGAAGCAGATTCATGGCCTTTTTAAAAAGTTTCTGCAAGTGTTTTTTTATAGCAGAGCTAGTGCCTGTGCCTTGTATAATGCAAGGCTGATATAAAACAGTAGATGGCATTTTTACACTTTCAGCCTATGAAATGCAGATTTTTATAAATGTGGTATCAATGTCAGTGTTAACACCAGCACTGATGTCAAAACTATATAGAATATGTGTCACTTCAGTCCTCTGATGTACGTGTACAGGTTACAACACTGTTCTGACACTTCTGTAACTCACAGAGAGGTATGAGATTTGAGACCAAGCATACGTTCGAGATGTCAAGATGTTGTATCAAAAGCTCACGTTCCATCTTTCCACAGCACTACCACCTTCACCTTTCACTCAAATCTTGTATTTGGCTGTAAGAAAACAGTACCAGAGTGGTTAAAGCAAACCTATGGTGAAACATATAGTCATGGTTGAGTAAATATTTAAGGATCACTAGTCCTAGGTCAGCGGGAGATTAAAATTCCATTGTGTCCCATGTGCGACAGGCAGGTCACATTCATTTACGAATAAAGCGTAGGGCAGGCGAGAACTATAATTACCAGCTTTCCATCAGCGATAAGTAGATGCACAGGCAGATATGCAAATTGGCCCCTCCACTCTGGAAGGGATCAACTGTGAGGATCAGTGGCAGGGCGATTAATCAGATCTTATTTGCATATTTTGCATGAAGGGTTAGACTTATAATTTGGAACAATAGAGCCAGTAGCCAAAGGCTCAGTCCAATTTTAGCACAAGGTTATGTTGAAGGATGAATCGTATAGAAACTGTACTGTTGGCTTCTTTCTAATGTTTTTTTTTTTTTTTTTTTTTTTTTAATAATAACAGTATATTTTCCTCCCTGCTGATGCACAAATGCTTTATTAATGTTAGGTTCTTGCTTTGCCTTACTAAAAGTAAATAACGAGTAACACTGCAGTGTTTCTGCTTTTCTGCTTCTCTGAGTTCTTGTACAAACATATCCCATAGTTTGGTTTCATTTTTGTTAATAAATGTTTCTATATGAACAAAAAAGCACCACAGTATTTATTTTGAAAAAGCTACCTACATGTTCTATATGACCAATTACTTTTTTATTTCTAATAATTATCCACATTCTAACCAGTATCAGTGAATAAGAACAATGCAGCTGAAGTGGATTTCAGACTTTATCAAACAATGGTATGGTTTCAGTTTGATGAGAGGGAAGAACACAATACTCAAGCTTTATCCTTCAAGCCATCATTAGATAACATATGGGATTCCTCAGATTCAGCACATGCAACTCTTAATAATTTATTTTCTGTGATTTTGATTGACAACTTTTGGGTGACTAAGACCCAGTAAAACACAAAATTCCCCAATCTATGCTAAAGGTCCAATATCATGCATTTTTTCTGGGTTTTAGTTTTAAAGAACTCTCTTATTCGCCTTGCACAGCAGTGTGCTGGGAACCGCTATAGTCGATGAGTGTCACTGTGTGGCATCACAAAGTCAAAGGAAGTACAATCGAGCCGTGAAACAGCACATTTTCTGAATCCAGACTGTGTGCAGTTCTGTTTTTGTTTAATGTTAGTGTTTAATTCATGGGATATTTCTTTTTTACTTTTATTTAGAGTAAAACAAAACCCATGAAAATATCTATTTGCATGATACCGGACCTTTAACATCTGTGTAATTATCTTTGTTCTATTATTTGTGGCAGAATGGTAAAAAAAAACAACCCAGAGTTTGACACCTGTGTGATGAAAAGCAATAACACCAGTTATTTTAGGGAAAGGAAATTATTTTTCTGAAAGCTCCGTCTGCTATACACTGAATTAAATAAAACTATTGACACTTAGTGCCCAATTTCAGCACCTTGCTAGAGGGGAGACAGTGTGACTTCAGTGTACTTTGCATTTTTACCTGGTCTTTTAACAATGAATTGGATCAAATATTACAATAGGTGTTTTTTTTAGTTTTTATTCTTAGAAAGATATGAAGATTTTTGACTTTTTTCCATATAATATAATGGTTTTAGCACTTCGCCAAATCATCACTAAATCGATGGTATATGTATGACATTACAATGCAGTGTGGGAAATGCTGAATATGATATCTGCTGGGCTGAAAAAGAGGAAGAACTTCAGTCATGGTCCTTGTACAAAGTAAAGACACACACACACCCCTTGGGAAAGCTCAGCTGATGAACTGCTGAGCAGTGAAGGCAGAGAATCCTCTGGAAGGCAGTAGGCTGGATCACTCTCAGGCCTCAGGCGGTAAGGAAAACAGACATCAGTCAGGAGGAGACAGAGACGGAAAGCACATCATCACCTGATTTTTGGGGCTGTGTCTGGTGATGTCTGCTTTTGGTTCCCATAAAACATTGATGTAGATGCAGGAAAGCAATGTGCATTAGCTGGAAAGGTTAAAATCCCTCACATTTCAAAGTTGTTGATTTCAAGAGGAGATGCTCAGGATGAGGCAGACTTTATTACATATCTAACTTATTATCTGCAAATCCAATGAAAAGAACTAAACGTACAAAGGGTTATTTTTTTTAACCAATCGCAGTGAGTTGTCGGAGTTTCGTCATCGCCATGATGTTGCCAGGCAACAGGCGAGGACTACAGGGAGTTACTGCACTCAGCTACCAAATCATTAGTCACCTAACCCTACCTTCAAAACCACACATAATTGTTTTTAAAGTCTTAATATACATATTTGGGTTGGCACTTTAGTACATTTCTGAACCTTTCTGTCCTGAGGAGACTTAAACTCCTTAACTCAATGAGAAAAATGAACAATCCACTTATCAAATAATATTTTTTACTTCCAAGGTTTTTCTAAATCGATGATATACCATTTTTATCTTATAGCCATTCCGTTCATTTCATTCAGAGCATCCGAAGGCCATTGAAAACATGTAAGTTTTAGGTTCCGCCTTAAAAGTGTCAATAGAGAAACAACAAAGGCATGATTTATTATTTATTTATCATATTCTTTTCTTTTACTACTTATGCAATTTTAGTTCCACTCTTGTACCTTTCACTGTAATTTGTACAACAATTTGTTCAACTCCAGCTGTTTTTCAATGTTCTTCCTCCACCTGTTTAACTGTCATATGTCTAACTACTTTAGTTTCTCTGTCTTGAAACCTACCGCAAAAGCTTATTGAGCATTATTCCCTGCTTTCCTCCACTGGGACACACTCCAGTCCCCTATGAGAATAAGCCAATTTGAAGTGGTTGCAAGTTTAATCAACATATGGCGGCTCAGTCTCCAGAGGAAAACACTGATAGTTTTCATTTGTGCAAACCACAGATATCTTGAATGTCAACATTTCAGATGTGATGATGTAAGATCCGAAGATGTTTTTCTTAAGTTGCACTTTTCTCAGAAAAAGACATGAGACAAGCATGAAGATTCTCCAAAAGTTACATTGTAAGGTGTGGTTTATTAAGTATTCAGAATGCCTGTGTGTGTATGGCTTTTCCTGTTTTGATTAGTTCGTGATCAGTGGATAATCAGCGCTTCATCAGCTCTGATCAAAACAGGCAATAACTATAAGACCAGAAATACCAGATATCTGGTAGTGCCTTGTTTTCAAAGATGTAGATTACCCACAAATCTAAATATGGCTTGGAACATCCTGTTTGCAGCACAGGTTGTGTAATGCAATAGTTTTGTTCTGTGTTGGACAAAGGTTATTGTTGAACAGGTTCCTTGAACACAGCATTGTCGCACCAAAAAACAGTACAGTATTTGTGAAAATATACACGTACACTGATAAGATCCACATGTCAAACATTTAATGTATCTGCAGAACTGCAGAAACATAAACTGTCAAAGTTTCCCTTTGGGGAATGTGTTGCCTTTGCCAATTGACACAATTTAGAACGTTACAACAGCTAAGTAAACAGTCTCAGGTTTGTGCAATTTGTTTTTCATTAAATCAGAGAACAGGTTTTCTTACAACTGAGTAGTAAATTGTTCATTTTTTCTATAGAATTTACGATGTTTCAGAACGGGCCTGTTTGAACTTGCTGACAGCACTGAACAGCTGACAAGTGTGTGCATTTTATTAATGAGATGCCGAACATTTAATCCCCCCAGAGCAACACAAATTATCGACACAAGCCTCTTGACGGTGAAACATTTGGCGAAAGCTGGCAGAGACGCCAAGAATAGAATGACGATACCCTGTGCGAAGCAGTGCTTCCAGGTGCCAGGAGGTGCAGGGTGAAGAACAGTACACCAAAAAAAAAAAGAAATTAAATAAATGTGTTTCACCTATTGCTTCAGCAGATTGCTACTTGATTGCCATGAGGCGTGTCTTTAAATAATCAACTGCTGATTAGCAGAGATTTCATTCGTACAGAATCTAATTTTCCAACACAAATGCTCTTCAAATGTCAATAATATGAGGCTAGGCAACAGCACCTATAATTCTACCGTAGATGAAAATAGATCTGAATATTACATTTGCATTAACCCATTTACAGATAATGATATACAATTAGCGAGACACATAGTATCACCATCGTGTCTATAGATTCAGAATGCATATATTTCCATAAATATTGAGTGAAAAACACATACATTTCCTCAAAAGAAGGAAAAGGGAGTTATAAATCCAATGTGCCTCCCTTTTTAATGATACTGAGGGTTAGGAGTGCATTTCATTTTGAAATAGCATTTACATTTCTTACAGCTGCTTTATGTGCAGTTTCAAATTCAGATTTCATTTAGTTTATATAGATTATATAAAGCCACTTCAGCATACAGATGACATGTCTAGACATACAATTGCTCCTTGTCATCATTGTTAGAGCATCGTTTACACATCCAGCAACCATGATACTCGAATTTAATTGATGGAGCCAATATTTACATACGAAAATAATGTTATGCATATGTTGATGCTGCACTTGGGTTTTTTACATAATAGTGGATACATGGGCATATATTTATGAATAAAATACTGGGATTCCCTCGATGGGCTGTTAAACTCAACACCAAATTATCATCAGAGGCTATCCTCTCTCTTCAAAACACACAGATTGAAACCGGTAAAACCACCGAATGAAGCAGTGTCAAGTCAGAAAAGCTGTGCTTCTGTGATGCTCTACAGGGAGTGGCAGCAGGCGGCAAGCTGAGCTGCTGTTAAAATTAACTCAGGTTGCATCTTTAATAGTTTAAGATCCAGATGTTCAGGGGTATTTTATGGATCATCTATACATAAAAATGTAATCTTCTTCCTGTGTTGCTCTCGATATATTAAGATCCGCACTTCTGATGAATAACATACTTCATAAAAAAATGTGCCCAAAATGAAAAAAGAAGTGTGGCTTGAAATTGAATAAAAATCAATTATCAAATAGGATATTGATAGCCAATCATATACAATTGCTGCTTAGATTGAATTGTACATTCAAATATTTGGGGTAATGAAATAACAATATATTGAACATTGATCTAGTCTAGTTAATCTGTAAAAAAAACCCAAAAAAACACATATTTCCTATTTAAGCATGATCAACACTTTTATGGTCAGGCTTTGGTCACTCAGGGCATTTTAGGTATAAACCAGGGAATAAGCATAATTTCGGCATGAGGTAATGATTTTTTTTTTTTGACCTCTGGAATCATGCTGTCCCACTTCCTGTATTTTTCAAAAAACGTTGCCCCTGGATGGCAACAGTAAGGTACAGTGATGCAGTTAGGTTGTGTGTTTTTTTTTTATTATAGTGTTATGTAAATGTTTTCGAAACCCATTATTGACTACAATTAGAAATGTATATTCATTCATAAGTATTCCTTAGTTTGTGACAGCTCACAAGTCAGCAAACGTAATGAATTCTATGTACAACCAACCTCGTCTCCTAGAAATTGCATTATTTACGACTACACTGCAACGGCAAATAAGTACTATTAGGCTGAATTGTGTTTCCTGTCGACATGATCAGGACATGTTGATAAATAATTTATCTGGCCAGTTGCAATGCTGATACTGACTGTGTAAAATATCTAAATGACTTTTTAATGGTATATATGTATATATATATATATATATATATATATATATATATATATATATATATATATAGACAGACACTGGTAGCATTTGGTTAATGTTAGAGAAATTTTGTCTTGGTTTAACACAGAAGAATTAAAAAAAAATCTAGTGTAATAGTCCAGCACTTATACATATACAGTATATCCTCATTAGATTAGATTAGATTAAATTTTATTGTCATTGCACATGTCACAAGTACAAAGCAACGAAATGCAGGTAGCATCTAACCAGAAGTGTTCCAGTAGTAATTTAAATAGCGATAGTACATTATACTTTATATGTTTATGTGAAAAAAATTTAAATAAACCAGACAGCAATTTTATACTAAATAATTGTATACTTTATATGTAGGAGACATGCTTGCTTTACCACATATCAAATTGTCAAATTGAATATGTGGTATCATTGTGCTTGTATTTGCCTGGGATTCCTTAAATTTTAGGATTAGGGTGCAAATAATGGAAAGCCTTTTTTTTTTGTCAGTCAGAGACCAAAACCTGCACAGTGCACAGTAATGGCTTTATATACCAGGATGTTGTGCAGCATCAGAATGATGTGTATATTATATAATTTTATATGCTGACTAAAGTATTTATTTTCACTGCGCTTTAGGTCTGTGAATGTCAGACCTCAAACAGGGCTTTAACGGGGGTTTGTTGCAATCCCAGGCTTTGATCTATAAATTGATCTATCGCGTGGATCATAACCTGTAATGAATGCTGAAAAGAATAGCAAAAAGCTACATATGCCCTCTAAAAAAATGTTAATGATCACATGATTTGATCCCTGCAGGCTTTGAGATGATACCTTGTTCTATATACCTCAGGACTTTACAGTTCTTAACTGATAGCACTTAGTTATTGGATCGGTTTTAACGTAACAGAAAGAGTGTCCTGTTACAAGGTGTTGGCGAATGTTCTTGTGGCTTTACCCATCTGTAGGATTACATACTGTTATCTGGCTACATCTGTATCTTGGAGTGATTAAGCTTGATAAAAGCTCATAATCTCTGGGATTTCTGTTTGTCAGTGATGAATACATGCTTGTGTTTATTAGCCTTGTAGACATCTTGTAACACTCTTGTCAGTGCAAATCCTTGCAGCCTGGCAACCTTTTTTTTTCCCGGTGTATGTTATCATCCTTTATTTGTCATTTTATGACATCTTTATAGACAAGTGGTTTAGGTCATACACCATTTAACTGCATTCAAATCTGGTGGGAGACATTTGTTACATGTTATCTACCTGTTCTATATGCACATTTCCCATTCTGTTTCCACTCAAGGGGAAAAAAAAAGAAATTTAATAAAAAAAAAAAGAAAAAAACGCTTTGAGCTGAAGGCACAGAAGTGTGTGGGTTTGAAGTGGACTGATTTATCAGATTTTGAGCGACAATCTCCATTGTTTGCATGTCAAAACATAAATGGATTGTACGCTTTGTGCTTGCATTTTGTCATTCTGCGACGGCACATGATTTCAGTTCATTTCTGTCCATCAATGCAAAACACCGAAAAGCCCTTTCGCACCAGCTTTGTCCTGGAAATGCTTGGGAATAATGCAGATGGGGTAAAAAATAAATTATTCAACATTCATATGAGATGAGTTCAGATTCTAGAGTCCCACCTCCAGGCTCAAATGCTTTAAAAGAACAAATGAGCCAAGTGAATGCGAGTGGGGAGTCACAGATGTGAGTGCTAAAGACAGAAACTACCTCTGCTGTCTCTGTTCAGCAGCAGAGTCCACCTGGCAGTTCAGGAAAACAACTAAATATCACTCTAATGTATAATTATGATGGAAAAACAGCACCTGTGTCCCACATCTGTATTCTGTCAGTAAATATATTTACAATGGGTTGTTTGCATGGTGGCTTCTGCTGCAGTGAATTGTGAGACCTGTTATTTATTTATTTATTTTTTTTAACAACACTTTCCCATCATGCCTTCAGAAAACAAAAGATATGCAAACAATATGCTTTTGAGATTTTTCTTTCCGAATCATGTCCCCCGAAAGCTGCAGGATCCTCTCGGACATATTTATTGCACTCTGAAAAGTACGCACCGTGATATCACGAGACGCATAAACGCGACACGCGACACGGCATTGTGTTTATTTCTTGGAATTCCAGGATGGAATTACCTTTTTATTCAGGGACCTTTTATTAAAAAGCAAATGCTGCCATAATTTGAACATACATTTAGTCTTTGAGCTATAGGCTTGGAAAATATACCATGAGATTATAGAACTGTGTCTACTCATGTAGATGTTTCTAAAACCGTTTACACCAAGGTATCATTTTAATATCTGTAGTGATGTTATTACCTCGTGATGCAGCCGAATTGTTGCGAGATCACGTAATACTACAGGAATCTTGTCAGGCTTCAAGCTATCATTATGTGTCTGAATCACAGTGTTCTCAAGTTTTTAGTTTTTTTTTTCAAAGTGCCTGCCCTTTTCCAAACTCTTTCTAAAAGGAAGACTTCTCAAATGGCAACGTGTAACGAACCATTTGGTTGTGTTGAGTTAGTTATATTAGGCCGTTCCAGGCTATGTTGCAAATGAATTGGAAGTTCCTTGAGTTAGGAGGTATATACTGTAAAACATCCTCCTATGTTTAACACAGTGATTGGACTTTCTCCCAAACCCATAGTATGATAATAGATATTGCAATATGTTGTTTATATACACTACAGTCCATTGATTGTAGACAGACAGAATCTGTGACATCGCCTATACTTTTCTGAAAGGACATTTTCAAGCATGTGGGTACTTCAAAAAGAAAATGTAAAGTTGCCCAACAAAATACAACTTAGGCATAGATGAGGTGTACATGAGTCAAATCAGTTGAGTGTAACAGTATTGAATAGCTGTCAAAGAAGCCACCATGCATCCAAATGTTTGTTTTAATCACTTAATGCCTTAATACCTTTTCAATGAACAGTAACAATCATATAAAGAAAAAATATGGCCACATAAAACCACACAGTGTGAGCTAATATAGGGTTTTTGTGACCCTGTGCTCTTTTCTGAGAGACAAATAATTGTTTCTCAAACAACCCGGTCATTTGAGCTCATGAACCGAGAGCAGCTGCCAACAGTTTTATGGGGAGAAATCTGTGCAAGTTGAAGGATGATAATTATACACACATCACGTAGCTGCAAGGCTATTAAAAAGCAGCATCAATGGGGGGGGGGAAAAAAAAGTAGGAACGCCTGCATACTTAGTCCAAGCCGCAAAATTAATTGGTTAGGACAACGTCAAGTCAAAATGAAATCAGTGTGTAAGTTGTTGGGAGCTCAATGTGGTCAATCTGGTTCTTAGTGGGATCAGCAGAAATATCTCTAAAATAAAATATATCTTACTGAATCTTATAATGAGGAGTATAGTACAAGGTGGTTACAAATAGTTGACCTTAATAGAACCAGAATCCAGATATTTTATTAAAGTGAAAGATCAGTGGAGTTTTTGATTTTGTCCATATTATACCATAATGTTTCATCCTTTTGATCTTAGTATAACCCTTGACCATGGCCTGTTTTTTCGTTGTTATAAAGATAAGTGAGTGTAGTCTCACAAACATGAAAGTGTAACAGTTAAAAGCCCAAGCCTCATACATGCAAGTGTATCTAGAGGCGATATTATGGCAAAGAGGGAGATAGCTTCAAGGGGATGTATAAGCTACAATGTCAGCTGCAGATACTCTAGAGCCCAACACAGTGTTATTCCTTTCTAGCTACTGTACAGATCCATCCCAGACCACCAGGCTCCCACTTGCCTATCGGTCGGCTTATAAGTGGACTGATGCCAAGTGGGGTATGGGGGAGATTCAGTTATTCTTCTTTTGTGGTGACACTGAATGTCTGTGCCGTTGTATTTAATTTTTGTTTTTTTCACCCAGTCTGCGTTGCTCAGGAGACGTTGCTTATTTAAATGATACTTGTTACTATAGTCACACGCCACATGTACATTGCAATCATTTCTTCTGTCACTACTGACAGTGAAGCAGTCTTTCGTAGCGAGGTGTAAAAAATGGAGATTTGGCTGGCTCCGACTCAGAATGGCTTCGACTGAGCTTTGAAATGCATTTTTTACACATGAAAGAAGGCTGAAGATTTCGTTCCCCTGTTGAGTGGTCCAGGCAGAGAATTACAGCTAAGAATTAACTTGTCAATCTCCCAGTAGCTGGAGAAAAAGTACACCTTCTTAATCCCGAAAGCATAGGAAGAGGAAAAGATAAGTATATGAAAGGATAATGTATGGTGAAGTTCATGGGAGCTGTCACTTTTTTGAACATTGTAATCATCCGGCTTAGAATATGGATCGTAAATCCCAGAAACATGTTCAGTGTTTCCATTAAGTCTTTCATTGAGTTTCTGTTTCCGAAATAGAACACTGCAATACAGAAGAGACAGTGGCTCGTTTCTGTTCTGGGGATGATATTAGAAGTTTTGCTCTCAATGACATTTTAAGTTTTGTTCTTGACCAATACTCCGGACAGACTCATACTGTTATAATTATGCTACAGTACCAACACCAAAGGTCCTAGATAGCAAGAGTAAAGAAAAAAAATGACAATAAAAGAAAAAAAAAAGAAAAAACATCTTGAGACTGGATTTGTGTCTGTGATTGGTGTCAACTTGAAATGTAAGAGAGATGAGGAGAACTGATAAAGTATAAACTTTATCTTTTGATACCTAAGAAAAATGCTGTGTGCTATAGCTAGTTGTTAATCCTGTAATTAATAAGATGCTCTTTACAATCCTTTTATCTGACTTTTATGCAGCATTTGCAGGTTTCAGATTTAATTAAATTTTCTCTATTTTTAACTTCCTTCAGTAATTTACAAATTTGGAAACTTAAACCTGATGACATGCTGTAAGTGAATCAAATGTCATATGTGCTATCAAAGATCACTTTGTAATGTTAATAACTTTTCTGTTATTGTGGAACCTGTGCTTTGGGCTTTTGACATTATATTAATCTTCAAAGCCATTATTGTATTGGAGTGTGGAAAATGTCAACCTTTTTTTTGTTTCATCAAACCAACAACAAAGGTCACCACACCCGTGTGAGCTATACGTCCCATTTGATGGAGTATTGTGGAAAAGTTCATTTGAGGGGCTCGATTTGGGCCTTTGGAGAGTTTTTCTATTTCATCTACTTCAAAAATCAGGAAGTTTCAGGATGTCAGAGTTTGAGAAATGTGTCTGGAGGATCTTGGGGAATTAGTTTTACTCCCAGGCACAATAACGCCTGCAAGTTTATATTGAGCACGTTCAGCCCTTGTGTCAAATGCAGTGCAGTCTGTAGGAGCTGAGGAGATACGCTGTGCATGAAGTCCCTATGAGTCACTTAAAATTCTGGGGATCTTCTTCTCTCTAAACAGTAATGGACTTTCACCATGAACATGGGGCTGTGTTATTGATGTGCCACTTATTGGACCACGTACATGGATGTTCAGGCTGGAATCCAAAGTCAGTCCGTTATTTTCTATACCCGCTTATTTCTCACCAGGGTCACAGGGCTCTGCTTGACCCAATCCTAGCGCATTACAGGCAAGAGGCAGAGATACACCCCAGACAGGTTGCCAGTCTATCACTCACACCTATGGGCAATTTAGAGTCTCCAATTAACCTGACCATGTTTTTGGACTGTGGGAGGAAGCCAGAGAAACCAGAGAAAACCCATGCAAACCCAGGGAGAACATGCAAACTCCACACAGAAAGGTCTCAGCTCAAACTACCTACAGGTTTTGTGCTTGTGTCCAAAGCACAAATAGAGTAGAATTGGTATTCAAAGAAAGCCAAATTCGCTGCAAAAAGATGAGGCCAGTGAATTGCAGAGTAACGCGTTCCTCCAATGCAAAACTTCGAAATATCCCTGCTTGCATCATGCCGAGGGTGTAGCTACATCTGCAGAAGTATATACTATGCTTAAGCCATTCCAGTAAGTTATAGATAGAGTTTAGCCAGGTTCTTTGCAGTTATGTGCAGGGAGCAAGCAGCAGGATATCAGGGGGAACAGCAAACTCATAAAAAGAGAAGGAATAATAATAATGAAAAAGGTTTAGCCTTTGTTGAGCTGGACATACTAAAGGAATGAACTCCATCCTGGAAAACATCTTCTGAAATGATGCAGAGTTACTATAGCCTCTGGTTCATTTCCTAAAAGTGTACCAGGGAGCACTTAAAACTCTCATTTCTGCCATCGGGGTGCACAATACTCCTTGCTGTAATAGCCTGAGTAAAATGAAAAGGTGCTGATAGCCATTTATCCATTTTTTTCTACTTGAGATCCCAATCCTATTGGATAAATATCGTTGGGACAGCTAAAATCTTAGATCCTTAGATGTTGTATATCATTTCTCAGCATATGTTGTAAGTATCTATTGTGGATCGTGCCCTCATTTAGAATTTTCCTGTTGAAGACTACCACAGTAGTCAGCTGTCAACATTTTTACCCTGTAACTGATAGGATTTCAGCAAAACTAGAAAACAAAAATGCTTCTTCTTCTTCCCTTGGAAATCACAACTTTTACACAAATGTCTTTTGATTGGTTTTGC
Source organism: Lepturacanthus savala (assembly GCA_030544235.1). NCBI lineage: Eukaryota > Metazoa > Chordata > Actinopteri > Scombriformes > Trichiuridae > Lepturacanthus > Lepturacanthus savala. Next base: position 11,272,558 of record CM060470.1, on the reverse strand, counting down.
CTGGTCCTATTTCGTTGGTACCCAGCATCCTGTTGGGAGCATAAGCATTTGTCAATGTCATCAGGGTAAGATCACCTTTTTGTCCCAGCTTGGGAGATCACTCATTTTGGCTTGCCACTGCTATCTTGGTGAGAGTCCCAGTCATTCATCAAGCTATGACTTTTGTGTCTACAGCTCACTTTATCTCTTGTACAATCCATGTATCTTTCACAACATTAAAGCTACTTTTGCACACTTTTGACCTTTAACTTGTGTCCTGTCACAAAAAAAGTTACATTCACTTGTTTCCACCTTAACTTTAAGCTTTACCTAACCAGTTTGATACCTTAACTTTATTTTATTGACCATAATGTAACCATCACTCCAAAAACTACTTATTTTTACAGCATTTGTTTTAGCTACTAAGTGCAGTAATTACAGACAACATTTTCAAAAATCATTTAACTGGCCTTGACAATTAAAGGTTTCTGGTACAAACACCATCTTGTTTGTTTGGAGCCAGTGATGAATGTATTTGAACAGGATTATGGCACATGGATATGTTATAAGATCTCGATACCCAAAAGAAAATATATTACCAAGCTGTAAGATAAACAATTTAAATTAGAGTTGATTCAAAATTAAAGATTGAAAGGTTATATTTAGTTCTGCAGCAGAATAACTCCAGCACAGGCGCTGCCATGAAATGAATTAAATGACATCTCAAAGCAACAGCTTATATAGCAGAAGGAAGTGAACTGTTACATAACCCTAGAATCCCACCTGCTGTTGTCTTCAGCTTTACATCTGACAGTTAAACAACTGAACAAACTCAAGATTTATCCAAGTGCATAAAATGAAGCTAACTTTGCAACAATTATGGTCAGAAGACATCTTCCTTTTAGTCTCACATCTGTTGTAGAGGCATAAAATCCCTTAGGGTATGTGTCCCCATTGTGAACTCACCCCTGCTCATATATAATGTACGCCAGGAGACTGTCATAAACACACATTCCTTCAGCCTGTAACATTAATCTAACCTAAGAAGAAGATAAAAATAAAGAATATACATGATAATATTTTATGCCACAGTGACGTCACAGATTTTTAAAGCGCTTTTCTCATCTCGAACAAAGTTCTACAAATATAAACCTTCATGAATAAAAAGATCCAGAAAGAAATAGACCCTAAACCATAATAAAATTTGAACAGGTGAGTTATTTATATAAATTCAACCCCTTTTAAGGTATAATTAATGGAAAATTAGCTATAGAGACCAAAACCATTGTTTTTATGTCCAAACATGATTATTTTTACTTTAAAGTTGGTCATTTAAAAATGGCCGCCTATGGGAATTGACTTGCTTTTTCAGTTCTAAGTGGCGTTTCATGGAACTGCAAAGCCCCGGACGTTACGTCTTGAAGTGCAACACCAACTACGAGCCAAATCTTATCAACCAACATGAGTGGCTGACCTCAATATCGCTCTTGTGGCAGAATTACTCTTGGAAAGCCTTCTTCGGGGGAAAATAAAATAGTCAATCAAGTGCATCTCTGAGAAAACCATATATTAGCAGTACCATGGAATTCCATACAACAGATCATTAGGGTCTGTACTATTAGTGTCATATTTATGATGAGATGCAAAAATATGGCCTGTTTCTGTGTCCTCTCATCATCCACGGTCAGAGGTCTATTATCATGTCAGGCACAGCTTCTCGAGGGGAGTTTCAGACATCTTTACATAAACCCCTCTGTCATTTTGAATGTCTCTCTCTCTTTTTCTCTCTCTCTCTTTCTGTGCATCTCGTTCTCTCCTGGGCTTTCGGCGCAGAGACACTCTGCGATGATGGGTTCCTCAGATGGAATTAAAATGTCTCGTCCCACAGCTGTCACCCATGCAAATTGCATTGTCTACAGATTCTATCATTGAGAACAGCCCACAGTCAGTTTTGTTTGATGCCTTTTTTTTCCTTTTCATTTTTTTTGTCACAATGTCATTATCTGTTGCTTGGCTGCTCATCTTTTTAATGTTTCAGACAACCATCTTTTAATCTCTTTCACTCTGTTTTTTATTTTGCTCCAGGTTTACCGCCACTCCTACATGGCCTCCTACAGTATCTACAATATTCACACACGGTAAGTGTTTTTTTTTTGTTTTTTGTTTTCCTCCGCACTTGCTGTGAGGCAACCTGTGTGGTAAAAATGACTGTAATATGGGGAAAAAAAAGATAAACTGTGAGCCACTCATTTTGCAATTTCGTACAACAAAGATTTTACCAGTAAAGGCAAGTGTGATGAACAGAACATTTTATCATGCTGTGAAGAACAGGCACGTGTCTTCTTTCTTCCAGATGCTCGCTGTCATGGATTATTGTAACAAACCGTTTAAGTAAAGCTATAGCCTAGGGGCCCCTGCGTATTCAGAGCCCCTAGATTGGCCAGATCCTTTTTAAAATGATCGATTTAGTGGAAGGATTTCAGCAAAATGGTGGTGCCTCAAGTCTTAAGTAAGGTCCTCAGTTTTTTACCATATTGCAAGTTCCATTTCCAATTTAGACATCAATTTATTTTAAAACTGGAGGAAAAGAAATGATGTGCCTGTTCCATGAGACACTCACAGCAAGCAATCTGGAATATGACTTTCTTAGTTGGAAAATTAACCTCTGCTTGTCATGCACACAGGAAAATATCTCATGTCTGCTGCTTTTACACCGTAATCATAGAGAAACACAGTCACTTTTAAAGTTATTTCTAACTCACACTGAACATAAAATTGTTAACACAATTGGAAACAATTTGAAAAAAAAGACTGGGAGAAAGGATTGAATTTTTCTGTTCTGCAATTTCTAAAATTATATTTTGCATCGAATTCAGTAACTGTGGCTGCAAAATCTGAATATAAACCATTGGTCTGAGCCTACATTAAAAGGAACTGCTGTGTTTATTTTACAGGAGCCAGTTGCACATGTGTTTATGTGTCCACTTTATGTGTTTTTATGTGAAGTTACTAGTGGACTATTACTCGAAACGTGTCCGTGAATTGTAATTATTATATATGATGCTACTGGGCTGCACAAAAAATATTTTACCACCGGATGTTTGATGGCTGTTTCTTCCAGGGAGGTTTGGGAGCTGGACCCTCCTGAGGTGGTGAACTCGGTCCTGCAGTACGCTGCCTGGGGAGTGCAAGGCCAACAACTGGTGAGAACACACTGGAAAACCTTTCACTTCACGTTTAGACATTTGTGAGTCATACATGGTGACGGCTGCTTTTCTAGTGACGGTTATGAAAACAACACATTTCATTGGCATTTGACCTCAATGACAACCCATTGAATCAGGAGTCACATTCATTCAAAAGGTCACATTTTTTCTTTATGTAATTAAATCAGTCAGCACACAAAAGCCAACAATAGGAATATATTCAGTTCCAGGCCTGTGGATGATATTGTGCCACATGAACACGGATACAAAATGTCATAGAATTTTTCAGCATGTTTTGTATGTATGTGTATGTGTGTGTGTGTGTGTGTGTGTGTGTGTGTGTGTTTCTTTCTGCTTGTATTTGAACTATGAAGATGCACAAACTAATTGCTATTGTGTGTTATCTTCTGTTGTAGTTTTCAGGCATTTATAATTCAGAATGTCACACTCAAGTCATAACTGTACTCAGGTTCACTTTTCAGGAAACCTAATTAGATACTAATTGACTCCCATCTCACCATTTTTTTATCTACACTCTGCAGATAAGGAGGCTTCTTTATTGACAGCTAAACGGCAAAAGCATAAAAACTCCTTTGTCCATATAACATTTTGCGAATATTTGAGCATAAATCAAGCAAGACTCCATTAGGATTCCATTATGGCGATAAGAAGGTGTGCACACTTGACAGATGTAAAACCTCTCCAGCATTGCGTAGCATACACAGCATGATTAGTGCATCTTTTGAAATATAACATGAGACACGTGACGTGTTCTGCAAAAATGGCTCGAAGTTAGCCTCAGAGTTATTATTTGGGAATGTGTGTATTCTCATTATGAAGGTGCCACAAAATTATATCCATAAAATATATGAGTCGGGTTGTATTTTCATCAGGGCTCGTTGAGCTGGATAATGACCTTTCCCAGTTTACAAAGTTGTCTAATTAGGCCTTGTTTGGATGTTTTTGATCACAATAAAATTCTGCACATAGTTAATGTTTGATCACACTGTGAATATACGTGTGATTAGATGTATTTATTAGAGGTCCTACATTTTATTATCTATATAGAGGGACGGGTAAGCCAACGACAAAACAGCTTTCAACACTTTGAACAAAGCGTCTCTATTATAAAGAGATAACCCAGACTCGAAATGAAGAAAGCTAGATAATGTTAGCTATTTATTGCTAACTATCTACTAGTTTATTAATAGTTGCTCACTGAATGCGTTGAGTCAGTCAGTGTGATCTCATCCCAGGCTAAACAGATCTGCATAGTTTAAGTATCTCCACTGGCCTTAGCATCCAACTCACATATGTATATGCAACCACTACACAGCTGTATAAATCAGTATAAAGGATTTGGCATTTGTACATTTTGGCTTTGAGCCTGGGCAGATTTTAAAATGTTATTGCAAACACTCATGCATCAAATTTGCAATAATTTGTCTTAAAAATAGTGCCCAACAAGTGCAATGTTATTCTAGGGTCAGCTCTGAATCAGAAGTATCATGAATAGCTATGAATGAATGTTAACTCTTAGTGTAAATTGCCTAATTACTCATAGTGTAATTGAGTGGTTGGAAGACTAGAAAAGCACGATACAAATGCATTCCATTTAGTTCGAGAAACAAATGCTGAAAACTACAGTGCCCAGGTGTCACATTTATAAAATTCCCTGCTAAAAGTGTACTTGTGCACAAAAGCCAAAAATGGCATGCACCAAAATACTGTGCTTACACACACTGCATGCAACAGTCCCTCAATCCATCTGGAAATATATGGATCTACGTGCCATCTCCTGCCCTGCACACCCACATTAAACCATAATTGGTCAATGTGCTCCTTTCCCTGCACCAATCAGCTTCTCTCTCTCTCTCACCTGACCATTCAGTGTCAGGAGTCCTTTTTTCAGCACTCAAGTGGCTGAAAAAAGGAGCTCTTTGTCAGTGAAGGACATTATTTTACTTCATTTTCTAGTTTTCTGATTTGATGAAGTTATATGTAACATAAAACAATCATACACAACATCAATAAACATTCTTGTGGATCTTAAAGCCAGACATCTCTGTTAAGTTGTTACTGCTATTTGCAGCAGGAAATTTCCCAGTTAGTTTGAAGTAGTCTCTATACATTCATTATTTAAAATACTTAAACATTGTATTCATTATTTCTCAAAATATCCAGCATATACACTACTGTTCAAAAGTTTGGGGTCACTTTCCTTATTCTTGAAAGAAAAGCGCGTTTTTTTCTTTTTCAATGAAGATAACTTTAAACTATTCAGAAATACACTCTCTACATTGCTAATGTGGTAAATGACTATTCTAGCTGCAAATGTCTGGGTTTTGGTGCAATATCTACATAAGTGTATAGAGGCCCATTTCCAGCAACTATCACTCCAGTGTTCTAATGTTACAATGTGTTTGCTCATTGCGCCAGAAGGCTAATGGATAATTAGAAAACCCCTTGTGCAATCATGTTAGCACAACTGAAAACAGTCTAGCTGGTTAGAGAAGCTATAAAACTTCCATTCCATTAACCTTGTCAATGTCTTAAATATATTTTCTATTCATTTTACAACTCCTGGTGATAAATAAAAGTGTGACTTTTAATGGAAAACACAAAATTGTCTGGGTGATCCCAAACTTTTGAACGGTAGTGTAGGTGTTTGTCTAATTTACACACAGGAGTACAGGAGGTGAAGATGAGTGAATGGAAGCAGGGCGTGTGTAGCAGCCGCTGCAGTGTCTCCAGTGACAGCACAGCTGTATTCACTGCAGCGAGTTCCACCACAAATACAAGATGAAACCTAAAATCATGCTCGGTGATATATGCACAGTATTAGAAGATAGGCTATTATTTCCAGAATCCTGCCACCTGCCACATCCTGTCAACATTCATTTCGGCAGCGCTGTGCTGCTCCACAGTTGACCCTCTCCTGTGCACTCTGGGAGAGACAGCGTTGATGAAATGTTGAGCTGCCTTTGATTTGATGTTGGATTAGATCCTTTAAAATTTAAAGCTGCCCATGAAATAGTTATGGCTCGCTCGCACAAGCGCAAGTAACACTGCAGGCTTAAATGTTTGTGATAAATTGGATCTATAATTAACGTTTAATATGAAGTGAAATGTGTGAGAGGATCATTCTACAATCTGGCTTTAATTCATCACCTCAGCGTCTTTGTTGCCATTATCCCCTGCTGTGTCTGAAATATGAGTATGCATGGGTCAGAGTTTTCCTACAGATGCCGTCATGTCAGGCTTGTTTTTATAAATTACAACTTTTGTATGGGAAGAGGCGTAGGCCCTTTTTTTGTTCATACAAATCATTTGTAAAAGAGATTCCAGCTCTTTTAGGAAATTACTGACCACTTTCTTTATTCTAAGTGACTCCATTTGTGACCTTTTCAAGATTACAATCTTCAATAGGAACTAATGTGCTGTCTGGGAGACATGCAGTCACACAAACACATTATTTATCCTTACATTGCATTCCTGACAATAACAAAAAAAAATAAAACCACATCAGCTTTCTTAATTTCCATGCAAATTCAAAAAGATCCAAATAAAATTTGGAGGGGCAACAAATATGTGTTTGCATGTACAAAATGAGCTCATCTGCAGGATATGTTTGGATGGTTCAGAGTATCATGCAGTTAGATAAGGCTTTAAAAATGATTTGTTAAAGCTGTTTAGAATAATACTTTGGACTGACATTATTTCAGCACTATTTTTTCACTTCATACATGGTCATATAATTTAGTAATTAATGTTTCAACAGTGTTTTCAACATTTCAAGGATGAAAAATGAAATGCTTCTTGTTGTAAAAGAGGCTGATGAGCACGGCTGACCCGAAGTCTCCTTCATAAAAAAAGCTATATATATGAAGCTATAACCGACCAGTCTGATTTGTGTAGAAGTGTGTATGGGTATGCTGTTGCTGCCTGAAAGTGATTTAATGAAGGTAAACACACCAGTGAACAGCCGTGCATAATGCCAGCTGCTATCAACTTATCAGTCCTGCTGCGCTGTAACACTGCTGCCTTCAGAGGCTGGAGAGGAAGCTTCTAATACAGTATAAAGCAGCTGTGGACAGCAGATACTGTAAGAATAACACAAGTTCATTTATAGATCAGTGCAGACTAATTCAGTGACTTCCCTCCTTTGCACATTATTACACGCTTGGTTGATCATAATATGTGTGCTACATTAATCTATTTACATTTTCTCCTCATAGTATTATGCACATTAGCACGTCAACGCCCCAGAAAGACTGTTAGTAGATCAGGCAGACCTTTAGTCAATCAGTGCGTATTTATATGTAAACTAATAAGGTGTAGGTGTGGTAACCTTGTGATTACAGAAAATGTATGGTATACCATTTTTTTTTACTTGATTTTATTTTACTCTACAGTATTTCAGCCACTTTTTTGTCTCTTGTAGCGTTTCTCTAGCCCTTACCATTACTAACCTTTACCTTTACTGTGTGCTTTGTCCTGACAGATCTACATATTTGAAAATAACATCTACTACCAGTCTGATGTCAAGAGCAACTCCCTCAGGCTGACATCCTCAGGGAAGGAAGGTGTCATCTTTAACGGGATTGCTGACTGGCTCTATGAAGGTACATCGAAGCCTGTTTAAATGTCTGTGTTCACATTCAATCAAAGGGCAAAACTAGCCGAGTCATACAGTTCAGACATGTGCTTGTGGGCTGGCCATGCAAGATAAACTCTGTGACATACAGGAAGTTAAAAGTCAGCTTATGAGCTGTGGGGAGCCTTCATTGCCACAGTAGGTTTTAAAAATTGCAAGGATACGATACAAGCGAACGATAACATCTTAATTTAAAAGTGCTGACGTACTGTCCCATTTTAGCAAAAATGTCTGTGTTTAGAGACATTACCTTATAAATGACTGATTAAATATTCATGTTTGTTCGAGTACTGATATCTCCCCACTGGGTGTGAAGAGTCGTTTTATGCACTTTACGTAAACACACACTGTGTACACTCTGGGGCGCTGGTCCATTTCTTGGGAGAAAAAAAGATTATGTAAATATTATAAAAAGGCAAACAACCATACTGAGTGTGTGTTGTCTTCTTTTTTCCCTTTTTTATCATGAACTATACTTATGAAGTACAATAATGGAACTATCACTGATGGTTGATCCCAAAATTATAACTACATTTAAGACGTCTTTTGTAATATTAGCTCTTTGTTTCCACTTGGGTGTCTTTGGTTCTTTCTTTGAAGAGCATCATTAAAGACTACGTAGGAGGACATTTTCTATGAAATTACAATTTGATTACATTCCAAACAAGTATTATCTCTTCCATTCAATAGGATATAAAAAAGTAACCTGTATTATTACTAACCTGGCGCAGTTTAGTATTATATCAAATATGTTTATAAAGCCATTTCAGAAGTTTAAGCTTTATACAGTCTGCACTGCACTGCACTGATATGCCTGATAGTATATCAGATACATGGAGATAAACTGCAAATGTATGCTAAATGTAAAGCTTTTATTATGATTCATCATCTTGATTCAATGAAAAAAAAAGTTTAACCTCAATACTAAGGTTAATTTTTAGTGTAATGTTATTAACACATACAGTTTACATGAGTAAAGCAGCAGGTGAGGTATATTTTGATTTAATGGCAACATATTTCTGTTAATTTTATACTGTTGTATACATGGTCAAAGATCCAAACATGGGGTGAACATATATGTGATTCAACCTGCTCTGGATGTTTTGTTTGGAAAGTTACCTCTACTTCCTCTTAGCGATGACATCAGATTGTTTGTGTAAACCTACATAATGTGGCCCTTGGTTACATAGCCTTAGTTGCTAAGGTTGTTCCACGTTATCTGCTTGTATATTTTGGTTTTTGATTCCCAGATATATGTGAAAAGTTTCCACTTTGAATAAATGGTACTATTAGTGGTCATAAACAAATCAAAAATTCTTGCTTATGGATTCATACATAACATTTTTGATTTCTCACAAAATTATAAAGCTCATTATAAGTCTTCTTCTAAACAGAGGAGATTCTTCAGACCCACGTGGCACACTGGTGGTCACCTGATGGAGAGAGGTTGGCCTTTCTGATCCTTAATGACAGCCTGGTGCCCAACATGGCTTTACCCCGCTTCACTGGCATGACATACCCTAAAGGAAAGCAGTACCCATACCCCAAGGTAAGCAATTTTTACATCATGGAGAATATTATTTTTCTTGTGTTTTGGTGCAAAGACAACATGAGGCTGCATTCATACCAAATCTGGCAATGCGGCTCCTTTCTGCAGGGTTGGGTGGAGATGTGGACTTTATTTGTGCTTGGGAATGTAACCTCTGTGAAACAATCAGGAAATAATGTTGTATTTCTCCAATTTACTGCATTGTTCTTGCTACCTTCAATCGCTCACGCTATGGCTCACTCACCCACTGCTGCTCTCTCGCTCTCTCCCATTCTCTCAGCTCACTCGTGCCCTCTCTTTCTCCCTCATATTTCTGGGAATGTGCCGACAGCACATCCAACTTTACTTTTAACGTTATCAAATAAAGAGAAACGTCCCCAGCTTATCCAAGTGATGGCTTTGTACTCCCTCGTGCGCCAGGTCTGCCTGCCGTGAATCATCTAAATTTACAGGGGAACCCGACCCAAGCACAGGCATTTAACTATATAGAAATTGCAGGTCTTCTTGATGATTATCTTGTTTGCTTGTGTAGGTCACATAGCGGCATCATGAGACAGTTTCATAATAAGTTAAAAAGTCCTTGTCAAGAGTTTAAAGAGCTGCTCCCACTGAATTATTCACCCCAATTCGTTTCATCATTGTGCAGCACTTTATTTTATTTATTTGATTTTTTTTTTTTTTTTTTATCTGGGACAATGCTTACGAATTAACATTTCAGTTTTCACATCAGTCCCTGGGCAAGTTTTTGGACAAAACAATAAAATCCGCAACATCACAAGAATACCAAAGCAGCACGTGACAAACAAAGCACGAAAACCACTCACCTACACTGTAGGAACATTATAAGTCACACTTGTCATTTTGAATCATGTTCCATAAAGCATTCCATAAAGCATTCTCCACTGCAGTGACGTGGCTGTTGATTCTGCATGCAGGCTGGCCAACCCAACCCGGCGGTGAAGCTCTATGTAGTCAATCTTTACGGGCCAACGCACACGCTGGAGCTCATGCCTCCAGAGAGCCTCAAACTACGGTGAGAAGCGCTGCCCTGCAGCTGCATTTTGTTTGTTTGTTTGTTTTTTTTTGATCAGCCACTGTGCTACTTACAGGGATACTTTTGACATTTTAAACTTATCTCATTCACTGCAGCTTGCTGTGCCCCTGTTTTTCCGGTAAAGAGGCTTTAATGCTTTCAATTTAAAAACAAAAAAGTGGATTTTCCATTCAGAGACTTCATTATAACAATCAGAATTCAAGTCAGATGCATCAGTGTGTGCCAGTGCTGAATATGATGACTTTTCTGTGACTTTATTGATGAAATTGTCAACTTTTTCTCTTTGGTTTAATCACCAGTTCATTATTTATTAGTGCTAGAATATATATATATATATATATATATATATATATATATATATATATATATATATATATATATATATATATATATATATATATATATATATATATATATATATATATATATATATATATATATATATATATATATATATATATATATATATATATATATGAATGTCAAAATGGTATTTCGCCTTTATTCTTGAGATTTCAAGTATAAAATCAAAATGCAAAAATCCTTCTCCTCCTTTTTCTTTCTTTCTTTTTTAATGCTCTGCCCTAATACACTTTCATGTGGTCCTGCTTGTCCTTATCTGACTGAATTGTGTTAGACTGAGCTCTTCCTTAACACCTTTTATTAAGCAGGTCTTAACATTGACATTATGTATTATGTTCCTTGTGCACAAGGAGATAGAGGCATCGCTTGTACAACCACAAAAGAATTGTGTGGAAGACACACAACAAAGGACAGGCTGCAGTTTTTTGCACTTAGTTCTTAAGTGCAAAAAGGAGTTGTTTTTTTTTCCTATAGTCCATTTTCATTATAGTAAATTGTGTGCTATGGTAATTTCTTCTTCTGATCTCCAATTTGTGCAGGTTTTCCTTAAAATAATTTTGAGCATTTACTTTTAAGAGGTATATATTATATGTTTTGATCAACCTATCAACCTATATACCATATGTATATATGGCTAAAGAAATTATTTCTACATGTAGCATCCACTGGAAACATTTTTTTACACAACATAGAAACAAAATGTAATGGCATTGTATTGTATATATTAACTCAGAATATCCGTGTACCCAATTGTCTGTGCCATCCATAGAATATAATCCAAAGGCTACACTAATTATACACTAATTATGGATGCTGCAGCAAAAATGTCTGCATCGTAATTATTTATACTAAGTCTCTAATGCACTTAGCATAATGCCTGAACATAGGATTTTCATATCTTGATGTGCATTTTACCTGAGCTGAAGGTTGAATTCAGAACCTCTGACATTGAAAAACAGCTCGAGTCTCACTGAGCTAATTAACATGTGACAACTTGCGTGTGGCTTCACAAATTGACTGAGCAAGTCACCAGGGGGGCTGGACAGCAGCTGTTCATGTATGGAAAGGCAGATTTCAAACTGCTGTCAAAAAAATCTTTTTTTTTTAAACAAAAATCTAAAAATTTAAATATAGGGGCTAGACAGTAAGGAGATGTTAGGAATTGAATTGCTCTGTATATGGAAAAAAGGTGTTCGGGTTCAGTGTTTAAAAGATTTTACAGTATTAAAACAATATTTTAGGGTTGGTTTCAATGCTGTAGCACGTATTTGAACTTGCACAGCTGCACAAATCTGCACAGCCCTTAATAGCGAAGAGGAAAAAGTCAGCATAAAGCATTACTTGTTCTACAATATGGATTCATCCCAGCATGGCGTATTGCACTATTTATATTAGATTTTTCTTTTTGCCCCAGTACTGTATTGTTACAATTTGATGTGACATTTGTTCAATGCAGTTGAAGCAGAAATCTGTAAGACAAACAGAGAAAATAGCCTTCCAGAGTGTGTTAAGCACTGTATATGTTTACTGCAGTCTCTGGTGTAAAGCCATCACTATCCATCAATGTCGTTCTGAGACACAATATAGGAGAAGAGGGGAGCCAAGTTATGCTTTTATGTGTAATTGGTCTTGACAGTATGCAGATAATTATACGGCTTGAAATAACCCTTGTACTCACATCGTTTTTCATAGGGAACATTATGTGACCATGGTGAAGTGGATCAGCAAGACCAAGGCTTCTGTCAGGTGGTTGAATCGGGCCCAGAACATCTCCATCCTGACTGTGTGTGACACCACCACTGGAGCCTGCGTCACGGTGTGTGTGTGTGTGTGAGAGAGAGAGAGAGAGAGAGAGAGAGTCCTTGGGTAGCAAAGAAAACAGAAAAATTAGAAAGTTTCACACATAGCTTGTTTTTATTACCAATAATCTATATTCTCTTAACATCTAGTTTTCCGTCTTGTATTTCTTCATAGCCATTAAAAATATATGATAGCATCATATGAGCGTGTTACAGATTTTCATTGTAGCCAGACAATGTTAACATTTAGTAAAATATTTAAACTCAATACTCTATTTATAGTGTCGCCACTTTTGATTGAAAGAAAATATTTTAGATCTTTTTTACATTCCTCAAACATCTCCGTAAATTTTTTTTTTGTGAATTTTAACAATGTTTGGCTGCACGTAATGAGCCGGTAACGACCCAAAGATTCCAACTGCTTCATCCTCAAACTCAATAAATGATTAATCTAATATGTCTTTGTGTAAGGGATATTGCCGGTTCAAATAGTTCACATATTTCACAAAATACTTTTAAAGGCTCACTCACATCAGAATTTAAAACTGAAAAAATCCCTCCCTCCCTCCCTCCCTCCCTCCCTCCCTCCCTCCCTCCCTCCCTCCCTCCCTCCCTCCCTCCCTCCCTCCCTCCCTCCCTCCCTCCCTCCCTCCCTTTTTTTTTTTTTTTTTCCCACTTTCTGGTGTGACCTGGCCTTCACGTTCATATTTATTAAACTACTAACCTTTTTGCTTGTAGAAAACTTGAAATTGGAGCTCATTTGCGTGGGGGTTAACTCCTTCCATATTCCCTCCGTATTTGGATGACACGCGGAGCGGTGTCAACTCAGCAGCTGAACTGTGGGACTCAACAGGCCACTCTCCGGCTCTGCGGCTTCTGATTTGGTGTGATTTGCATGAACAAACATGCTGCCCAGCCAAGAGGCAGCTAAGCTCGGGCCTGGACACGGAGCGCGGAATTCCCTGCCAAACTCTGGCTACCGCTTATGCTTATCGGTTTGAACAGACTAGGAATGCTGTCCCCAGTGGCGTGTTAAAATAAACGGCAAAATAAGGGCTCCATTATGTGACAGATGACTGTGTTTGGAAAATATGCCACAGTGTTATCATAAAGATGGTGAAATGATATGAAATATGAAGCAAACATGGAAGCAAGCATGAAGCTTTTGCAGTTGTTTTACTGACAGGGAATAACCCATATCGTGTGATTATACTGCATCTCGTACACTTACCGCTCTGTTGTTCATTATTTTAAAACCTCTGCACACCAAGTACAAGTAGGTAGTATAAGAATTGAGTCACAAATGAGTCTCATACTTTGCTCTGATATCTTTTTCAGAGACACGAAGAAAGCTCTGAACTCTGGCTTTCCAAGCAGGTAAAGTGCTCTCTCACTGTGCTGTAATTTCACTTTTTAATCCTCCATCAAATGATGCAACATAAAGCGCAACTCCGCCAATTTTCACTCTCTGTATCTTGGGGAAAAAGCTTCTATTCATCCCCCCAAAATCCCACACCTGATAATATCAACTCTGGCTGATAGCAGCAGCAAGATGTCAGCCCCTCATCATCATATCATCATCTCCAGCAGATGAAACCGTGAGACTGCAGGACATTGTAGTCTTTCCTGTTACTGCTCGGCCTCTATATCATCACATGTAGGATTTAGTGGCAAACCCTTGAGCCGTCTTCTGAAATACAGATAGAACTGACTGAGATGTGTACCGGGTGTACGTTATATGGGAAAATACACAAATATTGTCAGCCGCATTGCCATTTAAAGCCTCCCTCCATGTGATTATTATTGCTTCAGTTGGCTGTCTGAGCCTTTCTCTGCAGAACGATACATGTGCAGAGTTTGTTTTCACTTCCATCTGCTGAAGGAGGAACATTTTCTCTGTGCTAAACATCAATCTGAGTTGAAGGCCTTTTTCCTATATGAACATGGTCTGTGTTATGACAACTACTTTGGAACCAATCTTGGTCCATTATACACCTTATACAAGTGTGAAGTGGAAACTTGTCTTCACCTGTTAGAATCCAAAACCCTCCGTTACAGGGTCAGCATTGAGTTTTATTCATATATTGCGTGAGAAAACCCCAGCTACAACACAATTGTGTTTTTTAAATTTGTTTATGTTCTTTATCTGTAGTGAAACACAATGTTACTGTTACAGTATCAATGTATATTGTCAATTTCCACATCATCAATACAATAAGAAAATAGTTAATAATAATACAATAATAGTTAATAATAATAATATAATATCAATAATAGGAAGTAGTAGGCAACTACTCGCTATTTTGATATTTAATTTAGATTTAGACCTGTTTGTGTTATTATTTAACTGGGTCCTTTATAATCTCCTTTTTAAACATTTTACAGAATATATTCATGTTCTTCATGTTCTGTAATGATCCCCAGTGTGATTTATATTATTTTATGGACAAATAATTGATCTATCTTAATCTTATTAATCATTGAACTTTGCATTGGAGATAATTTAGCTTATTTCAAGTTTGTTTTTTTTTCCCGATTTGGGTCAGTTTTCTTTTGTTTTAAGTTTTAAATAAAATATTTTTTTCTGTAGTAAAACATTTTAGATTCTGTATGTGTTCTGTCACAGCAACATAAATTGATTCTGACACTTCTGTAGTGACCTCACACGTTCTAGCTTTCTTTTGATGAAAGGTTTAAATGCAAAACCTTTGTGGTCATAGGGATTTTCCTTATTTACTATTATTTATGGCAGGAAAACTGAAAAATAGACCTAGTTCTTGAGTGGTTCTTTTTTCCATGGAGTCCTTAGGGCTCTGGATGGTTGGGAAAAAGATACATTTAGGTTCCAGAGAGACGAGCGGTCCAGTTGACACATGCCAGTTACTTTTGTCTCCGGCAGCCTGACAGAGCCACTGACTGTAGACATCACAGGAGACAGGACATTCGAGAGGAAACTTGAGGAAACTGTCTTTGGGGGCTTTTTTCTGACGCTATTGAATGTTGATGGCAGTCTGACATTTCTACACAATCAAAGGCAATTCTATAGCACAGACATGCTTTTCAGAAGTCCATCTTAGGAAGAAAACATACTGTGCACTAGTACCATACTTTGAGCAAGTGATGTAAGAGATCATAGTTGAGCCGTGATCTGTACATTTCGACCCCCACAATTCAGCGTGCATATGGACTGCGGATTATTTGCATTACCTAAATATCAATGCAGTGCCAAAGTAAAAGATCAAGACAGATGTGTGCTGTGTTCATGCTGAAGCACAATAATTGGATGAATGATATTGTGCAAGAACAAAGAAATACTGGACGGCTGATACACGCAATGGGGATATATATATATATATATATATATATATATATATATATATATATATATATATATATATACATAGATGCAACCGTTATATGGAGAGAGAGAATTAACTAGCCCTACCTACACATCAGTACAGCTCTGTAGAGAACATATGCAAATCATAATGAAGAAAAAAACATTTCATGAATGATATATAATGAATGATATATAATACCATAAACATGCAAACAACATAAGAAACAATGCACGCTTTCTAACGCAGCCATTTTCTGCAGGATCAGACCGGGTTAAAGCTATTTCCAAATCTATTGGATTATTCCTCACTATTTATTCATATTTTATTTGGGCTAAACCAAAAAATTATCCGATCCATGATTCTAAACCTTGAGACAATCCCAGCTGGGAGTTTTGTGCATTTTTTTGAGCAGTTACTAAAAGCACTACGAGAAGGCAGGACAACTCATCGTCTTTTTTTCATGAAAAATCTTTTTTATTTACATTCATCAAGCAATTATCAAGAATTTCCTAGTATATCGCAAGCTTTTTCTAATGTTTTCTTGCTAAAATGACCTTCTGCGAAGCAGGACTGTTCTATACAATTTACTCTTTTGGTCAGAGATGAGCGCCATTAACATTCAAAAGGCTGGCATCAAATAAAAGCCAGCAAGGCCTAACATAACATTTTACCACTAGTTCAAGATATATATATTTGTATGTTATATATTTTTTAAACTACAGAGTGCCGTTAATCCTGTATCAGAATATTTTATTTACTTAAAGAGTATGAAAGCTGAGATTGACGCAGAGGAGAGAAAGTTCTGGCACAGTTTGATCATACAGCCCTGCAGCTGAACATGTTTGGCTGTAGTAGCGGGTGATAACTTGACAATCTTGGCACACAGAGTTGCTTGTCTTTGTTAAGTTGCTAATCTGCAAGATGCTCATTTACTGACTGAGATAGTGTGGGATAGGGCCTTTGCTATGATCCTCACATAAGACCTCAGAGATCTCTGAGGCAGCATGTGTACTCTGTGAGTAACCACAAAGTTAAGCATTGCCTCATTTCACAAGATATGTGCCAAATTGGTTTCAAATATTTAATGAGGTTATACAATGTTTTTCTTTTTTTTTCCATTTGCAAGAGCACTATGTTTTTCTGTCAGTGGAGTAGTATTAACGCCTTTACTTAAAGGATAAGGCTGGAGATTTTCTATATATTTCTTACTATCAACAACTCTCATCTTCATTTTACAGAGCCTTTCTAGCTTCTTGTGGCACATACAAGCCAATGAATATCTTAGACTTTGTACTACATTGTACATTTCCCAAATAACTTCAGGGCAAAGTCAAGCGATGGTCTACAGCAGAGAAGAATATGATATATCAGGCTTTGGACACACAATACTTAAGCAAGATGAGTTTATTGTTGGTTCGGCATTAACCAAAGCTTTGTAAACGCTGGACGACATCATCACAGTTATTTGCATCATAGCACTTGATGGTGATGGTAAACGACGGTGTGTATTTGTCTCTTCTGGCCATGCTAATGACAAATTCTTCCTCCTGGAAAAAGGGTTTACATCAATCAGTGGTCGCAACAATCGAGAACATTTATATTTATTCATATGAAAATTTTGCATATTACGTCTTTCAGGCTGAAAACATGGTCTGATTGTGGAAGCTATTTGCACATCTCTCATCAAAACACAGCCTGTTGATGTCAACTGTAAGTGTATGAGCCTCCGAAAATAGAATATTTAAATGCACACATTCTCATCCCCGGGTGTTTTGTCACGCCCTCTTAGTGTCTGATAATGATGGACAAGGCACCCTTTCGTGTCATTATGAGATGCAACTTAGATGCTTTTTCCTCCGTATGAAACACTCAGGTTACACATCATCAGACCTGTTTTCCAACTGATAGAAATCACTTTTAATCATGTATATTAGAGTTATGTTTTATGAAATAACAGCATTATGCTTAAAGTCTAGGTTAAGGCACACAAACACTTGAGGTGAGGTTTAGGGAACGATCATTGTTTAGTTAAAAATGTTGAACATTTATCATAATATTGTAACCCTCCATGTCCAGAGGAGAACATTTATCACCTTATCAGTCTTATTGTATTTGTTTCAGACATTGTATGAGTTTTATAGAAGTCTATAGGACCATGCTTGTTGAACAATAGTGCGAGGGGGTAACCAGTACCAAAACAGTTCTATACTCGGAATGAGAAAGTGCTGTTAAAATCATTTCATTTCATTCAGTTTTTTGCCTTATGTCATCTTTAAATAGGAATATGTTGATTTAGGTTTGGCTCAAGTCATTATGGCTGGTTGAGTTTGTTTCTTTGATTTTTTTCCTGCAGAACCAAGAACCGGTGTTCTCCAAAGACGGCAGCAGATTCTTCCTGACTGTGCCGGTCAAGCAAGGAGGACGTGGAGAGTTCCTTCACATTGCCATGTTCACAACACAGGTTAAGCTCGAGTTTATAGTCAACTTACCTGTGACTTACTACAGCGTTCACCTACTGTTTTTATGCACAAGGGGTCTAGAAAAGTCCTTTGTTTTCTATTTCTCCTTAGATCACATCCTTTGTAGCTATTTAATTCAATGTGTAGTCAAGTACAATACTCAAAAAGAGTTTAATAAAAAAAACAAAGTTATTCACAGAAGCCTTTATCCTTCATGCCATAGTGCAATTGAAGTGTTGCCCTATTCAAGTATGCCACCAATGAAGGCACAAAAGCCAATAAAAAAGAGCCTATTCTCATCAACACAGATTATACAACTTCCTCACTAGCATCCAAAACAATCCACAAGATGCAGGATGGTGCAGTTACCGACAGCACAGTTATGTTATGTATTTAAAACATAGTGGCACTAAGGTACAGGTGTCACAGAGTGGTTCAGTAGTCGATACTGTGCACCATGCAGTAATAAAGCAGTGGCAGTGCCTATGCAGCATATCTGCTGCATAGGCAGCCTGCCACTGACAAGTCATCACAAGCCTTTTAATGACTGAATGTGGACATAACTTTGCTCGGTGGCGTCACCAGCCGGAATCCTGTACAAGCCGTTTGCTGGTTTGTAATAAATGTCCTGTTTCCTAAACTAAGTGCAATACGTCAAACTCCCTCTTCCACATACCTCTGCTCTAAGTGATTGCTGTGCTTTACTTTTTCGCCCATTTCACACCATGACACTGTGTTGGTTCACTCTGGGTATCTGTAGTGTACCGTGCTCATGATCAAGTTATCCAACCAACGTGGTATGCATGACAAATTTGGTAATAAATTAATATTGGAATATCAGGCCTAAACCTAATCCTAACCCTAACCCTATGCATATGAATTTGAATTCTGGTGGCACCACTGACTTTGGTTGTTGAACATTTGTTTGAACGATAATTTCCTAGCAACTAGCCTTGTCCATTTGTGCATTTACTATGAATTCTGAAGCCACAAGTCTGGGACTCTCTCAATGCCCAATCATCCCCCCCATTCTCCTCTCTAAAAGTGCATTCTGACTGATTGTAAAGCATATTTGGTCTATATTTTTGAGGTGATAATTCGCCCCAACAGCCAAGACATGGTGTTTATCTGGCAACAGGGCAACAGTCATGTTTGTGAAGAATGTGTCTGTGTGTGTGAGTTTGTGTTTTATGTGACAGCTCAGTCTCCTTTTTGCTGCTGTTGCAGGACATGGATAAGCATACATTTTCTGCTCTGCTCAATTCAAATCTCTTATAAGGCCTGTTGAATTAATGTCTTTCTGCAATCACATTGAGAGCTTTTGTGGTGTTCTATCACAGTAATGCTATTTCCACCTTTATTCGCACAATTACTAGAGGCCCTCATCAGTAAAAGCATACACACACAGGAGGAGTTTTCTGTTTTTGGTTTCAACAGCCATTGATGTTTTTCCTGAGCATACAGAAGCGAAACTACACATTTGATGGTGCTTAACCAAGCTCAAATAAATAAACTATAACCTTATTTTTCTATTTTATTTATCTCAGTTCAGAGCTGACCAAAACGAAGTCCGACATCTAACATCGGGGAACTGGGAGGTGACGAAGATCATTGCCTACGATGAAAACACTGACAACCTGTAAGATTGCTGTCAAACACAACCTTATGTTTCTAAAACAGGGGTCACTGACCCTGGTCCCAGAGAGCAGGGTCAGTGTGCAGGCACATCTGATCACATCGGATTTTAAGAATGAAGGTTCATAGCAATGGCTCACGTGCTTAATTATTAGAATCAGGTGTGTAACTGGTTGGAACAAAAACCTGCACCTACAGCAGCTCTCTAGGACCAGGGTTGGTGACCTTGCTCCTAAAAAGACACACAACTGGGTGGTTCAATATTGTAAATGTATGAGTTTAACTTCATATTTCCAGTCAAAGCCACCTCCCCATTACAGCGTATTGATCCATAATAACATCACCTACTGTTTTGTAGGTTTTGTTTTTTGTCAATTTAAGTTTTTGTGAAGAAATGATGAACTTGTGGCTTTAACTCAAACGTTCAAACTATTTATACTCTTGATTTATTTTGTAACGACTAGTCATTTTGGACCAGGAACAACACAGGTTCCTGAATTTAATTCACAATAAAAAACAATAAAAAAGACTTTTGACTTCATCTCCTTGTTAGATTTCCTTCAAAGCATGAATGTAGTTTTGCATCTCAAGCTTCTCTCTGCAGATATACAAAGAACACATTGTTTGGTGTTTGTCTTGTCAATATTAACAAGCCTCTCGTCTGATTGGCTAATTTAAATGGCTGTACATCACGTCTAATCTACAGTTTCTGATAATCTGTTTTTTTTCCTCCTATAAATTCATGACAGACAAGCAAAACATCAACTACATTACAATCAGATAAATTGAACTCTAAATTAGTAAATTAAATTAATCCAATTCACTCACTTCAACCAGAACACAAATAGAAATTAAATCCATCAGCTTTATTTGCAGACACTTAACACACCAAAAAACAAAGAAAACAAGTAAAGCATGATTTGTTTTTGTTCCCTTGAAAGTCTGTTTGACCTTGTTGTGTTTGTTTCCTCCTGACAGTTATTTTCTCAGCACAGAGGGTTCACCACGAAGGCGGCAACTTTTCAGGTTTGTTCAATTACTAATCTGTATTTGATGCTGACAGCTGCTGTACTTCTACTGCTGACAACATGCAATTCAGATATTTTAATTAAAGTTTATATTTTTTACCTTTGTCCTCAAAAGACAACTCTTTGTTTTTTAATCTCTTCAAATTTCATTGCCATCGTAGCCGCACAGTATTTGCGGCTACAAAGTACACAGTATTTACTCTGGAACACAATCATTTTATTCATTGCGAGCATAAATAAATGTTAAATGGATGAGGCTGATATTTCTTTTAATTATTACCAACAAGCTTGTGTCTGCATATTTCCTCAGCTCCTAGGATGCTTGTATTTTCAACTTGTATTCTTGATGTTTTCTGTTTTTTTTTTTTTTTTATCTATTTCCTACTCTAGGACTCCAGATGGAAATAAGCCTAATATGAACTGTCACTGACAAATAAATAAATAAAACAAACAAATGAATGCTAACAAGTATTGCCTGTGTAAACAAAGCCTTCCTATATAGTATAGTATTTTATTGCTGTTAAAAAAAGGCTATTTAAAACACATTACCATGTCTTTGCATTTTGTGACTCATTTATTGTAATAAACACAGCCAGTATAGATTATTCTGAATCAAGTTATCAATCTTACAAAATTCCCTTTTTTATTTTGATTCACTACATTGACAAGCTGGGTGGAATACATTAGCATATATTATGTGTTTTTAATAGTTTTTGACAATGTTGAGAACTTGGCACAGATCTCTTTCATCAGGTGCTGGAGTCACAGATTATACTTGTTAGCTGGAATTTTTATTGTTGTTCTGGATTGCTTCAGGGGATTTATTGACTATAATATAAAATAATGGCAGCATTATTCTTCATGGTGTTGTTTTACTTAAAAGGGTTTCGTGCACCTTGGCTTACAGTACGATTTATAATCTTCTCTCCTCAGTGTCAAAACTGTGGGTCTGTTCCCACGACAGTGTTTAACATGCGAGTTAAATAAGGCTCACTGTCTGTACTTCGATGCCGCCATCAGCCCCACGAACCAGCACTTTATCCTCCACTGTAAAGGTAGGTCAAATATCTGCATCTTTAGCTGCAATGTGAAATGGAATTTCAGGATGGGGTATAATTATGAGAATGTTTTATCGGAAATTACAGCAGCATCTGAGCAGACCTTAAATTTAAAGCAACTGGCAATTTAAATTAGCAGACTCTTTTTTCAGCAAAGTGAACTGCATGAAGTGCGAGTTAATCCAACAAAAGCAAAAGGTCTATTCAAGAGAGAACCACTTCAAGCCTGATAAGAACTCGGTGCCAACAGTAAGTGCATAGGGGCAATGTATAGAGTGCATGGAAGCAGAAAACCCTCCACCTTTTTATATGCAGTCCATCTAGTCAAGTGCAGAGGTGTTCATGAAAGAGCTGGGTGTTTAGTCCTTTCTTAAAGTTTGACAGGGTCTCTCCGGATCGAACGTGGTCTGGTAGCTCGTTCCGCCACCAGGGAACAACAGAAATACTTCACCCACATGTCACTCGCCAGTATAGTAAAATTGGATTTCAGCACCATTCTTCTGACCCATTATTTTGCTATTTTAGCTGCGACTGCTGCATAACGGAGACAGTTTTTTTCCTTTTTTTATGGCCATATGAAGCTATCTGATCACTCCAAATCAAATTTACAATAAATGAATAAGTGCAGGACAAGTCATCAAAAGTATTTTATAGCGCATTTCTCAAGTCATTACTGGCACTATATGCATTTTGAAATTCCTCTATTCTTTACCTGCTTTGGATGACAACATAACAGCAATGTGACCGCATTTCCAGATTCATCCTGACTGACAATAGTGTGAGTAACATCTTTCCATAGGAATGCTATATTAATATTTCATTTTGTCACAGAAAAAGGATACACCTCCACTGCACAGCTTACTTCTGTGAGATCCCATGATAATTATTGGAATAATGAATATGCAAATCAAATTAAGATGCATGAAATGGTACACCCAGCTTTGACGATCCCAGTGATCCTTACAATCAAAGACAATATATGATTTCAAATCAAGATTAGATTTATCTTTGTGTTTATTCAGCCATCTTCTGTGTTGATGAGTTGAGATCATTTGGCAGATGTAATGTTGTAATCGGCCACACTCCAACAGTTTTGAAATGCACCTCTAATCAGTTCCAAATGAGAGGCTTAAAATTAAAACAATTAGCCACTCTATTGTGTATAATTACTTTTAGGTAGCATTATTGGGCAAGTGTAACATATTTAATGGAGGGTAACTTTGTTTGTGGTTTCAATTTATTTTGAGCAGATGAGAGCGCTTCATGCTCAGAAGCGTTTGGGCTTTTGCCGTGATGATTTATTGAACAATAACACTGATCCGTTCCCCAAAAGCAATAAAAAGAAAAAAAAGAAAAGAAAAAAACCTTTTACCTTCAGAGGGCCAAGTTCACATAGCCGGGGCACGCTTTTCCTGACGCCTGTTTTCACTGAAGGCAACACAAGCTTTTTAATTCTCCTCAAAAAATGCTTCTGATTGGTTTTGGTGTTTTCATGCAGGTACAAGCACATAATGAAGTCATTTCTCTATGTGACATGAGTGAATGGAGCAGAATTCAAAGGTCAACAGATCACTGTGACAAAACAATAAAGAAAGAGGTTTTAGTGCCAGTAAAGTGGAGTTGGTGGAATATGGTCTGGGTGGCCAGATGAGTTTTGCTGTTGCAGGTGCAGCGGTTCACTTGTGGCTGAGCTATTGAGCAAACATGCCTTCCAGTTGACCTTTGTTTTTTTAAAAGGACATTAAAAAGAAATTGAACAATCTGAGGCAATTGGGGAAGAAATGAGAATAACGTTTAAACCCTGTTTGATACAGGTTACAAGTTAGGGGAGGTGACGAGTGAAATCAAAAAAATTCCTGCATTTGGTTTTTGTGTCGTTGAGCTATGAAGACAACCTGACCTACTGTGTTGTCTTATTTCATTTTTTTTTAAAAAAATGCCAGTTTCCACATGGTAATTTGTGAAATTATCGTTAAGCATTAATGCAGGGCACATACAGTATAATCCTTCAGTGAGGATTACGGGATCATGTTTAAATTATAGGTACTTACGAGCTTTTTCCTCTCCCCTTCCCTTCCTTTTAGGTCCTGGAGCACCTACTGTGATCTTACACAGCCTCAATAATTCAAGTAAGTACTCCATTAAGTTTTGCAGGAATGTGAGGTGAAGACCATTTATTTATTTATTTATTTTAATCACTGCTGACATGGTGGTTAGCCAGAAAAAAAACAAGGCTGCAGCATGACCTACATGGTCCACTTGCTTCAGAGTGGTTGGTCAAGGCAACACAAGAACAAATAGGAGGAATACAAGAAAAGAACTAAATCCACTGAGTGTGAGTTGGCAGAAGGTCACATTGGTAGGGAATTCTGGCTTAACACAAACACATTTATGCATATCATAAAACCTGCAAAAAAATGTGAGGTTGTTAGTGTTGAAGTATTTTTTTTAATGGTATGAAGATGTCAGATATCTATGTTAACATGATTCCTAAACTTAAGGGTTAACACATGCAGAAAGGTCCCCTGTAAGTTAAAAGCCTATGAACTGTAAATCATGCAAATATATTCCACTGGAGCCCCAGAGTAAAAATATACACCCGAAAATATGCAGATAGTCCTTTTATTGTTGCGGTGTAACCTGTTACAGACATCATGTCAGAAAAAAAATGTCTGGCTGGTTGGTGACAGAGCACATCAGGATCTGTGGATCCTTGTTGGATCCTTGCTCTGTATATGGTTGATATTGATCCCCCCACCCCCCCAATGAGAGTGATGGCAGCTAGTCAAAAGTTTGGACACACCTTCCCTTTCCGTTTGATTGAGAAAATGTGTCCATTATTTTGAATGGATATTCTGTTTAACCCATTTAAGCCCAGATTTTGCATATAATTAAATCAGTTGAGTCACTGACAATCATGTTATGAATATACTTTTTCTCCACTTTGCATAAAATAGCATTTGAATGGATATTATAGCTTCCATTGGCCATAAAAAAACACTATTCATCCCATGTCCAAAATTCTTTTTTTGGGGATTATTCTAGAGACTTGAATGATTAAATAGATATATACATGTCAGGGTTGAAAATCCTAAAAATCTAAATAAAATTACCTCTTTCTGGGAGAGTTTGTCTTAACCATGTTCTCAGGGGGAGGAAGGAGGGAGCAGGAAGTTGATGACATTTATTGATGATGACACTAATTTATTTTAAGTATAATATGACAGCCATAGATTTAAAGGCTCATAGGCTTCAATGGGTTAACTGCGCTGCTACTGTTGTTGAGATTCAATACTTTTCTTATAGACAGCGCAATGATCTGAACTCGGCTCAAGCAAATCACTGCTGTGATGGCGATCGAATCTTTACTTTACAATCGCAACGTAGTCTCAATAATCGGCGTGGAGAGACTAATGACAGACATGTCCTCATTTTAAAAATGAGTGATTGCAGAGAAAGTCAGAGATGACAGAAGGTTGTCGTCTTAACGGCACAGACGCAGACACACAGCCGGGATACACACAGCCGATTAAACCTCCGTCACGTCCCCGCCGCTCTTTGTAATCACCTAATGGGCCCGATGTGTTTTAATGACAGCACCTGTGAGATATATAGGCTATTAAAAATAAGTGACAATCTTAACTTTGCACCATATTCCCACTACTTCTGCCTCAATATTTATAGATCGTTAACAAAAGAAAAACTGTTGATGATCCAGCATGTAACAGTGCACAGATTGTCATCGAATACGGTGAGATATTTATTTAGCAGTGATGCTGCTCTGGTAGTAATGAAGGAGTGACTCAGCTGATGGCTGCTAAGGTCTGACTCTAGAATAATCTAGTCAGTATAAAATCGGAATGGAGGTAGAGGGGTGCTTTTTTTTTAAATTTGCCAACAGCGTAGGATGAAAATACTGTTTTTTGGGGTTGATTGTGGTCAACAGGGGGTCCTTACAAACTCTGATTTCCCCTATTTTCTATCACTCTTCGCTTCGTCCTTTCCCTACACTCACACGGACGCTGAATCACACTCAGCAACACATGCCTCCCTTTACCAGTAGTCCCCCCTTTCCCCACAAGAAAAAAAAAAAAAGTTAACAACTGTGCTGCAGAAAAGCAAGCAATTTGCCCAGGGTTGTTTGGATAGGCCTTCCATCCACAGCTGGGAAACTGAGGCCCCTGGTGGTTTTATAATGAGACGTCTATTGATTTTGGGTTTCCCATTAGAAATGCTGGATGAATTCCATTTCATTTAGCAGGTTCTCAAATGGCTTGAGTGGAGGAAAAAGAAAGGCCAAATCAGAGGCATTGTTTATTGCATGTGGAGAAAATTGAAGGGCTCCTGTTTTTCAGGCCAGAACGAGCAGGCTGCTGTGTGTAAAGTATCTTTTTGTGAAATGGAGTCATTTGAATCATTTAATTTGTGCTCACCCACATTTAATAGGACTACCAGTGACCAAATTAGTAAGATTCATATTGTGGTCAGTGGCAAATAATGAGATTCCCTTTCCCTAAAAAAAACAATCTTTATCTGTCGTGCTTTTTTCCTCAGTGATATGTTTCAGGAATCACTGCTTTAATTTCTGGTTGGACATTTTGTATTACAATCTCATTGAGAACTGTGTCTTTCATTTCCACGTGTAAAGTTAAACCGTTAAGAGATGAGTCCAGGAATGTATTCAGATCCACAACCATTACATTTACCGCGAAGAAATGAGACTGAAATGAGAAATCCTCATGTTATTAAGGATCATTTGTATGCAGACACACTCATTGGCAGCGATTTTTTTTTGTGTGTGTGTGTGTGTGTGTGTGTGTGTGTGTATGTGTGTGTGTGTGTGTGGAGGGGCGAATCTTTCAGCTTTTAATTGCATCCCCCTCATCTTCACAGATTACTACATCGTTGAGAACAACGATTTGCTGAAGGCAGCCTTAAAGTACAAAAGGATCCAGCTAACTGACTTCAGAACTGTTCCAATGGAACATTTCGGTGAGAATAAAGTGTTGCTTTCTATACTGTTGTTGTGGATCTGGGATGAATTAATGATACATTTGCTTTTCTTTTCTATTTATTGACAGATTTACCTTTGCAGATCTCCTACCCACCAGACTTCTCTGATTCACATCACTATGGGCTACTGCTGGTGGTGTATGTACCATGTTTTTCATCAATGATGAACACCACTGCAATAGATTTTGTGTTTTGGAACTGTTTTCAAGTTATATAAAAGTTATTTTATACTGTTCGTCTGACTCAGTTCCACAGATCCTACTGCTGCTATGATACCCGCTAAAGCACCAATGTGTATTAATCCACAGATAAAAATCATTCCTAACAAAGTAAATGCTGTATTTATGATATTATTTACATATTCTGTAGGATCTAATTGACTGAGTTTTACAGGCAGCGTATGAAGGAGTAGGAAGTCAATTTTTTGGTTTTCAAATCTGTACAGCAATACAACACCATCTATATTTAGATTCTCGATTCCAATAAACAGAAACTCGCCAAAAAGTGTTTAACTGTAAAAAAAAAAAAAAAAAAAAAGAAATTCTTGGAGGAGCATCAGATGAGGAATATTTCTCCCGGGACAGGACGATATGCCATTAGAAGAGATAGAAAAAATAGAACAATAAGGAAAAGCAATTATATAAAAAAATAGAGTCAAGCCAAACTTACAATGAGTTTGCACATTTTTACATAAAACCCACCCTCGGTACATGAAAAGGTTAGTACACTTAAACAAATTACACAATCCTCTATGGCACTTTTAAGATAAGATAAACTTTATTGATTTCACACCAGGGAAATTCACAAGTTACAGCAGCATCAGGGATACCAGTATGAAAAATATATATAGATTAGAAAATAAAAAAACAAGCTTATTCACACACTATATTTACAAAAACTATATTTTAGTAGAATACTTTACACAACAGTATGTCAGATGATGATAAGAAGAGATGAGATGTTGAGAGGGGGTTAACTTAGAAACTTCTATGGGGTCACTTAGAAATTTCCTAATTTTTGAAAGAAAAGCGCTGTTTTCTTCAATGAAGAAAACATTGAACAAACCAGAAATACACTCTATACTTTGCTAATATGGTAAATGACTGGTTTTTGGTGCAATATCTACATACAGTAGGTGTATAGAGGCCCATTTCCAGCAACTATCACTCCAGTGTTCTAATGGTACAATGTGTTTGCTCATTGCGTCAGAAGGCTAATGGATGATTGGAAAACCTGTGTGTAATCATGTTCAACTGGTTAGAGAAGCTTTAAAACTGACTTTCAAAGCAAAATTCGAAGGAAAAAAATATTTCAAATACAAATTATTATTATTTTTTTTTAACCTTGTCTTGACTCTATTTTCTCTTCATTTTACAACTCATGGTGGTTAATAAAAGTGTGACTTTTCATGTAAAACACAATGGACACATCTCATTCAATGTGTTTTCTTTATTTTCATGACTATTTACTTTGTAGATTCTCACTGAAGGCATCAAAACTATGAATGAACACATTTATGGTGCTATGCACTCAACAAAAAAGGTGAAATAACTGAAAACATGTTTTATATTCTAGTTTCTTCAGCCACTTTTTGCTCTGATTACTACTTTGCACACTCTTGGCATTCTCTTGATGAACTACCATTTCAGGTAGTCACCTGAAATGGTTTTCACTTCATAGATGATAAATCAGATCAAAGGGTGGCTATTTTGAAGAAACGAGAATATAAAACATGTTTTCAGTTGTCACCATTTTTTGTTAAGTACATAACTCCACGTGTTCATTCATAGTTTTGATGCCTTCAGTGAGAATCTACAATGTCATGAAAGTCATGAAAATAAAGAAAACACATTGAATGAGAAGTTGTGAGAAGGTGTGGCCTGTACTGTATGTTAGTGGAAAAAGCTTCAGTGCAAAAAAAAGTCAACTGAGTGGTTATGTACATGAAATGTCATGAGTAAAAGACATAAAACTCTCACCAGTTGCTCATCCATAGTTAAACATGAACGAGTGAGTCTAGCATGAAAAAAGACATGTAAAAACACAAAAAATAGACAAAAAGTATAGAAACTGGTCAGAGCTGCTGTAACTAGCTGCCACTCAAGCGTCCACCATCTTGGATGTACTCTTAGAACCTTAGGACCTAGAAAATCCTTATTTTCCTCATTTGTATCTCCTGTGTTGTGTTCAGTGACGGTTCCCCAGGTGGTCAGTCTGTGAGCGACCGCTTCTCTCTCAGCTGGGACTCGGTGCTGGTCAGCTCCGACAACGTCATCGTGGCCCGTCTGGACGGCCGGGGCAGCGGCTTCCAGGGCCAGAGGATCCTGCACGAGGTTCACCAGAGACTGGGGACTGTTGATGTTCAGGACCAGATTGCAGCAGTAGAGTATGTTGTCAAATGTTCCTTATCTATCTATCTATACCAACTTGAACTTGCCGGTAACAGCTCAACTTTCATATCACCTAAACAGAGCTTCATAACTATCCAAGATCATCTCTTCTTAATAAACAGCCAGTCAAACTGTTTGTTCCTAACAAAGTAAAAAATACTTGGCTTTTACTCCTAATATTGCTATTTTATTTTACCATTAATTATTCATTTTCATCACATAAATAGATCTCAAAAACCCCTGGAGGTTTCTTGCTTTTTAGTAGCTGTTATTTGTATCCGCGATTGTTCAGAAATCAGGGAATTGTGAAAGAATCATACACTATAGTTGAGGTCTTTCCTCATTGGCTGTTTGCAAGCTCAATCTCATGTTTTGGAATGCAGTATGCTATCTGAAGTGTTTTTTTTTTGTTTTTTTTATAACTCGAACAAGTGGGAGTGAGTCGCTTGATAAATGTGTCTCATTTACATTTCTAAATTGGCACTTTAGAGCATTCTGGAGGGTAATTCGCCGTCTCATGCCTTAAAACCCATCGAATTACATGTGCTCATTACTTTGGCATTAATTAGGAAATATTACGGAAATGCTGAAAAGTTGGAGCCTCACCACAGCAGTCCCAGGAATCATTTTTTTGTTTCCCTGCCAAATAATTTGCACACAAACAACTCTCCACTGATCCTCCGTAATGCCGACAGATGCGATTGCTGAAAGATTTCTGACACCGCTGCTCCACTGGAAGCATGCATTCAGAGTGATTTTTTCAACCTTTTTTTGAGCCACGGCACATTTGTTTTTCATTGAAAAAATCATGATGCACACCCACCAACCAAAATATGTTACAAAAGGACACTGCACAGCATATATAACAATAAAATCTCTCAATGTATTTATACACACCTGGGCCTGTTTAGATGAACACAAAGCCGTTTCTCTCTGTGTTCACACAGGTGAACAAAATAGTCCATTTTCTTGGAGATGGAGTTGAAGTTTGGTTGGAACTATAGCACCGTTGGATTTAGCTTTTCACCATACAACAAGCAAAGTGGAGTTGACATCATTGCATCCAAAATCCGAATAAAAGATTGATTTCTCTCTATTGCCTCAAGTTCACCCTGTTTACTTTTGACCACTAGTCATACCAGGGCCTTCATCTGGGTCAGAATTCTGCCCAGGCTAATGTTTGGAGTTAGCATTTTTCCCTTTTCAAAAACCTCTCCATCACTGCCATCGCTACCTGTCATATGCATCACTGATTCTCTTAACTCAAAGTAACAAGGCAACAAGATACACTACCGTTCAAAAGCTTGGAGGTCACTTAGAGATTTTCATATTTTTGAAAGAAAAGCACTGTTTATTTCAATGAAGATAATGTTAATCTTATCAGAAACATACACATACATACACTCGATACATTGCTAATATGGTAAATGACTATTCTCTCTGCAAAGTCTGTTTTTGCGCTATGTATAGAGGCCCATTTCCAGCGACTATCACTCCAGTGTTCTAATGCTACCATGTGTTTGCTCATTGTGCCAGATGGCTAATATAATACAGTTTTCTATTCCTTTTACAACTCATGGTGGTAAATAAAAGTGTGATTTTCGTGGAAAAAAAGTAAATTGTCTGGGTGACCCCAAACTTCTGAACGGTAGTGTACCTTTGTATTACATTACTCAGCCTGGCACCAAAGCACAGACACTAAAGAGACTTTCACATAATAATTCATTGTTTTCAGCTTTTTGTTTTGTTATTTAATAAATGTATGTTTGTTTTTTTCCAGATACATGATGAAATTTCCATATATTGATCAGACAAGGATAGCAGTGTTTGGAAAGGTAAGCCTGTGAATTTGCTGATAATTAGATTTAAAATTAATTAAGTCTCCAGTCTATTTTCCAATCTGTATACCACAGGTGTTGGCGGTGGAGACAGCGGTGGCGGCGATGGCTGCTGCTGAGTGAAATCTGTGTACAGAAATGCATTAAAGCAGTCTTTCACAAATAATAATAATAAAAAAAACTTTTTCTTTTCATTCTTTTTGAATTCATGAAATGCTATTTCATTCTGCTCGTATTCCCATTCTACTAAAGCAGGTTATTTTTTTAAGAGTTTTAAGAGACATACTTTAAAGCAGTGGATCTCAAACGTTTTCATGTCAAGGGTCCTAACCTGACACCAGAGACACCAGAGACACCATGGAGAGCCATTTTAGATTTTGTCCCAGCCAGAAAAAGTTTTATATATTCTGTGACTGTGTCACTTATGGATGAAATTAAAGTGAAAATGATTCCCCTTTTTACTGGGGACCCCTATTTAAGAAGCACTGCTTTAAAGCATCAAGCTGAGTATTCATTTTGATCATTCATGGGGGTTTAGTTGCTGCAGGAGAACGTATTTTGATTTTTCTTTTTTTTTTTCTTTTGTAACTCAGGGTTATGGAGCCTACTTAACATTAATGATGCTCAAGTCTACAGACAGTCTCTTTAAATGTGCATGTGCGATGTCGCCGGTGACAGACTGGAAACTTTATGGTGAGTACAAAACCTCTCCATGAACATCATTTTAATTTACATTTGGATTTTAACCTAAGGTAAATCTAAGATTCGCTCTTCATATTTCCCATCTAGAATAAGTAAAAACCACTCTAGTATAACATGTGGTGATTGTGTGGAGGCGCAGGATGTAATTAAGACAGGATGTTGTTGCGCCTCTTCTTTCTGCCTGTAAAAGTCTGTTTAGCTCTGACAGAAATGCTGAAAGTGAGGTGAAATCGGCATTTGGCGGCACAAAAAAAAAAAAAAACAACATATTTTCATATCAATCGGGGACTTTCTTCGCACTCATAAGATGACGCCGAGGGCCCTTTCAACCCGCACAAGATGTTATTTCCTCTTCACCGAAAGCATTTCATTCGGGCTTAGGATGACAGGAGAGGCCACTTTGTTTGGGTGCTTAGCTGCAGCTCTGTGTAGCAGCAGCACTGCCATGTACGTATCACTTCTCATTTGCACAGCGTCGGCGTTCTCTGAGAGATACCTCGGCATGCCATTACGGGAAGACAGCAGATATCAGGTGTGTTCGCCACCTCCCCCCTTGCATGTCTGTTGTTGATCTTTGAAAAAAAAAAAAG
Organism: Lepturacanthus savala; assembly: GCA_030544235.1. Lineage (NCBI taxonomy): Eukaryota > Metazoa > Chordata > Actinopteri > Scombriformes > Trichiuridae > Lepturacanthus > Lepturacanthus savala. The sequence goes on along the minus strand of CM060470.1, from coordinate 11,239,897 downwards.
CTGCTTGCTTTAACATCACTGACACACCTACGGTTAAGCTCGCACAGTAACGGAATGTTGCCTCCGCCACCGCTGCTGTATCAAAGTCAGAGGCAATGATGCTTTGACTTTTCCTGTGTTTTTTTTTTCCTTTTTCTTCATGCTCTGTAGGATTGTGTCACTCATCTCTGTTTCGGTAACTGTGTGACTGCCAGGCTGTCTCGGGCCTCCTGTATTTAGCTATCCACAGCAGGGGAAGAGCTTCTTTAATGACCAAACAGAGAGATGTTTTCCTGAACAAGCAATTTAAGATCGGTTTTCCGTTCGCTGTGGCTTTACATTCCCTCATTACAGATGGTGATATTCCAAGCGGAGAGAATAATGTCAACAGGAGATACTTTATCCGTTGAAAATCACAAATTGAATCGTGTGTGTGTAGATGCGTGCGTCCTTGTGTGTGTGTGCGCATGTAATCAGGATATGAAATCATTTACCACACTGCATTCATTTGATTACATTCGGTATCTTTTTTTTTTTATTCCCTTCCTCAATGCCAGTTGGCGTATCTATCAATCTATTATCTCACCACTCTTTCTGATTTCCTTACAGTTCTCCAGTGTGCTGCAGAATGTTCACGCACTTAGGGAGCAGACACTGATGCTGGTGCACGGCACAGCAGACGGTAAGGGAGAGTAAATTGTGATGGAATATACTGTATCTGTGGTGCATCGTTGCGGAGCACAAAGAGGCACACAATCCGGTAAAGGTAATGAGCCAAAATTGTTTTAATCAAAAGATAAAAAGGAAAGAGGGTTATCTAAATTGATGCAGGGATTTCCATAGAGAAAACATTTGCTGATGAGCCATGCATGTCGAAATTTGTTGAGGTATTTCCATCCAGCCAGAATCTGATTGTCTCTGCTCTTTCTCGGTTAGGATTCGGGCTGAATTTCGCTGACATGTTTCGTTTCTTTATTCCCAGCCAACATCCACTTTCAGCATACTGCTGAGCTCGTCAAGAATCTGGTGAAAGTTGGAGCAAACTACTCAATGCAGGTGTGTGTCGGACCAGCAACGTCATGGCAAATTCTTTATCCTGTGTTTGTTATTTGTTGGAACAAACAATTACATTCGCAGGTGCAGGTTTAAGCATATGCCACTGCAACTGCAATGTATATAACATGATGTAATATTCCTAAACTCACCCAGCGTGTGAAAAGTGTATTCAGAGAGAAAAGCTTGTTTTTTCCACCGTGCCTCATTTCATTTAACGCAGCATTATCTTCACAGTGGAGCACAAAAAGTCAAAAGACTTCTCGTGGATAGCTTGCTCAACAGTTGTTTGATAAATTGCTATAAAGTTGAAGAGAATTTAAAATACTTTTATTTCCAGTTCTCAAGTCATTGGTGATTTTCCTTTAGCACTAGAATAAAATCTCTTTGGCTACACTGACAATTTCTCTATTACACTACCGTTCAAATGTTTGGTGTCATTTATAAATGTCCTTATGTTTGAAATAAAAGAACTGTTTTTTTTTTCAAAACTTTCAAATAATCAGAAATCCACTCCATACATTGCTAATGTGGTAAATGACTATTATAGCTGCAAATGCCTGGTTTTTGGTAAAAATCTAATAATCGAATAATTTGGCAATATCTAATAATAGCAATATAGAGGTGCGCAACTATCACTCCAGTGTTTTAATGATACAATGTGTCAGAAGTTTAATGGATGATTAGAAAACTCTCCTTACCCCAACCCTGATCATGTTAGCACAACCAAAAACAGTTTAGCTAGTTAGAGAAGCTACAAAACTGATCTTCCTTTGATGAAAGCAGAGCTTGAATAAAAAAAAATATATTTCAAATACAAATCATTATTTCTAACCTTGTCAATGTCTTGACTATATTTTCTATTCATTAACTCATGGTGGTAAATGTGTGACTTTTTGTGGAAAACACAAAGTTGTCCAGGTGACCCCAAACGTTTGAATAGTAGTGTATATGTAGGAGGAAAAAATGGTAACACTTTACTTGACGGGTGAGTTCATAACACATTCATAGCAGCTGTCAAATTATTTGCTTGACTATGTCCTGTCTGGTTTGCACTGGACTAGCCCATTGACTCAGATGTGAGATGATCAGGTATGACAACAATGCTGCTTTGCAATTGTTGGACTTTTAGTTTGACAAGTTGCCATTGTTCTGCCTTCCGCATTCATGAAAGGTTTGGTATGAATGTTGAGTCAAGTCTCATTGAACAGGCATGGATGCTTTATGTGCAGTTTATGACAGCTGCTATGGATGTGATAGGAACTCACCATTCAAGTAAAGTGCAGCATTTTCATCTTCCATGGACGTATTGTCAGGTTCAAATTGTGAATGTAATCATGCCACAAGCTAAAATTGTCATCATTTTCTGACGATGTGAGAAGAACTCTACCAGTTTTCATCAGAATGCTATCATGTTCCCACAATTAACAGTCGTCCAGATTGATGTGAAAGAAGACATGATCAAAGTGATTGAAATCTATACTTTAGGCACTCTGTCATGGTTGATGCATGTACTTAAATCAGGTGCATTATTAATGACGTGTGCACTTATGCCAGCTCCCTGTGTGTCTGCAAACCTCCAGATACTGATTTCTGGACCTTTTTAACCACCAGATCTACCCAGACGAGGGCCATTTCCTGTCTCAGCAGAGTCGTCAGCACCTCTACGCCACATTGACCAGCTTCTACAGAGAGTGTCTGAAGGAAGAGTTACTACCACTGCCTGATGAAGAGGAGGAAGAGGAGGAGTAGGCGGGAGGCTTTCTTTTTTTTGCAGAGCTTAAAGAATTTCACTAAAATCCGTCAAGGCCTTTCGCATTTGGACCAAGTGTTTAGCCAGACATGGACACTGGGTTAGAGCTGCTATTGCTCTTACAGTAGGCATGTATGTGTGTGTGGGTGTGGGTGTGTGTGAGTGTGTGTGTGTGTTACCCTTGTATGTGTGTGAGCACTACAACGTATGACTGTGTATGCCGGTGTATAAATGTGTTGAAAAGATAACTAAAGGACACAGTTGACGAGAGTGACACTTGCATTGCTGGGACTTAAGGCAGGAGCAACCCTTTAGCATAAATTCATTTCAGTTTTTAGGGACGCTCCGTTTCTCGGCAAAGCACACAGAAGACCTGCCTCCATCGTTCGCTGGCTCTTTGGGCTGTAGTCATCCACACTTACCAAGTGCATGGTTCTTTTTCCCTCTCGGCTTCACTCATTTTTGCCATGTTAAGTCTCTTTTGTGGTAGCACTTGGGAAGAGAAGAACACTGATGTATACTTTTGATCTCACCTCTACCTTGGTTGTTGTATTGTTGCACAAGATAATGCTCCAATCATCTGAACGGAAAAAAGAAAAAAAAGGTTAAGTCACTCAAGTTCACCGCAACCAAACCAATCCTGAATAAGTGCAATTCCTGCTGAAACCCTCCACCATCGCCCACCCTGAATGGAAAAAAAAAAAAAAAAGTATTTCTAGGTCACACTTTATTGTACAAGGGTCTTGTGTAGACATGTACAATGCCTTATGAGGTGCAACATACTGTAATATTACTTGCTGGCAGTGGTAGTCATCCATTAGCAGTGTCATGTAAACCTATGTCAACTCAGGTCCGTTGAGACACAATATCGCAGTCAGTTAAGTATTTGAAACCGTTACAACACTATGTTAACTGTATTGGTCATGAATAAGTTATGAATTCTCCATGAAGATTTGGGATATCGGGCCATACAGTCCAATTTCAGCTTCAGGCTACACTGCAAAAATGATCCATCTTGAAATGTCATTCAGTCTTGTTTTCTTAAAACTCCGTAGATGCCCGCGATCATTTCCGACGCATCTCCTTCCGATTCAAGAGATTTCAGGATACCCTTGAATTTCAAGAAAAGAGTAATTAACTGCATTTGGAGATTCATGAAATCCAATAGACGTGTTGAGGTGGACATTTTTACAGTGTCAGTAAGGTGTTTGCATGTCTACAGGGAATGTGTCAAGTGTTGCCACATTTTGTACAGTACAATACAGCAGAGTGTGTACATAAATATATTTTTGAGATGTCAGATCTCATAGAAAGTTTAGTCTATGGGGATGGATTGATTTGACCTGGATGTCTTGTATTTTTTGGTTTTGTTCCTTTTCTTGTTTTCCTTTCAGCTGTTCATTTTCTTCTTAGGATGGATTTTGTAATGCTTGTTCTTGTTCTTTTCCTTGCTGTTTTAAAAAAAAAGGGACAGGGCAGGGTTGAGGTGTTGGGGTTATTGTGATTGTCCTATAGTGATGATTAATTATAAATAAAATAAAAAAAGACATGAAAAACAACGTCTTATCTTGATATATTGTAAAGGGCACGTATGGGGAGAGCGGGGTTGGTTGTCACATTTTGCACTTAAGATTAATTTCTGCTAAAACGGTATATGGCAAGAAGGATTCAAGGATTCTTTATTGTCATTCAGCACATGCACAATTTGCACAGCACAATTTGTTTCCATGGTCCTGGGGCAGTCCATTGTTCACCTTTTCTGTATATATTTAATTATTGATGTGTCGGGAACAACTGGATTGTCCTAGATCCGGTAGAATGCATTCTCTTCAAAAGCGCCTTGCGCAGATGTGACACCAAACCCCATAGTGAAGTAGGTATGAGGGGTGATTGTCCCAGTGTTATTCAAATGGGGAAAAAAATGAACAACTGAGACCTGATTACAAATGATACCAGATCTTCAACAAAATGTACAACTACATATACAGCATGTGTATAAAATCACCATGTTCAAGGTGGAAACCAACCCTAAAAAATTGCGACAACCTATTTCAATTGACATTTTTAGCTCTTTTGGAGGCTACACGTATTCGCCTAGCTAAGAAAATAATCCAACCAAATTGTAGGTTTCTCTTTATACTTTCAAATGGTAATACTTATTTTAATGTCAACTCATAGTCTAACGAATAAGAAGAAAATAATAGATTCTTTAAAATTTACTTTTGCATGTGAAACACAATTAAGCTGTCTCACCTCAACGTTATGCTTCTTTAACCTCCACTATTAACGTAGATGACCTTTGACACTAATCACAAATGTTTCTGTGTCAACGGCTCTAAACAGCGCCCTCTAGTGGCTGAGATGTGACGACAGCGACAACCTACCCGTTGTGACAAACAACCGCCACTCTCCCTACAACAGAGGACCAAATCTGCCACATTTCCCTGCAGAATTATTTGTTATAGAGGGTGAATAATCAGATCATCTTAACACTTCAATTAAATGTGTCATTTGTTTCTTCACCTAGGGACTCACATTAAAGAGAGGAGGTAGTCTGCCATGGGCTTAGGACACCTATGTTAATGACTTCGCAGCACAGATTAGCGTCAATCTTCGCTGAACCAACACTGCGTGTCTGTGCATTAGTCACAGCTGAGCAGATATCTATTCTGCTGTGGGACAGAAACTCTTACGTCGGCAGGATCTGAAGTGCCAGAGTTGATTTGGTTGCAGATGAGCCACTTATTCACTCGTTGATATATGTTTATCCCTTGAAAAGTTTTCGGCTTGTGAAAAATACGTACGTGTAATCACAATAAAACACAGTCACGTTGAGGTCATTGTAAGAAGATCAGCAAATAAGTCAATACTGTCATGTCACACCATGACATATTTTTTGGGATTGTCATGAGAAATGTTATGTGGATCTGTAGACGTACAACACAAAAAGCATTGGCAGTGACCTTTGTCTATTACTGTGTTTGCTCCATGTTGGAGTTTGAGGAACCAATGTCACCACAACATATCACAGGGTCTTTATCAGCGACTGCCCGTCTATTCTCAAATTTACATTTAGTTGTTTTTTTAACTGTTGTTTCCAAGGTCAAGAACGAGCTTCGAACCTCATCTTTGAAATTGTTAGTGTGAACTCTGTGGCGGTTCTACTCCTGCACAAATCAAGAATTATTTCATGCAGTCAAAACTGAAAAAAATACTAATTACTCTGCATAAGAAAACTACTTTTAGCAAACTTTTTCTTTGTGAGTGCAAGATGAATAAATCACTATTATCTTATATCTGTGAGTTGAATATAGCTCTATCAGTCAGGATGTTTACAGTACCACAGATATTAACATGAAGAGGAACTGTGAACTGCACCTACTAACACCTGCAAAAGTTACATCTCACCAATTTAAGTTGAATAGTTGAAAAAGCATGGAAACAACAATTCATGGTTTTAAAGGTAGAAATTTAGTAGTCATCAAATAAGAATTGTGTATTTATTACCATGGATTGAACTTTTATCTACATGGAGACCAGGTCTTTCCGCCATATTTCTACAGTTAGTCTATTTGTCAAAGACCCAAAATTTCACACTTCAATACCTATACCTTCGGTATCGGGGTCAGCAAGTTCTAATTGTCATTTTTCTATTTATTCCTATACATCCCTAATTTATGGTTTGTTATGATAGATGTTATAGACATGAATGTCTCACAAGAAGAAGACTGTGATCAAAACACATCCTCATGTTAGATGAGTCATGATGAAACTCATGGTCAGCATCCTAACACACTGAGCTAACTGGACTGACAGATCATTCCAAGTTTCTTAGAGCATTTCACTCTGTTTGGGGTTTCTGCTTTTAAAAGGATTAACTGGGAATTGAACCCACAACTATAGAGTCACCAAACAGATATCTTACCTGGTGAACCATTCAATACTTATGTGAAAAGTTTCCCTCAACTCTTTCTCTTGATGTTGGATTTAAAAAGTAAGGGGATTGAACTCATGACCCCAAAACTTCCTCATAGTCTCCCAACAGTCTAAAGCTACAAGGCAGACAGGTTGATCCTGGTTTCTTGAAGCTTTTCACTTTTTTTTCCCAGGGTGTCTGATTTATATACATATTTTTACTACGTGAACAAGTATGTATGTATGTAAGCATGAGTATATATATACAACGCTAATTATTATTATTATCATCTGATATTACTATCAAAACAAACCTGACAAATCTATAGAGACAGTAGTGAGAGATTTCTGCCCAACTTATCTTTCTAATTTCAGGTTTGCAATCATGTTTATCAATGAAATATAATGGGTGAATTATTCATTTCCTGAATGCTTGGAGTCCTGTGAGTTTTGCAGTTTTTGTCTTTTGCCTCTGATGTTCGAAAGCTAAAAGAAACTGTGGTGTTGTCAGAAGGATTCATCAATGAGCTTGAATCAAAGCTTGCAAAGTTCCCTTTAAGGTGATACACAACCAAAAAAATGTCTTGATCACAAGCCTTTAGTTTACTAGGATATGTGAGTGCATCTAAAATGCATGTTACTTTAGGGGGTGGTTGACTTCATGAGGTGATAACAGCTAATGAGCTACCAGTCCCAAACTAGGGATGTAAAGGAATAAAAATACAATTATGATTGGAATTTGCCCACCCAGATGGCACGGAAATCCAGTCTGGCCCATGGATTAAGCAGCTCATAACAGACAAAACTGAAACCTTTTTTGTGTCGTGGCAGGAGATTCTTTCATACTCAGAATAGAATTAGGGCGACTGAAAAAAAAAAAAGGTAAAATTGTTCCAGACAAAAATGTCTGTCTTCTGACTTTTTTTTGAGAACTGGAAAAAAACAATTGTTTTTGGGGGGTATTTTCTCTTTTATTTGTTGCAGAAAAAAATAGCAGAATTCTGAGAATAAAAGTCAGAAGTCTAACTTTTAATCTCAGAATTCTGACTTTTCTACCTCTCATTATTTCTTTTCCCCCAGTGGTCAAAATAGAAAGTGTAAACCTGGGGTGTATGGTGAACAGTAAATTTGCATATTGACTGTGTACTGCATCTTTAAGTCTTTTAAAATTATGAGATATGAGACATATAAATATGAGAATGTGATTTTAATCAAGATCAGGTGAATGTCTCTTAGTTCTTTCTTCTGTGTTTCTGTTTTTTTTTCCCACCCCAAAAAACAGCATCTGAAAAAACAGCAGATTAAAGCTTCAGCCAGACAGCAACTACAAGATAATACAGTTTAAAAGAGCTGTCTGTCTGTCACTGCCGCCACATCGAAACAACGCACGCATCAGCACATTCAAATCAAGATTTTGTATTAGATATGTGTCTAAATGACTTCTGAGCACAACAGCAAACAACACAGAACACAAATACAAGGCTACGAGTCTAGATTAATAATTTATTTCAGCATACAAATTTGGATAAACATACAAATGTCATCTACTGAGGATATTAACTATAATGTATAGTATATATGTGACTGAATCAGCTGCAGTTTGACAGGATCCAGTCCCTGTAGAAGTGTGAGCAGAATGATACAGTTGGTATTGTACATCTTATTCAAAACAGGATTTGGTGCTTAAACCGTAGCTTTAATATTAGAGGAGTCTGGTTATGAACAAAGTCCACTGTACAGCAGAGACTGTTATTATTACAAAGTTCACTTTGTGTCTCCATGTCGGGATTTTACAAGGCTACATAGAACAGTTCAGAATCTGTTTGGTCATAAACATTTAAAAGCACATCTGTGAACAACGCATTCAGCTAATCACGGAATACATTATTCAGTATTCAAAGTTTTAAAAACTTCATTACATCATTATATTGCTCTGAAACCAATTATACAACAACTCCTCTAATGATTTATACATAAGTCTAACACTCTGTTATAGTAAAAATGGTTTTCCCCCCAGCATAGTGTGCATCTGTGCCCTAAACAGGATGATTGCAATTACTCCGAGTTCACTAGAGTCCATAATTACAACAGAGCAAGTAAATAAAAAACAAGTTGTTTGTTCTGCATATATATCCCCTTATATATGTATACAGTACAGGCCAAATGTTTGGACACACCTTTTCATTCAATGTGTTTTCTTTATTTTCACGACTATTTACATTGTAGATTCTCACTGAAGGCATCAAAACTATGAATATATATATATATATATATATATATATATATATATATATATATATATATATATATATATATATATTCATAGTCAAAGGTTCACATTAATAGAAGATTTCCATACCTGAATGTAATTTCGATCACATTTCGATGAAATATGAGGACTCATTCGACCACTACAGAAGCTACACATGGGTTCAGCTCTTCAGCATCTTTTTTTGACATTTTGGCAGTGCCATCGACACGGTTTGGCCTCTTCATTTGGAATATAATGATGACTAACTATTCAAAACTGTTTTGGATATGATCTAAAAGAGTGATACTCGTTGAATCAGATTTGCTTACAGTAAATAGAAATATTCACAGTAGATTACAGCGGTCAGCAAAAATTATACTCTCGGATGTAAAAATACAAGTCTCTTTGATTCCCTGACAGTTGTACTTTGTTCATGATACAAACATTACGAACAATAACCATAATCCGAAAGCATTAGTCTACAGCAACGACGCGACAGTCTGTTTTTAATTTAACAATCTTGATCTCGCCATTCCAACTTCTACTTATCTATAAAGGATAGGTCTGTAGGTTTTCACCTATGCTCTTGGAGCACTATTACAGATAGCAGCCTTTGAGGAAAAGTGCAGCTTCTCTTTGTTGGCTCATGACAGCAGTTGCTACTCTCTTTACTCCTCCCAAACCAGCTTCACTGCAGGAGGTTCTGCCGGCTAGTCGTCCTCTTCGGACGTCTGCGGGACTTTAACCTTCTCCTCCTCGACACAGTGCTTGAAGAAGTTGATCACGGAGTTCAGCATGTAGTGCTGGTTCTTGACAGAGGCGATGTTGTGCCCTTCATCCGGAAAGATCTGGGCAGTGGAAAATGGAAAACAAAGTGAAATTTAATATACCTTCTATTTCTTATTATTTAAAATAGATTGAATTCAAGGTGTGCAGTGTATTCTGCAGTGGCACTTTAAAACATGCATATTTACATGTATATACAATACTGTTCAAAAGTTTGGGGTCGCTTAGAAATGTCCTTATTTTTGAAAGAAAAGCGCTGTTTTTTTTCAATGAAGATAACTTTATACTACTAAAATACATTGTTAATGTGTTAAATGACTATTGTAGCTGCAAAGTCTTGTTTTTGATGCAATATCTACATAGGTGTATAGAGGCCCATTTTCATTGCATCAGAAGGCTAATGGATGATTAGAAAACCCTTGTACAATATGCTAATTTGATACAAATTTCTATTCATTTTACAACTTGTGGTGGGAAATAAAATGTGACTTTTCATGGAAAACACTAAATTCTCTGGGTGACCCCAAATTTTTGAACGGTCGTGTATTTAGATTGCATGATTTATAGTTCAAAAATCTTGGCTAGGAATGCATCGAGCCATTTGGGCAATTCTTAACGGTAAGATAAGATAGGTATAGTCTCATATCTGTAAAGGGAGAGTAGAAGTCTTGTTTTCATTGACCTCCAGTGGCTGAGGTTTTCACTTTGCTGCAGCGGTAGCGGTACAGTAGGTGTCCATCCTGACTTTGCAGAGTTTTTACAAGTGCAACATGGCCTCATTTGATGCTTGGACTTATCAGGTGCAGCAAAGTTGCACAGTTGTCAACTACTACTTGTGGCTGTGGCTCAGGAGATATCGCAGTTCCACTAATCAGAAGCTCGGTGGCCCGATTCCCTGCCTCTTTGTGTCTATGGACAAGATATCCAACGCCAAATTGCTCCCTGTGTGTGTGTGTGTGTGTGTCTGTGTGTGGCTCTGCAGCCTGTGCCATCAGTGCACGGGTGTCTGTGTGAATTGGCATGTGTTGTCGAGTGCTTTGAGCGGTCAGAAGGCTAGAGGGGCAACGTATAAACGGAGTCCATCCATTTACCATTATTTAAGCCAACAGGGTAAGGAGTGTATCTGTTTGAACCACAGTTATAAACACAACATCAATTCTCCTCTCGTCAGGAAGGTTAAATGAATGGGCTCTCAGAGAAGAATTGGCAGCAGTCACCTGGAGAGTGTAGTTAATATTTGATGCCGACAGCAGTTTGACCAACTCAGCAGAATGCTGGAAGTGAACAGTGGCTGAAAAAGAACAGATAATTAAAATGGATCCATTGGAACAGCTACTCAGTCCATTACACTCACACAGTTGTGAACTCATGAAGATTAATCGTAGTAACAATTGGTATCAATAGTACCAGGATATAGATATTTAGTAAGATATACTATTGGAGTCTGTAATGTAATAGCATGAACAGCATAGAGACAAAATAGTGTTTTTAATGCTGATGAAATGTACAATATATTTCTACGTTTGCTGCAAAAAAGAAAAGTCCGGTCAGTTTAGTGGCCAAGAAAAGGATGAGTTGAAAAAGAAGGGACAGAAAGATGCATAGAATGTGACACTATAACTTTTTTTTTTGTTTGATTTGCAAATAAACCCTACAATATATATACCTTACTGTCTGTACATATACTCACCATCTGCTGTGCCATGGATAATGAGAATTTTCAGCGGCCCTGATCCTGTGATGTTGCCGAGCAGACTGGAAATCTGGAGACATTAAACAATTACCCTCCACAGAGAGAAACAGTAGCACGTTTAATATCACCTTAACACCCACACTTAAAAGAAAGGGGGCTCATGGGGCTCATGAACAAAGAAATGCAAGCTGAAAAAAAGGAAAATCACATCTTTGTTCTTCAGTCATAGCCAAAGCGAGGATTAGGTGACAGTGTTGCTACAAATGGAAAGGTATAACAGGTAGGGTTTTTTTTTATTCCTGACATTAAAATTCCTTCTGCCCTTTCTGGGGAATCTTTTTTTTATATATATACACACAATGCACAGGGGGCGACACAGTGGAGCAGGGGTTAGCGCTGTTGCCTCACAGCAAGAAGGTCACAGGTTCAAGACCTCCTTGGGTCCGGGGTCTGGGACCTTTCTGTGTGGAGTTTGCATGTTCTCCCCGTGTCTGCGTGGGTTTTCACCAGGTACTCCGGCTTCCTCCCACAGTCCAAAAACATGATGAGGTTAATTGGTGACTCTAAATTGCCCGTAGGTGTGAGTGTGTGAGTGAATGGTGTGTGTGACCCATGATTGGCTGGCGACCATCTGGGGTGTATCCCTGCCTCTCGCTGTAACACGCTGGGATTGGCTCCAGCAGACCCCTGCGACCCTAATGAGGAATAAATGACTGACTGATAATGCACAGGTAGAAATGGATGTGCAAACAGGTGGGACTTTCTAATTGAAATGAGGCAGCGGTGTGAGTTGTATCCCAGATACAGATGTGTATCTGATGCAACCTAAGCCCAATAGTAGTTTTGCGATTCTGGGGACGAGCCACTGAGTTAGGAAATATTTTTGTTTTCCGAGAATTACCATTTTCTTTTAATACTCTGCAAGCTGCCCTCGACCCTCACCATCTGATTCTCGATATATACTATAAATCCTTCTAATTCTGTTATCCTGTTCAAATGCTGCATTCTGTCGTTTGTCTTCTATTCTGTAAACACTGCATCTGTTGTAAGTCTGCCCATCTTGGAAGAGAGATTCCACCTCTTCCATTTTTTGCTTCTTTTTCCCCATTAAAGGTTTATTCAGGGAGATTTTGTTCTGATTTGATGCGAGGGTCTAAGGACAGGGGAGTGTACATACTGTAAATCCGGTTGAGGCGAGTCTTTGATCTGTGATTTTGGGCTCTACAAATAATCTTGCCTTGACTTGTTAAATGCTCCTTAACACAGACCTGTTGTATGGGTATGTTATGGTGAATGGCTCCAAATGCAGCAACACCCATGAGCCTCAGCTGCCATTGCTATAAAGAGGAAGCTTGTCAAAAGTGAGACTCTGAGCTGTAGTATATTCAAAATGCTTTGTTCTAGGAATAAATTGTTAGGTATAATTAATCCCAGTAATAATAGCTCTGTTCTATTTATAAGTCATTGGTCCCTGAAGCTGACATAAATTAAATGGAATGCAGCCATAATTAATGTTATCCTTAACAACTGCTGTGACATGTCACAATATCTGCTGTGAAAAATGCTTGTTGAGGAAAATACAGCAGAATGACATGATCAGACTTTCAGTATCTTTGCAAACAAGAAGCCAGAAACAAGAAATTGCAGATGTGTGCTACCATGTGTTCAGATCTTGCCAATATGCACCATTCAAATGGTACTAGCCTATTACTATAATTATAGTATTTTTGGACATTTTTGACACATCCAACTGGGATTTCCGCGGCTGTTTCAGAAGTGGAAAGCAATTTTTCTAATATAAATTCCACTTCATCCAGCCCTTTTGAACACGGTGCCAATGTGTCCATATAAACTCCCAATCCGCCCTCTACCAAATGCTTTGTGCTGGTCATTACTCTTGTGCCAAGAAAATATTTCATTTACACGTCATAATAAACCGTTTTACCAGTTTGCGGGTGTTACTGTGTCTTGAACACTTTCAGAATCAAAGAGACAGAGTAATGAGATTCTACAGTTACTGATTTCTTTATATGAACAGATAATTTTCTGAAAATAGAGGTAATTTTCAAGTAGTTTTTATTCTAAATTGACCTCAGAAACCTTATAATAAACCACTGCCATCCAGTCCTACTTGGTATTTGTGATCCCCTTTTGTTGGAGAGCCAAAGTACTTCTCAGCGAAGGCCGACCCTTTATAAAAGTGAAAAGAAAACATACATGAGATATCGTTCATTATAAAAGAGCTACTGCCCTTCAACATTACTTCTCATTGTGACAAATAAAAAATGCCATTGATCGTTGTATGGACTGAATGTCCTTGACATGTTTTGAATAAACATTAACTACGGACTACTATAATATTGTAGGCGTATGGCATTTTATTGCTGTATGATTCTTGGTATCTTACCATAGAGTCTCCAGTTTGTTATAGGAGCTACAGTGATGCCACATCTGAAAACAGAGCTGTAGGAGAGGAGTAGGAGCGATGTCAGGAAGCCTCCATATGCCTAGAAAAAGAAAAAAACTACTAAGAAGAAGCAAAAATTGTTTGTGGTTCTTCATGTAATAAATACTGAGACCAAGTTACCTTTCCGTAAACTCCAACTTTCTTGCCATCAATATAAGGTAGCCTGATCAGGTGCCTGAAAAATTGAATGGTAAATGTTGAATGGACTACAATCTTACTGCGCATTTCCAGTTACTTCGACCATTTCGAACACACTTCAAGTGCTCAGTCACCCGTTCACACACACACTCATACACTATCATACAAGGTGACAGCCGCTATTCTGGATATAATCTAATCACTCACACACATTCACATACGAACATCACAGGCACTGGCAGCAATTAGGTGCTATACATATACATCGACATGTAGCCTAGAGGAGCTGACCCTCTGAGCCACAGCTACACCAATTAGAATGACCACTTATCTGACAAATCTAGCTCATGGTATGTGCACAGTATATATCTGTATATACATATTTCAGAAAAAATGCAGTGGTCTCTTTTTTTTCCTATATATATATATATGAAAAAATAAATAAATAAGAGACCACTGCATTTTTTTCTGAAATCAGCATCTCTTCATATATTTCCATTCCATTCCTGCGTCTGTTGAATTCCAACACATGCACACCTCATTCTGCTTAAAGAGGTACTAATTAGATGAACACCTGAACCAAGAACAATGGTAAAAACTTGTGGAAAACATGACAATATGCATGAAAGCTGTGATTAAAAAGAAGTCCAGTCACATCCTCACACATTCTATCCAACAAGTAAAATGACTGAGGATCATATTAATGCAGAAATATTATCTTTGGTCTATAGTTATTAACCTTGGAATGGTGTAATGAAGTACATATTTTTAAGAAACAAACAAAAATTACTCCAGAACTTTGATCTGGTCCTGAACATCAACAGTCCCCAGTCTCTGGTGAACCTCGTGCAGGATCCTCTGGCCCTGGAAGCCGCTGCCCCGGCCGTCCAGACGGGCCACGATGACGTTGTCGGAGCTGACCAGCACCGAGTCCCAGCTGAGAGAGAAGCGGTCGCTCACAGACTGACCACCTGGGGGGCTGTCACTAGGACAAATTAGAATGAGTTTAGGGGGATTCAAAAGGACACAGAAAAACATGATTGAATTAATGTGAGGCTTGACTTTAATTGCATATATAAATTAGGTATTAGACACTTTATATACTAATTTATTTTGTCCTTGTGTTAATAGAATATTTCTTAGATTCTTAAAGTAGTAATTTGTAATTATAATTCCTTTTAAAAACAAAAAGTGAAGGTCAAAGAAAAGAGGTTTTTTTTATGACTACCTTGTGAATGTGCCCAGCTAATGCTGGGAAGTGCTGATTTAAAGTACAGATTTACTGATTTAATTTCCAAGAATCTGTATTTCTCATTTAATAAATTGTTGAATTATGGTCAAATCCACTTTATATGACAATACCAAAGATCTAAGAAAACAACACAATAAATTTCGAAACCGCATTTCAAGAACACATGCCTAAGTCAAATTACAGACATTCTGCAAATCACTGTACACTGTTTAATGTATGTTTTTTATTATTATTAATATATTTTTAGATGAAATGTGATAGAGTACAACATGTATAAAGAAAGTGCTCCTTTAAACAAAGCAAATGAATTGTATTTGAAAATGCATTTACATACAGGATCAGTAAAAGCGGGTACTCCTTTGTTTCATCAAAATCTATTGGGACAATTAATTCCAGGTGAAGCTCTGCAAAACACACACACATACACACACACACACACACAAAGAACTGAATTTCATGTATTCACACATATCATTTATACATTTCCTATTCCATCTATTTTTCTGACAACATCAAAGCTCAACACACCCCATGGTTCAGAGCAGCACAGTAACTAATTAATAAATGGCTGTTATAGTTATAGTACAATTGTATTTTGCATTGCTTTATTGCTTTGGATCTTTAAATGGCTTTATATATCATACTATCAATTAAGCAATTTTATTTCTAAAGCACATTTTAAAACAACTTGCGATTGATCAAAGTTCTGAACATGTACAAATACGATAAAACCTAGTAGAGTCAAAGACAAGTGCTACGTTTTTTTAGGGATTAAGCCAAGAAACCTTGGAGCTTCGACTTTTTCTTTTTTAAACCAATGTGAGTGATTCACACTGACGTGAGAGTTGCTGAAATGAAAAGGCTGTCATGGGATCATTATTGGAGGTGGTAACTGGTGTGAACCAGCAGGGAAAAGTTTCAAGATCAAGATTTGTCAGGAGACAATGAGTGAAAATATCACTTCTCAAACCTGCTAAAGAGTTAGAGAGCCGACGACAAATCCTTTTAAATGACTGCCAAAATGTCTTTGAAACGGTACAATGTGTAAGAATTGGCCACCTGATCCAAACAAATAGTGTGTGTGTGTGTGTGTGTGAGAGAGAGAAAGAAACAGATGTGTCCTTGGGTAGAGAAGCAGATGAAAAATGTGAAAGTGTCACACCTTGCTTGTTTTTATTACAACTGATCTAAAGATCTTTATCTCTTAACATTCAGGTTTTTCCTCTTTTATTTCCTTATAGCCATTAAAACTGTTGGCATCATATCAGCTTCTTCATTGTAGCTACAGCGGATATAAAAAGTCTACACGCCCTATTAAAAATGTCAGGGATTTGTGATTTAAAAAAAAAAAAAATACCACCAGGAGAAATAATTCCACATCTTTTCCCACCTTTAATGTATGCCTACCTATGACTTGTACAATGCAATACCACTGGATGTGGCTGAATTCGTATTTAACCGATTACATTAAAACTAAAGTTCATTTGTTCTAGGAGGCTTTTCCTGACATTTTTGTAGCCATATTTTTTCAGCACAAGCCATGGTCCACAGAGAGCATCCAACACATCAGATGCATTGCTCAAAGGTATCAGTCTTGTGAAGGATACAAACGAATTTCCAAGGAATCGAATATACCGTGGAACGTAGTGAAGACATCATCATCAAAGACCAAGAGCAGGACTCTGTCCAAAAGTGATGATGAGAAAATAAAAAAACTGGTCAGGGAGCCTGACAAGAGGCTGACAGCAACATTGAAGGAGCTGCAGGACTATCTGCCAAGTATTGGCTGTGTAGTACATGTCACAACAATTGCTCTTCTTCTTATGTCTGGGCTATGGAGTAGGTTGGATATAACATCCAATCTCCCAAATGCATGTGGGGAAATATGGTATGGTCCAATGAAACCAAGGGTGAACTATTTATCCATAATTCTAAAGGGTATATTTGGCAGAAAAACAACACTGATCATCACTAAAAGAACACCATACCTACAGTGGAGTGTGGTGGTGGCAGCATCAGGTTTTGGGGCTGATTTGCTTCAGCTGGAACCTGGGCCTTAGTCAGTATCGAGTATCAGTCGATACTGGCACAAAACCTTCAGGTTTCATTTAGAAAACTGAAGATGAAGAGGTCCTTCATCTTTCAGCGAGGTAGCAATGACCTAAAGCACACATCCAAATCAACAAAAGAAGGCTTCACCAGAATATGTTTTATTGATTCATTTTAATTTTCTCCATTTTAACAGGGGTGTGAAGACTTGTTATATCCACTGCACAAAATGTGCTCTTAAGATTTAAACTCAATGGTTTCTATTGATAGCTCCACAATTTGTGATAAAATAGAAATATTCTATATGTTAATTAATGTAGCCTGACATAACAATTGCAGACAGATCAGTTTACTGGATCAGAATAATTAAAACTTAATAAATAGATATGTAAATACTAACATTCCTACAGCTTGGAGCTTGGTCCGCCATGACTACTCCTACTAATAATGATTGTTACTTCTATACATTCTGTTGGTGATGTTATATTTTTTAATGTTTTAAACTTAATTTCTGTCCAAATTGTACACATTGTACATTGGGGCTACACTACAAGCCGAGTTGCCCTTGACTACTCATTACTCTATGTGTGCTATGTCCTGGATGCTGGATGACTAAGAAAAGGAAGGTTTAATGAAAATCCTTCAAAGTGCAAAATAAACCCCAAATAAAGATGGAGGTTTATGTAAGAAAAAAATAATAATAATAAAATAAAATAATTGAATAAGGTTAATCCTGTGATTTCATTTCATTCAAGAAACTTGAAGGAATTTGATCACATTCCTGTTCAAAAGGCCTTAAATATGTATCACATTGTCTCTGATAGTGAACACAGATCAGAGAAAGGAAGCCATATGGTGAGACGTCCCCTCTAATTGAAACCGAAGATACAGCTGCGTTTCTAATTACATGGGCTGTTTCATAATCACCTCAAAAAGCTCTGCACCTGTTCACTCAGTTGTGTTCATGCTGAATTTACATGTCTGTCGCTTCACTTTTAGGACACATACCTGTCCAGTTCATAGGCATGTATAATGCTGGAGATGTTTTACTATGTAAATGCTGAACTGAATGCCAAACCATCAACTCCCCAACTAACAAAGCTTGAAGTTATAACGCTTCAGATTTTCATCCAATCTTAAAATGATTCTGTTTCCTGTCGACATTTTTAGCCATTCAATACTTACTACTGCTGTCAAAATGCACTCTTTATTTTTAGGGCTGTCAATTGATCAAAATATTTCATTCTGATGAAAATTTAACCACTGCGTGGCAAAGGTTGGGCTTTTAAACTGTCTGTGTGTTTTCATGTGTGAATCATAATCTTTATTGTTTGTTTTTTTTTCCACAATTTCAAGACTATTGTTAATTGCTTGTTAAAATTGATCTTGCCCTTTAACATGGAATCCATTTATAGTTACCTATCATGTCAGTGCAGATAAGAAATTGTTTTCTTGATGGTCTTGATAGTTTTATTGGATGGTTTTATACTTTAGTTCCCAGGAGAGAAGCTGTGCTCAAAATTCAAAATAAATAGATGCTATAAAATTGTATTTTAATTTAAACATTGGACAGACGTATTAGTTCTACATTAATTCCATGGTTTTATATTTAATTATTCATCTTTACAAACTTCAGTATTATGAAGAAAACAAGCAATTAATTGCAGTGAATTGTGATCAATCAATTAATCTTAATTAATTAGCCTTATGGCAGCCCTAATATTACCATAGAAATGAACTTTCTATGAAGTGGTTTATT
Organism: Lepturacanthus savala; assembly: GCA_030544235.1. NCBI lineage: Eukaryota > Metazoa > Chordata > Actinopteri > Scombriformes > Trichiuridae > Lepturacanthus > Lepturacanthus savala. The sequence continues at coordinate 11,220,802 of CM060470.1, read as the reverse complement.
ACTGGTGGAGTCCACTGTTCCTGCCCTATATTCTATGTGCAGTAATCCAACAGCACTGTTTACTGTTCATTCCCCCACAGCCAGAATGCATGCAGGGGGGGTTTTATTGTCAAGTGTTCAAAGGAACAGTAGTGTAAGTCTGTTCGGTTGCACACACCTAGCTTCTGTATTTCTGATGAAGTAGATACTCGAGATGCATTTGTTGTGATATTTGGTGAGATTTAGACAGATAACACCTCTGTATTAAACCATTAAACAGGATATGTTGAAAATTCAAGTAAAAGATTAATGCACTTAAAGGCTTATAATACTGAGAGGAGTTTTGCAATTCTGGAAAGTTATCAAAGACCAGGTTTAGTCAATCTTTTGTCATAATGATTATGATGTAACCGGTAGAAAGATTCCCATTTTAAGGACTTGTGAGCAGTCACGTCATCTGACAACTCAGGAAAGTTGTTTAATAAGTGACATTGGTCGTATGAGGGTATATAAATACTCTTCATCATAGACCTACATCCATTACCATCAAATCTCTTTTTTGCGATTTCAAAAACATCTCATTTTCCCTTTCATAATTACAATTAAGGATTATAACTTCAAGGGCAAAATATAGAGAAAAGATCATCATCACAATCCATTACCCAACATTTTGCACATTAATAGAGATGATTGGAACGTCATACCGAAGTTGTTGATTTGCACAGTTCTTTTTTCCAACCTGGGTATTGTCCTGTTAATCAGAGCATGTTTTAGCACCGTGTTGCTTTCCAGAGTCGTGTGGTCTGTTTGATGACAGGGGAAGAAAGACAGTTGTTTGAGTGAAAGGTAAAATGTTCACTTGCAGCAATTAACATAAACTTGAACAGTCCCGTTCGAAGTCAGACAAGTTGAGAAAAAAACTGCAATAAAACATTTTTGCCAAACCAAAGTCAAATTTCCTGGTACAAGCGATATGACACGAGCTTACATCACACAAAGCATACATCACTCTGCAGGCATGGAGGAGTAGAGAATATGATCATTTACCTACTGCAGTGTCCCCAGATGCTGCTCTAAATGCCTCTGATGAACACTCCAACAACATTTCGAGCACTTGATGCCTTAACCAATTGTATTCTTCATGTTTAGCTTTTTTGCTGTCTTAATTTAAAGTCAATGATTTAATTGAAGTGATTCGATCTTCAAATGTTTGAGTGGAACAGCAGAGCGGGGCCGTGTCAGCAGATCAAGGGCCTGACGCTAGACCAGGGGTGTGCGAACAGATCATGGGCCTGTTAGTGGTCTATCAGTGGGGCAGGGACCCGGCAGTGGACCCAGCGGGGGCCTGTCAGTGGAGCGGGGCCCTGTCAGTGGGGCAGGGCTATGTTAGTAGAGCAGGAGCCTGCCAGTAGACCCAGCGGGGGTCTGTCTGCGGGGCAGGTGCCTGTCAGTGGAGCAGGGCCCTGTCAGGGGACCCAGTAGGGGCCCTGTCAGTGCCAGAGACTTGTATCACTGACACAAGAAAAAAAAAAACACTACTACACTGTACTCGGCGGTGAATAGTGCTGGCTCACTGTGTGAGTGTGCTTAAGTCTGTTATTCTACGGTATTATGTAGTTCCATGAAGTTATTTTAAGAAACACAGAAAGTATTGTGAAAATACAAAGTTAGTACAGAGTACAGAGTTTTGTCTGTATTATGGTTCAAAAGACCTTGCAAAAACATTTATTCAAAAGTTCCTTATTTTTTTTTTCACCTATCGATTATTCCTGTTCTCTTTAGCATCTTTGTGTCTCTGACATTATATGATGCTAAAGAGATGTACAGTTTAGATGAAAACTGTATAAAAATATGTGTTATAGAGGGTTTGAAGAGCTTAAGTGGCCTCTATATTTATAGTGAGTGATTCATAGCTGGGCTTGTAGAAAAGCTAAGAAAGTCCACTTTAAAATGATACCAAAAACACAATGTCAAAAGTGCAACTTATTGTAGGTGGTGGTTAACTTCATGAGTCGGTTACACATAGCTGCAACTCTGGCATGTATTTACAAAATATTATTTATAGATAAAGGTCTTTTAAAGAATTATAAGTTGGTTTTGCCACTTTGAATGGTATCAATAAAACAGATTTGGGGTTCTGGCCTGAGGATTTACATACGGCTGGTGCATTTGAGTAGAATAGCAAATTGGTTTGTCAGTGCTAGAGTATACTTACTATTCAAATCATTTAGTTTGTGAAGAGTAGTTCTAGGTATGCCAGGACCTGAAAAAATAGGCAAGAAAAAGCAACTTTACAACATGTTTTAAACACATGAAAAATCAAAGAGATGAGTCGAGCTGAAAGATGATAAAGAAGAAAAAGGTACAAAAAAAAAACAATACTATAAAAGGTGAAATAATATTAGTTGCTCTGGCAATTATTTGTACCCTTGATTTAGGCAGTCAGTGTCTGGGAGAGCTTTTTTAAAGACACCCAAAAAAAGCTTATTAAAGAAGCCCAGCCTATAAAAGGCAGCAGTTAAATCTCAACTCAAGTCAGAGTTTTCTTCCAGCTCTGCTTTTCTCTCTGTGTAGTAGCCTCTTGCTTTTGCGGGTATACAGGTCATTATTTTGTGAAAAATAAATATTTCAGTGCGGTGTAGCCCTTGCTTTTCACTTTTCAGGTCACATTGATCCACATCAATAAATAAATCACATACTTTGACTCAACTCATCAAACACAGAAACTCAAGATTGAGACCTCCCAAAGTAAACATCATTATGAGGTTATTAAATACATATATATATGATATACTAAAAGCATATTCCTGACACTATTTTAGAGTTAAAATGATGTCTACCATAACAGCGAAGGTTGACTGGAAAAAAAATGGTGCTGTGAAAAGAGGTGTGAAGGCAATTTGAACCGATGCAGCCCCTCAACATTTTTGTGATACTGCAGTATCAAACCGATCATATAATTTCAGGTCAGCCTACCATAAGCAACTCACTCAAGGTGTTGCGGTCTTGACCGTAATGAGATGTTACCTCTGCAGTTGAGAACAACGTGTTGGCAGTTTGGGCTGAGCACAGCATCGAAGTAGGTGCACTGTGATATGAAGAGGGAGCAGGTGAGGCATTCTTTATGAAATGGATCCACAGCTGAGACCCTGTTTGGGAAGAACAAACACAGAATGCTTCGGGAAAAGGTTCAATATTTGAGATACAATCTGTTTCAAGCCAGCAGGAAAAAGACTATATAAAATAAAACATATATATATCAAAAAGATAAAACTTTGCATTTAGTATTTTATGCTAAGGCATGAATAAAACATGTCGGTAATGCAGACATGAAATAATCCACTGTTTTATTGACAGTTTGATTGATTTAATAAGGACTTTTAAAGGACTAGTTTGACAATTTGGGAAATAAGCTGATTCACTTTCACATTGCTACCACTCCGATGTCTGTACAGTAAATGTGATGCTACAGCCAACAGCCAGTTAACTTAGCATCACATAAAGCCTGGAAACAGCAGGATAAATAAACAAATCTACCTACCAATACCCCTAAAGCAAATGTTGTGACACATCATACATTTTCAGCACAGAGGATTATGTGCTACACGCTTATCTTATTATCGGCAGTGAGGTTAGCATGCAACCAGTAGAGACAGTTGACCGATTATATTAATTAATCCTTGCACCTTTTTTTTTGCTAAACATGTTCTGCTTCTGGCTTCTCAAATGAAGATTTGCTGCTTTTCATTGTAAAAGAATTATCGTTTGAACTGAATGAAAAAATAGTCATTCACCTCAAGATCAGAGAAATCATGGAAATATTTTTTCATTATTATCTCCTGTAATGATATTTTGTAGACTGGACAAATATACTATATTACTACTATATTACACATATACTACATATATTGCATATATGATGATGGGATTGTTTCAATCTTAATTATGTTTTCCCCCTAAATCACTAATCTGCAACATATGTAGGAAATAACAGGAGTAGATACACAATTGAAGCAAATACCTCACACCCCATATAATAAAGTTAGCTCACTTTATATAAGGTAATGCTGACTGTTACGCTATCAGGCTGTTGGCTGTAAGTTTATATTTATCAGTTGTCTCATTTAAATCTTTGTAAAAAAGAAAAAAAGAAGTGTTTCCCAAAATCTGAAGCTATTCCATCAATAGACAATACTTTCTTTATTTCCAACTAAAGTGAAATCCATATCGTACCTGTACAGATGCCGCTGTGCTGTGCCCTCCTCCGTGCTTAGGAAGTAACTGGAAATCATAAAGTTCACCTGTTATTTCAGAGCTATTTTTTCACTCCATCCAGATTGTATGGTGCAGGCAATGAAACTCACAGTGAGTTTGTGCTCTCATCATAGGCCAGAAGTTGAGTGACCTCCCAGCTTCCTGAGGTCAGGTGGCGCATGTTGACCTCTTGACCTTCAGACTGGGAAGCATGAGACACAACAGAGCAGAGAAAGCACGTTTTATTTTATTTTATTCCCCCCCACTTCCTTCCCTCTAAAACTTTTATTCAACTTATTGTTTCTGCAGAAGCTGAATTAATCTGGCACAGAACCCAGAGCCTCCGGTGCATCTACTGTCCAACACTGTACTCTCCTTAATTATTCAATGTATCCTTAATGCTTTAGGGAACAGAGTTGGGATATAATTCAAAAATGATGAGATTTCGAAATGGAATCATATGAGAGGTATGAATAATTGGAAGGCATTTATTGAAGGCAGGGCAGATGAAAAGAAACGACCACACAGACTCCAGAACCGGAACGTGAAATTCATTTTGATGAATGTCTATAATAGCCTTACTTGGTTGGAGATCATGGTGATGTGGTTGAACATTCCGCGACCACCTTGTTTTAAGGGCATGGTGATGAAGAATATTACGCAATCCTTTGAAAATACTGGCTCTTCATTCTAGAAGAAGGACAAACAGAAGGGACATTTTCACAATACCATAAATACTCTCTTGCCATGTAGAACAGAGAAAAAGAAACTCAAGCATATAAATCAAAATGGATCTGAGGCATTTCAGTTAATAGATTCCAAAGAAGTTCAAAAATCCATCAGACTATTTTCCAGCAGTGCTGGTCTGCTCGGTATTTTCCTGTATCATAAATTCTCGATTAGTGGCAGAGGCTTTTATTTGAAGCAGATCGATACTATTCCAGACAAGCCCTTACTTCTAATTCTAATTTCTTCTGGTTTTCACCTGTGGAATGAATTTTATAAGAAGCTCCCTGCTCCAGTTCCAATTTTAATGTTGCTTACACTTCAGGGAAACTATACTTTCTTTTCTGTTATAATAAATTCAGTGTTGCGTTTCAATAGCATCACAACAGTCATGACAGACTTACCACCTTGGGTGGTGGATGCTCTCTGAGTTTTTCTTCAGTAATTACTTCCTATCGCTGAGTTAATATCAACCCACCACTTCCTGCGCTAATGTTTCACATTCAAAGCCATCCAGCAGCTCAAAGAGTATAAATCCATGCCTTCCTTTTTTTTTTTAGACCTTTATTAAAATAATTAAAGTGAAATGTTGAAAGGAAAGCAGGAAGTGTTGGGATTAATTGATTGCAGCATAACAAGAATAGAAACAGCAAATGAGTCATTAGAGGTTAAAAAGAGAATCATCTGCAAAGGTTACATTATAAAACAAAAGCTCAACACAGCTCAAAAGTCTGAGGTCACTTCTTTTCTTATTTTTCGAAAGAAAAGCACTGTTTTTTTTAATGAAGATAACTTTAAACTAATCAGGAATCTACTCTATACATTGCTAATGTGGTAAATGACTGTTCTAGCTGCAAATGTCTAGTTTTTGGTGCAATATAGGTGTATAGAGGCCCATTTCCAGCAACTATCACTCCAGTGTTCTAATGGTACAATGTTTGCTCATTGCATCACAAGGCTAATGGATGATTAGAAAACCCTTGTGCAATTATGTTAGCAGCTGAAAACAATTTAGCTGGTTAAAGAAGCTATAAAACTGACCTTTCTTAGACAAAAGCAAAATTTGAAGGAAAAATTATTATTTCAGATACAAATCATCAATGATTTTTAAAATGAATAGAAAATGTAGATAAGTAGTAGTCAAGTGTAGTGTCTTTGGCATCGGACTAGCCCATTGACTCAGATGTGACCTGATCAGGTAATGACGTTTGGAACAAAAACGGCAATGCTGCTTTGCAATTGTTGGACTTTTTTTTGTTTTTTGGCAAGTTGTCTTTCTTCTGTCATCCACATTCATGAACGGTTTGATATGAATGTCGAGTCCTGTCATAAAACAGTCATGAACACTTCATGTGTAGTTTATAACTGCTGCTATGAATGTGCTATAAACTCACCAATCAGATAAAGTATTACCCTACATGCATGTAAATGTTTAAATGCACCCAAGATGCATTGAAGATGCATTGAAGATGCACTGATGTCCAATTGCTCAGACCATATTAGGAGGTCTGTACAAAACAAAAGCTGTTTTCATCTTTCTTGATCAGGAAATACAACACAGAGAAATGAATGACAGTGTAGTTTGTCTCTGCTCAGATGTGTGCGAGGCATCTCATTCTGAGATGAAATGAAACAAGTGCACATTAGGTAAATAACATAATTAAACAACTTTACTGTGTTTTGCATCATTTTTTGTCATGCTAATGCTCTTGTCATGCTAATGCTCTTTGCTCTCTGAGCTAAGACCACACACATTTATTTGCATATAGAGGAGCGAAGTGAGATCTGATCACAAGTGGTTACTCGAGATGTGCAGATGCATTCTAATGCCAGTTGGGAACGGATGCATATAGAGCTGTCCATCAGGATGCATGTTAATGTGTAGACAGGGCCTAAGCTGCAAATGACAACTGCTTCAGTTAAGAGATCATTCTAAACGATGAAGCTGATCAAGACCCATCTTAGAAACAGATGTTCCCAGATTTTCTGCTGTTGTCAATTTAAAGGAACGTCTTAATTGACTATAACAAGGTCATAAACATTTACAAACACATGGCTGAAAGAACTGTCCTTTGATTTCAACTATTATTCCATTGCCAGCTTTTATATGAAAATTCTAAATACATACTCCAAACCACTGAAGCCCTATTGGACTGAAGCACTCACCTGACGGTCAAGCCACTTCTCTGATGTCATCACATGTTTCTAAGTTGGAAAGATCATGTTAGTCAGTCAATAAAATGTCTATATTTACTTGAACATAAGAAAAGGATCAACATCAAGTTGCTGACCTTTGTGCAGACATCCATGGTGACATCACACAGTGAAAGAATTGACATGTTTTGAGCTCGATTCACCCAACGCACAGTCAGCTTCTCGTGAGTCACCCATTTCACCATGGTGATGTAGTATTCACTAGGGGGGAAAAAAAGGAGAGCGCAATCACCAATATGAGCAGACTGGAACTATTATAATTATCATAAATTATTGTGATTATGATCCAAATTTAATTTTACCTCTTTTCAAAACTATCAGGAGGTCTGAGTTCAGTCGTTTGGGAGCTGCCGTCTAGAGTGACGACATAGAGTCTGACGGTGGGGTTTATTTGACCCATCTGGATCATAGACAGTGCAGATACACAAATAAGTACCATGTTATGTAATGTCCATGATGTGCTGCATACACTTCAATGAGCAACGTGTCGCACGTGTATTCTATTTCTATATGCTTCCATATTTAACAATGACAGTAGGACTTATACAGAGAATATAATGAGAAAACGTGACACTGTATATTGTGCAGGCCCTGGGGCAAGGCAGTCACTTCCCTTCACTTAAGACTCCCTCAAAAACAGCTCATTAGTCTTCATCAGGAGGGCCATCTCGGAAGCACAGAGTGACCTATCACAATGATGACAGTATCCATTCTGCACTTATGCTTGATTATTTCAAAGTATATATATTATTCCTGCTTTCTCCAATGCTTAATTGTATATTCTTTTGGAGGTAAAATAGCATATTGGAAAAGGTCTATAGTGATTACTATTGAACGAATCATGAATGAATCATGATATTTACCAATATTAATGATAACTGGGGTATTAGTCAAAATCATTTGCTCTTGCTTTCTGTTTATGTATGTACTTAACCACTATATGTTGCAGTAAAGCGCATTGAGGCGAATCTGTGATTTGTGATTGTGGGCTATACAAATATAATTGATTTGACTTGATCATTTCCATATTTTGCCATGAAACTGGATAAGTCAATTGTGATCATGAAATGTGGCAAGAAAATATTGGTTTATTATTTGTTAGCCTATATGCAAAAGTTAAAAAAAAATTTTAGTGTATTAATAACAATTAGTAATATTACATTTATGGTGACCTGAGCAGCGAGTCCCCAGTTCGATTCCTGGCTAAAAGACCACTTCTGCATTAACCTACTCTTTCCAGTCTATATATTGTCAATAAATGAAGGCAAAAACACCTTCATAGGCTATTTTCCCTTTATTGAAATTCTTAATTTGAAATTTTTAAATGAAGAGATATTCAACAAAATCTCTTGCCAAATTGTGTGTTCATATAAAAGAAAAAAACAATTATGAATCTAAAATCAGGCGGCGCAGTGGGTAACACGCTTGTCTCACAGCAAGAAGGTTGAAGGTTAAAGGGACCTTTCTGTGCGGAGTCTGCATGTTTTTTCTCCGGCTTCTCTGGCTGTGGGTGCACCGTCCAAAAGCATGTTTAGGTTAATTGGAGACTAAATTGCCTGTAGTGCGTGAATAAATGGTGTGCCACAATTGCCTGGCGACCTGTCTGGGATGTATCCCTGCCTCTTGTCCGAATTAAACTGGGATTGGCTCTATCAGACCCCTGACTGAGGAATAAAGGGGTATAGAAAATGGATGGGTGGACGAATCTAAATCCTAATCCAATATTATCTAAAAGATATAAAGTGACACAGTTGACTGACTGTTACACTAGCATGCTAATATTACATAAACATGTGGATGTGACTATTATGTTTATGTATGGTCTCTGCAAGCACAGACAGTACATATTACTTTGTTATTACAGAAAGACCATATGCAATGGATGAGACTATGTTTACAGAAAAGAGGTGGAGCTTATAAAAACCTGTGACCTGTTTTTACCGTGTATTGACACACAGAGGACACTCAAATGTGTCCCTGTGTAACTGAAGCAGAAGTGTCAAAGTGCTGGACTGTAGCCTACATTTTATATGATATATGTATCTTATAATGCAGTTAAATCCCTGCTTCATCCTGAGCCTTCACTGTCACAGCACTGACCTCACTCAATGTTATAAGCAGACAGAATCAGCGTGAGTGTACTTTTTATACACCATGTGGGCCTGGCTAAGATTAATCACTTTGCTAATTTGATTCTTTCATATGAAGCCCCGACCCCTCGTCTATGAGTCAGAACCAACGAATGAGGCTGACCTCTATCTCATGACCTTCTCACCATCAGTTTTTTTTTTCATTCTGATGTATTTGATTGGCTAAAAATAATCCACATCAAGGGACGGGAAGTGTTTTAACTTCGCTGCCTTCACTAAAGAACATCACATTCCTCTCCCCCCCTAGTGCCACAAATCCTCACAGCCACCCCTCTTCAAAGGGAGACAGTCAGAGTTAACATGAATTAAACAAGAGGAAAAAGATTCATTAACGTTCATGGATAGGCTATAGCAGCAGTTGTATTATTCATTGCTGTGGTTTGATACAATCAAGCTGCAATAAAGGGAAAGCGCATCTCCCTGCAGGTTACAATAGATCCAGGTGATAGGGGCTGCTGCAGTACCAAGAAAGCTAAATGATGTGGGGAATATTCTTATTTCAGCTGAAGAATAAAATTTTAACACTGGAATTGTACGGAGATAGCTCTTAATGTGATCAGTGATCAGCCCGAGGGCAGATTTTTTTTTGGATAACGATTTTGGATTCACTTCAGGTTATTAAATCTCATTCTTTTCTTTATCTAATTAAAAGTGCAATATCAAGATTAACATTATTACAATCCCTGAGGGAAACCGGTTTGCAGCGTGTGCACAAAAATATAACAATGAAAAAAAACATACATAGCAAGAAGAAAGAGGAACAATCCGTGGGCAGTATACACAAGGTACATGACCTTAGTAAATAGTACCGCACAGCAGCTTCCTGTAGAGTTTGTGATGTACAAAGATTCAAAGTTGTGCTGCACACTATGTGTCTGTTATAGAGAACAATGGCTGATGAGATTAAAGAATTCCTTTATGCAACTGGGGGTCCCTACATGGTAGAGGCTGCAGCAGCTCACTAAACAAGCGGTTTTCATTTCTGTGATGCACATGTTGCTCAGATTATTTGCTTAGTGCCTATTATATTACTGGAAAAATTCTAAATTTTTCTGGGCAGTGTTAGTGTCACTGTGTATTCAGAAAGTGGTAAAAGTCTCAATACTAGACTTATCTAAAACAACAAATCATAATTATCCTTATTGTTATTCTCAAATTAACCATTGAACTTCTGTCTTTTTTAAAATTTTTTAAAGGTTTGAAAAGGTCTCATTAATTGGAATAATAAAACATCCATGTCCCCAGCTTTATTTTTAGTTTAGTCCCACCTTTGGATAAGGGTATTCTTTCCCCCTGGGGTAGAGCGAGCCTGTGAAGCGTGGCAGGAGCATGTTAGGGACCAGGGAGTCATTGATGGTGAGGTAGGCGAGCCTGGAGCTGTCAGGTGACCACCAGTGAGCCACTTGAGTATGTAACACTTCCTCTGCAAAAGCCAGAAAGGACAAAAAAACGAAAATTAGGAAATTAGAATGTGAAAATATAAAAAAATGTATATTCATAAATGCTCAACACATTGTTATACAAATGTCTAGTCATCTGTAGATATTAGAACTAATGAAATTACATATCATAGCTTTAAATATTGAATTTTGTGTTCTTTTTTTATGAAAAGTATTATGATTATTGTTTCTTATTTTAGTAGTATTTCTTGCTTAAATACACACACACAGTCACACACAAATACATACACATGAACACACAAAGCAAGTTTATACTGTAAAAATACTGTGCTACTCTTTTCTTGCATTACTGGTGGTATTGTTCTTTTAACATTGATACAAATAAAGCTAATCTGGCAGATATAATTCAAGAATGAAACACATTTTAAAACATGCATCTTCAGGTCTGGCGTCCATTAGCAGAAGTGCAGTGTTTGTCGGTGCTTCCACAAACCATGTGATTTATGCACCCACCTCATCACTGGTTGATGTTTGGTTAGGTTTTGTCCCACAAACCGCATGATAAAACTCATCAGAATCCAAGTCCTTCAGTCATTGTTAAGTGAAGGTGAATTTAGTTTGTGTAATTTATAAATGCAAATGTTGCCGAATGCTAATAAAACACTTCTATTCAGTTAGATTCATGTTGTGCAAGGTTTTTCCTACCCTCATACAGCCAGTCTCCAATGCCATTGAAGATTATCCCCTCCTGTCCGGAAGACGTGAGCCTCCACGAGCTGCTCTGAACATCAGTCTGGTAGTAAATGTTGTTTTCAAATATGTAAATCTATAAGAAAATACAGGTTTTGATTTGAATAGAAGAGCCTCTAATCATATTAAATACTCTGCTCAAGGATACATAACGTTACTACCATACACACACAGTATGAACTAAAGGAACACTCATATACACTTTTGTACAGGAAATATTGCTCATTTAATGTAATTCAGAATGGATTTACAATTGCAAATGTTAAATATTTGCATAGCAACAATGTTTTGCACTAGTCTTGAAATGACAGCCCTATTATTATGATTATGATTGTTCGATTGAGGTGATAGAAACCATTGAGAAATCCTGGTCAAATGATTGTCCATCTATTTGATAAAACATTTCATGGAGTGGCTCATCTCTCATGATATCACAAACAAATGTAGAGAGCGCTCATGAATAATAAGCACTACTACCACAGAAGTGGTGCAGTAAAGCTTCCCAGAGAACAGGATAGTCTAAATGTATAAATACTGAGAAACAGAGATAAATATGCTATCAAATGGTTAATTATTTCCCTTGTCTACATTGGAGGAAATAATGGAGTAATTATTCATACATAGTAGTCTCCACACCAATGCATTGCTCTTCAGAGCCTTAGCAGCCGACTAAAATGTCTTCAAGCAACAGCTTGGTCCGTGTATAGTGTTGGTGGCCTATTTTTTTTTTAAAGAAATAGTTGTTTAATATAACCTTAGTTAGAAACAAAAATAGAAATAAAATAAGGGCACTGAACTTTTAGTGAAAAAAAGAAACAATGTCTTTAGTGCATTTGGCAAGTTCATTACAGTAGTATGTCTCAATTAAAAAAAAAGAAAGAAAAAAAAAGATCCGCCTTTAACTCAGAACAGAGGGGAGGCTATGAATTCAATTATACACAACATAACAGTGCTGCAACTAACAGTGTTTGCAAAGAAATTTAATTGTCAATGTTTTCCATTCATCGTTTATTTTTCCGTCACATAAAATAGCTATGCATCGTGCAAGACAAAACAATCAGCAGCCTGAAGTAGCCACAGATATACCATTACTGCTATGTATAGCTGAAAAGCTGCAAATGCTTACATTAAAGAAGCTGGAACCAGTTAATGTTTGTCATTTTCACAGTAAAAAAAAAAAATAATAATTATATATAATATATATATAATTATTTTCTGTCAATCAACAAACTGCACAAACTAATGAATTATACAGTGGTTCTGTGATGTTCCTAATATTTATTACAAAGGTAAAATGTATGATACCTTTCTAAGTATTTCCTACAAGGATATTGAAAGTTGTTTCAAAACAGTTCTTTTGGGTCATTTGTTGGGAAATTATAGCCATAAATTGTTTTAGGTGGGTAAATTAAGCCCAGTATGGACTGTACTGAGTTGCAGTCAGATTATTATGTTGTTGCTGGCCTAAAGTGTAATTAAGAGATGACATTTAAATAAATAAAAACATCTCCCTCATAACATTTGGATCTCGGTTACATTATCCAATGCTGTTTCATTGAGAAAATGATAGAGAATTCACCCCCGAGCCCTCAGTCACCTTGATTTGTCTCATTGAACTACTTACCAGCTGCTGACCACGAACGCCCCACGAGGCAAACTGGAGGACTGAATCTGACACCTCTGGAGGATTCAGCTCTCGCACCTCTCTGGTGCAAGGGCATTGAAAAACACGTCACACACCAGACCAACAATCATCTACATCATTTTCTATTTCCAAATCCAAGAACAGATACAGTCACTGTAAAGTCATTTTGTATTTATTGCATTGACATTAATGATAAACCTGCTGTGAACTTTTATGCAAATATTGGCAAGAGTTTTTATGGTAATTTCAGCAAATTGTCACAGATTTCACACACATTAAAAAAACTAAATCATTTTCAGATCTAATTTGTATCAATCCAGCTTTTTGTTCACTCACCTTGTATACAGGTTGTAGATCAGGTATGATGCCAGGAAAGAGTGGTGGTAGACCTATAATAACAAATGCAAGGAACATAACTGAGTTAAACTTTAATCAATACATGAATCATCAGTGTTAATCATAATATATATATGTGTGTGTGTGTGTGTGTGTGTGTGTGTGTGTGTGTGTGTGTGTGTATTTCATTCACAAGCTTGCTGCTGCACCAACAACCAAATTTACAGACAACCATGGAAGAAAAGACATGTCTTCTTTCCAAACAAAATATCCAAAACATCAGTTTCACTAATTTGCACAGCTTTACCAACAGAGTAATTGAAAGCAAGCAGACTCTTACATAGCATATAAATAGTTATTTCTGGTTCAAAAAGAAATTCGCCCACAAATGATTTCAGAGAGAAAAAATTATTCATAAGAAACCAACTGTTTCTTAGTTGCTGCACCAAAACCCACAAAATCTTTGCTGAAAATATATAGCTGGATATCGGTTTCATTTGAATTTGCTTATAATATATAATTTGAGATTATGGTAACTTGTAAACGGGATTTAATAGATTTTACTGTCATGTGCACAGCATTGCAACAGGTAGCAAATTTGAAGGTGGTGATCTCACTTCTAGTATCTATTATAATAAACATTTACAATAATTAAAAAAGGAGACAGCAGAGAAGGGGAAGAGAGATATATACAAATGTACATTATATTGTAGATATAGATAAATAAATGGTAAATGATTAACACTTCTGGTGAAAGTATAATATTACAGTGTGAGGGAGAGAGAGAGAGACTATAGTTCAATAGTCTGATGGTTTGTGGAGAGAAATCATCAGCTGGATCTGGCTCTGATGATTCTATATTGGTGGCCTGATGGGAGCAGTGAAAAAAGCATGTAGCTGTGGCAGCATGGGCAGTAACTGTGTTTCCATCCAAATGCACTGAAATTTGAAAGCAGATTTTGTGAAATGCGCAAAAGAAAATGCCAATCGATGCCAGTTTCCATTCGTTTCCATACAGGCTATAAAACCATGCTGAAGAGGAGAAGGAAAGTTTTCTGGGGGGGATATAGGGTATCTTTCTCCATAAGAGTTTATTCAAAAAACCTATTTCCATAGCCAGAAGTTGCATTTTCCTTTTTTCGACACACTGACAAATTTACCATCTGCAAGCATTATGCAAATTTTCTGCCTTTTTTTTTTCGAATATCCGGCATTTCCATCCAAGTATATATTCGTGATTTTTGAAAATGCGAATTAAGAAAAGGTGGATGGAAATAAGGAACTAGTATCTCCTGTACATACCAAATGTTTCACCATTCACCAACCTCACCACCACCTCAGATCCTCGCAAATGTGTACCCCGAGGAACCTGAAGCTGCTGACTCCCTCCACAGGACGCCCTTGTTCCCTCCTGAAAACCAACAGCATCACTTTGGTTTTTGCAGATGTTTCATCGAGCCGATTCATCACTGCCGCTGATCGGGCCGATGATGGTGGAGGCGATGTGTTGCCACATGGTCGGTGATGAAGGGGGCAACACACCAGTGTATTGTGGTGTCAAACCAAATGTGAATATAATTTCCATTCCTCGGCGCAACAGTAATTTCAATTACCGGATGTGTGATGAAATGATCACATAATATCCACTCACAAAGCAGAGAGTCTCTGCATGCTAATCAGCTAGAGTATTAGCATAACAACATTACAGTAAGCTCAGCCCAGATAAATACTGTAGAGCCACTCCATTCCCCTCAACAAAAGATCAATTGTGCACGATATGAAGGCTGCTTGGCTGATCTACTCTGCACCCTGCCTTCACTCCTAATTTGGGCTTTCCTCTTCACTACACAAAAGAGAATTCTCCAGCAAGGAAAATAGAACTGCGACTCAAAACCCCTCCTTTTCGTCTTTCAAAAAAAAAAAAGATGTCAACAGCGATCAGCAGACACCACGTATAGGTGACAGCTCTGTGATGACTCCTTGATAAAGCTGTCAGCGATGGGTGACACATGAGAGGGGAGGATGTTCGGCGATGTGGGGAGATTTAGACGACGTGTCCTCGCGCTGGTAACAGATGGCGTTTACATTTAAGTATGACAACGTGATGCCTGGTGCTTTTCTTATGCTGTTAACCTCACTTATCTGGTCGCAGTACAGTTAAAACAATTACTGAGAATCTGTGGCGCAAACATAGCGCTGGACGATTAGGTGGGTGGACATCAGTCCAATATAGATGGCTAGGAAATGTTGCATTATTTAAGTTCTAAATTCATGCAGTGTATCTCCTTGGGAGATACCTTAAAAATGTAGGCTCTGAAAACTGAAACACCATTCGAACTGTGGCAATACATTGATCTAACCACTGTCAACTCAAATTAGTGTCTTGATTGGCGTTTCTTCATTTACTGCAGAATGATGTATGTGCAGAGTTTGTGCATGTTCATTTAAAATAGAATTTCTGTGTTCATTCAGAGCCAATCATGATCTATATTCATCTGGAAACTTGAAGCGTCCAAGTAGGAGACATTTGTGCAACAGAAAAATATTTATTTGTATATTTGCATATTGAACTACAAGGTTTAATGAGGTAGAAGGAGATGATAATGGAACTACTTCATGGAGAAAGTTTTTTAAGAGATAAATTATTATTCAACTATAGTGTGTTAATCTTGGAAGCCTCCAAGTAGGTGATACTCTTTGCTATTTTGGTCAATTTTGTAATGTTTGGTATATGACCTGACAATTATTACTTTCACTTTGACATACTATATCCTAACACACTGGACCCAAAAGTACATAAAACACAAGAAAGCTCAATGAAGCTTCTGCAACGCTGTAAACACAGGTTGTAATGTCAACATATTTAAGTAAAATTGGCTTTTTTTCTTTCCCAATTTTATTTTTTATATCTAAAACTCTCAAACTTTCAAGACATGTAATTTTCATACTAGTCTAGGCTTCATCTCTTTCTTCACTGTAGCTGATGAGCTCCCCCTCCCCTTCCTGAAATGTTCAGCCTGCAGATCTGAATCTGAAAATTCACTTTCAAAAAAGGACATAAAATGTAAAATGTATCCAATGCAATGTAATGTCTCTGTGCCATTTTGGATGGTCTATGCAAGTACAACATGTAGGCATGTGCACAGATAGAAATAGTTTTACATCAAAGATAAACCTTCCTATCTCTGTCTTTCCTTGGTAAATCAATGTCAAACAAAAGCTACAATGGAGGTTCAGACCAGTCATGTGCACGCTCTGTTGTAGTGTAAATATAAGATGTCGGAACATGTTTTAGAAGGGGGCTACATGGTGGGTAGTGTTGTTGCCTCACAGCAAGAAGGTCACAAGTTCAACTCCTCGAGCTGGAACCTTTCTGTGTGGAGTTTGCATGTTCTCCCTGTGTCTGCATGGGTCTGCATGGGTTTTCTCTGGCTTCCTCCCACAGTCTAAAACCATGCTTAGGTTAATTGGAGAATCTAAATTGCCTGCAGGTGTCTGTGCCCCACAATAGGCTGGCGATTTGTCTGGGGTGTATCCCTGCCTCTTGCCCAAAGTACACTGGAATTGGCTCCAGCAGACCCCCATGACGGTATAGAAAATGACTGACTGACTGTTTCAGAAGCCGTGAAACAAACTCGTTCCCTTCTCCATAGTCATGAGCAAAGTTTTTTTTATAAACATGTAGCTGCTTTTGAGGTGTCTTTATGTCAGTCCTTCGTATGAAAGTACTAAATGTGTCTGTCACCGTGACACTGTTTATCTCCATGTCAGCATGCTGATAAAAGTGCTCATGCGCCCCAAACAGGCCAAGATTTGGTTTCTTTATGCTCCATCGCCAAAGCAAAGTAATAATTTGAAAGCAAGAAATTTACTAAATGAAAATCTTGTTATGGAAGGTTACCGACTGTAAAAAACAAAAAACAAAAAAACTAAAAACCCTGAATAATAGCTATCGAAACCATTGATGCAGAGCCAGCATGATTATGATAAATTCAGAAGACAATATGAGACAGTGGTGCAAGGGCAGGCCATTATTCTCCATAGATTAAAGTTGTCACTTTGATGATGAACACATCTGCTCCATCCGTCCAGGGAGGGGACGGCAACTCCAAACTCTGTTGTGTTGTCTCAATCCCATCAGCCACACAGAGCTCATTATCAAGACTGAACAGTTCACTGTTACCCAGAGGTTCCTGCAGCCAAAGAATTATAGAATGTACCAGCAGGGAAGCCCAGCATTGTGTTTTGCACAAGAAATTACTGACATTGGACACAGGAGCAGGGGATGGGTTTCTGTTGCGATAAATGAACAGTTCCCCATTCCCCATTTTCCTGCCACTACCTGTATGAAACATTAAAGCCTCATGCAATTTCTGCAGAAAAAAAAGGTTGTAGAGAAAAGGTCATTAAAGTTTATTTTAATCACTACAATACATATCCCTTTATTTACAGCATAAGGTCAAGGCTCACAGATGGAAGTAAAACTTTGCCTCGGTCATTGATTTATGAAACCAAGCCAATTAATTATAGGATAGTAGCTAGATAAGACAAAGAAACAAATGATAATGAAACTCCTCAATTAACCAGAGATTTTCTATCTTACTGTAATTGTGATTTTTAACTGTGATAATCCTCCTTAAAACACATGAACGCATTTATTCATCTTAATTAAATTGCTCATAAAGAGGATTATCACAGAATATTCTTGGCATATTAGCTTATATGTTACATTCGGTACAGAAATATTGACATGAACTCAAATCCAAATGCACCGTCTGGTATTTTTCTTTAAGCTGTATACTTATACTATACATACAGAAATATAATCAGCGTTAACTGCAGCCTACAGAGAGGAGGTTATGGATTATACAATGCATAAGTTCCAACATATGGTAGTAATTTGCTGTGCTTAAGTGAAGTGTAGCAATGTTTCAAAGGTTTTCTACGGAAGCTACTTAGAGGGCTCCGAAGCTTAGATCGCATTCATATAATGTGATGATTAATTAGGTCTACAGTGTATGTCATCACCACAAATGCACTGCGGGACTGCGCAGAATACATTATTTAAAAGTGATTCAGGACTCCACTGATGCAAGAAGTTCTTCAATTATCATGTTGCTGTAGGCTTACTTTCCAGGAATGTTGTTAACCTGATAATTCAACGCAACCCAATTTTAGGTTAGTAGTATGTGATGGCGACATGGACAATCCATCTTATTGAAACATGAATAAAAACAGGCTATGTTTGGGTATGGGTGGCTCTCTGCCTTATCACTCCTTTTCTAAATCTAATTTATGTCCACCCTGCTGTCTTGTCCCTGCCCATACAATCCCTTAATATCTCAGATCTTAATTAAAATATCTGCAGTGTTAAGCCTGAATGTATCTGCAAAACATACACTGGCAATGCATTTAATTAGTTTTCTATGAAATAATTAAAGTTATTATGGTTATGTTGAGACACCAAAAATCAAGGGCTGCTTCTTTATAATCTGCCCATTATATTCTGGATTAATTGATGAAATGTTTTGTGTATAAAACATTGCAACATCCTTTCACTGTTTCATGTAAACTACTGTATAGCAGACAAAAGCATTGGATTCTCACAGTTGAACCAGCAAATAAATTGGAATATATATAATAAATATAGAAAGATTCAAACGTGACTTTTATCTTAAGACAGTACTAGTTTACAATTTCAATATTTATTTAGAATTTGACTTTCTGTTAAAAGTGCTGGTGGGAGCCTAAATTTAATAAGCGATCACACAGTCCACTTTACACATGGTAACAAATGCCCTCTCCATCCTGCAATGTTAATGAGTTTCCCAGGATTGTGTGCACAGCCTGTTTCTATCTTTAGATCCACACCTTACAAGCAGGTCCCTTATCTCCGCTGTGTGGCTGGATCACATATCTCAGCTTTGACAGGATTAACACAAAGGACAGTAAGATGTACTGATATACTTCATATAGAGCACAGAATAATGGACATTTTGAATAACATTTCAAAATCCAGCGGCATGATTGCAGTAATCAATTAGAGCAGCATGAAAAAGGGCATTGTAGAATTCCACAAGCAGCAATGTTTTACATAAAAAATGAAAATGCATTGGTGTGCTTTGTGGTAGCAAATGGTCATCTTCACACCCAACCAGAAAGGTTTTGCTTCGTAATGAGTGCCATTAAGAATATTTTTTTCCTTTTTTTTTGCTTTACTAAACCATTCAAATGCTTTCAGAAATACATGAATAGTAAGTTAGTACACTGAATATACAAAAGGCTCAGCCATAAATAAGCTTTCAATCATCATCAGACAACATACATTGAAACAGCCATTGCTAAATTAAATTAATTTATCTAGTGGTGTCTTTAAATGTTTCTCTTGTTGTTAATAATATACAACATTTTGTTAATTGCTTTTCAGTTTCTTTGTTTATGTCAGTTCAGCAGCTCACACACTCATTCAAGCAGTGATGAATTGGTGGGTATAAGCTATATTGTATTTTAGCTGGCTATAGATTTAATCATTGAAGATGTGAATCGTGTATTGTCAAGGAATTGCTAAAAAAGCATCTGGAATAATTCAAACTAATTTTTCTCTAAGACAGGAAATTGTATGCACAAAAGAAATGACATGTGATGTATGAAGCTTTGCCATGTATGCAAATTTCACCATGTTATAACTTAAATTTATGTAAAGAGTAGCTGTAGTTGTTATGCATAATTATCCATTTGTATTGTGAAAATGTTGAAAATGGCTCCCACATATAAAGGTTTTCCAGGTAAATATGCTGAGAAGCATGCACAGAATAAACTGATTCAGACAGGCAGAATCTGCCCATAACAACAGAAAAACTGAAATAGTGAAATGTAAAGTGTTCTGGATCAGCAGTTGAGCATCAGCATATATAGAGGTGATGGCTCTGATAATCATGTCCATGCGCAATCCCTCAACACACGCAAACAATCCTACATTTAATCTGTAAACATCATTTGAATGGTGAAGCCATTGTGGACTGGGCAACAACACAAAGCTCATTGTTTGTTTTGTGATATTTCCATTATAAAGGAAGGCGTGCAGGGACTGTCGGGGGCTCCGAGTGCAAATCCCAAGCCAGACCACCATAGAGCTGTCCCAAATAGACATTATTAGATATATTTCATTATTATATGAATTGTAATAGAAAATATCTATTAACATAATTATTTCTGCATGTGGAAATATAACCAGCAGTTGACCATTTGCTAACCCCCTCCGCTGAATAGCCATTGTCCAACCACAGCTGAGCAACTACAGCTAGGCAAAGCTTAAGATTTTTCCACATGCTGTAACAGTGTGCAGGGGGTTGTAGTGAGAGCGATATTCGCAATCTAAAGAGTCTTGAGGGTGGTGTCGGTTTTAATTGCTTTTCCAAAACAAAAAACACAAGAGAGAAAGTCAAAGTAATGGATTAAACTGTGTGTTTATTTGCTCTAACACAAGCTGCAAACAGTAGCATTTACAGTACTCGTCCTACAGTAACCTAGTGTTACAACCACAGTCAATAGCTATTAACTATCTACATCATTGAGTGTGATTAAAAGTTAAAGGAGTAGTTCAACATTTCTGAAAGTTTGCCCATTGTCATGATAGACAATAGGTGCGTTACCGTCTTTTGTTGATACAAGCTGTTTCCAGGCCATCGCAGCAGAGCCACGAGCTGCTCAGCTACTATGCAGCTATATGCTATACTAGCTATTATGCAGCTAATGGTATTTTTTTTTTATTTCCCTCATCAAACTCAGCAAATATACAATAGAGCACCTCCCAAATGCTGTGGCGGATGAGTTGTGACCTATGCATGGATTGTGTATTTGCTGAGTTTAATGAGGGAAACCAAAAAATACCATTAGCCATGTAGTAGTAGCTAAGCAGCTCATTGCTCTGCTCCACTGGTCTGAAAACAGCGTGTATCAACAAGGTAAAGGTAAAGGACCATTGCTATGACTATGGGAATCATAACAATGGGCAGACTTTCAATAATGTTCCATTTGAGAGCGTGTAGGCCAAACATAATTAAAACAGTCAGTCATTCAGTCATTTTCTATACCTGCTTATTCCTCATTAGGGTCGCAGGGGTCTGCTGGAGCCTATCCCAGCACGTTACGGCGAGAGGCAGGGATACACCCCAGATGGTCGCCAGCCAATCGTGGGGCACACACACCATTCACTCACACACTCACACCTACAGGCAATTTAGAGTCACCAATTAACCTCAGCATGTTTTTGGACTGTGGGAGGAAGCCGGAGTACCCGGTGAAAACCCACGCAGACACGGGGAGAACATGCAAACTCCACACAGAAAGGTCCCAGACCCCGGACCAAGGAGGTCTTGAACCTGTACCCTTCTTGCTGTGAGGCAACAGCGCTAACCCCTGCTCCACCGTGTCGCCCCATAATTAAATCAAATTCACTA
Organism: Lepturacanthus savala; assembly: GCA_030544235.1. Classification (NCBI taxonomy): domain Eukaryota; kingdom Metazoa; phylum Chordata; class Actinopteri; order Scombriformes; family Trichiuridae; genus Lepturacanthus; species Lepturacanthus savala. The sequence goes on along the minus strand of CM060470.1, from coordinate 11,198,889 downwards.
TTTAAACATTAACACTTTTATTGCATTTGTTACTAATAATACTATATTTGTTATAATACAAAATAAATTGCTTGGGCTAACTAGCTACCCTGGTAAACAAGAAACATTGCTGCCTATTTCCATGTCTTCTGCATGGATTATCGGCGGCTGATTTATTGCCTGTGACATGAAGCTTTAGCCTCAGTATTTTAACAGTCGATAATGTAACGGCCATTGATTACAGATTTACTTGGTACAGAGTCTTCCTATCAAAATAACTCAGCTGTAGTAGGAGCTTTCAGCCAATTTACTTATTGCTTAGCTCGCTGGCTACAGCTGAGAAAAACTGCAGGTGACAGTCATTATGTCAGCTGGCAAAATTAATGTTTGGTCAACTAGAGACCAGAAGCCTGCTTTTGTTAACCTGCTGTTCCATATGATGCTGAAAATGGGAAATATGCCACAGTTATTATTGTAACCCACATCTGTGCAGTGTTAGAACTGAAAGCTTGACAGGGCTCGGGAAGGTCAGGAGCAATAGGGGGCAGCAGGGAGTGATGAGGACCCATGATGACCTGCCAATGTGCAGATTGTGAAAGTAAATCTGGGCTGGCTAAATTAGGTGTCTAGTGGGCACTTGTCTTTAGCTGCTGGTAGCCAGATAAGCTGAAACACATTTTATAAATGGACTTTACTGCTCATACAATGAATGATAAATGAGCCACATTACAGCCAACAAGGCTGTTTTTCTTTCTTTTCCTTTGTATATTTCCCTCAAATTAACCACATTACCACAGCAACCCATCCAGACAGGTTGTTTATGTCTGGACACACAAATCTGAACTGTTCATTTACAAATAACAGTGTGGACAATCTGAGATATGATGAGAAATGAATCAGATTTTCCTGCAGTCTAAACAAGGCCAACAATCACAGAAGAGACTCCTCTTCTGAGGAATGTGAAAAAAATTAAAAATAAAATATTGCAAACATAATGTTCTAGGTGGAAATGACTGGCTGCTAGATCAGAATATTGCTAACTTTGACCTAAGATTGCATGCAGAGGTGTGCTTCTATTTTTAGGCATGTCTACACCAGAGCAGGGACACTCATACATATCACATCACATACATTTAGTTCCTTTGTTTTACCATTATACGTGTATGGCTCTGGAGCTAAGATAAGACAAGTGGTGGTTTGAAACCAGCTCTATTTAATAACCGATTTCCAAAAATACGACCAGAACTCAGTGCAATGCTTCCTCCCTTTCATTATGCGATATGTGAGACTGGCTTCACTGCAGGACCTCTGGTGATTGATTTTTATCCCCATTGGAGGTAACCATTATCCAGCTCAAACAGTACTGTGACTCTTCATGTGAATGCACAAGAAAAAAGTAGAAAATTGAACTCCTATTTCTCTGCTCATGTAGAGGGCCTGGAACCAGAGGCTTTACTATACCAAGCTTACAATGGCAAAACAAAAAAATGGCAAAAAAGGGCCTTGATGACTCATTATATGTAATAATGTTTACATACGATAGTTCTATGGAGGTTGATAGCTACACTAAATGCTTCACACGATTGTTACATTAGTTTAATATTGAAGCGGATTTGTTCCATAAACTGTCCTCAGGTTGTGAGATTAATAGATTGATTGTGGTTATGGTCTTGTTAGGTTTAGGGTTTGGGTTATCTACCATTGTTGTCATGGCTACAATCATAACCACAGAGTTAAGCTCAAGGGAGAACCTCCTACTGAGCCTCTCAGTACTGGCAAGGTGTTTTCGATACCTTCTTTACAAGAGTAGAGAGTTAAAACATCCCTCACTGCACTCAACTGAAGGCAGTTATTCCTGAAATATTATTTCTAATCTACTGTATCTTGGACTCTAGCTTATTTGTATATTGCTTTGGAAATAAAAGAATCTGCCAAATGAATAAATGTAAATGAATCAATAAAACAAAAAAATCTTAACCTACTTTTACTTCTAAGTAAAATGGTTAAATAGTGGTCAAAACAGTGCAACCACAGAGTCTTTAACTTTAGTTGCAACTTCCATAGCCCAGAGGATGCCATTGTGAACTGTTTCTTAAAATTATCCAACTTTCTAAAACCTTGCCCTAGATCTGAACCACTGTTGACTTTGCAGATTCTGAGCTGAACGATATTCCCATGTTAGTCACATCTCCATTTGAGTTCATGAATTGTACAAATCCTGTATTAGCAGCCCCAAGCCAAACATCACTGCACGAATATATCCAACTCAAATATTAAGGAGGTTCTCACCTGCTTGACATCATATCCCAGAAGAACAAAGTTCAGATCCGGAGAAACTGCAAACTTTGAGGCCTTAAAAGTTGCCTGTGGGAAGAGCAAGAAATATGTTAAACTTTCTACAGTTTATGAGTGTTTGAGATACTCTTTTCTAACAATATTTGTCAAGATGCAACCCCAGAAGCATTCTCGCACACTGATCCATGTAAAAAGTTAAAGTGAGTGAACTGTAGCAGGGTCAGAATGCCTCTTGTTGGAAGAACTTGTTGTCATAGTAACAGCAAACAAAGACACCAAAAAGAGATAAGAGAAAATTCAGCCATCTACTGAAGCTTGTTGCAAAACGTATTTTACCTATAATAAAAATGCAATACAATATTTTAAACTACTTTAAACCTGTTGTCTATTTGTTTATATACCGAAATGTTGAGTTTTACTTCCTACAGCTTTGCAATAGAAATAGGTGAAAGTATAATCGGTCCCCAGGCAGAAATCCTCTAATGTTGACTTGGCTGACATGACTCACAAAAGTTGTGTTTTTCAGCAGAAGTTCTGTCTCATTGCTTTGGGTGTTGACCTTCAAAACATCTCCATCCCAACTTCGGAAGATGACTTCCTCATCTGGAAGAGAAACAGGAATATGCAAAGTACAGCATGGATTTTAATAAAACAAATATACATTTAAAGGCACAGTGTGTAATTTTTGGCAGCATCGAGCGCAGCATCAGTAGTCCTAGAGAGGAGTATCTTAAGCATTCATGTCTGGCAGTCTTGCAAAATACGCCTTTCACCTTTTCTTTCTGAGAGCTAGAGTTGGTGGGATCTATACTATTCTCATACCTGTTCATGAAATATAAAGACAGATCCAGAAACTGCTTAGGCTTCTCTTAATGTCAATACTGGAAGCAGGAGGAACTAACTAACCTTCCACCTATAGCAAAGCTAACTAAGTGATTTGCTTTACTAAAATATTGTTTACACCAAGTGTAAAAACAATAGATTATGGTTTAAAGGAAGGTTGTGTGCTAAATTATGAGGTATGAGGTTATTTAGGCATTCAGTGTAGACCGTCTATTTCTTCTAAAGAGCAACTGGATGGCAGATAAAAATTATTTGTGCCGACCTCTTGCAGAAACGAGCTCCAGGTTGTGTGATCACATTGTGACCTCACTGCTGGGGGTCGTTACAGGGGCATCATAGCTCACCTCTGACCACGCTCAACCGCACCAATCACACCTAACATCAATCAGTGATACATAAAAAAAACAGGTATTGTTAGTGTTTAGACGAAAATATAGCACTGAATCGTCTAATATGAGTCTTCAATCAGTTATTAACGATACCTTTGAAAACAATGGGTCAAGTCAGCACAAACGCATTGGCACTAATCATGTGTACAATGCGTAAATGTTAGATAAATGGGAGAAGCTAAATAGGGTGAATATTAGGTTGAATGATAGATCCCAGTGGTTTTTATATGACAAGAGAGAAGACAATAACGAGGACGATCTGTCTAAGCTTTCAACAGTGGAAACAGTGACAGGAGAGCCTGCAATAACTCAAATCTAATCCCAAACTGGCGTTACAGTCCAGGGAGGCCTGAATTCCATTAATGTATTTGACAGATTTAAATCATTGCAGGTCCCTGTCTTATGTAAATGTCAATGACTAAGCTCTGAGGCATCAATCTTTAGCAAAGAGGGCTATAGACTGCCAAATACTCAAAACACTTTGGGTACAGAAAAATAAATATGAAATACAGAGGGGATTCTTTGTGTTTAACTGGCAAGGAAACTCTCAAAAGGCTCCTGTCATTGTTTTTGTATATGAGGTATGCGGGAAAAAAAATCAATTTTATATGAAACCTTTTTTCACAAAAGTAATTGGAAATTGGGCTACTGTCATCCAGAGTTGACAACAGTTTAATCAATGAAGATTCATAGAATAAAGATGACATGGGGTCTTAACAGTGATTGAGAGTGTCCCATGCTCTTCGGTGACATCGTTATTTTTAAAGTCACATAGTCATGGCTCTAGATGTCAACGGCTATCTTAGTTCCTAGTTAAGTTCCCGAGTTCAGTTCTTGTGGTTCTATTAGTGCAATGCACTGTGGGTGATATATACCCACCAGAGTGACCATCCCTGTTTTTTTTGTTTCCTCGGCCCTCGGGAAACGGTTGATATACTGTATCAAGTTCGCTTGAGTTTTTCATGCAATTGGACCATCACTTATGATGACGCCGTGGATTTCCCTAAGGGAAAATGCAGGGGGGAAGTGAAGGAGGGTGAATTAAACACTTGTTAAAATGCAGTGCTGGGGTTTAGCTCTTAGTAACATCACCAACAAGTTTTTAAAACACATATTACCAAAATTGGGATGATATAATGGAAATAGGCACGTCAAAGGAAGATTTGTGCTTGCAGTATTTCAATTAAATTGGAGGCCATGAATTCTGTCCAAATGTAGGCCTTTGGTTCAAATTTAGCAGACAGGAGTGAAAAGGAGAATAGGGTTCCTAAAAAATGCAACTCCAAAAAAATGCTAATGTTTTTCAGTGTATGCTGGATGTATGGATAAGTGTTAGCCATGTGCTTAAACAAATTCCAAACTCAAATTGCACCGACTGTGGATTATAAAGCTAATATTTGAAGGCAGATGTGATGATCTGTCAAGTAATTATCTACTGCATTATGAAAGGTTAGTTAAGTCACCAGTCATACATTGAATGAGTCTCTAGTGTGAATTTGAGCTGAAAAGAAAATCTTCCAACAGAAATAATAACTAGTTACTTGCCATCCCTGTGCAAAGGGTGTGTGAATGCTGATGGTTGAAGTGAATCACAAAGCATTGGTGAAATAAACCTTACTGGAAAAATCTTAAAGCTGCTTAATGCATCAGGTTGCTGAAAAAGCTAGATGATGAAAAATGTCAAACTGGCAGATATGGAAGCTGAACTACACCTAGAGAAACTCAACATTGAAACACATTGCTAGAAAAGCTGGTAGTGAAACTTTAGTACTGTCAGAGTTGGAAGTTGAAATAAATTGCCTGGAAAAAGGCTGAGGCCCAGTGTAAATGAATGGCCACCTGATGTGTGTTTTCAGGGGTTTTAATATGGATGGAGATTAATCCTGAAAAGTCTCGTGTGGACGGAAATCTTTTTTAATTTAAAAACTCAGTTTGGGGCAAAAACAAAGTAGTGTGGGTGTAGCCAGAGATAACAAGTGCAGGCAGGGCTGGGACCTGATAGTGATAGGCACACCCTTCAGCCAATCACGTGCAAGGATAGAATATGATCATAAAATGTAAAAGAAAGAAGCAGGGCAGATGATCAGATGATCAAAAATTCATAAATAAGGCTTTCATGAAAACACTGAATAAAAACTGGCTTATCACACATAAACAATTCATTTAATTTAGTGTCACTCAGGATGGCTCTCATTGACAGTAAATTAACAGCCACTTGGAGCCCTAAGAACCGGCTCTTCACAGGAAACTTAGCCATCACTAATATAAGGGTAGAGGACAGGTAGGGATGATATTGTGTGACTCTTTTATGCTGAAACTTTTCAGAATTTCAGGGCCATTCATTCATTCCATGTACAACTTAACAACGAAGGGTATCTTCTTCTTTGGATTACATATACAAAATAAAAAAAGATAACTTTTCTAAGAGTTTTTGAAGTTTTTTGTTCACTTTTAAAGGAGTGGGTAGATTTACAAGGTCTTTTAGAAATAGAAAATCAAGCGTTACTGAAAGGAAGCGACCGTAGCAGAGAAAGGAAGGCTCATACAGCTTCATAGCACCAGTGTTAAGAGCCGGACATCAACCATTCAGCCAAAGGGTCTAAAAAGAAGAGAAACTTCATTACAAAAGGTTCTATATGTTATTCATGCTGTCTGTAGGAAAATATTCTCTTGAATGAGTTGCTAAAGAGAAAGTGAAAAAAAAAGTATGATAGACAGATAGATAGATAGAATGTCTGAAGGTTTGTGTAATGTGTTTATCTGCCATGGAGGTATGACGAGTGAAAACAAGTCCAAAGTGTCTTCTGATGTTTTTACTGCAGAAATGGAAGAGACGATAATGAGGAGCTCAAAAAGCCGGTCCGAGGAAAAACGTTAAACGCCAGAGAAAATGATTTAGACTCCTTCAAAGGGCCTGGCAGGAGAGTGTAAGGGAGTAGTGTGACAGCTCGACAAGATAGAAAAATGCAGGATTCATTTGATTGATGTATTTCACTTTATTGAGAAAAAAAGGCGTCATGGATGAGGACCCTCATCTCTTTGCATTAATAGGCTCACTGGGAAACTTCCCCAACAGGACAAGTGTGTGTGTGTTTTCCAAAAACAGGTCTTGAAAAAGGGGTTTGTCTTGTAATCAGGGTTGTCTTATACTCGGGCCAATATGGTGGTAGTAGGTAGGTAGCTAATCAAGGTTTCTTGTGGATTTGTGGAAAAACTGGACTTCTTAGTTTGTTTGGGGATGTTTTGCGTCTCATTTATGAGGCTTCTTCAGTTCTGAGGCTAATGCAAGAAACCCAGGGATTTAAACCCAGAGTGGGTGGTCATGTGAGTGTGGTTTCACCCAAAACATACGACCCCTAGTCACATCACCACCTCCCCCAGTTTCGGCGGGGGTGGGGGGGTGGGGGGGGTGGGGGGGGGTGTTCTAGGTATGGTCATGTGACTTTGATTTTGCCTGGGTTTCTTGCATTAGTCTCAGAACTGAAGAAAACATAGGGTGAGGGTTCAAAGATGAGCTGTCTTCAAAAGTGTCTTCAAACAAGCTAAGAAGTCCAGTCCTTGACAAGAATAAGACCTGGATGACTGGGAACCATCACAGACATAGGTACCACAGAGCTTCATAACTTGCTAAATCCATCTTATCTCCATGAATCCATACAGGGTGCATATACTATATATATATATAAAACTATCTCCTCTTTGCTGGGCTTTGACTTGGTCTGATGCAGTGGAGTCTCTGCTGGGAAGGGAAGGGAAGTGTGTCCTAGTCCACTAAATAAACCATAACTAGTTTTACACATTGTTTTTTCATATAGGTTGAAAACAAAACAGGATAAAATGTGTTAATTATTGAGCTTTAGGGGGGCTGGTGGCTGGAATTGTATTTGCTGGACAGAAGCAAAATAACTGTTCCCCCTTACAGTATTTATGCTAAACCAAGATAACCATCTGCTGGCTCCAGCTTCATTTTGCATGAACAGATGAGAGCGGTATTGATCTTCCCATCTAAATCTCAGCAAGAAAGCTCAAAAGTGTATTTCCCATAAGAGCCAAACTACTATTTTAAATAGACCATAGTTACCATGCAAAGATATTGTAGAAAAATACTAAGGTGTAGACCTTAGTAACAGGCTGGTAACAGGGTAGTAAAAATATACTTTACACATGGTAGCAAAATAGTGCTTTTTTTTCTTAAATAATATAATTCCAGAACTATTTGTCTGTGTCAGGTTTAAATATATTGTAATTCCAGTTATGTGTCATACATACCACTGATCCACTTTGCATCAGGATCATGTATTTGGAAGTTTCTTTGAAAGAGGTCGTCCAGTGTCAGCTTTGAACCAGAGTGTTTACCACTATCGTCTACAGGGAGAAAAAATATATACCTTTAATACACCAACAACATCATTGGAAGTGATTTAATTGAATTAATGCATTTTTATATATCACTTTCAAATAAATTATCAGAGAATAGGGTAAAGGAAAATAAAAAAACAGCATCATATGAAAGCAGTTATGAAGGTAGATTTCCAGAAGAGACTTAATAGTCTGTATCATGTGTCTCATTTTGTATATACCTCAGTTAAAAATTTAGATTTTGAAACAGTGTGTATGTCAGAGTATATAAGGCTGCACACTGGCTTATAATAATTTAGCAGGCTCACAATGTATTCATAAACTGGTCCAGCTTATGAATAGCTTTAAAGGTGTAAGTAAAGTGTTGAAACCAATTCTAATGAGAATTGGCAGCCACTGAAGGGATGCCAAGACTGGAGTGATGTGAAGTCATTTTTTAAAAGCAGACATCCAGCATTTTGGATTAACTGAAGGTGTGAAAGTATTTTGTTTATTCCTGCAGCTAATGAGTTTCAATGGTTAAGTCTAGGGATGATGAGTGCATGGATAACGTAATGCACTCTATGCCTGTTCTGTAAAAGTCATGTGGAGAATAGCGGGGTGTACCCTTCGCGCCATCAAATAGAAAACTCTGGATAATTAGGAACATTTCTGTTGGACTTCCTGGCTTTTACCAAGGAGCAGCTCTCTGCATTAATATAAAGTGTGCTCATGTTTAGTTGGATAATTGAGCATGTGATGCAAAGACATGAATGAAAGCATTCATTCAATGAAAGCATTTTTGATGATGATACAAGTTACAATATTTGAGCCAAAATATGTGTGTGTGTGTGAGAGTCTCACCTTTTGAGAGAAGAACAATGGATAGTCCAATGAGGGAAAGCACCATTAGAATAACCAAGAGAGAGATGCCAATGCCCTTCCAGTTCTTGTCTGTACCAACAGATCCTATGTCCTACAAAACAAGAGAAACAAACCATGTAAATAATAGTAGGTATCCTTTACATGTCTAAGCCTCCAGAGACTGAGCCTCTGCATGAATCTAAAGGCTCTACAAGAATAATGAATTCTTAAAACTACCAGTTGTGCTCTGTAGGTGTATTAAATTGAATGTGCTAAAGCAAAACAGTGTTTGTCTGTGGTTGTTCTGTACAGCGATCCTGGGAGCTCAATGTACTGCAACTTAGAAAACAAAGAATAATGAAAAATATCTCATTTTATACAGTATGTAGGATATGAATTAATACATATGTATCGTTTTCCTTTATCGTATGCACAGACAAATAAACTTTTAAAAAAGCTGAGTTACTTAATTATTAAGAATACCCTGCTCATTTATGCAATTTAGTTGCTTTACTTCTGAAGAAACTATTCTGAAAATGTCTTATAAATAAATATATAATAAAACGGTTTCTGTTGCTGAAGCAAAGAGATGGCAAGTAGTCAATGATCAGGGGCTCTATGAATAATGTTGCATTTATAATCACATTACACAATGTAGATTATTATTCTAATGAACAACAGCGACCTTTTTTATTATTATTTCCAGCTATTATCACGTATTTGTCTCATGCGGTTCTGCAGTGACAGTTGCTGCAGTGAATCAGAGTGTAAAATCATCCACAGCTGCTACTCCGGGAATAAAATAAAAAAAAAATGCACAATTAAAATGCATCTATAATTATCATCATGTGTTTAATGTCATGAATGATCTCTGTTTGTTCAAAGTTCTATTTTAAAGCCAGAGTGGAAATAGAAAGCTGGAACAATTAAATGTTTCTGCTGACCTATAAAATATATATTGATCTCTTTTTTACTTGTCACTTTATTGCAAACTCAGGAGTTTAGTCCCATGTTTGGATCCTTTAGGACTGACGACTGCTTTTTGTTTCAGTGAATTGATTGGTCAGAGATTTTGATCCTGATCTAAAACTCAGGGGCAGAAGTTGCCATGGTGATCTACCCTGGTAAAAATTGATCTAAAACATGATCTGACAGGTGAAAAAATAATATAAATGCTAGTATTATTTATTGTTTTCCATGTGTTTCAGTAAAGCCAATTCTTAGAACAAACCCAGAGGGCTGTGCTGCTGAACTTGATGAAAGCTTCACTGTGTAAACACAAACTCAACAATACTCTGAAGACCAGGCCTATTTTTCCATGTATATCAAAGTCTTTATCTTTCAGACATCAATTATATAGCCTTATTTTCCAGTGACAGAGCAGTGCTGTAAATGAATCTATCTTGAGCCCCAGCTCAGCCCCAAGCAATCAAAAAACATGTTTGTGTATTTATTGATCCATTTGCTTTCCAAGTATTTTAATTGGGAGTATGATTAACAGATATGAATACACTGGAGCCTGAGCAACTCGACCGTTCCAACTCCTGTGGCTTCTCAATATTAACATTCTGGATCACTCACAAGAGAGAACATTTTTCACCGAGAAGACTTCTCCTTTTTCCGTCTAGATTCCACATCATTTCAGTTTTGTGTTGTCTGTGTTTCTCTGTTTTGTTTAGCCTCATTAAAACGGAGCAACCCTCGTTACATGTCGCGAAAACTTTATTTGCGGTTGTGATCCATCCATCAATTCATTATTTATAGACTTCCAACGATCCAGTGCACAGAGCTGCCAGACAGTTATCTTCCTGATTGCTTACATTTTCAATTGCAGGAATTCAGTGAATCTCATCTCCTGCTGTGAAAATGTGCAATGAAAAGCTGTTCAAATTGCACATATCTATCTATATCTATATATAAAATATCAAGGATATAGAGGATATGATAACGACTATCTAACTAGCAAACAAAACCAAACCTAATTCATTTCAGTTCCATTTGATTTGATTTATTCTCCTGGAAAATGCACACATGTAAAACAATTTCATGTTTGTAGCAATGCAAGCTGAGAGGCTGTACAGTAGCGCTTTGAGCGAAATGCAACTTAGCATGCTCAGAGCGATAATGCTGCATTTTCTTCATGATTATCAATTTAGTTCAGCGTGTTAGCATGGAAATAATTGCTAATGAGCACTAAAGTACAGATGAGGCTGATGGGCACATTGTTAGTTTTGCATTTATTTAGCAATAAATCAAAGTACTGGATGTATTGCACTGGACTGATTGAAATAAATCTTTATTATGAAAATGAGATTTCATTGACAAATGTCGACCTCAAGCAGGAGAAATCAAGGAGTCAATAAACACCTAAAACAACAAAATGCCATTGACCACAAATCTCAACATTACTCAACATCAGTGGCCTATGATGTAATGTATCTTTTAGTTGATACATAGGCTACTATAGTGGGTTTTAAAACTACTTTATATGATTTTAAACATATATTTGGCATTTAACAAGTGGTAGCTGGACAAATACGGTTTTCCACGCAGAAGACAAGCTTTTTCATCAATGCGTGTTTCAATTGTTATACTGTAGGGGGTTCCTGTTACGGATCAACTGACACAATTTGGTGGTTTCTAATAAACCGACCATACCCAGAAACATGCCCATCAAAAGATATATACGGCTGAACGGGCCTCGGTACTATAGATCAACTCTGACTCCAATCATTCATTTTTAGATCAAGAAACAGCACACAGCGAGAAACTGCAGCCAACCATAACCGACCGCAGCTTGGACACAGCCCGCTAACTAGTTGCTGCTGTAGCGGCCAAAGACGAAGACACCAGGCCCATAGTTACACACACTAATACACACTAGAGACCATGACACAGATTATGATATTTCAGACACATGGTCAAACAAGTCCAGGTCCTGTTGTCCATCCCCACTTGCCAGAGATGATTGTGGTAAGAAAAGATCATTTAGACAGGATGTTATTAAGTCTGATAGAATGATTGTATGATAATTAGACAGATGCTATAAAGGTGATCCCTGTTCTATGTGCACCACTTGAAAAACTTTTGATTTAGTTTTTTTTTTTTTTTACAAAACAACAAAATACAAAAAAATACACAATTGAAATTGTTATATAGAAGTGACATAAAAAAACAGAAACAAACAAAGCATGACAAAGGCTCTGTGCCTGAGCCCCCAAATCACTAAATCCCCCGAGGATTGCTCTGGTATACAATGAAAACTCCTGCTGGCGCTTTAGAAATCTTGGTCTTTCTGTGCACCATAGCTAAACAAAGCAACATTACAAATACAACACATAACAAAAGAAAAAAAAAGATTCTCTATCTCATCTGCTAACCTGTCGAGACAAGTCTGCGACTGTCCAGAAACTGAAGTGCACATGCTATCTACTACTTCCTTTCTCACCCCTGTGATTTTACTTCTGCTGAAATGCAGTCCATTATCTGTAGCTTCATGGCCGATGCTGTTTTGAAGATACACCGTGGCAGGAAATTGAGCTGCACAGAAAAGGGGCCACAAGTGGCGGAGTGCACTGTGTCATGGAGCAGTTAATCTCTGTCAGAATCTTTATTTGAAATGAATAATCCATCCCCACTGTTTGCTTTGGATTTATCAAGAGCGGGGCCAGTACAGTATCCTGACAGTCAGATATTTTGTCCGATCACTGGATTAGTTGGAAGATACGTTGGATTCAGCAAGAATATGCACACTGGATGACACAGATAATAGAAAAACAAGGGAAGAACCATCCAGAAGACAGAAATACTTAAACTGAATAATTTAAATACTTGCAAAGTTAAAGCATAAACGTCTAGAGACAAGAACCACTTGAGTATGTTTATGACAAACTTATAGTACGAGTAGTTGTACTACTCTATCAAATCTAGCCTTTTGTGGCTAACAGACCACAAATTTGGAATCTAAATGGCTAATTTCTTGCTGGAAAAAATATTTAAACGTAATAAAACGGACAGTTGAGGAAATCATAGGAGCTTTCAGGCATTGATGATGCTGGTCTATAAACTTGTATTTAATTGTTTAAATGATTACATTAAGATTCTTGCCAATTTTACAAATTGTAGAGTTAAGGTTCTGGGATGATTTTTTTTTCATGTTTTGTACAACACAGGTTCACCTTGCAGTTGGAAATGTGAATCTCACAGCAGTGTCCTACGCCAAATGTGATGTTTTTTTGACCCGTCCATGCACTCATTCTTTGCTCCCATCATAATCACGACTGCCTTCTATTGGCATTACTACTGCATTCTAAAGGCAGTAGTAATTATGATGAGCACTCATTTGAATTCCTTATTTCCTCCCATCTTAATTATACTGCAGAAAAAAAGCTTCTGTTGCTTGAATGGAAATATAATTCATTTGGGCCACTTGTATTAACAACTGATCCTGTTGTTACACTTTTGGGGATAGTCTTGAAAACACCCAGGTTCCCACTGGGACTTTACCCTGGGAAACATCAGCTGAGTTTGGCACGAATTCCTGCAAAGTACAAGCCTAATCTCTCATGATTCATTAGTTTTAGTTTGCTGGTGGATACCAGTCATATTCCAGTCATATTGACCACCAAATTTCTATATACTCTGCTGGGTGTGCAGTGGTGCCATATTCAGGTATTGCTCCAGCTTCATGCCAAAGTTTACAGAGTAGTACAACCACGTTGAGTATATGGATATGTTCCTTAGTCATGTTCCTCCTGCATACACGACAGTCTGACAGCTCGTACTTGAGATAGTGACCAGCTATGTCAATGCCATTTCAGCACTGTCATGCTTCCACAGGTATAATCTGTGTGGTCCCTCTCGAAGTGTCAAAAACCAAATGAAATTAAATGTTGATGTGCTCTTAACTTTGTGGATACCCATTGCCTTGACAATCACCTATTTTCTGGTGTGCATTCACCAAACAACTCACTATCAACTTGCTTTTATCATTTCATTTTTATCATTCCATCACTCCAAAGACCAGTAAGAACCCTCTCTCTATAATTCCCTTATCTCGATTTTTTCTCATTCAAGAAAAGAGGGTCTAAATATAATTAAATCAATAAAATATATAATCGCAGTGAATTGCATTATTGTCAATAGATGATGGCAATTCATCTCAAATTATTCATATTTCATTTTGTTTTAAGTGTACCAGATTTTTTTTCAAGTTGTAAATACTGTTATCAATACAGGAGTGGACAAATGTTTGTTTATTATTATGGAGCAATGGCCTAGAATATTCTCAATTACACCCTTGAATGTTAGTGTTGTAAAATAAATAAATAAATACAAAACCAAATTCAAGCCCATCAAGTCAAATTTGGCATATTGACCTGTCAATCTTTGTGACAGATCAATATATCTCACCTCTGAGTGGATACAGTTGTAAACACAAAGACATTATTATAGACTTTGACAGTCAGTTATCACAAACCATATTAAATACGAACCATACCAAACCAGTACAGAAGGAAAAAAAACAAAATAATATTTAAATTTGAAACTAATTGTTAACTAAATGTTTTGGTCTCTAATGGTTTACAGTTTGATCAAAGCAGTACAGCATGCTTCAATGAGAGCACTCAGTCTTCCAACCAGAAATGTACAGTAAGGCAAGAAAAAACAAGTCTGCTCTTTTGAAAAGCTGCAGCCACACGAGGGGATTCTTCCTTCAACATACAGGAGCATGCTGAATGTGCTTACATCAGTATCTGAGTTGACCATAGGTCAATAAAATATCCAAACCAGAAGCCCTGTATTAACAGTCAAGCATGACACGTGCTGCATGCTCACTTATTTGCATTTAGATGAGGCAATGAGCAATGTTAAGTACAAAACTGCAAATTACAGACCACAGACTATAACAGGACCACCACAGAAACAGCAACCCTACCCTACCCTGGGTTAAAAGGGACCTATTCATTTTTTACTTAATATTTAATTTTGGGACTCCTCTAAAGTAACTTTGTGTGATTCACTATTCAAAACCTCTGTATTTATCTTATAGCCCTTCATTATCCTCACAGTCTCACACTGTCTGCTTTAGCTACTGTCTCTTTAAGACTCTGGACCCAATAAACCCACTCTAAAAGTTTTCAAATTTCTAAATAATAGGAGAAATCCATTATGATGAATTTAGAGGAAATGAAAAATGTCCATCGTAGTGTTAGCTTTGTCAGTGGCATTAAAACAGGTTCAGACAAGATTTGGAGGTATTTGAAGATATTTTTTAGCAGATTGATTTTAAATATTGCAGGGAGGAATAGTACAAGCAGGACGAGATGCAGTGAGCTGCAGACAACCAACACACCTCTAACTGGCTAACAACCTACAGTATTTTACTTTGCTGTGCAAGGTGTTAGCAGAGCAGGTAATGTGTGTGCTGTACCAGGAGCAGATAACCATATACATAAAAGAGAGTAGAAAAATACACTAGAAGCATTCAGAAATGTCTGAAACTGGCTGACAGGGACTTCCACTAGTGGTGGCTGCTGTAAAACCAGAGTGACAGAAGTTAGAGTCTTCAAGCACCAGTATAGTCGTCAATAGCACATAAAAAGATGCAAATTTTTTAATAAAGAAAAAGTCACTACGATGATTTAGTCTCCAGAACAACTCTTATCGGAACACAGAATAAAAATTGAAAAACGCTACAGTTGTGGTGATTTATATTTCAAAATCATTGATTCACTCATTTTGCAATCAATCAAAATGAGATGCCTCAGAGAGATCATCCAATCATCATGCAGATGTTCAGTGGCCAGGTTCGCCGAAGCAACGCCTACTCCCCATAGAGCCCCAGAGACACTCAGCATAGGATGGGTGGGACAAAACCCAGCTTTTATCCAATCAGCACCTAGTTTCACTGCAGTGGAACAACTCACTCTGTTTCCCCATTCAAGCCTATTGATGCTGAGCTTCAGCGCAAAGACACTGAATGAATGAGTAGGAAGTTGTGTTTGTGACTTGTAAAAAATAGCTGATTCTGAACTAAAGTTGAATGTTATCTAGCACATTATTTAGTCAATGAAACACAATGATACATATTTTGCAACTTTTTGTTTTACATTTTAGAAGAAGCTGAGCTTCCTTTGCAGCCTTAGAGCAATAACCACTGAAATCCACATACGTTTACCGCATCATTTAAAACTTTTACGATGTTTACTATGAATATCTGACATTATAACAAAAAACTTCTAACAGAAAATAGAAACAAAGCATAATAGGTCCCCTTTATGAATTCTATTTCCACTTTAAGACGTCCAACAGTGAAACAAAGGGGAGTCTCTTATACTCTCAGAACAGGGAAGAAGCCCCACTGTGTCAGCTGAGGAGAATCATTCTGAGGAGAATTAACCCCTGCAAGGCAGCAGGTCCAGGTAACGTCTCTGTGCCCTCAAGACATACAGAAGTGCCTCATATTTTCACCTTCATCTTTAACCTGTCCCTTCCAGAGGCACAACCTGCTTGAAAACCATCATCCCAGCACCCTAAAACGATCTCTGCAGCTCTGCACATAGCCCCCTCCCTCCTGAAAATCAAGATGCTTACATCAGAACACTCTTCATCGATTACAGCTCAGCCTTTAAAGCGGTCTCCCCTACTCACAAACAACCGTACAATTTTGGCCTGAACCCCACATGCTGTGATTGGCTGTTTGGTTTCCTCACTGTCAGAATTGATGATTGATGATGGCACCCCAACAACCTTTCTCTCAACATAGAAAAGCCCAAGAAGATTAAAGTGACCACAAGGTAAGAGAGGAGACCTCAGGGCAGGGGAAAAAAAGTCAGGCTTTGATACTGGGAAAACTTTCTCGCTTCTCCTTTGCACACAGCAGCATTGTCGGGAGTAATAACTGTTGCGATGAATATAGACAACATTGATAGTGTGTCAGACAAAGTACATAACCATAAGATTATGTTGTACTTGACAATAAATGTATTATTGATGCATTGACATTGAACTATTCCCACTACATTGTAGATTGATGTGAGACCCATGTATAATGTCAAAAACATTTGGGCCAACTCTGCTTAATTTCCAAACTTAAACAAAATGACTGGAGATTTCCTCAATTTTCTATATTCCCAGTGCAGTGGTGTGACTCACTGACATGGGCTTAAGCATTTTTTTTTGGAAAACAATGGAGGTCTGCCTACACAATGGAATACAACATGTCAGACGTTGAGTGCACAGCCGGCAAACTATACTTGAACCAGTTCAGTCTCTGCAGATGTGACTCTCTAGAACAGGGGTGATCAATCCTGGTCCAGACGGGCCACTGTGGGTGCAGGTTTTTGTTCCAACCAAGCAGTAATACACCTTAGTCTACAAATGAAGGTCCTTAGCAATGGCTCGAGTGGTTGATTAGTAGAATCAGGTGTGTTACTTCATGGTTGGAACAAAAACCTGCACCCACACTGGCCCGTCTGGACCAGGATTGGTCACCCCTGATATAGGACATCGTCATCCTTATCCTTTTACTGCTCTTGAACGCTCATTTGAAATGGTTCAAGCTATGGTGAACACAATAAAAAGGGCATCAGCTGTAATCGTTGGGGTGCCATGTGTGAAGCATTGCAAGAGGGAGGCACCTTATCACATTTTGTCCACTGGATACCCCCTTCCCCTCATTTCCATTCCTGACCCCCAACATGCATATCAAACTTCACCTGACCTGACTCACTTCAGCTTACTCATCTGTTGACATTGACAAGACAAGGAGTGCGCACTCTACCTCGATTCTTTATTTTACTGGGGGCGCACAACATTTACATGATGGATTGGCAGACCGACATATTTTAATAAAAATCCCAAAGGCTGAATTTGAGAGATAATATATCACCTAGTGTTGAGTGTGGCGCTGGGACCACTTGACATTTCTCTCGTATTAAAGCAGGGAGTAATGCTTTGCTTCAGCGGTTATTCAGGACACTGGATATTAAGAGGAAGCGGGGGTAGAAGATGTCCTTTGGTTGTATAAAGAGGCTAGCAACGTTTGCCTATTATGCTCCAGAACATGTTAACTCTTTCCAACCATCCATTTCTTTTACACAATTAGTTAATGAATGTGGATATACAAGTGATGCTGTAAAAATGTGTTTTTTTCTGAAAATGAATGAATTGATAGGGGTTTTCACAGTGCTGAAAAGGGTCAATGTTCAAGTTGAAATCTGTTCCCACTTTGAGTGCTTCCTGCAAAACCTAGATTGCCATATTATTATCAGACCTGGCTCGCTGGTTTGTAATTTTCAAGTATGTTAAAGTATATCTGAGACATTGCAACACAGTTTGGAGCCACAGAATCCGATAAAAGGTGCCAGAGGAAAGCGTCATATTTGCACAAGGGGACTTTGACCATGATTGAAGTGCTGCTCTACGTTCCTGAGTGCATTATCGAGTCGGCACAGCTTGTTTCATAAAGAGGTGGGTGGTTGCGGTTGGCTGTGTGTGTATGTGGAGGACCATATGGCCAGTAGGGCGAGGAGCTGAAGTGAATCATACTAATACAGCAATGGTGAAAATGATTTTCCTCACAGCTCTGCTACTCACCTGTTGTCAATCTTAACTTGTGTCAGTTTACAATTAAAATGCAATAAGCAGTATCCAGATGTAGATAGAGATGTAAATAGCTCCTAGTTTAATTAAACAGGCCTGTAGAAAGCAGATAATTCTCCTGACAAATTGCATTTTTGGACATTAACACTACATATCCATTTTTAATTGTATCAGTGTCCTTTTAGCGTAAGGTCTGGAATTTGTATGGTTTTCATCACTCCAGAAACTGTTCATCCTGCGATATAATGAGTTTTGAAATAAGTCCAGTAGCACCTGTAACATTTGGGCTGTTTTTCCGTCAGTAATTGGAACGGAAATTAGAGGTTTCCTTTAACTCGTTCCCCTCCAGAGTCATTTTGAGAAGTTGCTGGCCATAGAAGAATATTCTGTTTCATTAATTTGTTAACAAGGAATATAGCAAAGATTCTAGGTTGTTCATTACAGATGTTAAAATGTAGATTAATTCAAAAACCCACATTTTTTATATAAAAATCTGAAAAAACACATTTTTTTTGTTAGAAATATTTTCAGGCAGAACATTGACTTTGTATTTAGTTTTTCCTCATTTCTATGAAAAAAGATAACTTTAAATTAGATTTTCTTGCCAGTATTATATCTATAAAACTGTGTGTATTGTGTATCAGTCTTTTGGAACCTTGTGTCTACCAACAACCTTCCAGTGGTGCTCAATTACAATGAGAGCAGACTCTGCTTGGAACAAGGTGTCAGTGTTAATGTCCTTACTCCAGATGTTGCAGAGAATCATTATTACCATAGAGACATTCGGGTCTTGACTTCAGAAAGTTACCAAGGGCAGACTCACAATTTATCAAGCTTGCCAACAACTGAACTATCATTTTAACCTCGAGCAACAACTAGACAAAACTGGCCATGAAATCACATGTTTTTTGAGGAGTTTTAAAAGAAAAATGTCTTCTCAAATCAAACGAAAGCATGAAAAACACTGCTCATGGACAGTGAGCATTCCCTCACTGGCTTCAAACTGCATATATGTACATCTTCTTGTAGGCATACATTGCAAATAAATGACTCGGTCATGGGTCATGCTAGAAGGGAATGAGCTGTGTTTTGGTACCAGTCAAGGTTTTTTTGGTATTGTATAAATACATAGATTTTTCACATACCACTAAGTGGACCTTGGGTTAAGAATGTTTTCTTAATTGCTTTATCAACCATACTTACAGTGTTTTTACAAACATTTCATTGACAAAATACTTGACCTTTGCTGCCATTCAAGAACAGATACGTAAATAATTTGACATGCTGAACCATTGCAACATGTGCGCCATTGAAACCTTGTTTTAATGGTCTACTGTATCGCCAGCGCTTTACCAAGCGATGTGAACAAACAAGTGCAGAAGGCATGGCAGCATATCTCATGTGTTGATGGCATGATGTGACAGAAGCAGCAACAAAGGGAAAAAAAGCCTATTGGCTGAAGATCTTAATGAATACAGGTCTACTTCTCAACAACTAGTTGTTCTAATCTTATTTAGGACAATGCATACGTATATATTGAGATGCAGGGATTTAGATTAAGTTAGATCCATGTCAGAATTAGGCTTTTGAAATACCTTCATATAAGACAGCATGGGGAGGGGGGGGGTTAGAATGATTACATCAAAAGAAATATCAGATGCGGTGTACACAATGAATTCAGTCTTCCAAGATTTCTTATAGGCTTTTGTATTTAGAGGATAGTCAAGGAGAAGGTGATTGCTGTTTTGTCAGGAAGCAATTCCCTGCTGTGTTGGTAATAATAACGTCTGGATGCCAATTTTCCAGGAGCAACGTTATTATGGCTCACTTTCATCTTGTTCCCGAATAAAGGGCACTACCTAAAAGACAGAAACAATGCAGCGCCGCTAAAATTCTCTCAAAACCGCACTCTTGAATCTTGTTACAATGTTGTCCATCGGTGTGTTTACTGGCAGACGCATCCTGTCTATCCCTGCCATCTGCTGTCATAAGAGGCATTATGCGAGGGTGGACCTTTTGCAGAGTGGCACGGAGATAAGATACGATACCGCGTGTGACAGGGAGGATAACGATGCACCGCCACCTCACCGTGTAGCACATCTCATTACCCTGCCCCCCCCTGTTGACAACAGGATCATAATTAATCTTCATTGAGCCACTGGGCTGTCCAGCTGACAGGTTAAATGATTGGGGCGGTAGAGGAGCTGGATAACAATGTCCTCCGGTGTGGCATTAAAGTGGAATTCAGTGGAATGTGATTGCAGGTTGAGGAAACATGTTGCTTACAGCAACCGTTGACTCTTTAACAAAGGGTTCAGTGGTTTGCCTCCAATGGGTTTTACATAAGCATGGAAGTAAGACTGCAATGATATGCAATAGATAAACATCATGGCTGAGCAATTTAATTTAATGTAAGTATAACTGCCTCCAGTGAGTTTCCACTTCCGAGGTGCTGAGAAACGTCTATCTCCTGAAAAAGTGTAGGCATGGCAACACACTCATTTGAATCTAAAATAATTAATTTCAGCCTCATCCTCCCCCAGAACCCCCCCCAAAAAAAAAGAAAAAAAAAAGAAAAAAGATTTGTTTACATCCCAGCGGTAGCAAGAGAGTGATCAATTCACCAAATCGATTGTAACTCCTTTTGAGCTCATCGCTTTATTGCATTGCAAAACAACCTGGAGAAAAAACTATTCATTGCAACAGTAATGCCATGCATGCATAGTACATATCCTGCGATTTCTGCACAACTCATATCCACTGAAGGATTCAGACTGACTTCAAAATAAAAAAAATTTAAAAAGCTGTTGAATGAAGGATTGAACTGCAATCTCCTTCAAGGTGCCAGATGCATGACAATCGATAGAAAATAAAAAAAAAAAGTGCACAGAACAGAAATCCAGCCTTTTAGTGAATCCTGTGTATGCAATGTTTACACATTGTTCTATGTCAGTGATTGTGAAAATGTCCATGTGCAAAAGCCTAATGATCATTCCTGCAGGTAGCTGTTAATAGAGGTCGCACATAGCTATTTAACCTGGTTTTAGTGTAATTGGCATCATGGGTAGGGAGGTCTGACCTGTAGGTACAGTGTTATGTAGTAAATATTGAACTGTAATATCTCTTGATGGTACCTGCAATCAAAAAGGCTATTATAAAAAAAAGGTCTTAGGATAGAGAGGATACAGAACAGGACGTGCAGCATGTCTTGCACTGCCGGTCCACAGGTTCAATGTGTGGATATTGTGGATCCCTCCCTGACTTTAGAGGTCATACCCTAAGCTGTTATAAGCATTATTAGATGTGTGCTGCTGTGTCTGCGTTGCTCTGCAATTACACTCCCAAAATGCCAGTCTATGAGTTTCTTACAGCTTCTTCTTATACAGTAAAAAAGTATCTACTGGAACTGAGCATGATACGGGAATTGATCTGTGCCATGAAGGACATTCCAATGGTTTTATTTCTGCTTGGAGGAAGATTCCTTATGGAGGCCTGAGCAAGGACACAGAGACCTTCAGCAATATGCACCTTTAAGAGATTTCCACTAATATGCTGCAACTGCTATAATACTAATACTACTAATACTACTATAATACTTAACAGGCAGTTTTAAACTGGAATAAATGTCATAACCACCCCAAGTATCATATGGCTGACAATATATAGATTTAATTAAATTTTGGTTCACTGTTTTTTTTGTTTTTTTTTTTTATTAGTGGGTAAAACTTCTTCCATTATCTTTACAAAGAGCTTTCTTTACTTCATAATTGACTTGATAGTATAGTCATTACTATTCACAGTAAACTAATTTTAAAGTTAGTGCCATTTACATTATTTCATGCAGCAATGAATTTAAAAATTATATTTTTCTGTGACATTTACATAATTTTCACTTGGGCAATTGCCTCAGCCTAAACTAGTGTTTAGACTGAGACATTATCAACATAATCTGGATTATAAAATATGTATACAGAAGGTCAAACTGTATTTTTAAAGGGAAAACATGCAGATAGAAATCATATCCTCTATTTGGGTATATGGGAAAAAATAGTGATAAGAGGTAGAGTTACAGCTAGCACTAGAAATGTGTAATTACCTTTATTTGGACAGTAAATTTAGGTGCAAATAAAATCCCAAGCCATCAAACCATTACAGTGCTCCTCAGGTGACACCTGAAAGGAAAGGGTGTCTAATTCCTCTAAATACATGTTTCCTTACATCTTCTCCTGCATCTATTGCTCTTATGCAAAGTGAGATGCAAGGACAAGATGCAAGTGGGGGAAATACTGATGCAGTTAAGTAAATTGAGATGCACTCAGTGGATCACTCTAGTGGCTGGAGAGAGAGGCTAATCATGTTTAATACCATAAACCTTGAACAGAAGCATGTGCTTCTTCCTGCAACTTTTTCATCATCATGTGACTGAAATTCCAAACTTACTCACTTACTGTATGGACACTTTCACTTGACCCATCACCTGTTAATGATGAAAACCATTAGATGTGGTTAAAAGTTCAAAAGTTTCGGGTCACTTAGAAATGGCATTATTTTTGAAGGAAAGGGACTGTTTTTGTCATTGAAGATAATTTTAAATCAGAAATACACCCTATACATTGCTAATATGGCAAATGACTATTCTAGCTGCAAATGTCTTGGCTTTGGTGCAATATCTACATAGGTGTCTAGAGGCCTATTACCACCAGTGTTCTAATAGTACAATGTGTTTGCTCATTGCATCATAACACTAATGTAATAAAATTTTCTATTAATTTTACAACTCATGGTGGTAAACAAAAGTGTAACTTTTTATGGAAAACACTAAATTGTCTGGGTGACCCCAACATTCTGAACGGAAGTGTAGACCTATACTTCAGTGTTTCTGTTATCTGGTAATGTTTTGATCTGCAATAAATCTGTTGAATTCAGACAAATTTCTAAGTAATTCTCTCCAAACTCATTCTAATTCTATATCAACTGTACCGATGGAGAAAGGGTTCCCTCAGTAGAACCAAATCAAAACAGCACGGTGAAGTCACCTCGGGGAGGTGCACATAAATGCACACACCTGAGCAGCTGCCGTTTGCTGTGACACACATCGCTTCTGCTGCAGGGCTGCTGCTGCTGCCAAACACAGCTCTTTTACTAAGGCACATGGTGGGGTCGGTTGGAGCTAGCCTACTTTTGTGTCAGTCACATATACTCCTTGTAAGGGGTGTGTGTTTTATCAATTATTCCACCAGTCAAACCCCTGCAATCACCAATCTAAGAAAGTGGCTCCACAACAACATGGTCCCCAAACCAGAAAAACACTGACAAAGAAACTTTGTTTCTAGAAATGACTTATATTTCTTTTCTGAGTTACATGTTTATCAGAGTTTAATTAATTATAATTTCTTTTACAATTAGATGAGTGTTCTCTTTTGGAGTGTTTTGTTGCTTTTTTTTTGAGCCTGTATCTTTGTGCCTCACGGCTTGGTCCCGTACAATCTAACATTACAGAAATTGGTTGAAAAATTAGGCTCCGCCTATCACTGACTCTCTGCCCTTTATATTTCACTCATTTTATATTTGTTTCATGAGAAACTAATATTATAGTGAAAGATGTAATATTACTGGAATGATGCCAATAAACACAGATAATGTTTAATTGGTATTTCTCCCAATTGTCCCGGAAATTGACATCTTCTAGGACACCTGAACTGGCACCAATTTTTTTCAGAAATGCTATTGTACTTATGTAACGTACAGCTATAGTTCATGTATGTTATTAGCTGTGCAGGCAAACCATATATGTAATTAATGGTGTATTGAATCCCATATTGTTCTTGTAAAGCTTACATCAGATATTAGCCCTGTGGACACCTATTATTAACATGTCCTGATTGATGTGATCACAAGTACAGCTTTTGCTTCTGCCGTTTGAATGTAAATGACAGTAAAAAAATAGAGAAGAAACTCATACTGTGCTGAAATGAATGGACTTGAATCAGGTAAATAACTATACATATAGTCTCTACTACACACTCACACATAGGGAGCAGAGGAGATTCAGCGACAACTACACTCATGTTACTGTAAGAATGAAATAGGAATAAAAGCTGAGTGAGTTGCAAACACAAGTGTTTTATGGTTAATTGCATATAGACCTGACAGTAAGATCTGATCGCAAATGGTCACTGGAGACACGTGGAGATTTTAACGGCAGGTTTTCACAGGGCTAGTCTTCATTGAATGTGATATTGAGCTAAATAAATGAAGTTGACGGTCCAAAGAACTGATATAATTTGCGTTAACTTTAGTATCACAACTGTGTGAAACAATTCATTACATTTCATTCACAACTGTGTGAAACAATTCAATACATTTTGCAGATACCTTCTTACAAAAATGCTAAAACACACAACACTTAAAGTATGTCTCTGCATGCAATAATGTAGAACATGCAGAGTTATACAGTATGAAGATTTCCCCTGCATATTTGTTTTTAATAAATTCCGTTTCCTGTGATTGATGTGGTATGTGCATTCCTTTTATGCATATATCCAGCCCCAGGACTTATAGTCTGTTATGAACACAACTCTAATGGTTTGTTTGCTCCTTTAGTAACTCATTGTATCCTTATCTGTATTTAACAAAAGGCATTACGCACCCTGTCTCTTCCTTTACATTCAGTTTGATGCATGACAGTTATCTTCATTTCATAACACTGGAACACACAAACCTTCCAGTAATGTTATTTTGAAGCTTCTGATGATGCAGCTTTGTCATTCCGGAGAATATGAATAGCCCGGCGGGCATTCATTTGCTTAAAAGATGGCAACAAGCCACCAGTGAGCCAAAACGAAGGAGAGGAAAATCTGAGAGAAAAATGCGTCATTAAATACGAGAACACAATGTCAAATTGTGGTAGATCTGTTATTAACCAGAGTTCATACACATACCTGTTTTGTTATATGGTAACAACTTGTTAATTAAAACTAACCACTCTTTCAAACATTAGCCAATATACTGAACACATGAAATATTACCTGGCTCGGTGGCTCATGCATCTAAATGAGTAAATACTTAGTTGAGGAAAGCGGATAAAAAGGCCATAGAATAATCCTCTTAAATGAGGATATCCGGAATTCGCAAAGTTGTCAATTGCTCGAGGTATAAGGTATTATTAAATGTATGCCAGTAATTATGTTTCGGAAATACACAGAATACACACTTTTCATGAATAGTCGCTCATCGTTTTTGTGGTCAGCATTCTCTGTGGATAAATGCAGGGAAATGGAATCAATAACACCATAATTTGTATTAATTCAAAAGCTGTGAAAATATTCTGTCAATGTAAACAAAGTCTGTTCAAACACTGCAAACCTGAATATTTGTAGGCATGTTTCATAGTGGGTGAGTTTATTTAAGAGCAGTTCCCTTGTAATTTATCCAATGAATGAAAGTTAAATCTCACAGAATCTGTAAGACATCATCAAGCTCAAACACTACTTTTGTCTCCGAAAACCAACTCAACCTATCTGTCATGCCACCAAAATGTTCTGCCTCTTTGCCTTTCAGACACTAAACGCTGTGAATTAGCTGCATTCCTGTTGTATTATCTACCATCTGAAGGGTGACAAACAATCCTCTACCACTGCTTTATCCATTTTATTCAGAGGGCCATGCAGGCAGCATCATTATCAAGACATCAACACACAACAACAACTGAATTTGTTTGTACAAATTAAATGGCACCATGAACGCACCACTGCATTTCCATTTCCACTGGGACCTGAACGATTCAATCCATACAGCTATCAGTGTGCAGAACACGTGCACATCTTTCATGTTCGGGGGCGGAGGCGTCTGTACCTGATGATTAATTTCAGGCTTAAGACTTTGTACTATTTTGTGATGCAACAAATACATTTTCTTTCTCAAAAGGAACATTGTCTGCATAGCTATACAACAAAATGAGCAGCTTTTTTTTTTTTTTTTTTTTTTTTTTTTTTTACATTTTTCACTATTTCTTTTTTTTAAGTTCAGCCTATCTGTCCTCACCTTAAATCTGAGGTAAAGGCATGTACCTATAAGAATGATTTGTGACATAACCAATTCGGAGTCCATTGTGGTCAAGTATGCAAACTGAGCAAAGTGTGATGTGAAAACTTAAAAAGTTGATTTATAGATATATATGTGTACTCTGAGAGCTGACATTTAAGAAAAGTATGAGACTTGAATTGGGTGTCAAGTAGTTTTCAACAATGTTTGCATCAGTTTAGATTCTTGATTTTCCAAGAGGAAGAATAAGTACACTTTAAGTCCCCCTTCAAAAGTATGTTTTGCTTATTATTATATTTAGTTTCTCATTATTCTATCATTTAGAGATTTTAATGATCACTGTGGGGAAAGGAGCAATAGGCTGCCACAGTGTGCTGCCCAAAATTGAGTGCATTTGACCTGAATCATCAAAAGCCAATGAAGTGCTCAGTGTAAAGATAAGTCATAGGGTAAAAAGTGGCACAATGTATCTAATTTGTTCTGGGAGGCCAGGAGTTTGCTTTTAAGCATTTTGGTGGTATTTCGAGTATCAAGAGGGACAGGCGTCATCCTGTCCCTGGGGTGCGTCAACTCTGATGCAGGTCCTGATGTTTCCAAGGACTATTGGCATGGTGTCTTCTCAATGGTCAAAAAGCAAGAGCCAAAAAACCAGGAGCCCCTGGCTGGTCTGGGCTGCTGGACATATTGTCCCACCAAGGCCACCCAAGCTGTTCACAAACCAGAGCAGGTAGATAGAGCCAAGCTAGCATGTCATTTGCTCTCTGTTTGGCATGAGAATTCTGTGTAAGTCACTGAGCAGTTTCACACCAAACTACTAAGAACTTTAAACTTCATAGACAATCATATTGCACAAATATGTGCAATTCATGGCAAAATTACCAAAAAAACGTGGCTTCCATTGACCATATTGATTAACCCGTTGGACCAAGTTAGGATGGCACGCTATAGGTCTTTGATATAATGTCAGAGCTGTTGTTCTTTACATTTTGGTGATAATTTTAATTATTTTTTTAATCAAGGCATTATAAAAACTGCTTGGGACATCTGTGTGCCATCCCCTCCCCAAATGAGCACAAAACAGATTACCACTCTCAGCAGTTGAATGTAAAAAAACAACTTGCCTGTCACAATATGCTCCTCAGTTCGCCTCTACAACCACACAGTCCCATCAGGTTATTGTTTTAGATTGTTTGCTCTGCTTTCCTTCTGCGTTCCTGTACTCCTTCCCCAGCCCGTTTTTCCCTCCACACCTGCCCTGCATCAGTCTTGGTACCCTGCCATTCGCTCTGCGTTTTCCCCAGCCAATCAGATCCTTTCCCGTTCCCCTCACTTGAGCTGACCTGACTATCCCCACACCTGCGTCTCATCACCTCGTTAGCTCAGTTAGTATTTCAGTCCTGTGTTTCAGTTCAGTCTTTTTGGATCATTTGTTCCATATTGCGCCATTCAGGTTGTTGTCTTTGGCTGCACCTCTGCCCTTCAATTTTTTTTTTCAGCGATTGCTGCATCCTGCATTAAGGATCAACTGGTACTCCATTTGACAGATATGTCAAGCAGAGGGCAGTTGGACCCAACAAATGGTCCAATGAGACTAAAACTGAATACAGATCTAAAATATTAAGGAAACTAATGAGGAGATGGGATGCAAGTGGGGAGATATGCAGGAACAGGGAAGGAGCTGGTTGTGCTCTGGGAAAGACAGGGAGAGCGGAGCGGGGTTAACGAGACTGAAGCAGGGAAGTGTCGAGGGAAAACCAAGCTGGGGGCACAGGAACACAGAAGGAAAATGCACATCCTGATTTTGCCAATGGATGTTTTTTTTCTGAGATCAACATCTTAGATGAAAAACTATTTGAAATGTAATAACAAAGTACCAGTCTTCTTTTAGTTAACTGTAAGCTGCAAGCTAGCAAACATGAACAAGCCAGCAAATCACAATGGAAATCAAACTCTAAGGTTTTATCCTTTTGACAAATATATGATGCCTCCTACTGAAGCTCTACATGTGTACTGTACTTTTTGCCATTATTGTCAATTCAAAGCCAATATTGACAAAACCTAGAACATGTACTTTAATATTTTACTCAATGACATTTGATTTGTTTTCATAAAAGGTGCAATGTGTTAGCCTGGGTATACCCACTTCCCTTGCATGCAAATTCATTTCATTCTGCAATTCAGTCTGGACCCAATTTTCCCCTCAGCAAGGGACCCAATCACAGAACGGGGGAGGGTGCAACAAGACGATGATGAAACACAGAAGTGACTTTCTTGATACTTTCTTGTGGATCCAACATGGCGGCAGACAGTAATTTACATTTCAATGCTGCCTTAGAAAGTGTTCTAAGTAAGATTACTTTGAAAAATGAGTAACTTTTAGCACTAAACCATTTCAGCATTTGGGTATCGGGTCTGTCATCAGGTGTATTTGACACAATTGGCTACAAACTACATACACACGCATTTAATAGACATTGGTAGTGCCCAATAAATGGCTATGGTCTTACATAAACCACACCTCCAATATGAAAAAAATATTAACCAATGGTTCTCAGGCCTCCTCTACATGGAGATGAAGTTTGTTGTTAGCCAGGTTAGCAAAGTGTGATATTTGTCCATGAATTAAGTTTTTAAAAATCCCCAAATGTACTATAACTTTCAAAGGTAATTTGAAAAAACAACAGTGATGGTCACAGACTTCTATCAATTGTGTTTATTTAGGAATGCTTAACTAACTATCCCTCTCCTATGATATCATTTCTCCCCCAAGAGGTGCTGTAGCTCTAGTCTGGCCTCTGCCCAAACTGCTGCTGGCTGCTGCTCATGTCTAGAGGAATAAGGGTGGCCACCAGAATGACCTCCGAAAGGACACTTCCATGAAAAACTCTGCATAGATGACCCAGCCCCTCGCAGCCCCTAGTGTACCACCATCTCCATGACCTGGTCCATCACAAGTTTAAAATTGGGCAAAGCAAAAAGTGTAGCAATACTATCCGGTTGGTTGTTTTTCTTTTCTAATAAGAGCAGTTTTTCTCCTTGTCACCTCAGCTGTCAGTCAACATGAGTGAGTTTTAGTCTGTTTATCCTGTGCAAAACTGCCAGCATCACTTAGTATCCCCCAATTATCGTGAATGACTAAGAATTGAAGAATCACCATTGATATGACTGCCATGAAGACACTTGAGCTAGTTGCATTTCTTCCAAGACTCTTAATCCTTTCATCTTTCTCATAAACAATTTACACGCATGTGCTGTACTTCATGTTGTGGATGTTGGCTCTAGGGCTATTCATATAAATGCAATTTTTCTTCTCCATTTCCCTCGTTTCCACAGTGATTTGCCTTGATGAATTCCTGATCACATATCTTTTTTCATTTCTTCAGACTCCACGCCCACGCCTACACACTTAACCACTCATGCATGACTCACAAAGCACAATACTTCATAATGCAATACAAATACAAAGGAACTATAGTGTAGCAAACAGCTGAGGACATGATATAGTATTATGTATCCAGGACTCCCTGGAAAGCAGAATTCATACTGAGTGTATCAGGTGATGAAATTAAATAAACTGGAAATGGAATATGATTTAGACCGTATTCAGATGTGATTATTGTTACAGTGGCATGTTGCCATACAATATTTACAGATCAAATGACTGTGTAATGCACTGATACTTCAGAGATTTGTCTAATACCTGACTTTCCTTGAGCCTCCCCCCTCCACCCACCTCAAAACTACCTCAGAGACATTGTTCAAAACAGTGTATTTTCATATCTTCATATATCAACAACATAATTAATCATTTCTTCAAGAAAAACCCATATCAGACACAAAGTCTTATTATGGTAATTGTATTTTTCATTTCAAATTAAATTATATTCAGACTATACTTTTATGTGTATAAAACATGTCTGGAAGAGCCCTTAAAGACCATTTTAGCAGTTTAACAGCACTGTCACACTTCTCCTGCTGCTGAGACAGGACCATTCTTTGCATGATTGCACATCTGCTCAACCTACTTTACACTACTTGTGAGGGTGAACATTGTACTTAAATTCATCCTTTGAACAAATGCGACTCTACTTTTTCTGGTGCAAACTAAATTAGGTTTAAATATACTACTTATTTGCAAAAGTAAATCTATTGTGAGAGAATTGTGATGCCCCCCAGACTCATACATCACTATTGGTTTCAATTGTTTTCCCCAGAAAACCAGCTCATTGTAACCTAAGCATGAATATATGGAAATATAAAAACAGGAAAATATCGTGGTGTGTAAGTAGTCTAAATGTAACCACATGTGGTAGTCAGGACAGAACACCAGTCCCTAATTATGTCCTTAAAAATCACTAGTCACAAATTTGTACAATTTGTAAGACCACCATCCTTGATTTCTATGTGTTACAAAAATGTTGCTCTTCCTTGTTAAAATGTGGCCAGCAAACATCCCGTCATTTTGCAGATAACATTTCCTTCCAAATGCATATTGCTAAAATAAATAAATAAGAATAAACAGTTTCTAGGAGATGACATTGCTCCTGAATGAGTAAAGGCAACACATTCTCACCCCAGAGCATCACATATAGCAATTTTGTCACACCCCTGAGTGTGTGATACTGATGTAAAAGCTGCCCTCTAGCATCAGTACGACACACACCAGGCTTTAAACACACTCCAATGTAAGCCCATCAATGTCATAATTAGACGCTTTCCTCAGAGTTTGTTATTGACACACAAGACATCTTATAGAGTCTGTATGAAACATATCAGGTAACTTCAGCATCATTATTACACATATTTCATAACCGTTACAAATAACCGTTAATTACACTATACCATTTAAAAGTTTGGGGTCACTGAAATAAAAGCACTGTTTTTTTCAATGAAGATAACTTTAAACTAATTAGAAATACACTCTATACATTGATAATGTGGTAAATGACTATTCTAGCTGAAAATGTTTGGTGTTTGGTGCAATATCTACATAGGTGTATAGAGGCCCATTAGACTATCACTCCAGTGTTCTAATGGTACAATGTGTTTGCTCATTGCATCAGAAGGCTAATGTAAGAAAAAATGTAATTCTATTCATTTTACACCTAATTAAAGTGTGACTTTTCATGGAAAAACAATAAATTGTCTTTAAACTTTTGAACAGTAGTGTGTCTTTATTTTAATCATGTATTATAATGTGACAACAGTCTGGTTCCAGTCTGGTTAAGATGAAAATAATGCCAAAACAAATAAATAAAAAATTAAAAGCAAATGGTCCCAATGTCAAAATGAAAGAGTCTCCTGCTCCTAGAGCAACTTTTTTGCATCTAAATTGTCTAACCACCACCCAACCAGCTGCCTACAAATGAAGACATTAGTCACCTTATACAGTATCATTGCACCTATTTCAGATGCTGTGGGAGTTTTATATGTCAGTGTTGTTTATACAGCTTCATCTGCCACTGCTTTAAAAGGATCTTACTTACCTATACACTAATGTGTATGTGACATTACAACAGCCTATTTGATGAGCCCTTAGGGGTCTGCACACAAACACACACAAGCACTTCATAGGAGTTGACTGAATATTGGTGTAAATGAGCTGGCATCTATCACATAAGCAAAGTCCCTTTCTGCTTCTTTGACTTTCATGCATTGCTTCATCTGTCTCTAAGCTGATGACACTCCGAGAAATGCAAAGCTTCTCTCTGAATGGGACTCACTGTATTTAATTACGGACGGCCAGGCAAAAATCACTGAGCATGTAATATCAAAATCATCAAACGGCACAAAAATTAACAGTAAGAAATCTCAAAAAGGAATAACTTCTTTTAGGCAGTAGATGATTAAGTGATTATATTTTAATACTCATCGCTGTTTGCTGTGTACTATATTTCTTGGTTTTTAGCCGTATTGGAGTCAGTCAGAGAATTTAATCCAACTATCGGAAGTTTGCAGCTGTATGAAATAGTCATCAATATGCAGCCGTACATAGAATATGAAGGTATATTGAAAGTGGTAAAAGGTAGGGAGAAATACTGCTGGACTGCAGCTCATGACAGAATATGATTGGATCCGGAACGAATGCAGGATAACTCAATCTGTGTGCCCTTTAATACCCGCATGCTGCAGTTCTAACTGTATTTTGAAATGTAGAATCATGAAGGACGTGACCTAACTGGGAAATATTTATTAGGATTCTCTGGCATTCTTGGCTATTTATGAGTAGATGCATTCCAAATAATGTTTATCTTGCAGAGTGAAACTGATTCATTAACAGTCTTGTCAGTTTACCTCCACCACAATACTTGCCTGACTCTATGAGCTGTAAAGATGGTGATTTATATGCCTCTTTTTACTCAAAAGAATCACTTTCACGGTGAGTTAAGATGGCAATGATGATAACAGCTATTAAATGCTTCTAAACTGCGTTTCAATCAAAGATAACTTGTATTTGAATGAGTGCGATATATAAAAAATAAACAAGAAATAGGAGACATTTATTCGTTTTGTATACTTGATGTCTGCAAACTCTTGACTCATTGCCAAACTCTGTGGGATCATGTCTTATGTTTACTTACTACTCAGCTTGGCCCCGACTGAAATATCTCAGCAACTATTGTATGTATTATAATGAAAAATGTGTACAGACTTTTTTGATCTCCAGACTTTCATTCTATGATATCACAATTGTAATCTCATTTACAAGCCCATCATTCTCAGTTATACTTCTGTTTAGTGGAAATTAGAAAATGTTAGCATTCTCACCCAACAAAAATAACATGGCATGTCATTTTAAGCTTGTTAGCACTTCGATGTTAGCATTGAAACCCAATTACTGTGGCTTGGTATGGCCTCACAGTGTGAACGGCATTGGTTGTACACTCTTCAAAGATCTATCACATATCTATTTCTGCCAGCAGCAGTTAGAATGAGGAGCATGTTTATTGTATTTAGCATATTTTGGTGACTTTGTAAAAAAACAAAGGTGACAGCCCAATTGATTTGCCTGTGTTCTCTCCGCCTTTGTTAAATATTTATAGCCACTTTTCTGTGCAGTTAGATTCATTGTCACGAGGCTGACTGTTAACTTATATGTAATGTACTTGCACCCGTCTGTCATTACAGGTGGTATTTGCATGACAGCAGTCTTGGAGAAATTTTACAATCGTCACATCATCTGCCAAGATGCTCAGTCAGCAGGCTCATATAACTAGCTTTCACTTCCCTCAGTTTTTTTTTATCCCAGTCGCCAGGGGGAAACATTGACAGTGAGTTTATGTTTCTGCAGATCCATTGAGTGACAACGTTTGACTTACGTAGCCTGTCATATCAACGCTTTTTGATGTATTTTCACAAATATGGCTTCATAGTCAGCGTGTGGTTCGGGTTAGGCACAAAAAAAGACACTTAAAAATGCTATTTTTGACATGATGAGACAAACGTCTGTTAAAATCTCTGGTTAAACGCCAGTAAAATGCCTGATTTGACAGGAAAAAATATCTGTTTAACAGTGATGTCAAACAGGTGTCTCCTCTGATTCCTGAAACAACGCACCCCCTCCTTCTCCTCCAGTTACGAAAAGTGAAACTTAAGAGAAACTACATCACCAAATCTGAAACATTGACATTCAACATATCCTCAAATTGCAGAAACTTAAACGGTCGTAAACATTTTCCTCTGGAGACGCCAGCTTGTCTGACTGATGCTGGGATGAGAAAGCATTTTTTTCTCACTCTGTTTTACATTATCAACTCGATATAGTGCTACTTGAGTATGCATAATTTTTTTTTGAAAACTCTGACTCTCTGTTTACCTCAAAAGTCTGTAAGAATGAATAACCTGCTGAGGAACACTGAAATGCTCCATGAAAACAACTCATTTACTTTGTCTTGCATCAGCATTTAAACTGACTGAATTAGTTTGGGTCGACGGTATACTGCTGCTTGTAAAACACAATGTGCTACTGTAGATGATATAAATGGGCTAAACTTATTTGAGGACATTCAGGAACGTGTTCTCCTGCTAGTGGCAGAACAGCTTACAGGGAAATAAACTTATTTTTCAGAGATGACACCGAGAGCCGTTACACCTTCGCATTGTTGAGTGACAACCAGGAAAAATCCAGCCACTATGCGGTAATAACGTGAACAATCTAGTTCCCAAGCCTCATGCATTGCTGTGTAATTATGTTGAAATAGGATGGGAAACGCTTACTAGGGGGTGAGCTGCTTTACATTTCATGCCTTGATTCATCTCTGGTCAAAGGACTCAGGTCTATCTGAGGCCGGCTGATACAATTAATTGTGTAGGAAGGTAATGTTCAGATCACAGATTGGTGTTGAACTCTTCCTGTTATTCTTTTACAGTGTTATTATACCTCAGAATTATAAGATCAGGACAGTGTAGAAAATATCAAAAAGGTGTCACTAACAGTGGCACAAGCTCAGCAACCTGTGCATGATAGAGAAACACAGTCAGTCAGTCAGTCATTTTCTATACCTGCTTATTCCTCATTAGGGTCGCAGGGGTCTGCTGGAGCCTATCCCAGCGCATTACGGCGAGAGGCAGGGATACACCCCAGATGGTCGCCAGCCAATCATGGGGCATACACAGCATTCACTCACACCTACGGGCAATTTAGAGTCGCCAATTAACCTCAGCATGTTTTTGGACTGTGGGAGGAAGCCGGAGTACCCGGTGAAAACCCACGCAGACACGGGGAGAACATGCAAACTCCACGCAGAAAGGTCCCAGACCCAGGACCAAGGAGGTCCTGAACCTGCGACCTTCTTGCTGTGAGGCAAGAGCACTAACCCCTGCGCCACCAAATTTAGTCTTTGTCAACCATTCCAAGACCTTCAAAGTAAGCTTTCAAAACCTTAGTAGCACTGCCTACTCACCAGTAACTACTACCCTAACACCACAGTGATAGCCTCTATGTAGGAAGTTAGCCTGTAGAAGGCACAATTTGGGCATCTTGCCCATCCTTTAAACACAGATGTTCAAATGATGTACTAGAGCACCGCCATAGTACGTCTGTTGAACCTGGGTGTTTACATGATTTTGCAGCATTAAAGCTACCACAGCTAGTCGGTCTTTTCTGCATGCATTTGCATTGGGAATGTTATTTAAATGGCTTTTATTTACAACACTATGCACTTGCATTTTAATGCAATCACTTAAGATTTATATGACATATCACAGGACTTCAGAACCCTTTTGTACACAAACTTTTAATACATTTGTAAGAAGTCCAATCTCCTTGGGCGCCGTCTTTTTTTTCCCATACATAACAAGCAAACATGCATTTGTGAACCCAATCTTTATTGTAATAAATAATTCATCTCTAGATGTAAAACGACACCCATCTCTTATTTGTATTCTACAATAATAATTTTCCTGCTTGTCACACACTTGCATCATCATTGTTTTTTACGAATAGCTAGCTTTTAATGTTTTTACTGTTGGCGGAGAAATGTTCTTCTTCTGAGTTCTGGGATAATGTAGTGTGGTTTGCTTGCAGACTGCAAAATATGACTGGATGTAGTAAATTATCCGAGTACCATTCACATACTTTTTGAAATCCTACTAAGGTATTCAGACATTCTAGATAGTGGATTCCCCATTTTTGCCTATAACGTAGGCGAAAAGTTGGTGTTTTCGGAACCAGCAACAGTCTAGATATACATTCACAGAGAAATAAGGCTGCGACTTTGCAAATTCTACTTTTACAAAGCTTGAAAACTATGAACATTTTAACAATGTGAGAAACAAAAACTGCGAGTATATGCCTCATGAAAGCACCGTTTTTGGCAGAACTGTATTAGATTACAGATGTGTTCTAATTGAAATGTTTGGCAGTGTATTCTTACCATTGTTTTGTTTAATAAAACATTTTTGGCAATTATTTTGAGTCGTGCGTCTGGTAAAACTGTCAGAGACTGTCATATTTTTTCAGAGCACCAGGGGATGATTTATTTTTTCTCATGTGACGTTGGACATTTTGCTTCTAATGTGCTCATGCTTTGCCTGTTGAGCTTTAGTTTGTTAAATGCGGCATCTGTGAGGTTTTTCTAACAATCTTTCTCACTGTTTTGTGTTGTTAATTGATTTCCAGCAATAAATGCAAACATTTGCATAAAGTGAGCACATCTGGTCCACTTCCATGTCGATAGAAGCACTAAAGGTACAATGAGTAGAATTTACTGGCATTTAACAGCATCTGGTGGAAAAACAACTTTTCAGAAATGGAATACAATACTCATAAGTATATTTTAATTAGTATAATATTAATGCCTTCTAGTATATAGTGTTCCTCCACAAATCCTGCCTGTCATGACTGAACTTGGACCTGAACCAAAAATCCCTAGATTCGCTGACTAAACAAGACAAAACAAACTGGCACAGGACAAACAGGGAAGAACATACAAGTTATATCCAAGGAAATGGGAAAAAGGTGGAAACAATCAGGGCAGGGCAGACAATTGGACTAGTGGGGGCACACAAACAGGAACGAGAGAAGATGGATATCAAAATAAAACAGAAAACCAGGAGACAGACAGGACAAAAACCTAACAGAACTTAACAAGACTTCTAGGACATAACACCACCATGTTCCACCGATGTGTTTCTACAGTAGCCCAGAAAACACAATTGTCATTGTACGTTTTGCAGGATTGTAATATTTGCCTGGTGTTAGCATTCCCTCACAGGATGTGCTGACTTTGAGTTCTCACTGGCTGCAGTTGCGCAATATGTATGTTTTCTGCAAATGGAAAGGCACATTACATTCGTGCATTAAGTAAGTTTCAATCAAGAAGATTGTGATTGAATTGTTTAAGCAACTGTTTGCTATTTAATACAACAGTATTAAGGTTTGATATGGGAATCAGGTCTCCAATTGTAATGCTTAAAGCAGCAGCTGATCATAAAAGAAAGCCATTATTCCTTTTTTTTAGCAAGTGAAAGAAGAGGCGTTCATGCCTTCTCTTGAAAATCAAAGTATAAACTGCCCTATACCATCTGACCTCAAATGCATTCCACTGCTGTTGAGGAAGCACCTGTGGCAACAGACTGATATATCTCAGACCTGCACGAACAGATGGGCTCCACAATATCATTAGTACCCACAATCCACAGGGGCATCTGTGGCATCATCAGTTTGATTCAGCTCAGATCATGAATATTCATGATTTGTCTGTTCTCCTAGACAATCTGATGAAAGCTGGGGCCAAAGTTCCATTGAGCATATGTGGCTGGATACAGATCAAATTATCATCCTTGCTCTCATTTGTCACTGGTTTACCGGGCACATGACCAGGAAGGTGAGGGTATGTGGTGTATGCATTTTCCAAGGTGACCATCCCAAGTGAGAAATAGCATACAGATGAAGATGCCATTGTGCAAAAAAAGACTTTTAATTCACATCTCATCTCAGATGTCCTTTTCTGTCTGTCATCTCTGCTGGTGGGACAGCAGCTAACTTTTAACGTGAATGTGACAAGGAGGTGATGGACTCCTCTATTAACCAACTTGTCACTCATCATCTCTTGACCCATCCTTGCAAACCGAGGTGGATGCGGTGCTTTCACTGTTTTCGTAGTCTGCACCTTCCTTATTTTGTTTGCTGTCGCACATTTTAATCTGCTCCACTGATTGCTTTCTGCTGCCTCAGTTGACAGCCTTATAAAGCCTAATCACCAGGGCCAGAGTTTTATGTCACTGCTGCCCAAACACAATCAACTAGACAGATTATGCTAATGCATTGGCATCCAAAGAGCAGTGTAAGCCTCAGTACCTACAATCCCAGTCAAAGGCATGTGACAGACAATTCATTTCCTCAAGGGATTGCCTATCTTCTTCGTTTAAGTGTGGAGTGTGAGTGCTTTAGTAAACCAATATTCTCTTCTCTCTCCCTTCATTCACTATATGTCTTACAGGGTGATTAGGTCACAAGTTGTCACATTAAAGGTAGAGTATGCAGGATTTGTCAGTTGCTGTAATGCTGCAGCATTCAGACTCTTCTACCCGGCTTCACGAGTGGCAGAGAGAACAACATTATATAGAGAAACAAAAGGGTATTTCTGATTGTCTTTTTTTACATTATGAAGTGCAAATAAGCAATCTCTGCACATTGGTTGCATTGCCGGATTTTGCAAAACATTAAGCACACAGATGAAATACTGAAGCACAGTGTTATAAGTCATTGTCATCCCAGGTTGTCCACAGCATTGGTATGATACAAAATACCATTGGCTGTCTCAGTGTGGCCACTTACTAGCAAAAGGATTTTAACAGATTCCAACTGTGCTGGCACTTGCATTGCCAAAATAGGGCATTCTCCCTTTTAAAGTAGTGCTTTCTAAATACTAAACTACAGTGAGTCTTTGCAACAACAAAGTTGGTGAATGGATTATTGGCATCCAGTCCAGTATTTTTTCAGTGTCTAACGTGACAGCCATTGACCTGCAGACATAAACAAGTCTCATATTTGTTTAGCCCTTGCAATATTCATGGGGTCTAATGAAGAAGGAAACTTGAAAATCATCCTGATAGATATAAGACATAACTTAGCTTCATGAAGAGTAGCTTTCTATTTACATTCTCTTTGGTTTGCAAAATAATAAAAGCTCATACTGGCTTGTTTTCACATGAAAAAGTCCTGTGACAGCATAGCCAACACAATGCCTTTTGAAAATGTCAAAGCTCCACAAAAAAGAAAGTAACCTGTCGGCTGCGTTTTAGTTTGGAGGTTAGGCAGAGACAATCCGTCGCTCTGTCTTTACCTTCAGTCCGTCTTTAATTATTATTGATTTTATTTTACCTTTATTTTACCAGATAGACAATTGAGATTGAAAATCTTTTGTACAGTTGCGACCTGGCCAATACAGTCAGTCAGTCATTTTCTATACCTGCTTATTCCTCATTAGGGTCGCAGGGGTCTGCTGGAGCCTATCCCAGCGCGTTACGGCGAGAGGCAGGGATACACCCCAGATGGTCGCCAGCCAATCGTGGGGCACACACACCATTCACTCACACACTCACACCTACGGGCAATTTAGAGTCTCCAATTAACCTGAGCATGTTTTTGGACTGTGGGAGGAAGCCGGAGTACCCGGGGAAAACACGGGGAGAACATGCAAACTCCACACAGAAAGGTCCCAGACCCAGGACGAAGGAGGTCTTGAACCTGCGACCTTCTTGCTGTGAGGCAACAGCGCTAACCCCTGCGCCACCGTGTCGCCCCTGGCCAACACAATTAGAACTAAATAGAACTAGACACATCAAAATATAATAAAATCTGAAGCAATCACCATGGCCTACTGCCAGCAGAACAAATCAAACAGCGCCACAACAATCACAATACAAGAAGACATGTCCAGATCCGCAAATCATACAAAGAAAAGGCAAGAAAAGCACGACACAAGTTCATGTTATATAACGGGCAGCTATTAGTGATGATTTCTGAGATGTTTGCTTAAGAATAGCGGCGAATAGAGAGGGACTAACTTGAGCTGAGTTTGAATGTCCAAGGACCAAGTCGACAGGCTCTTTCTTCCAGCTTCAATCCGCACAGGTGGCACCTTAAAATGCAGCCAACTGCCAGATTTGAGGAACTATAAACATACTCAAACTTGGAACAGATATACAAGGGCAACTTACCTAGAAAGCTTTGTACATTAAAGTGCTCGGGGGCGGACTGGGAAGAACAAATGGCCCGGGGCTTTTACCCAGATCAGCCCGAGGATACTTCACATATCCCCACATATACAGACATGATCAATCAAAAAGAATTTAAAATTTTGCCAAGTCAATCATGCAATTGTTAATGGTTGTTTCTATAAAATTCATTTAAATATGATTTCCCTAGCTTTAAGACAGATATGTGACTTGGTAAGTCATCACCATTGTCTCTGCTGCACTGGCCTTGCCATCCCTTGCCTTGCTGCTGATTCTCCTCAATGAATTATAGCAGCAGATGGAGAATAGTGATATAAAACAAGCAGACTTTTTCTATAAGTATGATCATCCTAGAACAGAGGAAATGTGTAGACACTGGGTGTATGACTCACATGATGATCTTTACCACAGCCTTGTGTAACTTAGATGCACATGTATAGCTACAGGCACACAAAGGATAATTCTGTTCATTCATGTTGAGATTTGACAGCTGTTCTTGCTCACTTGAGTCTACTTATTAATAAATAAAGCATGTGTGCACATATAATAAACCATTTTATTTTTAAACAAGTATTCATCATCTATTCAGTTTTGTAATAAGGATAATTATAAATTCATACGGAAAAGAATGGAAATAATCAGGATATTGGGGATCATGTAATTTATGTGTGAAGACAAACAAGGTCCACAATGTGATGACTGCTTTAATATAAACAGTTTGTCCTTTTAAATTACTGATACATACACAGCGGCACACACACACACACACACACACACACACACACACACACACACACACACATACACATAAGAAAACACCAACACTAATGGAGAAGCGAGATTAATGTGGGTGTGTTGAGAGACTTGAGGACAACAGAGAAATGTAGTCTGAAATCCGAGTGTTGTCTAAGCAACAATGTGTTAGTCCTCACCTCAAACTCGCATTTTATCATGCTATCAGTTCTCCTTTTTTCCCTTCTCTCCTCCTTTTGCCTCTCCTGTCACTGGAAGGTATGCTCACAATTACACAGCTGCAGTGTGCAGCATGCACACACACACATACACACACAAACACGCACGCACAGACAGATTATCCTTTTCTTTTGTATTTTATGAGGTAGGTAACAGTTGCCGAGTGTCATATCTTCCCACACCAAAACTACACTGTGGCAGTGGCCCCCTTTCATCCTGAAAAACAAAAATACAAGATTCCAATCTATATAATAAACCCAGTGTAAACTCGAGTTAAATGAAACCAGTGGCAGTGCCCAAGGAATAAAAAAAAGATGTTTTTCTTCAATGTTAACTGCAGACTATTTATTCAGCCGAACTGTTTTAATCGACATAAAATGCAGGTAAATGTATTCTGCAGGAGAACAGACAGTTCAAGGCATGTCACCACAGTTGTATAGAAGGAATGCAAAGTAGCAGCGTGAGCCTGGAGGAAATTTAAATCCTAATCCCCGAATTAACACCTTCATTACTGTTACCACAATTGTGTACTTAAGTAATTTAGCTGCTTTAGTGCACAGAAGTAGGGCAACAAGCCATAAGAGACTCGGTAAAGTCACTAAGAGGAGAAAAAACAGCAATGTGAAAACATCAGGAAGGCGAGGCATGCTGTATAAAATTATGTGTTTCTTTTATCGTTCAAAAGAATCAGCGGAATACCAAGATGCTGTTGAATAAGCAAGATGTGGCTGAGGGGTTGTCACAATGGCACTTTGTGCTAGGAACATTTCCATTGGGTAATGATATGTGCTGAATACAAAGAGGAGAAAAGAAAGCTCTCAGTGCAAAGTAGAATTGGATGATGATTACTGGTACCAGAATCCAGACCTCCACAGGGCTGAATCAGCAACTTATCTGCATGGAAGCTGCAGCTAGAATGTATTGTAGATGCTGTATATGTACAATCCGTGTGACGGGAAGCTGTTTAGCGTGTAAATTAGGATCGAAAGGTGGAAGTAGCGTGACGTTTACGGCGTCGCAAAATCTTTCAAGGATGTGC
Organism: Lepturacanthus savala; assembly: GCA_030544235.1. Lineage (NCBI taxonomy): Eukaryota > Metazoa > Chordata > Actinopteri > Scombriformes > Trichiuridae > Lepturacanthus > Lepturacanthus savala. The sequence goes on along the minus strand of CM060470.1, from coordinate 11,156,838 downwards.
TCTGAATTTTTGAGTCAAAAATGTTCTTTTTAGCATGAAAATGATCAAACTCTCTGTAATTAGCAGTAGATAAAAAAAAAACAAACACTCCAATCATTTTTGCAGAGGTGAAAAAAGTGATGAGGAGGACTGAAGAAGAATGAAAGCATAATGAGCCTATAATTAGTACTAGAGTAAATGATTTGTTTTAATTTTAGAGTATGTTATTATAGACTGCTCCATATTTCTAGCAGTATTGGAAGACACTGAAAAAAATGTTTTGTAACGTTTGCTGTAAGGACTACTACATGGACGGCTACTTTTTCCTTTTAATTCCAGTTTCTCAAGATGAGACGATGCGGTTTTTGAGCACATTTCATCAAAGGAAAATGTGCTCCACTCTACTACTGCCATGGCCGTATACACTTGAATATATTCAGTATGTCAAACTTTTAATAACTAAATCTCCATCTTAAAAAAATGTTCACCCACAGAAGCCACCGGTTGCTTAAAGTGGCTACATCACAGTCTCAGCATTCATTAGACTGTTAGTGAAAAGTTATTTGGGCTCAGGGGTTTTTGGCTGAATTGGAATTCTGCTCCTGCACTGACGGCCTGGCTTTGATGTTGCTTCATGATTTCATGGCTTGCTCGGATCCATTTTATTCCCTCAGACTTTCTAATTGTGTTGGACTCTGTGTTTCTTCTCTTGTAGCAGAGCTCCAACGAAAATCCAACTAATGCGCTGACAATTTAAAAGCTCGGGCCACCTGTTATTGCCTATTGGTCAATTAGTCCAATCTGCATTTCAAGCAGGTCAAGCATATGCTACGTGTGGCAGATTGCTGAACATGGGAGCTGGAAAGGAAGTTAAAAAAAAAATTAAAATGTATGTATATATATATATATACATACATACATTCTTTTTTTCTTTATAGCGAGCCATATAGTAGTTTCAAGGCCTTTTACTATCCAGGCTGTGCACATGCAGCCAGAAAAACAGGCAGGCAGAGACCTTGAAGAGGAAGAAGTAAGTTGCGGGGCCTTGTTACTCTCGTTGATTAGAAACATGAAGTGAAGAGGTGGGACTATACAGTACATTGCCAGCACTCAACTACAGTACATGCCTCTTGCTCCCTTCAAAAACAGCGGCTCACGTCCGGCTATGAGATGAATTATAGATGCCCACATCAAAGTGGGCTCTCTCTCTCTGCAGTTTTCAATACCCGAGGCTTAAGTAATCCAGTCCTGCAAATTTCTCCCTCTCAGTCCCTGCCCAGCCGAGGCTCTCAACCTCTCCTGGTCTATTTGCACTCAGCACTGTCCAGCCATGAGACAATGTTGGTGCGTGTGTATGCATAAATGTTTTATAAGGAACGGACATATGAGGAGAAGACCTCTGGCTGTGCACGCAAAGCTATATTTGTCTGCGGCGGTGGTCGATTCTTTTTTTTTTTTCTTTTGCAGATTATGTTTTATACATTTACTATTCATATTAACAAACACTGCAATATTTCAAACTAATTGAGTAATAACATCTTATTTAATGACGGTCGATTCTTCTTCATGTGGGGCAGGACCATGGTGCCCACTATTGTCCGGTGGCCACAGGCTTATTTGCAAGTGAAAATCTTGTATCTACATGCTTAGAGGATCAAAATCACAGTCTCTGTGCTGTTAACACAACACTATTTGGGTTTTTCTTTCTACAGAAGTATGATTTTTTAGAAAATGCTAAACAGACTCTTCTTCCAGAATCCCAGCAGCCGCACCAACACCACCCCGGAGGTTTGCTGAAAAGGAACCATCTCTGTTTCCATGTCTCCACCAGCTCACAATGGCTACATTTTCAGGTGATTGTTGGAATGAAATGAAACATCTTCATCATCAGAATATCCCAAACAGGGACTCCACCGACTCAACAACAAAACCTTCAGTCTCACTGACATGTTTGGTGTATTTTTCTTTTTCCTAACCTGTCAGCAAATATTTTCCCAACCTTACACACGCAGCAGAAACAGAGTGTTATGAGTAACCCACCGAAATCTCAATAGGCGGCAAATGCAATATTCACCAGTTTTAACATTTCAGTTCACAGGACTCTTGGTTTGCTCCAGAGGAAAATATCAGTTTCTTTGGACTTCTACATGTTTGACCACTGCTGTTTCATTGCGGTCAAAGTGGCGCAGAGTACAGTTGGCTTATGTAACTTTTCAACAGTTTCAGAGGAGTGTAGTCGGCGAGTGGGTGGATGGAGTCAATGAGAGCCTTTGGGACTTAATCACACTGTCCAGCAAACCAAAACAACAAGCTGAGATCAGCTTAAAGCTGAAGAAGAGTTGCAGAGTGTGATGTTGATTCCCAGTGGGACTAACACTATATTCACTTCACAGGGAAAAGAGAATTGTACTTTTTTTTTTTTTTAAGATTTCCCACTGACCATATCTGAGACCTATAACTAATCAGAGCAGGATGATGACAAGATATTTGTGAGTGCAAGATGAAAGATTAAACCAAGAGAAGAAAACTCAATATGACAATCGGCTCAGTAATTCTCCCCCAAAAAACAAACTTCAAGAAGATGTTTTCTTGTAACTGCAAACCATAGACACCCACCTGTAACACACCCCAAAAATGACTGAATTGCTGTTAATCTGTGATTTATTCTTTTGCTTAGTCAATACTTCCTGCTTGTGCTTCACAATACTGACTGGCATCTGAACATTGGATAAACATAGTGAAGGGCCTGTATTTTTTAAAAATAATATGTTATGCTAAGCTGTTCCAAAGCAGTAAAACCACTCTGCTGGTGCATATGAATTTAAAATCAGACATGAAGCAATTCTGCAGCAGACCCCTGCTGTTAGAATAACTAAACCGGTAGGAGACCATTTTAGCAGCATAACACATGTCTGCTATTACTGCAGCACAAAACAACAACAAAAAAAAGAAATACAGACAAATATTTTGTTTATTTATTTTATTTAAAAATGGAAGTTTCCAGAAAGCAAAATAAGATGTCATGAGCCATTTAAATAGGACACAAACGGTTCTGCCCGTGACATTGCTTCGGCTTCCAGGTGAATTAGAGAGAAGGGAAGTGACTGTCAGACAGAAGCCTTGACTGCACAAACATAAATTTCCATAGATATGAGACAAAGCCCCTGGTGCTGCCTTTGATATTTCATGGAGCATTTCTTTGCCCATTTTATTTTGATAAGGTTAGAGACAGTGTACCAGATGGAGTGGCAACCCCAGTAAATATGCCTTTTTTTCCTGCCAGGGATTCAATTATGGGTAGCAGATGACTAACGTCATATGCAAGCTGGAAATAAATATGTCAGGGATCATCCAGATGATGCTGGTTAATAGACTGGTGAAAAGAAAGGGCAAATAATCACCCCAAAGAGAAGAAAATAACTGCTGTGGTGCTCCTTTGAGCTGTTCTGTGCAATACTGGTTTCAATCACTATCTCGAGATCAAAGACCTGAAGATAGCCTGCGTCAGTGGTCCGACTGAAGAAGCTTTTGATTAGGTTGAGTCCTTCACTTTTGGTTTCAGGTGGAAAATGATGAAGTGGTGCTGGCCAGTATTTCGTGGTTTTGTCTTGAGACATAGATTACATGATGAGATAGGCATGGCATAGGTCATTTAGACATTTTGCTGTTTTTATTTTTATTTTTTTTACCAAGATTTTACTTATACTTGTTCTGAGAGTATGTATGTGGCAGAAAATTATTTTATAAATTACGTTATAGGGCATTGCTTCACAAAGCAACACGTCACATGTATAACAGAAAAATCTCATGTCTTTCCTTAATAAGGGATGCAATTCTTTCTCTACAGTGTATTGTGGGATATTGGGATAGTGCATTGTAATAGATACACCACCCCATGAAATGATATTTAACATATTAGTCATATTAGTTTTTAGCAGTTTTTAGACAGTCATTAGCAGTTTTGAAAATTGTATAAATAATTAAAATATACAACTCCTACACCAATATTTTGTCATTTTTAGACATTTAATTTGCAATTTGCAATTCAAGAATAAATAACTGAAGAACCGAACAAAATGATTCCAATCAGCTTTTGTAATTTAGGCTACAACTGTGTTTTTTGGTGTTTGGAAGGGCTGAAAAGAAGAGACACCATCCTCCAAACTCTTTAAATCCAAAGAATCCCTTACTAGAACCACGTGCATGCTAAGACATGCGGAGGAATCGAAAGGCTGACAGGTTGCCATGCCTTGTTATATATATATATGCTAAGGTACGATTGGAAAAATCACTGTTTGGGGGAGTGGTTTAATGAACCATCAAATTAACCTGATGCGCCAGATGGTTTGTTACACAGAACCATCTGAGAAGTTGTCCTTGGAAACTGTTTAGAAAAGGGCAGACACTATCAAAAAAACACTTGGCACGTGATTGGATGAGCCATCTGTCCATCACCATCTATCTCGTGGTCACAAGATCAAGCAAGACGCAGGTTGCAATGCCTATAGCTGTGCAACTGTACAGTTAATAAGAGGAAATAAACTATTTCTTCATATATCTCATCTCAGTGCAGGAAGAGTGTAAAACCTGCTACCATCCTGGCCTGGTGGTGCTTTGCAGTGTGGCCATGGATGGCCAAATATGTCTGAGGAGTGCAGTAAATAGATAAATAAATGGAGCATGGACAGGCCTCCAAGTGTCAGCGACGTGCTCAGAAACACACCAGTCCGTGAAAGACTAGACAGATGCAAAGTTTCAAGAAATCCCATGGTATTCCACTGGTAAAAGAAATACCCTTTTTTTTCATAGCGGTGAACTTTGGTTTTATAAAAGATGTCATGCTCTCAGAGGGTAAGTAAATATAAGCAGTTCTCCTTCGGGACACGGTGGCATTAAGACTGAGAGCAGGGCACTGTTTGAGTTATTATATAAATGATGCAGGAAACCAATATTTTGGGGGACGTTTTCTACTACAATCCACAATCCCCCCCAAAAAAATGCAGCTCTACTCTCAAAAACTACAAGAACTGCCACTGTCACACTGAGTTTTATAGGCTTTTATATAAACTACAACAGTGGTGACCAATGCTGCTCCTGGAGAGTTAATGCCCTGCATGTTTTAGTTATTTCTCTACTCCAACATGCCTGATTCTAATCATTAACGCATTATCAAGCCCTTGACAAGCTGCGTGATAAGAAAATAATTAAAATCAGGTGTGTAAGAGTGGGGAGGTGCCTGAAATGCAGGAGCAGGCTTTAGTCACCAAAATATCTGCAGTTCACATGGTACTAAATGTGCCTTAAAAGAAGCTAAAGCTGCATTGGCAGTTGTATTATGAGGTAGAAATAGTAAAAAAAAAATGTTAAAAAAGCCTTACGAATGCATTATTATTGTTCTATTTTCATTGTTTTTATGTTTCAGTGATTTTATGGATTGGTTTTATTGGTTTTCAACAACAACAGATAATAAAACTTAAAAAAAAGTTTTGTATTTGTGTTTGTATTTTGTGAGTTAGAGAAATTTATGAAACATTGCAATTTTGGTGTAAACCTACTTTGTTAGCTCTGTAGAAGCTGTCCTACACTCACTCTGATAATTCCTGTTCCTCCACATCTACGGAAACGCCCCCTCTGTCGTGATTGGCCAGTCATCCAGAGCGTGAGAAGTGGGCGTGGCAGAGCAAAAGTCATTTATTAACGAAATAATGAATAAAGCTCAGTGTAACATTTTTTTTAAAAGGTCACCCCGCTAACAGAGCAACACGGCAACACTTTACATGCAACAACATTACACACCAAATTACATCCCCCAATGGAGCAAAACTAATCTCAGTCCCAGTAAGGATAAAACTCTGCAGTGCCAGAAATGTTTTGCCAGATTTTTTTTTTTCCAAGCAATTTAGACAAAAACAACCAAGAATAGAAAATCACCAACTGTTTCCCTTATTGTCTAATCAACCGCACACCAGTACGACCTGACCACTGTGACACCAGCCGTGTCACAATTTCAGCACCACTCTGGTAAAATAGTTCAAAACAGCAATCAGTGGAAGTTGCCTCTTAGATTTTACAAAACTACACGGCTAATTAACACGTCACATTTGTCACACATCACCGTGACGGCAGGTGGACTTTTAAATTAAAACCAGAAGTGGAATTAGCCATGCTGAGAGGACATCAAAACATTGATCCCTGCATTGATTTATTTTTTTCTTGGTGAGAGGATGGATAATATATGCAGGTACAGAGAGGGTACTACATTCATCAGGTGAGATGCTAATTTTGTCATGCTAACTTCTCAGATTGGCTTCAGATAGATAAATTCAGAGGGGGTTAACGAGTGGTTAACAAGACTGATTGCTGCACTGCTGGCGGATGTTTAATTGCAATAGAAAAAGTACACGGCACAATTTATATTTACACAGCGTCCATGCTGGACTGCAGGTTAGCATCACCTACATTCACAAAGCAAGCTAAGCTAATCACTTGCTCAAACCGAAATACAAAACAACCGAACTAGCTCGGACTATGTTTGCAGTTTGCTGAATGTTAATGAAGTCTAGACCAAAGACCTTTTAATCTAACCGATGGTGTTGGTGGTGAATCTGTAATCCCTGTGACTATGACAAACCTTCAGTGCTTCGGCCCCCTCTGCATGGAACAAACTTTCAAACTGAACATAAAATGGCTGAACTTGTTTCATTTAGAACTTTCCGTTCCATTTTATGGAACAGACAACAAGCTTTAACCTACTGGACCTTTGCATTTTAACATCCTCTTTTTTTTTTATAACTACTCCACTTTGTTTTAAATATTAATATATATATTGCATATATATATATATATTTTTTTAGCCTTTTTATTGTAAACTACAGCGCCTTTGCAATACCACTCTTGTGTTTTGAATGTTACCTTATATTGCACTTTAGCATCAAAGTGTTTCTGCTGCACTTTAGTTAGTATAGTATTTAATTTAATGTAGTCGTTTATTTTATAAAGTTTTGTGACATGTGTTGGTGACACCTAGGTCAGGTCACCCTTTTAAAAGACATCTTGATCTCAATGGGTTTATTATTACTTGTTTAAATAAAGTTTAAATAGAAAAACAAATATTCAGTTTACTAATTATCCACTCTAAAACAGATTATTCATACAATTACCTTAAACATTTTCACTGTCTGGCAAATGATACTGAATACTGCCAGATTACCGATGCGTGTTGTAAATTGCACTCTGTTCTATATTGCACTTCATCTGTGAAATTCACAATGACGTGACATTCAAAATCGTTCTGAGATTTATTGTCACATTTCCGCCATTTTATCTGCCACTTACCTGTCATTGCAGTCATTCACTTCAGCCTGTCCTGCGGTAACCATCCTGCCCTGCAGTAACCCTTGTGGCCATTACCATCACCTGACGTCCGCCCCCCTGCTGCACATCTGTTGCCCATTCCCTTATCACAGGCCCCAGTATTCATACCAGCCTTTTCCCCCTTTATCCCATATCCCTCGGATCTACTCATATGATACTCAAGACTCAGTCGTACCGATCCAGGTCTGCTCAGTTTTTAGCCCGCCTGCTTTTGACCCTCGCTTGTTCCTGTCCTGGCCTGTCTCGTCTGCCACATCTGACTGACCACCTGTTACCAAACCTTTCCATTGACCTGAGTAAAGAACATTTGCTTTCATCTGCTGCTTCTTTGAACCGTGGGTTTCAGTTAAAATTCCTATTTCAGAGCGGTTAATCTGTTCTGTTCTGTTCAGCCACACCGTTCCATTTATATCTTGCAAATTATCTTGCAAGGTATTGCACATACCTTAGTATATATGTATATAAAATGCATAACTGTATCTTCCTTTTAATTGCAATACAATTTCTGTTATTTCACCAGTGCCGCTTTTGATATTCTACTTTTTTCCCCACTTAATCACCTTATTTTTTTTTTTTAAGTTGATTCTAATTCAAAATATTTAATGTGCTCGTAGAATTTCACTCTGTGTAGAACATGTTCAACTACATTAAATCCTGTATTGTATAATGATGAGACGCTGAACTCTAACACTTGAAATTAATCAGCGCTGTGCCCAGATTCCTCCATTGGGGCCCTGTTCTCGCCCATTATGGATTTGGCTTTACATAAAAAATTATGGAGAGACAAGAGGGATGTTCCGACAGTTCCTTTACATCTTTTCACAGCTATAAACACCAGGGGTGGACAAGCATCTATCCTTATTTAACAGTCTCTGATTCTGTCTGAGCTAAAGATAAAGGCAAAAGAAACCATGCAAAGCGTGGTTGAGTCGTCCCTTTACTGCTTTTTACGTCTCTTCTTGCAATCACGTCTACGTTTGTATTGCTGGTGGATTTAGCAAGAATATGATATGCATGAAGCCGATGTGAGTGAGCCAGAGAACTCCCAGGCCTCTGCTGGGGGGAGATGGAGGCGGCATTGGATGAATTTACAGATAGGCTATCTCCTGAATGCAGCCTTTGATATCTTTGCCAATGAATTTAAGCTCTCCAGAAAGAGATATGAGAGTAGGTCGAGTGAGGGGGAAATCTAGACCCAATTGCACACACTCTTTCTTCCAACTGACAAGCCGCTGATAATCATTCTCCGAGCAGGAGGCTGAGCTCGAACACTATTAAAGTCTGGAAGTGTCCAACTCCTTCCCTTACTTACTTGCGTATCTTTCTCACTGCCTGTCATCATCTCTTGAAAGCAGCAATCAAAAGGTATGAAGATCAACATAAAGAAGTTTTATGAGGCTGAGATTTTTCACGGGATGATCATAACATATGAGGTCTGCAGATAAGCTCAGAGTTAGCTAACAGCCAGTTATAGATTCAATTTTCACCTGATGCACCCATTAAATTACAAATTGGATTCAGTGGCACCTCATGACATGGCTATATTCTGTATGAGAATCTTATTTATTTATTTTTTTTTATCTGCAGCTAGACAATCTAATAAATCATTACTTCTATCCGTGGAGGGACTACACAAAGCTTAAACTGTATGTTAGTTGTGATGAAAGGATGAAATCAGCTCCATATGCCCAAAGAAAGAAACTGGAAGTGAAGATGCAGCTGATATAAAGAGCATTTTTTACAAACAGAGGCCTTATTATGATGTGGGGCGATTTCACATCCAGTTTGCTTATCCACATTGCTGCAACAAATCCACACAAAGTAATCAGACAATCCCCTTTATTTATTTATAGATATATATTTTACATTTAATACACGGATCTATGTTGTAGTGCTCCATTGTGCCTATGAGCTCTTGCTCAGTGTGACACTGCTCCCTACTGGTAATATTAAGTCATCACATCTATGCTACTTGGAAAAACCCCCAAAAAGAAGAGAAAAAAACAATAAATATCTATTCTAGCAGGGATTATGTATTATGTGAACAATACAATTTAAAGTTATATCACAATCAAAAATGGTGTGAACATTTTATAAGTGTTTAACATGTTTTTTTCTTATTACAACAATATTTGAGGAGCAGACAGACAAAGGGAAAAACACATGCATAATTACATCATACTTTATATATCCTCTTATTGGATACAAAAGGTCATGTGAAGAGGCAGAAATGGGACATATCAGGCATGATATGTGATTTTGATTGTGATTTTCTGTTATTTCTACAATGTTCTAATGTTGTTTATGTTAAACATGGTGTCAAGTGTAAAATTCACCTTGAAAGAAAGTCAAAAGCCAGGGCTTCAGTCTGCTCTAAAATCTCAGTTTGCAAATTTACCCCTACTTATGATGTCCACTCACTTGTGATCAGAGTCTTAAAGAGACAGTCCCCAAATGAATATGATTTCAAAGTGGCTATATTCCTGTATAGTCGTTGTCATAGCGACATTAATTTCAGGAGAGCGCTGTGTGTTGTTGCTGTCGAGTTCAGGCATTGATGTTATGGAGGAGAATTAGCTATCAGCTTCTAAATAACAGATACAGGCAGTGTCTCATTTTTAGTCAGAAAGTAAAATAAATATGGACCACCTGAACCGTGTCTGCCTCATTTTCTATCGTTGGTGGAATTAAAATGTATTAGTGTGAATCAGCATTCTCCACACAATAAATGTGGTTAAAAAAAAGTCATACTTATACGCTTGACCAATGAACATTAGAATCAGCGCCTCTGTGTGTCAATCACAGCTTCTGTGCCGAGGTTCAAGCAGCTGATTGTAGCTGATTGATGCCATTACTCCCACTGGTCTTGACTGTATTTGTTCAAAGTTATAAGTGAGTTGATTAAATATATTATTAATATTTTATATCTGGAATAAAAATCAGATCCAAACCTTTGAGTTATACATTTGAGAACCCGTGCTCTACAAGGAGACTAAATCCTCATCTGTTATCCTATGAGAACAAATCTCACTTTGACAAGAGTTATAAAGAATATTTCTGTTTATTAATAAAACATGTTTTTGCATTAAATATGTATGTGTGAGTGAGACCAACATGTGTTCATGCTCTGAGTTTGCTGCCGAATCTACAAATCACTTTAAAGCCTATATGAGAATATTGGATTGCAGTAAGGGTTATTTCCCTTGTCACTGTTAATGATTTAAGACCTGCTAATGCATTGAGCTCAATACAAACATAACCGGTGGGTAACAGGCAACCCCCGCTATCCGTCTGTCCTCTAGCATAGCTCCCATCACACAAGGTCTGGATCTATTAAGCAGCATTGACTGTATAAGCCCCGAGGCACAGCTTTTATGTGACACTCCACAAATGACATCATAGATCCTTCAGGTATAAAATGACCCCTCCATTGTGAAGCGGTGTGTGATTTATAAACGCGCGAGCAGCAGCTCAATTTAATGGCACTTCTTGTGGTACGCTTATTTAAAGCAACAGCGCACTTCTCCCCCTCTCTGATGAGTTAAGGAAGTTAGGCAAGCTGATAAAAAGACAATGCCCTATAAAATGACAAAACTTTTGATGAAAAAGTTTGAGGGCCGCAAGCTAACCGAGAAGCTGCAAGGAAGCCAAGTGTCATAAACTCTGCCCCGTGAGTTCAAGCCACTTCTCCTGCTTAGCGGGAGCACCTCAGGGCAAACAACTGGGACCTGCAGTTGTTGGATGCCAAACAAACGGAGAGTTAAGAGGCATCTGTGAAGCGAGTGGAAACAACAAAATCCCCTAAATTTATGATGTGTCAATGCTATGGTCTGGTTAGGTTTGGCGCTAACTAAAATTCCATGCCAACATGCTATTCACAGTACATTAAAACATGATGTGAGATTTTTTGAGTATGTCTAAAACTGATTCCAATAGTACCTAAATTGCACTGGAAAACAAGCATGAAAAATGCAAGCATTTGAGAATACATTGATGAATTTGCTCACACCTTGCAGCTCATGGAAAAAATAGCCAAGACTTCTAAACAATTGCTCTGGAGGTGTGAACAGACAGAACATGTGCGGCGGATGGAATTAATGGCGCTCCCAGGCTATTTGTGGCACATCTGAGTCCTGTGTGTTTTATCTGTAAGTGTAAGGTTTGACTTTGCTAAGCATCATATGTTTTTGAAATTAGTTATTATTGGAGATGGCGGTACAGGTGATATTGGCACAGGCTGCTATGGTTACGCATCTCTAATCAGCCAAGGAGGCTCTCGGGAATTGATGTCACAAATAAAGCTAGTGTGCCTGAAAATTTACTAGCCTGTTACTGTTAGTCCACATATTGGATTTGTAGTGCATAGTGTGCAAATTCGGATGCAAGCCTACCCCCTCAGGAGAGGAGACCTTTGACCTTTTCATCATTGTTACAATAATAACAACACTAAAAATACATAGGTTACCATGGCCACAAAGTCAGTCAGTCATTTTCTATACCTGCTTATTCCTCATTAGGGTCACATGGGTCTGCTGGAGCCTATCCCAGCACGTTACGGTGAGAGGCAGAGATACACCCCAGATGGTCACCAGCCAATCGTCTCACACCTACGGGCAATTTAGAGTCGCCAATTAACCTCGTTTTTGGACTGTGGGAGGAAGCCGGAGTACCCAGTGAAAACCCATGCAGACACGGGGAGAACATGCAAACTCCACACAGAAAGGTCTCAGACCCAGGACCAAGGAGGTCTTGAACCTGCGACCTTCTTGCTGTGAGGCAACAACGCTAACCTCTGCGCCACCGTGTCGCCTTGGCCACAAAGTACAACTGCATTATTACAATTTGGATCTGATGAGTCAACTGGTAAATATGATGTTAAATGAGTCAGTGAAACATGGAGAATAGTTGATTCCAACTCTGCCTGAACCTTATGTGCTGTGTAGAGATGTTGGTGAATGCATCTCTGCCTGTCCTCCCTTAGTTTAACTGTCCCACTCCTGCTCTGTCACATCCATCCATCCAACCACTTTGTAAACCACTTATTCTGTACTTGGTAGGGTCTTGGAGAGATGGGCTGAATCCCAGGTCACTTGAATTGCATTCCATTTCCTTTCCTTGCATTTTTGTCCCTCCTTCCCAGGAGAGAATCCGGAAAACAGCTTTAGGAGAGAGAAACGCGGACATATGTGGGACATGAGACATAATTTCTTTTGAAGCATCACATGATTTCGCCATCAATTTCTGATGACGCCAGCAGTAGCTGTCAGTCAGCTTTAATAGTTGATCAGCTTAGATTCAGGCCTGACAGCTGTCAGATGGCTTTAACAGCTGCAGTGACTGGACAGAGTTTGTATCTGCACATGTTTTAACAAGGACCTGGACATGCATTAAAAACCTACATTCTGTATTTAAACTTAAAATGTTTAAAATGTGTTTTGTTCAGATGTACATGAACCATTTGTACTGGCAGAATTTATATTATTATTCATTATTTGTGTCCACATTTATTAATATTCTGTTAGTGAATTCATCCTTTAATAACCCAGAATATGATCAGGGTGTCTTTTTGAACACTGGAAATGATTTATTAGACTGAATGTGTCAGGAAAAATGTAAATGATGTAACTCATATCAAACCTGACGCTCAGGAATTTTCAGCCTCACATGTGACGGAATGGAAATGATGATAAATGATGCAAAATATAAATGTGCTCAAAGTGTGTTTCTTGCTGATAGACGGACTCTTCCTGAATTTAAGGAAGCATCATTAAGCGCGGTGAATGACATTATGCAAAGGAAACTTTGTCATAAATGATAAAAATTGATTATAATGTAACAAAAGCAGGGTGTTCTTGCACACGCATTTCACAAACTGCAACTGACACAGATTGCTAACCATTCAGCTAAATTCTCTCCTGCAAGCCTTTCATCTCAAGCCAGTCTTCTATAAATCTGGTCATTCAGGTTTGCTACACTATGAACAATGTATTCTCACATAACCAACATGGGGCAGCACTCAAGATGGACTTCAGAATGACTTCAGGTTCAAGCAAAAAACAAGGAAACAACAAATGAGATGCAGCTATGGATCTTATCCAATCTCATGTTTGAAATGTTATATAATACAATATAGTCTGTAAATGGATATCTGTCAATCACAGCATGGTCAAGGTATTCGTAAATTGCAGAAAACCATGAAATAAAGAAGAAAAGATGCAACACATACCTATACACACACTTACACACACACACACTATAAACATCTCCATTGAACAAATTGTTTTTTAGGGATGCTTTGAACATGTATTGAGGTTTGTGGTTGTGTGTGGAATGTGTGCATGTTTCATCCTCGCAGGTACAGTCAGTTCATTATAGCTTCAATGGATTCCTGTAGTGAGCCAGTTTCACAGCGAGAAAATAGCTAAACATCCGTAGACATTGTGACAACCTGCATTTCATCACACATTTCACCACCACTATACAACCCTGGAAACATCCCTTTTCACAATCTACTCACTGATTCGTCCCAAGTTTGCACAACAATTCAACTCTTTTCCAGTGATCAGTTCATTCAGTGCAGGGGCAAAGTATCAGCAGACGGAGAAAAATGCTCATGTGGTTAAAACACAGTAAGATCATTCACATTGGCATTACATTTGTGTTGTGGACTTTGGGATTGTGGGATTTGGGGTGTTTTGTGAAAGCATTTAAAGCATTTAATTTAATTTATTTATTCAATAAATTAAAATGCAAGTAATTCAGTAAAGTAGACATACAAGCTTCATTGAACTGTAACTGTCATATTGCATTACACAAAACCTCTTTTGGGCATCAACCATAATTTGTGGTTAAAGGTAAAACAACACTATTCTCACACCTAATACTCAGTATAGTATCTGTACCTGTATTATTAATTAATTTAAACAATTGAAAAAAAAGTCGATTGCATAAAAATGTCCTCTCGGAGAAACAGCATAATAATTCTGATACAATACACAGCGTATTATAGACCCCTGAGGACAAAAAATGTCCCATGGGGTACGCAAAGGGTTAAACGCCAGCAGGAGAGAGACCTGGCTGTCACAACCAAAAAAAAAAAAAAGTTGTGTCAAAAACAATTGTATACTTACCACCACCGTATACAGTGGGTATGGAAAGTAGCCAGACCCCCTTAATTTTTTCATGCTTTATTATATTGCAGCCAGTTGCTAAAATCTAAAAACAGCATGTTCCCAAATTGACAGAAAAACACAAAATTATTGAAATTACTGATTAATTAAAAAAGAAAAACTGAAATATCACACAGCCATAAGTATTCAGACCCTTTGCTCTGTATTTAGTAGAAGCACCCTTTTGAGCTAATTCAGCCATCAGTCTTTTTGAAAATGACACAGCAAGCTTTTCACACCTGGATTTGCATTTCCAGAGATGCTCAATTGGGTTTAAGCCACTCCTTTGTAATTTTAGCTGTATGCTTGGGGATGTTGTCTTGTTGGAAGGCGAACCTTTGGCCCAGTCTGAGGTCCTGAGCACTCTGGAGAAGGATTTCGCATTTATCTTTCCTTCAATTGCAACCAGTTGTCCCCCATAGCATGATGCTGCCACCACCATGCTTCACTGTTAGGATTGTATTGGCCAGGTGATGAGCAGTGCCTGGTTTTCTCCACACATACCGCTTAGAATTAAGGCCAAAAAGTTCAGCAAAGGGTCTGAATACTTATGACTTTATGCAAAAATGTCATGGTTTTTTGTCAATATGTGGCGCTGCGTATAGAAAAAGGAACTTTGTAAGGAGCTGCAATTTAACAAAGAGTGAAAAATTTAAGGGGGTGTGAATACTTTCCATACCCACTGTATAAGGTTATTTTGCTGGATAGACCACATAGAGTCAAACCTATATACACCTTCTAGTTTTTTTTTGTATGATGGATGCAGTGCTGCATTGTTCAAAAGAGATAGAGAGAGAGAGAGAAAGAGAGAGAGACAGAGAGAGAGAGGCCCGTTGTGCTGAAAGAGGGGCAAACCCCATGCATATGTAGTTCCGCTCATGCACAGACATGTACACAGAAAGGGAAATACAGCCCCCCTGTGGATTTATTCCTCGAGCAGGTTCCGTTCATCAAAGCCATTTCAAGCTCATGCATGTCTGCGTCTTATGGAGGATTAGCATAATGAGGCAGCGCTGCCGCACATTAAACAACTTTAGCCCTACCGTCATACCTGCCCCACCTCAGAGCTTGTCTTTCACTGACCGTCATTGTCCTTACCGCCTGCTGGACATCCAATGCCAGCAAAAAGTTTCTGTTGTTTTTTTTTTTTCCTTTTTTTTTGTGATTCAGGGACAAGCCTGTAAACCAAAGCGTAATCAGATGTAGATACAGAGAAGCTGCACGGATTAAGAGTGTCTAAATGGAGGTGCAATGAAGGACAAAATGGTAGGTAGTAAATGGAGAACACAGATACTATGTCAAGTGATGCAGAGCCGCCAGCAAAGGCTTAATGTAATCAATATTGTTCATGAGAAAGTGTGTGTGAGGAAGATAAGTGCGCCGGCGCTCGAGCACAACATAGCGTGCTGGATATCTGTAGGAAACCGCAGTCCCCTTAAGGGAAACAACACTAGTGGCAAAACTAAGTTTGGCCTGGATCTACTTCAAATTCATGTGAGATTCCCCACATGGCGGAGGTGTGAGAAAGCCCACACCTCCACCAAGCTGCACAATCTGTTGTGATAAATGTAAATCTGTTACTACAGTTTAAAAAAAAAAACAAAAAGAAAAAAACAAATGGGATTTGCAGCAAAACATACTGACTAATGTAATTTTTAGAAGGATGCTTTAGATCCTGGGAAAGTTCTGGTTGAATTGTGGTAATTTTAACCCATTTCTGAAGGATATAGATAATATTTAAGTTAAGTCCAGATATGTATTTCCTTGTTTCGGCCCTCTGTGTTTCATCCTGTTAATGGTAAAAGCATTTTGCTTGTGCTCTCTTGCAAAACAGGAGCCAAAAATACATTTTAAAAATGCCACCAGGAGAGACTAATCTTTTTCTTGGTTTCTCTTCCAGCCTTTTATTTTTCTCCATTTGCTTTATTTCCTTAGCACATTTCACAGACATCTGCTCAAACAACCCCTCCCACTCCCCAGTCGCTATGGAAGCCCTCCACACGCTTTCCCCCTGTCGGCTGAAAAGCAGCAGTCATGCTCTGGAAAAGAAAAAAAAAAAACCTTTTCGTGGGACTGACAATTGCCATTAACGAGTGAAGAGGAGGCACCTCCGTTCCAGTGGCTGACTTATTCAAATCGCCCCTTCGCCCCTTCTCTAAACAACTGGGATGATAAGGAAGCAGCCCTATCGTATAAGGACTAATCGCAATTGACAGGTATCCAAAAAACAGATCCCATGCACGTGGATTTATCTGTGCAACATCCATGAATATCTGTGTCTCTCCAGGTTTCTTGCAGCAAGATAGTGCTCAGCCAGCTGGAAAGGAAGTGTAACAAGAGAAAACATAATGCGAAGACAGAAGTACGGCGCAGCTGGGTGAAGCTTTTGTGCATGTGAAACTCTATCAGACACATTACACTGCATTATTGCAAATCAAAACTTATCAAAAAGAAGAACTGACATTTGAAATCAATTGTGTGCGTGTGTGCGTTTAAAGGTTAAAGCCATAATGATCCTGCAGCCATTGTTCGTATTTTCCATTCTTTCAAAAGAGCAGAACAAATATGTTTGTGGACACATCCTCTGGGTGGACTTTTCCCACTGACATTTGAGGGCCGGCGTTGCTAGGAGACGAGCAGTCAACTCCTGTGGTGTAGTACTGACTGAGCACATCACAGCCGCGGAAAGCCTAAAAACACTGATGCAAGACCTTTGTCCTGTCTTTTTAACAAGATCATGGTTAAAAGACACAGATGGTGATTTTGGAGATTTTCCTTATTGTCAACAAAGCAAACAAACAAACCAACAAAGTCTGGTATATTTTATTTCTCTGCGCCGTAGACCGGGGCCGTACAGAGACCTTTGGAGGGGCAGGTGCTCAATGTTAAAATGGGGCACATGGAACAAGAGTTTGAAACATACCCTACAATATAACTAGTTGAATTGTAGCAACCAATATTCATGAAGAATGTGATCACAGCATACCATATCACTGACCATTGGTAGGGGCAGTGCAATGTAAAAGTAGACTGTTGTTTGCACATCAAACACACACAGACCTTCCAGACCTTTTCTAGAAAGCCACAAGTGTGCTCCATGGTATTTATTTACAATCTACTCTCAATCAACTATAATTCCAAATCACAATTGCCAATAATAAAATAAAACTAATATAAAAACGTGTATAAATGGGGAACACAGTGGAGCAGTGGTTAGCGCTGTTGCCTCACAGCAAGAGGTCGCAGGTTCAAGAGGGTCTGGGACCTTTCTATGTGGAGTTTGCATGTTGTCTGTGTAGGTGTGTATATAAAATTAAACATTATATATAAATATAAAGCAGCCTCCACAAAATAGACTCCCTCAGGTGTGTTTTTTCAATTTAAAGCAGCACACTATATTTCTGTCGCATACACACACAGTTGCCTTACATCAATGTGCAAAATGTTTATCTCTGCAAAAACCTAAAGGAGCCCCCCCTCCTCTGCAGGTGCCTGCTGTAGATCTTGGTTGTTGTCCATCCAAAAACTCTTAAAATAAGCATCAATGGGAAAATATAGTCTTGCCCAGTTAACAGCTGGGGACTACACACCCACTGCAACCTGTATACTCTACTGGGCCACTGCTGATACCAGCTCTAGTGTATAATAACATGCTTCCTGTATAATACTGCAGAATACAGACACTACTTGGAATACTGACAGTACTTGAAAGCTTCCTGGGCTCATCAGATTCCTTTATGCCAGTCAAACTATAGAGTCAATGCTTGTTAGCCTGTAACCCTGCCTGTGGAGTTTGAGGAGATTCACTGCTGCACTTCACTGCTTCACTGCTGCAAAAAAAAATTAAAAAGATGTTTAATGCCCGTTTGTGTTAATAACTGTTTCAGCCTATCCCTGCTTGATTTCAAAAGACGTAGGCAGAGAACATCCTAATTGAATTAGTACAAAAGATAGATACAAAGATAGTCACAAGTCTAACTCTCTTAGCCAGAGCCTACAGTAATTATATGTTTGCAGTTCTTCAAATGTCCCTCGGAGTGTTAAATTAGACATAACAAGTGGCAGAAGGTGTTGTAGGGTATTGGTCTTTGCCTCCACACCTCATCGGGTGTGAATCATCTCGCTGCTGTTGCATGAATGTAGTTCCACATCCTCTCTCCTAGGCCTGCTCTGTGTCAAAATAGTAGGTGCAATGGAAAGTCAGCGCTGTAATTCCTCTGATTCAATGCCTAAATTGCAGAGTACAGAAGACATTCTCATTTCCTGCCAATCCAGTAATTTAGCCACCATCTGGTGCGCTTAATGATTTCATAATGACTCATTACCTTTTTTTGTCACGCTCTTGAATGGTTCTGACATGGCAGAGCATGTAGACCCGGTGAAAGAAACTTTGGAGACAGGCATTCAATTTTCTCAGGTTGTGGCCACAATGATTTCTCAAAATAACATGATGAAGGATCAGAGAAGAAAGCCTGACATTCACCCATTCACACACACATTCATACGCTGATGGCTGAGGCCGCCATGCAAGGAATCAAACCGCCAATCTTCCAGTTAGTGGATGAGCCGGATTATGGGCCTGATTCCCCACAATTACAGAGGGGCAGGAGGGGAAAGGCTGGTCTGAACCAATAATCTGCCCTGGTGATCCTGTATGCAATTTCCCCACTGTGGGACAAATAAAGGATTATCTTATCTTATCTTAGTCTAAGGGGTTCATAGACTAATCATAATCTTAATGTTACCAACTTGATCGTAATCTCCCCAATTTTAATTGTGGATATCAAATATATTTAATATTTGTGACTTGAATAGCAATGGAATATTAGGCAGAATAATAGCCAATAATAGCTAATAATAAAGTGACATTGTTTTTAGTGTTTAGGTGTTTTGAGGTGTTAAATGGGTTTATGAGGGCTGAGTTTAAATTGTTTTCTTAAAATGGTTATGCATTTATCCTAGCCAGTTTTTATTATTAGCTTGGGCACAGTGCATCGTGCCATGCAATGCAAATGTGTGACTGAAATTATGAGGAACTATGTAAATTATTATGGTGACCAGCACAATCTCGGTAATGAAAACATAACGATTCTTGATTTCAGGTTTCATACAAACCATCATTTTTGCCGATAAATCCCCGGAAATTCTCCAAACTGGTCATTTAGGTCGAGGTTACATTACAGCTAATAATATGCAGTGGTAGATTTCTTTTTTTTTCATAGTTCTAATTATCTAAGCGTTCAGAAGCTGCATTCAAACAGTAATACTTGATCAAAGCTGACCAAGAAACCAGTATATGTTATAAAAGGTTGAATCAAACAGCATGACATGTAATAACATAACAGGGAGTGACGTAAAATAAAATAAAATTACAAAATGTAACAAACGAACAAAATGACATGACCTGCCATGTCTGTGCACATGGTAAAACACCATGAACAGATAAGTAGAGTAGAGGCCAGTAGGAAACGTGTAAGTGTGTCAGACAGCAGAACTATTTGGGACTATGTCATGGCCTTATTTCAGTGACATTTTGCATGTGGACAAAATTGGTCTTGAGCTTCTATATTTTGCTTGTGCTAGAAGGGAAGCCAGACAAACAACTGCACAACAACAGAAGGCTCTAAGGGCATCAGCCTATCATTAAAAAAAAGAGACTGTGTACTTTTTGATGCCTTACTTGCAGCTTTCATAAGATTGATGTTGAATTGACTGAAATGGCTCAAACATTATCATTAATGTATGTAATATAATAATATGTACATATGTATATGTACATAATGTACATATTGATGGTTCCTTTACATATATAGCATGTCTATAATATAGACTGTACTGTATATCAAGATAGATGTAGTAAATTTAGTTGTGACATCATCTGTTCTGTTTGCTTTCAAGCCAGTTTGAAGCCCAGAGTTGCTGTTTATGGTCGGCATCCTGTTTTATTAAATTTATAATTTATTTTTAATTTTTGCAAACTTTTAAATAAAAAAGGTAAAATTAAGTGATTTTGATGAAAAGTTAAATCCATTTTAAGCTTTGATTGAATTTGTGTACTTTTCTTGACAGTAGGGTTCAGTGTAAATGATTAGTTCAGGGACAGTTGGAAATTCTAAAAAAAACAATGATTTTCTTGCTTTTTCACTACTTTCATTGTGTCTGGATGAATGGTATAATCCTGGTGATTGTTTTCAAGAAAACCTTGGATTCATGGGGTGGCATACTCCCACACTCGTTTCAGCCATAGTTTGCCGTTTGGTGCAAACCTTTCAAACTTTTTCCTTCCACAGACACTATAATATTAAACTATAATATTAAAAATATACATTTTTAATATTTTAAACAGAAACTTGTTTAAAACAAAAACAATGGTAAGTTTAGCTTTTATTGGATGAAGAACATGCTTAAAAATAGTTTACTTTATGTCCCTTGCTGTGGCCAGACACTAATGTTACATATATTTCATATTTTTGATTACAGTTTTCTACTTGGATGCATCACCTTACCCAAATATAATTATTTCCTCAGTTTTAATGGAGATGTGAGGCAGGCGTGTCAGGTCAACAAAATAAAAAAAAGAAAAGAAAGAAAGAAAAAAACCAAACACAGCTCATTAACCGTTCCTTACTTCTTCTCCAACAAATTATCCTGCCGTGTGCTCCGCTCCTCCTGACCCAGATTCACACAAATAGCTAAGATTAGAACTTGTATAACTAATAATCCAAGTTTGTCCAGTCAGAGAGACAATACAATGAGGGAAGTGTCTGCTGTATATGTATATGTCAGGATTCAGATGCATGCCTCTGGAGCTGTGAAGCTCCTCTCCCCAGAGTCCTGATCCCATTCCCTGGGTGAAATATGCATCGGCCCACTCTCTCTGCCACTGAAATGCATTGCCTGCAGATATGGCTTTGTTCTATTTTGATGCAGTCATGGCATACTCTCAAATCCTGCATTTGACAGCTTCTCTTTTCATTTTATTATTATTTTTTTAATTTTCTCCCTCAGCTCAGTACTTCTCTTATTTGAGTTAGTTGCCACCTTTGAAGTCATGACAATGATCTATGTTCAGCTGATTTTATGGACTTATTACTGTAAAAGAAGCTATTCATGAGCTGGTGGAAACCATGCAAGAATAAAGGGAATACTGTGAATTAAATCCAGCGGAAGGATTCTCATTATATACAGAAGGAATTTGAAAATATGCACAATTTTAAGTATTTTCTATGTATATCCAATACCTTTCAAGTGTTTCTTGTGTTAATATAGTACAGAGAGTGTAGACAGTAGCAAGCGTGTTATTCAGGATTACAAGTCTTACTCGCATAAATGTATTCTGGAATTATACAGTACCTCTCAAGGCATGCACTAAGTCATTTAGCTGATTTTAGACATTTCCAAAATTATGAAAATAAAATGGATCAAATTTAAAGTTTGAATCTGCATTGCACATTTTCAGGAAACTGCTGGTGTGACCCAGTTTTGAAAGTTGTCTGGTTTCTCAAGGATGTTGTTTGTAAGAATAAGGCACACTGCAAAAAGTTTCTGAAAGGGAGGTTGAGAAATGTCAATTACTTAAAGAATGAAGAGACCTCCTAAAAAGGTAAGGTTCTGTACTTCTACTGCTTTTAATTCATTTTAAACAGGGTTACAGGCTTTGAGCATGGTCAGATAATAATATGTAATAAGAGAACGAATGTAATAATAAGGTTGGACATGAAGACATTTTTGGCAAGTTCAAGTCTCAAGACTCTTATAGTTAGTTAGTTATAGGGTTATAAAGAGCATTGTATCATCTGCTGGATGCCAACCATTCTACACTATGCACTCTTTAGGTTGAAACAGAGACAGAACAGACAGACTGTCTCAAATATAAGATCTTTATTTGTAAAAAATCTGGCATTGTAGGAAAAATACCAGTCCACCCATTGATTTAAATGGAGGTAATGCGTTTTGGCTGCAGGAGCTCAGACTGCATGGGGTGTGCCGAAAACACTCGCAGAGACCTTGCAGCAAGACATTAAAACACAGTTAACTTTTGCAGAAACGCAACCCGACATCACACTGAGGCGCCGAGACTGATCGGAGCTGTAAAGACCTGCCGTGAGGGCGAGAATTTCGTTAATCCGCCTGACAAATAACACAAAGATTGTTCACCAGTACCAAATCTCCATGTCCGTGTTGAGACTTGAGTCTTTTGAGGAAAGGTCTGAGGGAAAATCATGGAGTTGGTAACAGATTTCTGCAGGTACAGTAACACACCGATGATCATCCAGGGAACGGACATAGAGAGAGTGGACTCTTATGAGTCCAACATAGTTTATTGTTCACCCAGGTACAGGAACAATCCACTTTACAAGAAAGGAATGCATTACAAAAGTAATAAATTACTGTAACGCAGTAATGTAAGGAAACAAACTGTAATATTTAACTCAGTACAAATATCAGTAACACGCATTACAATGTGTTTTTAACCTGGATTAAAGTGGTCGCTTTTTTGTTTTGTTTAGTTTTTCTTCATACATTTTCTTCATAGGCACACGCCCATCTCCCACTTTACGTTTGTTGAACATAAAGATTCGAAGAACATTGTTGTCAAATGCACTTTGTGTGCTACACCTAAAGAACTGTCCACTTCCAACATTTACAGAGGTGTCACGCAGTGCAAGAGAGTGGCGATAAAACCACAAAACAGACAAAATGATTGTTATCCTGCTCTGAGATTCTTCAGCCTCAAGAGGTTAGAAGACTTGTGTCAGAGTGTGTTGCTGAAGACATGGGAACCACTTTCAACAATGAGCAATCACCCGCTTTTTGAAAACTTGTCAGCAGGATCCCTGTTGCAACTAGCAGCAATAATAACAAGGTGAACTATAGTTAGACCTCCAAATCCATATTTCCAGTTATTTTGGTGAGAGTTGCGTAAAAGTAATGCAATACTACTGTAATGCCTTACATTTTACATATAGTAATATTGTAATGTAACAAATTAAATGACAGTAGCAAGTAATAAATAGCGCATTATAGTTTTGATGTAACTTGCCTAACACTGCGGAGTAAACTGTATTTGCGGAGAAATCTTGGGTCCTTTGGAGTCCAGGGATTGCGCCTGAGGACCTTCTTTGACAGCCATTTTCTTTGAAGTGGTCTGCTGGAACAGCAGTATCTCAACCGCTGACAGGAAGAGACTTGATAAATTGATGAAGAAAGCCAGCTCTGTCCTGGGTTACCCCTGGACCCAGTGCAGGTGGGAGAGAGGAGGATGATAACAAAGCTATCATCATGATGGACACCCATGCAGGACACCATCCCAGCACTGAGCAGCTGCTTCAGCGACAAACTCTTCACCCCAAATGTCTGCAGGAGAGCCATCACAGGCATAGGTCCTTCCTGCTGCTGTCAGGCTGTTTAACAACCAGCATCACTCCCCCAGTAGACCATACACACTTAAGGACTCCATCATTTAATGCTAGGAAGACATCTCTGCAATAATTAGGAATGTGCAATAATCGACGTGCAATAATCACTATTTCACTCTGCAATTCATTATCCCATGTGAAACTGCCGCTGTCGTGGTTACCTGTTGTGTGTTTTCTGCTTTTTGCTGTCTTCTGTTGTTATTGTCTATCTATACTGCTCGCTCTTCTTTTTCCTACTTATGTAAATTATTCCATGATTGAATGCCTAGCTTTATTTTCTCTTCTACAATCCACTCTGCTGCTGCAATGAGCTAAATTTCTCCATTGTGGGTCAATAAAAGGAAATCGTATTTTATCTCAAGTCATTGTGTGTGCAACTTGACTACAGGTCACAAACTCAAGGCGCCATCTCTGATTGAGAGTGGTCTCATTTCTATAAATAATCTGCAATGTGAATATCTTTAAAGAAGGACACAGCAGGACAAGTAATATAACTACATATAATAATGATACTTTCGTAACACCGAGTGCTACAGTATTATGAAACGGAACACAGATCATTAGAAATGAGAGTTAAGATGAAAAGATCTTTCTGAAGAGAAGGGTCTGTGGTGCCCTGAGATGGTTCAGAGGCAGGTGCTCAACCCCCCATTGCACAGAGCTTAGTGCTGGGGCCCTACGAGAGGAGCAAAGCAGTGAACTTCTCTCAGATCTGAGGGTGCGGGTGCAGGTTTGCGCATTGATCAGTTCCTCTATTGCTATGCAAACGGCCTTGAGAACGATGCAATCCATCAGAAGTGAAGGTTTACCCTCGACCAGCCCTCTAAGCCAAGCAAGTAATGTTAAACTACAACCATCTTTTTTTCCCGGAGCAAGACGCCGAATGGCTCTCCAGCTGCTTCACTGGTTCCATCTCTTACATGAGGCTCCGTCACCAATACAAACAGAAGAAAATGAACGCTAATTTGTTTCACACTCTGAATGATCTTTGTATTTGTATCCGCGCCGTTTGAGTCCATCTGAGGAGCCGTACTTTTATCCCATCTTTGTTGCTGTTTTTTTCCAATTACAATGGTACCGTGAAATCTAAGAGGCTTACGAACAACAAACCAATGATACAGCTGGCATCGGTTAAGTAAGACTTGAACCAATTACAAGGATTTTACTCGTGACTTTATGATGTGGAAGACTGCCAACGTTTTGCACAGAAGTGACAGCTGGATTCATCCAGATGTCTGTAAGCACTATGTCTGAACTCTTTCAATAGCAATTGAAATTCTGTCGTGGACTTTCTGACATCTGCCTCCAGCCATACATCACAATGAAGACCATAAAGTGGTTCAGAAATTTATAGTCCTTTGCTCACAAGGTTCAGACGTGCTTATCTGTCGATTTTATAGAAAGCCACGCAATATCCCATAATATTGGTATTTGAATATATGTTAATTATTCAAATACGGATGGAGATGTGGTCCAGTGTGCAACTAATGTAACATAGAAACCTGAAACCTCCGGTGCACATACAGTACAGTGAGAATTTACTTTTTTTTATTGAAAGAGCATGTGTTGGCCATCGGCTACGAAATGAGAAATATTTACATATTAATATAGTAGATTCTTGAAATTTTAATGAGGGAGAAGGAGAAGACATAATTCTAAGATTTTAATGAGGTAACTGAACTTTTTTTGTGTGTGTGTGTGCGTGCGTGTGTGGGGAAAAAAGGCGACAAATTATTATTCCAATTGGAGCATTTTATAAACATCTTAAAACATGTCTGGGGGGAATTTTTTAAAGTAACTGATTGTAAAGAGTCTGTTCATTATGTTTACACTCAGTTTTATGTTAGCTTTCAACTTCTCGGTGTACTGAATGAATTTCCATAAGCCCTTAGAGAATGACCTTCTGTTTGATTCCTGCTTGTTAGAGTTTTTCCAAGTTGATTGAAAGCTACTGGAGAGATTGGCAAGGTGCCAGAGATTCCTTTCTATCTTGCTGGTATTTGTTGAAAGATCCTTGTTCAGTCACATATGGAGCGTTCGCCCATCTGTCTCCCTGTGTTTCCTCCCTGTAGTGCCAGGGTCTCTCCCCGTTGAGCCCTAATGTGCCGAGGAGATTTCTCGTACACTACAAACTAGGCTGTCCCTGAAGACACTGTTACTCCGTGTGCTTTGGTTCCAGAAAGCTTGTCGCTCACTTGGAGGGAGCCGGATGTTTTGGCTGAAGTCATCATTTTAAACTTTAAAACACATTACCTTTTTTTTTTTGATGCCATGCTGGTGAAACGGAATTAAAAACTGTGCCGTGCGCAAGCTTCAACAAGCAGCTGCTTAGAAATGTTCATAGCTGCTATTCCTCTGTCAACCTGCTGATCCTCGAGTTGCTTTATGGATTCCAGATTTGGGTATGACAGCTTTTTATGCAGCCAGATGTTTGGAGGGCTCCTCTTGAATAGCCAAGTAACATGCCAACTTGAATCCAAATCTTTGGGTGGAGGATGGCTTAAATTGCCGATGAATGGTGATTCATCTAGTTTCCTTTAAACAATGCACTTATCACTCAGCTTCAGATGGATTTGGACTTTGGACAGACTCAGGCTAGCGGTTTCCATTGGTTTCCAGTCTTTGCGCTAGGCTAAGCTAACCAGCTGCTGGTTGTGGCTTTATATTCCCCCTACAGACATAAAAGTGATGCAGATTTGTAATAATTGTCAGCGACTCAGATTATTAACACTCCTGTAAAGAACAGCAATAATGTTCCTGGGTCAAATTGACTCTGTGCATGTTTAACCATCTAAAAATAGCCTTAAACATTATCTTTAGCTCAATTAATATCAATTCATGTTTTGAACTGCACTTCTATTTCTCTTTAACTTCACTATCCCAATCAAGGATATGTTACAAATTTGAATTATTTTGCATTCTGTGTGTACTGTAACATGAACATGCAATTGTCATTTTTAATTTACTTGTTCATTGTAGCAGGAAAAAAGGTTTTATACTACAAAAATGACCAAAACTGGTTCTCCCAAATTTCTAAATTCTGAAATGGGTCAATTTGACCAGCAGCACAACAGGGGGGATAAGACACTTACAAAGTCTGCATCACACTATCATCTGAAAAATATAGCAGGGGATTAAAGGATTTATGTCTCATCAGGTGTGGGAAATACATGTCTATGCGTTTATCTTCGGCGGTCAACTACTGTTACAGCGTCTTTACGGGTGGATCAGACGGCTGCAGCTGATTCACAACGATGCTGCTCAAGTCCTCACTAAGACCAACAACCGAGTCCTGTCTGTCAATTGAATAGATTTTGAAATACTACAGTTGGGTTCATACGGCTCTGAATGGCCCAAATACATTCCTGACCCGCTGCTACGTTATGAACAAGCCAGACCTCTCAGGTCATCTGGGACATTTCAGCTTTTTTTTTGGTCCCCAGAGTCAAAACTAAACCCAGAGAAGCAGCGGTCAGTTCTTATGCTCCACATACCTGGAACAAACTCCCAGGAAAATGGAAGTCTGCTGCAACTTTCTTTCTTCTAAATCAAGCACTTATTCTTTCATAATGAGTTGGTTTCGCGATGCTTTTAATATTTTATGTAAGGTGCTTTAGATTCCCCTGTCGCTAGAAATAAGATACTTAAATATACTTGTCTATAATCATTTTGACATTTTCCCAAAACGGCGAACATATTGTTGCGAAACAAATGCCTTTTATCTGCACTGTTTCCCACAGCAGACGGAGTCCTGAAGCATTTAAAATCCTGCTCATATTTACATCTCAGCTGTGTGATAATAACTGGTTACATGCGCAAGACTGTAGCAGTAATTAACCTGCTGTTAATCTTGCCTTTAGTGAAGTGAGTGACCTGTCATTTCTGTAGACAAAAACAGCCTGGTGAAAAAATAAAAAATAAATAAATAACCAGCACGAGTGCATGATTAATTAACTTTGTTCAATTTAAAGTGTCATCTTAATTTTAACACTGAAAAAAAAAATCCAGTGACGGAGAAGTTATTTGAAATTTTCAGAAATTTGCATTATTTAGATAAGAAGATTGATACCCCTTTCAAATTTGTAATAATATACAGAGATTCCGGATGAAAACCTCATTAGAAAGAATATTTACATTTGTCACTATGCTAATAACAAAATAAAAACAATAAAAAGAGACTTGTTTCTCAACATTATGTCATGTGGCTTGCTTTAGATAAGGATATGAGTTTTCTGAAAAATAATCTCAAGTTGTTTATTCAAAAGGTTACAGAAGGAGCGTAACATTACCTGAAAATGATGTCATGACTTCAGTTCTATGTTATTTAAATGTTTCTGCTAAGCTAAGCTAAGCTAAGCTAACTAACTGCTGGCCATTACCGCAACAGTGGTATCGGTCGTTTCACTTTCAGCAAGAAAGTGTATCGCAACAAATGTAAACTATTTTAAAACATTTTCTCTATTTCTTTCAATCATATTACAATAATTATATAAACATCTTCTAAAACTGTATCCCTTATTTATTTAGTTTTTTTGTTTTTCAGGAAAATTAAACGAAATGAATGCTTTACTTGACAGGCGACTTCACAACACATTTATAGCAGCTGTCATAAACTGCACATAAAGTATTGATGTTTCATAAGAAATTAGAAATAAAGGTCCAACATTTGCAAAGCAGCATTATTATTAGTATTTGGAAAAATATGGAAAAGGTTTTACATTATAAAACAGCCCATTGTCTCAGATGCGACGTCTCAGGTAAGAGGTTTGGTACAAAAACGGCAATGCTGCTTTGCAGTTGTTTAAGTTGTCGTTGTTCTGTCTTCCACATTCATGAAAGGTTTAGTGTGAATATTGAGTCGTGTCTCATCAAACAGTCATGAATGCTTTATGTGCAGTTTACGACAGCTGTTATGTGTTATGAACCCATCCATCAAGTAATGTATTACCCACTTAATAAATATGGCTGCTGATGAATGTAATTCTAAAACTGACAGAGATCCACTGAAACCCATGGAAATATTTATTCTTTCTTTTAAATCTAAATTGTTTGTGAGTTACAAAAACATTTTAGTTTCTGTAAAATTACTGTTAATTACTTCTAAAAAAATTCCGGTTGAATAGAAGTCAACACTTGAAATATTTCACACATGAGCATAACACGTTTTGAACATTTTGTTTGAGTGTTTCCTGCTCAGTGGTCTGACCCATATACACAGCCACAGTCTAATGACTCTAATGATTAATGTATATTGAAGGTCATTAATATATGCCTGTGTGTTACAGCAGATAACTTATAATATATAAGCTATAAGTCGGTGATGATATTGATGTCCCCTTCAGGAGGTGCTCTTGATTTCCAGGTTTATGGTCTCCCATAAGTTGTAATGAGATCTGATTCTTTGCATTTGTTCATAGAATTAGTACAAAACCATTGTCCTTTACATCAGCCTGTGTTAGAATTTGTCTCATTGTATCATATTAAATCCATACCATTTCATTTTTACTCACTGGCTTATAACCTAGAATGAGAAAACTGTCTGTTTTATTGTTTTTGCTTGTATTGCTTCCTCCTTTCCTGTCAACTTTCAAATGTTTCTGGCATAAAAGTGTTTTTGAAAGACCCTTTAAACATCTTCTAATCCTATAAATCATCAAAGACACAGATGTGATACAAAAATTGAAATTCTCTCTGTACAATGATGGAAATTTCCTGTTTTAAAGGGCTACGTGGAACTTTCAATGGTGATGCCCTTGAGGTGGCTTTTATGTGAATAGGAGCAGCAGCACCAGCTTACTGCAGGTGATATGTTTTCCACCTCATATTTTTTTTGAGCTGTGAAATGTCGAAATTGCAATTTTGGACTAATTACCATCAGGATATAAAAAAAAGGAAGTGTAAACTATGTTCCGTTATCACCCCGGTGCTTGTTTTCTGCCCTTTTGTTGAGGTAATATTGCATTTTATGGGTTTGCATATGTGTCTGCTTGGGAATGGGAATCTCATTACTGCAGCTGTGTGTTGAGGTCGCATTAGCAATCTCATTAGCTGAGAGCTAAAATCTGCATGGTGTTTCTAGTCATTACTACAGACGATATACGCAATATTTTTGGAGGATGCCGGCGCGAAACGACAACAACGACATGCGAAAAGCTTCTCGAATGTCACGGATAGCCCCTTTAACAGAAACGCGTCCCGCAAAGTAAATCTGGAATAAAATGACTTGTTCAGACAGATATTCTTAGCTGTGAAATGGTAGGAAATAGATCTGTAAACAGGTCTAATGTGGTGGTTATGTACTGTATTCACAACCCGTCACTGGGAAAAACTGTTGGTCTCTAAAGGAAAAAAAACTGTACCGCTCACATCTACAGTCTCTGGGAAGTGTGTAGGAGGCAAGAAAATGAAAAGCCCCCAGCAGTGCATGCCCATTCATTTATTTCTCAAAGCCCACAGGAGTGTATGTGTGTGTGTGTGTGTGTGTTGGGGAGGTGGGAAGCTGTAGGGGGTGATGGAAGGGGGCAATGTCACAATTGTATTCTTTTCCCATTATGTGGAGCTGTCTTTAATGGCTCCAGAATGCCATGTAATGAGGCAAGCACAGAGTACATGGCCAAGGTGATTTAAATTAATTTACCCTCTTCAGACCCACTGTGAGGATGAGAATGATCTCTGTGAGACGCTGGCACGTTGCTGTTGGCTTTCTAAGTGATTTTACTGTTGTTTTTTTCCCTTTAAGCACTGAATGTTTCTAGGCCAAAATTACACTTCTGATCTGCCGCTGTGTGATCCCTTAAAGGGCCCATATCGTTTTTTTTTTTGCTATAGGGAAGATCAAGGTGTTAAATGCCGTCATCAAACGCTCTATCCGCAGAAAAAGCCTGGATTCTGAAACTTTGCCCTAAAATAAAAGGGGAAAGTCGATAAAAGAGCGAACATCGCCACTGTGAAACCAAACAGCAGCCGCACGGACTAAACTAAGCTGCTTTTTCCCTGTGATTTATCCAAGAAGAACACACAAGAAAACATATTTACACCATAATGATTTTGCACATTGTAGATTTTTCCCTTTAACATCTGCAGGGTCAAAACCTGACATGTCTCCAACAGATTGCAAGAATTAATGTTCATTCCTTCATGTCTTTCACTGCGTTTTCTATCTTTTTAAATTCCTTATTCCTTTTGTTTATCATGCTTTGTTCAATTTTTCATCTATTTTCTTTCATCTGTGTCTCTGTAGCTTTTATACTCCCTTATTTTATTCTTTTTTTCATGCCTTATATAACACACGCTGAGTTGTGACAAAAAAACCGTATTGAAACACTTCTAATTGCAGAACTTCTAATAAACAATCCACCTTTCTGTAGCTAGTGCAGTTGTACTTGTTTTAGAATGTTGTCACATACGTTACACACATTTGTGCTTTGCATTCCTTCCGAGTTTCAATTTGATAACTGTCACACAACATTATAAGAATGTTGTGAACATGTTTTCTTTTTAGTTCTAGATAACATTCCTAAAATGCTCTAAAAAAACACAGGAAGTAAAATTTGTAGTAGTCCATTGAGGTTCCTTGCTGGACGCCTTTTAGGTATGGAGGTTTTGAGAACTTTGAAAATGCATGGTGTCTGACAAAGCTATTTAATTCAGTTTAATTTGGGAACATCGTTGCGCACAGACCTAACTTTCCCATTCATAAAACCCTCACACTCCTCTTCTCTTCACTCTCAATCCATGTAGGACTTTGTCATCTGAAAGACAAGCTTTCACATCCTGCGTCAAAGTCAACCTGAACCTTTTCATGTCAGGGGGAAAAAAAAAATAGAAAATATAAAGGTTGTCTGCCAGGTTCGGTATCAATTGTTAATAAGCGCAGCACCATATTTGTGAGAGGTATCCAAAGTCTCATAAATCATTAAATCGAGTGGATACACTCGAGAGATTCCGTCCTCACCGTGTGTCCTGGTCTCCGGTTAAAAAAAAAATAATAATCTAACAGCAGGAACACAGCAGCCGATCAGCTGTTGGGACGTTTAACATGTTTGGGAACATTTCAACAACTTCGTCCACGTGATCCTCGTTTCGGTTTCTCCAAACTTTTCCTCCCCCGCTGGAAGTTTAAGCGTCACACAAAACACTTTGGCACTTGTGAAAGTTAAGCGTCTCCGCTGTCTCTGTCGCGAAAGGCGCAGCGCGAATTGTAAGGATGAGGCTGGGGGGAAAAAAAAACGCAACGTGAGAGACGTGCGGCTCCGCGCGCGCTTACCTTTTCGTCCAAGGAGTATCTCCGGCTGTGCTGCGCCGCTCCTGCGCTTTGGTTCATGGTTCAGGACCTTGAACAGCTCCGGCCAGGAAAGAGTAAAAGAAAAACCCAAACCGCTCCTCGGGATAAACTGCTGATGCCGAGAGGGATCACGGAGCGACTCGCGGACGCCGAAGAGCCGCCGAAACTAGTTTGCTGCTCGGTTTTAAGCCGTTTACTGGTTCGTCGTCTCCTCCGTGACACGCGTGGTTTCTCAGCCAATGATGCCTCGCGCGTAAAGACTTAAGTCTGTCTGTGCGCCAGCTGTGAGAGCTGCGAGAGGGCTGTCCATTCATCCGATAGAAAAACGCTCCAGAAAACTAACCCAGATAACATAAGACGTTATGTGCACTGGCTAAAAATAGGACGGTTTTATGTTGTTGATTTTTTTTTGTTTTTTTTTTCCCCGTGAGGAATAAGAGTTATCCTTCCATTTGGCAGATTGCATAAAAAAAAAAAAAAAAAAAAAAAAAAAAAACAGCATCTGGCTAGACTGAGAAGCGTCATCCACGTTTACAAACCAGTTATTGTTGAAGGAATGTACACTACCGTTCAAAAGTTTGGGTTCACCAAGACAATTTGGTGTTTTTCACACTTTCATTTAATACCACGAGTTGTAAAACGAATAGAAAATATAGCCAAGACATCGACAAGGTTAGAAATAATGATTTGTATTTGAAATAATATTGTTTTTTCCTTCAAACTTTGCTTTTGTCAAAGAAAGGTCAGTTTTCTAACCAGCTAATCTGTTTTCAGCTGTGCTAACCATCCATTAGCCTTCTGACGCAATGAGCAAACACATTGTTCCGTTAGAACACTGGAGTGATAGTTGCTGGAAATGGGCCTCTATACACCTATGTAGATATTGCACCAAAAACCAGACATTTGCAGTTAGAATAGTCATTTAACACATTAACAATGCATAGAGTGTATCTCTGGTTAGTTTAAAGTTGTCTTCAGTGAAAAAAACAGTGCTAAGTGACCCCAAACCTTTGAATGATAGTTGTGTGTATGGAAATAAATCTGTCTCAACAGATTTTGACATTTACAGGGGTTCTGTGTTAGTGCCTTTGTGTAAATGTTTAGTCCTCTGGTGCTCCTGCTAACACAAACTGTGAAATAACATTTTGACTACAGGTCGAACTAGGTGCTTTTGGACCGTAAAATCCTGCTCATTTTAATAAATAAACTACATAAAAATGGAAATATTAAACTTATATAGGGTCTCTTAAAAAGCCCTTGAATTTCTAACACTGCTCATGTTGAATTTATATATCTGAATCTTCAGCTCTCTTCAGATTTTGAGTCAATCAATTTTCACTATTTACAAATTCAGATCCTAAAATTCTAATTGAAAAAAAGTGTCGGATTAGCTCACCACCTTTAGGTGATATGTGATTTTGGCATAAAAGTCACATTTCGTCATCATTACTCACTTAATCCGTCGTTAATCACTTAATCCTTCATACACAAATCATAATACCAGCCAGAGAATTTTTTCCCCCCAACATGAGTTTGACTCATTAATGACTCGGTAGGCGCTATAGTGAGTGTTATGCTGCAGACGAGTTTCATTGTAATCTAAAACTTCCAGCTGTGAATCTGAGCACATACGCACATCCCAGTAAAATAGCTTTAACTATCACATTGAGTCTTGTATAATAATGTAGTTCCATCATCAATGCAGTGCATTCTCTCCTCTGTTCAGATTCAAAACAAATTAGCCATTTATTAAAAAAAAAAAATGCAGCAAGGCTTTGATGTTACCAAGGAGCAATTTGTTGCATACTGTATTTCTTTTTTCTTATTGTTGCATTTATTCTTATGGGGGCTGCTGTAACAACAGAATTACTCCCTGGCGATGACTGAAGTTTACCTTACCTGAATCCCAGTCTAAATAACAACAAAAAAAGGTTTAGCCTTATTAAAAAACATCAAACACGTGTGGGTAATTTAGCCGGTTATCACACTTTTCACTCTCGGATTTTATGTTTTTTTGTGTCCTCGGTATCAAGTGCTACACCTGAGTAAGAAAAGCCAGACACAGCACCTTTAATCAGAAAGGTCAAGCCTTTCCTGTAACTAAGCCCAATCTGTCATGTGTTTCCATATCTGTTCCAGTGCTGTTCATTTATTTATTTTAACTGCGAGATCTTATGATTGAAGCCATGCGGTAATCACCCAACATCAAAGGTTTTCAGCAGAGTACAGGTGTCTGCACACACATGTACACATGTTAAGAAGCTTTGCAGCTAAACAGACCCCAACCAACACTGCTCCTACAAAAAGTGTCTGACATATACACTATATATACTCTACTTTCCTTATTTCTGAAAGAAAAGCACTGTTTTTTCAATGAAGATAACTTTAAACTAATCAGAAAATATATAGAGGCGCATTTCCAGCAACTATCACTCCAGTGTGCTAACGGAACAATGTGTTTGCTCATTGCGTCAGAAGGTTAATGGATGATTAGAAAACCCTTGTGCAATCATGCTAGCACAGCTGAAAACAGTTTCGCTGGTTAGAGAAGCTAGAAAACTGACCTTCCTTTGACAATTTCCTAGTCTTGACTATGTTTTCTATTCATTTTACAATTCATGGTGGTATATACAAGTGTGACCTTTCATGGGAAACACAAAATTGTCTGTGACCCCCCACCCCCATATCAAATATAGATAATTGGCACCAATTATTCCCTCACACTCTATAAAAGATTTACTGTAGAGTACAACCATTCCTGAAAACCAGGAAATGGGTCAGCCCCCATCTAATGTAATCACCTGTGGAAACTGTAAGTGCTTTCAATTTTAGTTTTCCCATTTAAAAAAAAAAAAAAAGACCGGTGACCAGTGTTACACTTTCAGAGGTCACAAGCAGGTCAGATGAACAAGCTTTGAACTTATATTTATAATAATGTCTTGGCATTCTACTCATTGAATTACTCAAGGTAACTCAAGGTACAGAAATTACTTGCAAGCTATGTTTAGCTGCAGTGAAACAGTCATAAAAACGCTTGGAATATATTTCGCAGTATAATAGTTCGCCGGGAGACTCTCCAGGTGTCATACAAGCTCTAACTTGTTATGATCTGGAAGTACAAGAACTCTCCGCTGTAAACCATCCAACAGCATGCAGCCAGAGTTTGTCCACAGCCCCTTGGTCAACATCAATAAGTAAAGGCCCTCTCTTCTGTTAGCTTATTTTGAAGGTCACTGCATCCACTTTAAAGCGCGGATCCTGATTTAGAGAGTGGGAGATGCAGCCTTTTGATGCATGAAAGGTCGAGGTGTGATAGGAAATGTGTCGCCGTCCAACGGTCGAACACCAAAATGTCACCAGGAAGCAGGGGTCTGTACAGTGGCCGACAGTTAAAAACCAGAGAACAAGACCGAGCTGGCATGAGCCGATAGTTTTGAATACTGTGCATTTGGCCACGGATCTAATAAAATCTATAGCACTCTGCCCACAGAAGCAGTTACCGAAATACATACACGCATGCTGAGTCTAGCTAAAAGGCTCATGGTGGATTTCTCAGCACTGACTTTTACCTTCACTCAGGCGTGTGCATGGTCTTTTTCATCTGTGACTGTCAAACACAAGATGATTAAAAAGCTTTTAAATCTATATAGAGGAAGTAGGTTATATCGCATATGTATAATTGACTGCAAAGTGCCTATTTATATAAAAGGTAAGGTCGTGCTATTGATTGATACGCGAATCAAAATCATGATTAAAATCTATACGATCTCCAAAATCATATAACTGAGTTGAAACAATATATAAGCATTCATCAGGTCTCTCAAAATGTACATTGTGTGTACATGTTGGCTTCTTGTTTTTTCACATCATATTTCTTCTTACAAAAAATTTTTCTCAAAAGATTTTGACAAAACATTTTTTTACATTTTTTTGAAAAATTTTTCAAATGTCTAAATGTCAATGAATGATACGTTTCAAATATATAATCCACCTAGAATATAAAACCTGACATATCCTCCACAAGTTGCACCAGCCATAAAATGCATAAGAAGAAAAAAAACATATAAGTCGCATTTTTGGGGGAAATTTATGAAGAACAGACATTTAAAATTTAAATGACGAACAATTTAAAATATAAAAGAGGCAACAACAGGCTGAACGGTATGCTGACATTGCATAACACAACTAAGAACATGCCTGGTATGTTAACGTAACGTATTAAGAGTTATTCCCATAACTATAGCATCAATAACATGCTAAGTTTACCAAAACCATACGTGTCACTCAAAATACCCGGTAACTAAAACCCAATGAAATCTTCATCCTCGGTGTCACTTTTCATCAACTCCTCTAACTCCGGAGGTAGAAGACGCGGCGCTTCCTCTACTACGTCAATGACGTCATATTTTACTACTTGCAGCTTGTAATCTGCAGAATATGATTTTCTTTTTGGTGTCATTTTTGTTAAGCCCTTCTCAGTTGTTTTTAAAAGTTATGTTGAAATTATAAACACAAGCCTAATAATGTGTTAATAATTTCACACATAAGTCACTCCGGACTATAAGTTGCACCCCCGGCCAAACTATGAAAAAAAAAACATGACTTATAGTCCAGAAAATATGGTATATACAGTCTATATGCAAGACTTGCTATAAGATGATATCTACGTGGCAATACAACAAATACAACTATTCTGTTTCATTTCAAACAAAAGCACAGTCACTCACTCTGAATAAATGCATTGTGTAACTAAAAAAATAATTGTTAAAATATTCGTGATAATAATTTTTTCCATAATAAAGCAGCCCTAATAAAATAAATCTATATTTGATTTGGACATGGGGACCATTGGTACAGTTCACACCCAGGCACAGAATGTTAAATATTGTGAATATTGCGCTTCTGATTCCAGAGACGTCGAATGGCCGCACACATCTCAGACATCTCTTCTCCACTGACTGAACGAGATTTGTTGTTAAGCCCATTGATGGCTGTCAATGGGACAAACGATCAATCAATCAATCAGATGTTTATGGGCTGATTAAGAACGGGGACGCCAAGCTGTCCACAAGATTTATCAGGTAATGAGGCATTTTTCCCTAAATGCTCTTCCCTTTAACCACTTAAGCCCCAGGCCTATTTTTCAGTTTCCCTGCTTTAAATGATAATAAATATGGAATATCACTACAACCTGCGAGGTGACTACAGAACCATCAGAATCAATTTATATTGCTGTGACAAAGAAAAGATACTTAGAATATTGCAAAAAAAAATCTAACGTTTTACTACAGAAGAAAATACATTATTTAAAATATACTGCTTAATATCTGCAATGCAATGTTCAATATTTAATACGATAAGAAATCAAAGATCATTAGCCCATAAAATCATAGAAATCACACTGAAGATCATTACAGAATAAGAATATATTCTGTAAGATGTTTAAAAAGGAGATTATAAAGGACCTAATTAAATAATCACACAAACAGCTCAACTCTAAATTAAATATCAAAATAGTGGTAAGTTGCAGCCCTATACTGATATTATATTAAACTATTTTCTTAATGTATTGATGATGTGGGTATTGATGATGTACATTGATGCTTTAACAGAAAAATTGTGGTTTGGTACAGATAAAAATACTTTCAGTATTGTAGCTGGGGTTTTCTCATGCAATATATGCATAAAACTCAATGCTGTCCCCACATCAGGATTTTTTCTTTTTAATTTTAACAGGTTAAAGAAAGATGGAATGTGCTTTCCCCACCAAGAGATGTCAAATCTGTTGTAAGAGATCAGCTGCTACAGTGGATATACTTAACGAAAAAAGCCCATCATCCCTACGATGAGATGAGTCTGTGCAGTCGGCCCAGGCCTAGGTGCCAAGTCTACTAATCCCTGTTTTATAATCCGTGGCCTGCAAATGTCCCCAAATGTTACATAACAATTACTTTTTCTTTTAAAAAAAGCTCAAAAAGCTCTATATTTAATGTGCAATCGCGCTATTTTTGTCATTTGTTTGAGGTGTATTAATACACCCGTTTCCTCAGATCAATCTGAAATATCTCTTTTCCCTGTGTCGCGTTTGATCATCTGTATTTTTCACGACACCAAATAACGTCCAAATTTGGATTCCGAAAGCAACGGGGGTCACCGAACGAAGGCCCCGGCGACGTATGTGATGTTCGCCTACACAGCGACGGCGCAGCGCAACCCCGGCTTTGTCCACTCAGAAATTCCTTTTAATCTGTCTCATCTCGTCCTTGCTGCTGTTCTGCTCTCTTTGTGTGTTCTTTCAGAGTGTGATGATCAATTCCTCTTTGATCCCCCGTGACAGAATTATTCCCCCGCTGATGCGGTCGAGAGCTCTGCGGCGCATGCAGAGGAGGACGCGGTCCTGAGGAGTGCTGCGTCAGTCCATACCTGACCTCCCCGATGTCACAATCTTTCCATCGGTCTCTGTCAGAGAGAGACGCGCGATCGTCTTGGGAAAACAGAAGAACGACACGCATCCCTCTTTCGATTCCCAATTGATCATCGCTCCATCTATTCCAGTTTATTACGGTCTATTATTTTAGTTTATCCGTCGGATGTGTATTTGCTTCCTGCAACTGTCACATCTTTGTTTTTTTTTGCTCGGCGTTTCAGTGACGAGCCGAGCAAAAGGCTATTCTACCAACATCTGATGTGTTGCACCGGTGCCAGCCAGCTTGACAGCCGCTCGCAATCATTAAATTCTCACAGAAGCGAGATGTGGCTATTTGGCGTGTTCATTAGCAACGGCCACTTCTACTGATGCGGTTTCGTGCGGTTTGTTCCCTTAACAGATGAACGCAGAGCTTGTTTTCTTTCTTTGATGGATCCCCCTGAACTGTATGTGCTCTTTGGAGCTCAGCTTTATGGAAGTTAATATTTTTACCTTTGTTTATTTTCTCTAAGAGGAAATAGTTTTTTTTTTCTTCAAAATGAAAAGTATTACCACAAATGGTAGACTTTTTTTTTGTTGTTTATTTTTTTTAAAGGTGGTAAAAATGATTTCCAGGCCATAATGGCCAACTCCGTTCGGCTCAGCTGCCATTTTCACATTACAGCCACAATGACGCCACTCGGGAATTGTTTTCACTAAAATGCTTAAAAAGACTGCTTTATGAGATACTCTAATTTTGTTATTTAAAAAATATATATATTGCGGAGGGGATTTATGGAAATCATCAGGCACACTTTCATGCACCATTATAAAAAAAAAAACTAACATTGACAATTGTCTGCAGGGTCAAGGAACAAGCCAGGATTTCGATAGACAATACACAATATTTTGGCAATGTTGGCAATTGTATTCATCAGCTATGTTGTTTTTTGCATGATGAAAACAACATCAACGCCCTTAACCACTGATTGTGATGAAATTAACACACACGCATTTTGTTGGCGAAAAAAGATGGCATGTAACCTAATTTAAAATGTCCTGCTGCTCCTTTAAATTTAGTTTCAAAGGAACAGGGAGCGCTGTTACAAGCACATCATTAAGCACCAGAAAGTCAGAGGAGTGTTAAACAGCAACTTACCAGATAAAAGGTAGGAGTTATGAACTTGATATAACAAGTTAAACAGACGTTCACAATATATTGATGCCGGCTACGTAATATATCGTTAGCTTCATTTAATTTGGCCCGGTGCCAACTTGGTGTCGATAATTTGAGTAAACTGAGCAATAGCATTAAGCTAACGTTATTATCGACACGTCTTTATGTGACTACTGGTTGCGTTTTTATATAAATTCATTGTAAAAGTAAAATCTGTCAAATGTGATTTGTTCACACCACCACAGCGAGCCTGCCACCGTTGCTCTTTTTGGTCAGGGACTTTTTAAATTACAACCTAGAAAGTGCTTTCACTGGATGTGCCTCACTTGTATTTCTCCTCCAGCTGCTGCCAGGTGTGTGTGTGCTATACTCTATACAAAATATATAATAAATCTTGACAAAAAAAAAGACAAAAATAATCCATAGGTTTGACTAAATTCATTTTGATTAACATTACTAACATTAACATTATCAACCAGCTGCCCAAGACTATATAAAGACTATTGGCCAAAACAATTGGTCGACTAAAACTAGGCTAAAATACTTTGAGAATAAAATGCCGTACTTTTCCGTCTAATAAAATGTGACTAAATAAAAAAAGATTACAAGTAAGGACATTAACAAGTTAATTACGCTAAAATAATTACAAAGAAAAGGAAATAATGCGTTAAAAAAATTAATGCATTTTAACACAGTTTGCATAGCAAACAACGCGGAACGTTTATCAGTCACCATGTGGTGGTTTAGGACAATTTTACTGACGCACACAGCTGCTGCAACAACAATGAAAGCCTCTGCTGGAAGGTGAATTTCTAAGGGTGTTCTTTAATGTCATTTGAGGTCAGGCGCTAAAGAAATAAAAGGTGACCGCTTTTCAGCCTGTGCGGCGTGGGGCAGGGGTGCGTCCCCTGATGCTCATCCTGCCTACCATCCCTACAGGAAAACTGAAGAAAAATTGTATTCTTTAGTTGCAGGCGGCCTGTGCTGCACAGAATGCGACGCAATGTGGTATGAATGGTCTAATCTGTTACGAAAACGGAGCTGAACCTTGCCTGCATCACACATGCACAGCTTTGTGGTTACATCTTCTTCCTTGATTTTTTTTTTTTATATATATAATTTTGACTGCGTTTTTTTGTATTATTTATTTTTTATAAATATACACCTGCACCAAGAGGGCCCGGTGGTTAATTGAAATCTTGTGTTTATTTGGTATTTAATGCAAATCTATATTGGAAACACTGATGAATTTCCCAGAACTGTAGACCACTGTCATCGGTTGAAAATGTGCTACAGATAGCGACTAAAATTCATTTACAGAAAATAAACATTAGTCCCACCCCTAATTACAAGTTGACTAAATATGATTAAAACTAATATGGGCATTTGACACAAGAATAAGACTAAATTGAAAAATAGCCAACTAAATCAACACTGCTGCACATTATTCTGTTTTGAAAGTGAACTATGAAAGCAGCGGAAGCATGGAAGCTGTCTTTTCAATCCCTGCTCCCTCCAAAATTCAACTTGACAAGCTAGCGTTGAGCAGTGGCGAGACCGTCGGGAGGATCGAGCTCGTGCTCGTTACAGCCCAGCGCTCACGGGGCGGCGTTTGTGCTTGCGGAAGCAGAAATGCTTCCCATCCGTATCACATGCACACACCTGGTTTTCATGAGGTTTGACACATTAAACGGCGTAAAAATTTATAGAATTTTGTCCATTAATGCGGGAAAGTTCACTGTGCAAGTGCAATCCATTTATCATGAGACAAATGCTTCAAAGAAATAATACAGGAACACTATCCGCTCAACATAAATCTGCATTAACAGATTTCTTTGGCCACTCAGGGATAGAGGAACATGCAGTGACATGTCATCACCTTTTAAGACGGCGTGTTGAATCGGTTAGCAAACAGCTGTTTATTTCCACATCAGACGACGTTATAATTCATCGGAGTCGTGTTTCTGTCCACCTGCTGAATGCAAGTCCATTATTCACTCTCCTTTAGCTCTGCTTTTGCTCTCGACCGACTCCCGGGGGAAATATCTGGTTAGCTGCTATAAATGCTTCACTAGGTTCACCAGTTCCGCGGCTAAGTGTGCGCGATTGACCTTTGAGTGTGGACCAGAACAGTGAAGTCGCAGCCGGACAGCTAAGCAACGAGCGCGAAGCTCGCTCTAAAGCTCCGTAAATCCGCGGGGGGAGCTTCTGGGTCGCTGATGATTCCCTGTAGGTTCATCACAGCACCAGTAGTTAAACAGCATCATCCGCATGTGAGTGTTTCCTCTGGCATTAAAAGGACAACGGGACCATTTTTTATTTCCCTCCGTGGTTAATTAGCTAGGTAGACCTCAATGCCTCCGTTCTGATTACCACTCTGGCTTACCTTGAAGTAGAAGATGATCTAATCACATCCCTATTATGCAGCACTGTATCGTCTTATAGCTTCTTCGCATTGCCATTCTGTTTCAACAAGCGACTCCACGGGCCTGTTTTCAAGCTGCCTCTCAGGGGGCGCTTTCCCCCTCACCTTTTTTGATATGTCGGCCATTAATTATGAATGAGACAGAGGTCTCTGAGGAAGCTGGGGGAGCAGTGATGGTATAAGGCCAAGGACAAGGGGGATTCACTAGGGATTGTGTACATTCTTGAAGAATATCTCCAGAATGCAATTGTGCTTTAGTGTGGAGATTTATGTATGTTTTACCTTAACTGTATAGTAAATTAAACGCGATCATTGATTTTTCGGTTCACTGGAACGTACAGTATGTAGTACAGATCTCCAGCTTCCATTCAAAGCGAAATACAGCATCCCTTTTTCCACTTTACTGCAATTGAGGATTGTCTGCTGCCGCATTTGGGACTGGTGCAATGACACACTTCATTGTACAGTACGGGTGCACAGCTGACAGAAAATGATTAATGCATAGGTCTATTTAAGAGTTTTTGTAATTACAGAGAGAATGGAGGCACCAAATCCACAAAGGGAATAAGCTTCGCTGTAGGACAGCTGTGATGAATTGAGAACTGAGCCTGTAACACATGTACTATAGAGACATTCTATAAGATTTTAATGATGTTTGACCTAGTATTTGAAAAAGCGTACTGCGTTATAAGTACAGCTTTGTTAAGGGGACGACCGTTGTGATTATATGAAAATAAAAGAGCATGATACTAGGAGTTTATGATAATATATTTCAGTTAGTCTTTTCATGTAATAGCGATAATACCCTTAGGATCTGGTTCTTTTCTATCAAATGACTTTCAGAACTGTCGAGTTGTAGCAGCTTAATTTGTTTGAGGTTTTACCATCAACTATTTTGAGTAAGCCAGCTCTTAGTGAAGTTAAAACCGTTTGTTGGCCTTTTTAGAAAATCTAAATCTGACATCCACAAATCGATATTACGATCCAAGGGATATTGTGGGATAAGTTTCCTCATCCCACAATATCATTGTCTCCCTGGACTGATACTCTGAAAGAAAAAATCTGCAATTCTGTAATAGAATACAATATAATCAACATGAAACAAAAGAACAAATAAATTTTTTAGTGCTATTCTTTTCTTATTAATATACTAAGGTTTGATGATATGATATTTGATTTTGCTTTCATAATATTTAGTGTACAAATTTGTTGCCAATGATGCTTTGCAGATTATTAATCGATGAGAGCTAAGGAAATATTCATGAGAACTTCACATTGTGAATAATAATCGGCTTTTTTTTCACTTTATCCACTTCAGTGAGGGAAAATGAATGACATATCCTAACCTATTCAGCCAGGAGCATGGCCAGGGGTGGCACAGGCTGGTGGACGAGTAAACCTGACATTCATTTATAGGGGCAATTTAAACAGGTATTAAGGGCCCAAAGTAATGTCTAGGCTGTAAGAAATATCCATGAGTAGAAGATCTTATTTTGGATTTGCTGTGGCGTGAAAAAAGGGACATTGATAGCAAAGAGAGACAAGACGGAGCAGCATAACCTCTCTCCTTCTCCTCTCACAGGCAGAGGGGTAATGTGTCTGGCACTCTTCACAATAATAGATTTAAAGATTAGCTGTGAGGATATTTTTATTCATCCGAATTGTTTGTACTTCAAAGAACGGGCTCTTATGAAATGTTACCCATGGTGCAATAAATCTTCTTGAGCTGTAGCCCTACCAGTGGGCAAGCTTTTTTGGT
Source organism: Lepturacanthus savala (assembly GCA_030544235.1). Lineage (NCBI taxonomy): Eukaryota > Metazoa > Chordata > Actinopteri > Scombriformes > Trichiuridae > Lepturacanthus > Lepturacanthus savala. The sequence continues at coordinate 11,112,846 of CM060470.1, read as the reverse complement.
TTTTTGGCTCTGCACCTGCCTCAGCGAGGATTTTGGCTCAGTTCTGCACCCTTTTCTTGACTTTTCCGACCGTGTAGAAGGCCTTGTGCGCATTGAGAAAAGCAATGTATAACCAGGTTTATCCAAATCATACCATATACACATTTGATGTTGTATGAGGATGTTTCTTTTATAAAGAGCTTTTCCTTGTTTAACCGTGGACATGGCCTAGTAAGCTGCAATCTACTACCATTTTAATCTATGTAATTATAAATTCAAATAGGAAATACCATAAATTACTAAATAATAGCCATTTTAATCATTAACAGATTAGGCGTTTATTTGAGACATGTCACATGTTCTTTCTAGAAGTTTTTTTTTTTAGACTCACCGTTTATTTGGAACCTTGCGGTTATTTATCAAAATTTACACATGCACCCAATGTTTAAGGGGGACTCAGGGGTTAATGAAACTCTGCTAATAGTTGGAAATTTATGGTAGCAATTTTTCTGATAATCATTTCAACTAATCGACAAACAGAAACCTCACTTTCTGCAGGAAAATTGCAAGATGCATTAAATATCATATAATCTAAGAATTTCCCACAGGATCACCTACACCCAGTAAAGATGGGTAACCTACTGTATGTGTCTGTGTATGTGTGTAAGTGTCCCTGTTTAATCCTACTGACCAGGGTTAAAATATTGTATTTTTGGATTTATTATTATTATTTTATAATCTATTTGATATTTTTTTATTACTTTTATTTCAGGGAGAAAAGAGAACTCATTTAGGTTAAATAAGCTTTTTTCCCCTTTTACTTCTCTTGTATACATCTTCCTATTCTGCTATAATGTCCGTTAGAGTATCTATGATTGAATACACTAGATTGACATGGGCCTCAGTACTTAATTTATTAAGCAATCCACCTATTGATCCTGGCGCAAATTATTTGTCAGTGTCATTATAAGCTTTTAGTGATTCCTATCACGGCAGTTTGCTTCCTCATGTTTAGTTCTATAAAAATGGTTGCACCATATTCCTCACAGTGAGGTATAAATATGCTGTATTTGGTAAATGTTATAGTACTGGTAATGGGTCAATACTCTGTATTACCCTGAGCTGAGCTTTCAGAATCTGAAAGATAAGATTAGAACTTTGAAGAAATATCTCACTGGACAAACTTCTCAGGCCTGCATTCACAGAAAAAAAACAAAAAACTGATAGGGCTTCAGTAATTAATTTGGTGCGATTAATAGTAGTTGCAGCAGAGAATCTGATGCAAGAATCGGTTAATTGAGGCAATAAAACTGCAGATAATACCACTGGAGAGAAAGAGCAATTATTAATCCTTACAGTGATTACTGATTTAGCAGAATTTAACATCAATAGGCAAAGCATTAAGAGGTCAAGATGGTGTAGCTAGCGCCCATTAAAACTTAATGTTGTTTTTTTTGTGTTGTATGCATTTGTCCTTCTGTTTTATCTGGCTATGCTTGCTTTTTATTTCGTCTCTGTGCTGTATACCCAGGTCTCTCTCGCACAAGATCGCAATACCTGATTTTCCACCAAGGTTGGTAGAAGTAAAATGAATTGCTATGTTTTACAGCAATCATGACAAAATGATCCCAAAATGAATACGTATAGATAATTACTAGTGCCACTGATCAGGTAATGTTCTTTGTTAACAGAACTACTTTTCCTTGACTAGGTCACGTGTAAAACATGTTGGTTGAGATCCAGAGTGAATCAAATGAGGAGTCAACTAGGGCTGCTTGAATATTAAAAACTAAAACATCTGATAAATGTTTCTTATAACTGTATTTTAAGAAGTTTTTCCTCATCTTGCCAAAGTGTGTGTGTATGTATGTGTATACTGTATATCAAGTATCGTTTCAGCTCGATGATATGATATTGGAGATCAGATCGTTTGACACGCAAATCGAAATCGCGACTAAAACTTAATTGCACCGCCTTAATGTCAATATATTCATTGTCAATATTGTAACAGATTGCTAAAATCTGTGACTTGCTTTCTGACATACAGTCGGATATACTCACACACAATAGGCACACACACACAAACAAAATGCCCCAGCAACCCATGCTGCTACCGCTTCACTTTAAATTGACTCCTGTGTTGCAGTGTTGAGTTTCCACCAATGATTACATGGTTGTTTGCAATTACCATCCTCCTTAAGGCGAGCCCACACAGTAAGCCTCTTAGCCTTTTGGCTCTTCCTGTACATCTGTTCCAATGTGATTCTTTCCTTGTGTTTTGCTCTCCCTTTATGCATTGTTTTTACTATAATTGTACACAGAGGTGCTCCCGGGTCTGAACGGTTCTCGTGGAGCTGAGCTGCTCCTCGCTGTTTTTGTTTCACCTGGTTAATTTTGCATTCGAACACACGTCTGACTCGTATGGTGAATCAGGAATCGTCCTGGTGCTCCTGATGGCTAGTTTGTGTCTGTGCAGGAGACATTAGAATATTTGATTTGTACAGCTTGATTAGTCCACGCTCCTTTGACACCATGACTTCTCACTTCTAATATACATGATGAAGATCAGGCAGACCGAAACATTGCGAGCTAAAAAAAAAAAAAAAATTCCAGCTGTAAGAGCAAAAGCGTGCATTGGAGTTTTTCCCTCATTTGTATTCGAGTTGTGCTTTCCTCTGATGCACCTGTCACATATTCAGTGTGCAGGGAAGTTTTTTTCAATTTATTGAGGACACTCGTGTGATGTGAGTGTGTGTCTGTGTGTATATGTGGCCTGGGGGCTTGTCAAAAGTCCTGGGGCATAGCTTTGTGTGTATTCAGGCCCCTCCCCTCCTTGTAATTCATTCATCACTTCTCTTTCATGTTACTGCAAATGCACTGGAATTCACTTGCAATGACTTTTTCCACGGGAAGACAGGATCTTAAAAAGTACACCATGTTGGTGAGGTGTGCGGCACTAACAGCGGGAAGTCGAGACCAGGGGCGATTTCAGGTCCACATTTAATTATTCACCACAGTGAGTAATTTAAAATTCTGTCTCTACAGTGAACAGCATTTATATGTAAGTTTATGTAACTTTACTTCAAGTATATTCATTGTTGAAGAGGTGAATGAAATGTAGAATCCGAATAGCAACTTAAAGGCCTTGTGGAATGAAGGTTAGAGAGTCTTTTGTGACTTATTTCACAGTCAAACAATTATTTGAGGTTAGATCAGTTATATGAGGGATTTAAAGGTCCCATATCTGCACTTTTCTGGGTTTTATTTCAAGTTTTGATCACCTAACATGAGATATTTGAGATTTAAAGTACAAAATATTCAATTCAATGGAGTTTCACACAGCTCTCTCAAGCACCTCGCTGGAGCTCCAGAAAGAACAGTAGTTTTTGGTCTGTTTCATAAAGATTCATGAGCCTCACTTCTGATTGGACATTATTGATGTCTTATGTCCCGTCGGGGCGAAGAGGATAAGTGAGTAAGTCTCTTTTGATTGGCTGATTTTCACTTGGAAGACTTGGGCAGGTGCTGGAAAACTCTACAGGCAGAGGGAGCCACTGCATGACATCGCAAAGTACAAAAAAGCCAAGAAACAGCAAAGTTTCTAAATGCAGGTTGTATGCATTTATGTTTTTCTCTGCATTTGATGCATTGGATAGTTTTTATGTAACCCCTAAACTGAATCTAGAGTAAAACAAAATACGAAAGTGGCTATTTGCATGATATAGGACCTTTTAATCAAATTCTCACATTTGATTGGACCAGGAGAAAGTGGGCTGAGCTTGGTATTTATATAACTTGGGCATAAATACTGATTTTCTCCTTTTTCTAATAATATGTTGATCAAATGAACTTTTATAAACTCGTTTTATGGAAAGAGAAAAAAAAAAAAACAGGGACTTTGATCAAAACTGATTATCTTTTTGGCATATACCTGGCAATACATGAATAATTAATACAAGGACAGAGGACCAAAACTGGGATAATGCATATTTTCATTTCATGGGAGCTTTAATACTGATATCAACAGAAAACAGACTTTAAAATGGTGAAAATAGAAAAAGCTAATGGAAGTGGCATTTTATTTTATGTTCATCCAAAATCATTACAATGGTTGAAAAGCACATCTATCATCTGGCCAACAGCTCAATTTTCCGTCAGTACAAAGACACTCTTCTGCTAATTGATCAGCGCCCTGTCTGCAAATGGATCATGTATAGAGATGTCTGCCGCCTGGTGTGTCACACTTCATTATTCAATATTAATTCTACAGTACAATACGCCGAGCAGGATCTGTTGACCCTGCACCACCTCAGGTTCAGCTTCTGAATGTACAAAAAGACCTTGAATTGGAGATGGTGGACACGTGATGGCGATGTGTGATGTTTGGCTTTGTTTGGAAAGAAGAAGTAAAAGAGTTTTTGATACAGAGCTACCTTGAGAATGAAGTTGATCTAACCATGCCAGATGCTTTCTCTCCCTGCCGGGATTCATTAAGTCACTCTATGGCTGTGAAGCAATGTGCTGCATTCAGGCACAGAGCAGGTGTCTTCGTGCAAATTGTTCACTCCACTGTTTCAAGGCCACAGTAGACATTGCTGCAGAGATGGATTTGGGCAGAGGGACACACTCCTAGAAAGTAAAACCAATATTGTTCCTTTAATCCTGCAGCCTGCAAAGACATGATAGCTGAACTACTTGAATCGTTCACACACCATCGCCCATTGACTGTCGAAAACTGGTCCAAGTTATCATGTGTAAGCTTGCATTAAGTTGCAGAAAAACATTTTTTTTTCAACTTTCTTTTCTTTCATCAACACTTCTGAAATGAATCAGGCTCGGCTTTCCGAGCTTGTTGGGGGATATCTGCACCTTCCTGACGGATCAAATGATTTCTAAAGCTCAAGGTTTTTCATCCCTGCAGCTAATGCTGCTGTTGTTGTTGTTGTACTGAGTCCTTGTTTTCCACATGTTCCATATCCCAAAGGCATGGGGCGCACATAAATTAACAATATCTACCTTGCAATGAGTCTACATTAATTCATACAGTGCTAATATTCATCGGTGTTTCTATTTTGGGCAAGTTCGTCTTTGGTTTGTACGCCTCTCACTTTGAAGATAAACTCCTCACTATAAAAATAGGATGTGACACAACTCGGATTCAAAAGAACCTTTTGAAAAAGATCCCAGGAATACAAATTAGTAAAGTCTTAGCTTCCCGTTTGTCAGTTTGGTTTTTTATTTACAGTAGGGTCAAATCTACTTAAGGTTCAGTTCAACCAATGTCAAATTCTCACTTGAGATAAAAAAATATTTTGCTCCATCTAGGAAAGGAACAGCTCACACAATAGCTTTTACGTCTTTCACCATGTCCAGACAACTAAACTGCAACAGTTAATATCTTTTACTGGAAACATAATGCTGACTAAATTACTTTTCTATCAACATAATGAGCATAGTGAGTCAGTAATTTTCTATACCTGCTTATTCCTCAGTAGGCTCTGCTGGAGCCAATCCTAGCACGTTACGGTGAGAGGCAGGGATACACCCCAGATGGTCGCCAGCCAATCGTGGGGCACACACACCATTCACTCACACATTCACACCTACAAGTAATTTAGAGTCACCAATTAACCTCAGCAGGTTTTTGAACTGTGGGAGGAAGCTGGAGTACCTGGTGAAAACCCACGCAGACACGGGGAGAACATGCAAACTCCACACAGAAAGGTCCCAGACCCGGGACCAAGGAGGTCTTGAACCTGCGACCTTCTTGCTGTGAGACAACAGTGCTAATCCCTGCGCCACCGTGTCACCCCATAATGAGCTTATGTTAATTAAAATATTTGGCAAGTTACAAAGAGTTTCCCCACATTTTCTAAATGTTACAAATCACTGATAAGCCACAAGCCAACAAGCTACCTTCAAATCAAGAAAACGGTCACCTTATATACTAATAAATATACAATAAGCATCATTTTATTTCTGTATTAATTATAAGATAGTTGTCTATTTCAGTCTATTTCAAATGTGGTGAGAGTTTTATAATACGTACATTAAACTACCCTGCACTTGGAAAAATGATGCTAAGGGGTACCCACTGCGTTGTAATAGTGATAGCATAGGGCATCACGAAACAGAGATATTTGATGTCTTGGGAATAAGAACTGACTATCATAGAAATACAACATTGCTAGGTTGATATTTCTCTTCTGGTACTGGCAATACTGCAAGGTCTTTGCATGAATTTCCATTAGAAAAGCTCCTTGTGTATTTTATACCAACCTTTTATGCAGCTGCTCAAATCTAATCTGGCTATCTGCCTTGTTTGGCCACCATAGTGCACAAAAGAGTGCACCAACATGCAAAGTAAAAAAACGCAACATGAGAAGAGTAAAGATGAGACCCTCGCTCTCAGAAAGCTATGCAAGATGCTCTCCACCAGCAGAAGGGATGTTTGAGGACATGTTGCAATAACAAGGAAATGCATGACATCTTTTGTCGAGTTGATTATCAACTTGTCAAACAAAAGCTGGGAGAATTTAGTCAAGGAGCAGAAGGAGCTGAAAACAAGCTTAGAATTCATTCAACTTGACAGCTTGAGGAAAGAATTCCCCCATGTTGACCACAGAAACGAGGCATTTGCATGATCAGGGAAGCTTTACGGATTGAGGTGCAACATGTGGAATACTTGGAGAGTCACTCGAGGGGGAACAATTTAACTTTCGAAGGGATTGAGATGAAACACGAATATGTCTCCATACTTACTGGAAAAAAAATCTCATTCCATTCTTTCCATACTGCTGCATCCTGTGAGACACACTGAGCTGCAGCAGCCTTCCGGCAAGCATCCAAAGAGCCTCTGTTTCATCCACTTCTGGATTCTAAATCCTAACTTTCTCCCGATGGTTGTGCCAGTACTCTACATGGCAGCTTGTATGTGTGCGTGTGTGTGTGTGCAAATGGGTAAATGACTAACAAGAAAAACATTTTAAAGCATTTAAAGTACATGCTACTATTATCTAAATTGTGCTTTTAATAGCACCATTGACAGAGCATTGAATTACTTGTCTATTGCACGTCCTCGTTTATTTACTAAATATCAACCAAGAAAAAAGAAAACACCCTAAATGTCAAGGACTTCAGCATACGAAATAGGACAGAGCTGCGATTTACAATTTCAGCATTACACAAAATTTGGGTCAGTTGCAAATCCGTTCTAAGCTGAGGATGATCTGGTAGCTGTTTGTCATACATCGTGCTACCAAAGTTGGACCCTTGGTTTGTGCAGAAATGAGAAAGCATTAACTCAGTAGCCAGCGACAGAAAAACACATTTAATGAGATGCCAGATTCAGCATAATAATTAGAAGCAGCTTTGAAAGAATTGACAGGCTCCGCTAACTTCATGTGGCAGGTTTATATATGCTATATATATATGCTATATATGATATATATATATATATATATATATGCTATATATGATATATATATATATATATATATATATGCTATATATATGATATATATATGCTATATATATGATATATATATGATATATATATATATATGCTATATATATGATATATATATATGATATATATATATGATATATATATATGATATATATATATGATATATATATATGATATATATATATGATATATATATATGATATATATATATGATATATATATATATGATATATATATGATATATATATATATATATATATATATATATATATATATATATATATATATATATATATATATATATATATATATATATATATATATATATATATATATATATATATATATATAGCTGCCCCTGCATTACACTTATCTTGAATGCTGGACACAATCAAGTTATAATTATCTTTAAATGACACCAGAGTTACATGTTGTAAAACACACATGTAAACACAGGTCATAGAGAAATTTAACTGTAGAGTCCCAAAAGGGTATTGAGGTTTGAGCTACATGATAATATACCAAGTTGAGGAGTGTGGGAAGCTTATTAACTGTGAATTATTTAAATTTCGCATAAGTGGTAGGTTGAGGCATACATTAAATAATAGGGGCAATTACATATAGATCACAAATCCACCCCCCCACCCCACCTAGTATTATAAATTATACATGTTTCTATTCCTTATGGGAGTCTCCGAGTGAACGTGACAAACTGGAGGATCAAAGAGATTGGGGATCATGCCGAGATCAAAACTGACGTGGTTGGGCTGAAGTGAGCTTCCTGTTGGATTTAATTCATGACAAGCCCACGAAAACCCATCAAAGCTACTGCATAGGAGAAACAAGAAGTTGTTTCCAGCTTTGTGCTTACTTGACAATGAACACAAAATGTCGAGTGAATGGATTAAAATAAAGTAATTGCTAAATCCACTGTTTTTTTAAGTTACAGTTTACTATTTACAACGTTAATACATTTGACAAGTAGAAAAACAGGGTGTCTGCGGGTCCTTAAAATGGTGGGGGTTTTTTTTTAGAAATTTTAAGCCTTGGGTGTGCTCATGTATATTTTAGTTCACCTGAGAAGGGAGTCTCTGGTGAGAAAAATGTCCAGCACCATTTCTTCAAATCCATTGTACTGTCTGACTCAAGTGTACCCACACCATATGCATATGATGGAATTGGTATTCCTCCCCAACACTCACCGGGACACTTTTCCAGGCAGTGTCAGATTCAGCTTCCAGGAACTCCACTGAAATCCTGTCCTGGTCCCCTGGGTCCTCAAAGGAACGACGCTGATTGTATCTGGGCAACAACATTAGTTTGAATTAAAAAAAAAAAAAAACATATTCAAGTTAATTTCTTTAAATAAAACCTCCATATATATATATAATCACTTCCTTTGTGACTTACCATAGGCGCCATATGGTCCAGGAGAGACCCAATGGCTTCCTCTCATAGACATAGACATGTAGATGCTGCATACAGGCTTGCCAGATGCGTCAATGCGGCCGCCATCTTAGGCAGGGGTTGGCCAGATCTGGTCAGACCAGGACTACCCAATCATGCACCTGGAGAGTCACCATCCTGCCTGTTTCAGGAATCTCCCTACTTTAATACATCTGATTCTAATTATTACCTCGTTATGCGTCATGCGGGAGCGTGTCAAGGCCTTGTTAATAATTAGAATCAGGTGTATTGGAGTGGGGAGAAGCTAAATGTTACTAAGCTAAATTTTGGTTTAATATTTATATGATTTGTGATGAGGAATATGCTGTGAATGTGTCATGAATGCTGTGAATATCATTTATCAGTGTAAAGGAAAAGGACCTCTGCAGGAAATGTGTTTCTGCCTATTAGACATAAGGGGAAGAGAGGGGGAGATGTTTTTTTTGTTAGTCGGGAAACGGTTCAAAGAATCAAAAGGAATATGTGGGAATTGGTGCGAATGTCCCTGAATTTAAAATAGCGGCAGTCATTACTGAGTTACAGGGGGTCAAAGAGGTCAGAACTAATAGGGTGGTGGATTCAATATCTATTACTAGTATTTTAGAAAATATGCAATCAACAAAAACAGTGAGAAGAGATTTAATCATTGAACTCTACAATAATGCACTAAGACCTCTTAGAGGTGGTATTGATGTACAGTTCCCTTGGATACAAGCACATGAGGGGTTGAAAGGGAATGAGTGTACTGATAAACTCGCAGAAAGGAAATAACGGTACAGATTGGAAAAAGAGATGTTTAAGAGAAAAGGAATGGAGATATGGCAGAAAAGGTAGAAAGGAGATCAGAAAGGAAGGGGGTATTATAAAATACAAAACTCTTTCATGACAAAGCACTTTAAAGAAAGGAACAGAGGGGAGAGAATAATCATGAATCATCAAGATTCAGACTGGATCATATTAGATGTCACTTTGTTTATACTGGGGGAGAAGTTTTAAAGTACAGCAGCAACGCTGCACATTACTTTTTTGGTCTTGTTCTCTGGAGGGAACCTGAGGCTGTTGTTGCAGCTCCTCAGACTTTCTTTTATACATTTTTTTTCATGACCCACCTCACAGGATGAACTAAATGGAGAGATACGTGGATAACATAACACAGTATTTCATTTCAACTGAAAATGAGTAAAGCTGTTACACTAAATGTCCCGTATTAAGCACATAAAACCCCATATTATGCAACTTTCTAATAGGATGACTGCTATTCAAACACTGAATACAACGTTAATTGCAACAACTTGCTATTTAAAACCACTTGCAAATTCTGTTCCTGACATCATCATCATCACTCACCACCTGACGGTCTTCCTCTATTTCAAAAAAACGTAGAATATGCAAATGTACTACGCCTGTTCCTTTCTCCCTGCAAGCCTGTAATTGTTAGCTAAAGAAAATTTTGATATAACATTATAACACCTGCTGAATAAATCTAATATTTCCACCCTTACATGAGGAAAGTAAGGTGGAAGTGGTTGCATTACTGTTTTCCATAACAGCTGAGATCCTTCCTTAACATAAAGTGACATTAAAACTAACAGTTAGCACTGGCTATTTATTGATTAGCCAACTATGTCATGCCAATGGTTAATGATACTATCAATCATCGTTCTGCAACAGAAAAATAATAATAATTGCTACTATTATTATTACTACAATGGGCTTTGCTATTCAGTTAAATTAAGACATAATACCAACTAGTTCCTCAATGGACGACGCCATTTGCATTTGCCTATACTGCCTATGCCAAGGGCTGTGAGTGTGAGTGTGCAGCACTGCTCAAGAGCAGTGGAAGGGAGACCAGAAAGACTTTCTGAATGCTGGAGTAACTGTCGGGATTGCATTGACCAGGTCAAGCACAGAGGAGGCTTCTAAACTTTTTCCCAGCTTTCTTTAAAAGCATCCACTCTCTTAAAGTGGTGTTTCTGTCAACACACATGCTGGCCTGTTATTTCTCAAGGTGTGTTAGCGGCGTGTTGTGTTGTCAAAAAAAAAAAAATAAATAAGTGTCGAAGTTTTATATTTCCGAAGGGATTCATACTTTCTTTCAAACATGTAATGTCTAGGATAGAGGACTGTAAGATGTAGCCACTCATGTCCTGTTTCATATCCCATTTGGGCAGGATGCCTTGAACCCCACTAGAAAGAGCCATAATCCGGAGGTAATCTCTTGATGACTTTCCAGTAAGCAGGGAAGTAAAAGTGCATCCCAAAACTCCCAAAAGTATCCTTTTCTGGAAGGTATGAATGCATTGGGTACACAGACCTCCAATCTGTGACCATTTTGTATTGAACCGTGAGTTCCAATTAAGCAGAAGGACAGACAGGTTAAGATAAACAAGATCCATCCAGATATTTTGCCTTTGCCCCAGGCCCTTTAGAGGTCCTATGCCCTTGGGCAATTGTCCTGTTGACAGTATGGTTACTAGTCTATCTGTCTACATTTGTTCACCCTCGCAATCTTCTCTGTTTCTCTTCTACCCCGTAACTCTGAGAAAACATCTTTAATGAACAAAAGGGGAACAAATGAAGTGGAAGCGCCATCTAAAGACAGCCACAGTATAAAACTAAGATAGAAATGATGTCAATGGTGGATTTAAAGTGACAACACTCTGCTAGACCTTATTTTAGAGAAACAAACGTCTCATTTTGTTAGAGCAGGGGTTTTTTTCCCCCAATGGGAGTTAGATTAAAGACAATAGAACCAATAGTGAATGAATGGTATCTGTTAACACTGCTTCCAAAATGTATTTGGTTGGCTATTAATGATCAAAAAAGGTGATCGGGAGTGTGGCATGGTGTGTGATCAGGTTGGAGCCTGCAGGGGGGAGAGAGACTACAACTTGTCTGAAACTGGCAGCTACCCGCCTATGTAGTAGGCAAAAATGAGGAATCCACTATCTCAAATGTCCAAATACCTCAGTAGACTTTCAGTAGTTAGCAGTTTGCAAGCGAACCGCACTACACTAGCCGAAAAGTCACAGGGAGAAGTTAGCCTTGTACTGGCTAACTTCCTACATAGAAGAAGTTAGCTACTGTGGATGTTGCCCTGGTTCACCTGGAACTTGCAATGGATCCTGTCACCTCATCCTCCATATACACTACAATTCAATTTATTTATTTTCTTCTATTTAATGTCATACTCAACTTTTGCTGTTTGATTGTGTGACAAAGTGGGTGAGACTCCCCATTCGTCCCCTTTATACTTTATATTTATTTAAAAACATACAGTCAATGTTAAGTTATATAGGTTTATTGGTTTAGGTTACCTGTTATCTTCTCTTTCAAAACAGTTCAATTATTTTTTCTCATACTTACCAACCGGTCCCTGGCCAAGAGGAGGAAAAGTGTTTGACTACCTGCATTTGTACCCTTGAAGGCATCATCAGACCCTGATTGGACGATACCAATAGCGGGGGGATGAAGAAGTAACTTAAGTTGGTTATGTTTATTGTTTTGAGATTTTTTTTTAATTTTTTTCTTTCAGGATAGAGGGTTCAGTTTCAAACAATGATAACGTAACAATGATACTTGTAGAAATTAATAACTATTATTTTATTATTTGCAGAAAATTGAATCTCCCCTGCTTTATGGAGGAGTCCAGGTGTCTTCCTGTTATTAGCTCCCAGCAGGCAGGAGAAAGAGGGTGGATCAGTTGAGTATTTGTCCTCAGAGTGTGCTTTAGATTATTTTGTTTCACTTGAGTTTGATTATTTTAAGTTGAGTTACCTGTTTTTTTTTTTTTGTAAATACCTTGTTTTGGAATTTTTTTTTTTGGTGGCACCTATAAAAAATAATTCACTCTTCACTCTATTGCACCCCTGTCTGTCCTGGAAGAGAGATCCCTCCTCTGTTACTCTAACTGAGGTTTCTTCAATTTTTATTTCCCTGTTGAAGTTTTGTGCAATGTGAGGGTCTAAGAGCAGGGGATGCTTGACTTGGCATTCGGGACGCAGCCTTAATGTGGGGATTGGCTCACAGGTGGGGGCGTGTGAGTGAGAGAGACTTTGTTACAGGGGTTACAGTGAGATTCAAGTATTTATTAAATAATAAAGGTATTAATTAAATCACCCGAAATCCTTTCACTCTAGTTCACAAATATGTTTGTCGTGGTAAATAGATGATCTTCACTTATTTTGTTCATGTCGAACTGAGAATAAAACAGATAACTACAATCTGAACTTTAAGAAGAAAAACATCAACTATGAGTATTTTTTCAGAACTTTTCTTTTTTTGTATGATATATCTAAAGAGGGGGGAAAAAAGCTCCTTTCATGTGAAAAAGGTGACAGCTCCATTTACTTTATTTATCCACACAGAAATGTCTCCCATGACATCTTCTCTTCCAAAGACTCATCATTAAACTCTATTTATGCCGGCATCAAAGCAACGCTTTCTTTGATTTATATGCAGTATATTATTTTGCAAAGGTAGAGGTAAAAGGGCTTCATAATTTTTTTTTTTTTGTGGTGTCTTTTCTCAGGAAGATCACAGGATTACATTTCCCTATTGAAGGCAAGATTTCCCTCACTCGTTACAAATACAGTTATTGGTGTCTGCTCCCCACATCTCATTATTTGATTGGTGGTTCCAATTAACTTGTGATAAAAAAAAAAAAAAACAGCAGAGTTTTTTTTTTCTCTCTCCCTCTCTGAAACGCACACAGAGACGAGCACAAAATTAACCGCAACAGCGGTATTATATAAAGAATTAGGAACACCATGAGACATTATGAATTCAATCAATGCTGTAGACTGTGAGGCTGGTTCCCAAACCCTGAGATACAACAGAGAAGCAAATTAACTCTGTATATATATATATATATATATATATATATATATAGAGAGAGAGAGAGAGAGAGAGAGAGAGAGAGAGAGAGGGGGGGGGGCTGTTTATATGTATAATGCTAATGCTAATTGCTAATCTCACACAGTTACATTTAAATTCCATTTGGTTTACAGAGTAAACATGAATGAATAAATGAGAAGAGAAGAACATCCAAGGGTCTCCTAATTCCTTCCATGCAGTGTGTGGAGCGAGACGCTGCTCATGGCCATGTTTAATTCATTCCTCAGATCCATTCCATTAGCCTTTATCATAATATGCTCTCAACATATTTGAATTATTGAGGCTATGACAAGACCATCAAGGTACAATATATTTGATGGCAATTTGTCATACATGTATTTTTCAGCTCTGGTATGAGATAAATGGTTTATAATTGGTGCAGGAAACGATTGGAAGACAGGAGATAAAGACATGTAGAACTGGACAAATGTAACAAAACATGTTGGAATGTTGGAAATGGAATAAAACAGAACATAAAGTGGAGAATCGCAAATCCCTGTGCAAGCTAACATATACAAAACTAGCCCCAAATTTGATTTAATATAAGCAACAGAAACATCAGAAGATAAAAAAAGTATACAGTATTTAAACCCGTAAAGCTTTTCCATTTTAAATGGGGTTTGTCATCATAAAGTTCATCTCCACTCATTACTTTCCTTCTCTGCTTTGATCTTTGCTTTCATCACATCACATCTCCAACCAGCGAAATAGCATACTTTATGGTACATCATCCAAAGTTGTTCAGCTTTTTGGTAGACGGGCCTCCAGATTGTGATCAATTTTGAGAAAATTGTGAATGCATCTTAAAGGTCCCATATCATGCAAATAGACACTTTCATGTACTCTACTTACTTACTCTAGATAAGGTCTAGGGGTTATATAAAAACTCTGCCATTCATCAAAGACTCTGAAAAAAAATGACAAATGGGCACAGCCGGGATTTAGAACCTTTCATGGCTCGTCTGTACTTGCCTTTTGGTGTCACGCAGTAGCTCCTTAGCCTGCAGAGGCTACCAGCGAGACCCACCTGCCCCCACTGTTAAAAGCACTTTTTTCAGTCTTCCAAGTGAAAATCAGCCTATCAGTAGAGAGGCTCATGAATATTTATGAGACAAACCAAAAACAACCTGCAACATCCAGCAAGGTGCCTGAGAGAGAGAGAGAGTACTGTTAAATTAACAGTTGCAACTTTAAATTGCAAATATGTCCTGTTAGGGGTATCAAAACTTAAAAAAAAAACGAAAAACTGACTAGCAATTGGTGTTAATCTGTGTAGGTTTTAGTGTTGATCTAATGATGGCTGTTTTGGGAGGATTTTATTCGTATTCCTGCTTTTATATTCCTGCTATTAACTGCTGGCTGCAAGTCAATTTGCTCCTTTGTTACACGAATTTGCCCCTTTGTTACTGCTTTTTGTGAATTTGTTCTCAATCTGAATGTAAAGCAAGATCTAACCAGATATTTTGTTTTTTTCCCCTTGGCCTTTT
Organism: Lepturacanthus savala; assembly: GCA_030544235.1. Taxonomy (NCBI): domain Eukaryota; kingdom Metazoa; phylum Chordata; class Actinopteri; order Scombriformes; family Trichiuridae; genus Lepturacanthus; species Lepturacanthus savala. The sequence continues at coordinate 11,097,567 of CM060470.1, read as the reverse complement.
AGAGGTCCTGGGCCCCTGGGCAATAGATGTTCTGACTTTATAGTTAATCCAGCCTTGTGTATAGTGCATCTGTCTACATTTGTTCACCCCTCCTTCCCTTCTCCTTGTTTCTCTTCTACCCTGTCACTTTTGAGAAAACATCTTTAATGAACAAAAGCAGAACAAATGGAGTAGAAGCCTTAAACCGTCTAAGGGAACAATAGCCACGGCGAATAATCAAGATTGAAGTTACCTCACCGGTGGATGTAAAGTGGCAACACGCTGCTTAACTTGATTTCACACAAACAAACCTCTCATTTTATTAGAGCAGGCTAGCTTTTTTTTTCTTTTTTCCCCACTGGGTTCAGAACTCTGCTGATCACCTACTCACCTACAGTTAAATCTTTGAAATTACATCAACTCCTGGAATTAAAAAAAAAATCCCCAAATCCTGAATATGCAAATATTGTAAATTTCCTGCTGGACGCAAAATGTCTCTGGAAGGTGTATGTGTGCACTGGAGGCTTCAGGTTTCCACATTATAATTAGCTTTGAGTTAAAATGTGATTTCAATGAATACAGAGGAAATTTCCTCCTTCAGCAGCTGAATGTGAACATAAACTCTGCACATATATATCAGAGAAGCTCATTTAAAACCCAAAACTGCTACTGCTGCGAAATGCTGCTTGCAAGTGGTGACTTTAATTATTGCAGAATCACCAGCATGAGGTGGGTTTATGCATATTTAAATGTCATGGAAATCATGATTCACAAAAATTGTTATTAGACTAATTTATTAACATGACAACCAAGTTCCCTATGAGATATCTGGCAACCTTAGATTTCTCTAAACCAGGGGCGGGCAACCCTGATCCTGGAGGGTGGTGTGGATGCAGATTTTTGTTTCCACCTGATCCTACTAATCAACCACTAGAACCCTTGCTAATGACTTTAATATGTAGAAGCAGGTGTGTTACTGCTTGGTTGGAACACAAACCTGCAATGGCCAGGAGTGCCCACCCTTGGTCTAAATGTAGAAATTGTGGTGCTTGGAGAAGGTTTTTAAAGTTGTGTAATAGGTCCAGTTCTCTGTTGTGTCATTTGAAAAGGGTTCCTGATGCTGACAGAAAGCATTTCATGTGGATCGAGTTTTCAAGTGAAGAAAGGCTTTGACAGAACTTGTACTTTGAGTTTTCCTTTCACAGCAGGGCCATCTCTACAGGCACACACTGGACTTGTCATGTTGAAGCCCTGGGGCTGTATTCACAAAGCATCTAAACCTAAAAAAAAAAGCCCCACACTTGCTGGTTTAGGAGTAATTATTAAGACAAAAGGGGCATCACTGTAAGGCAAAGGCAAGATTACGATTGTTACAAGGTGTTATAAGGGCTTAAGCACCGAGTGGTGTGAAGCTATGTTGTTAATGTAATGATTATTGTTACTTTTACGAATGGATTGCATGTTTAAGGGTCTAAACATGCATGCAATCTCATAAAACTTTGGAGGCATTCACCATGAAATACATCTGATCCATATCTTTTCAGAATCAACCAATCCACCTTTAACTTTGCCATAAATGACAAAACATATGAAAAATCCTCTGAAACAGGAAGCTTTTGTATCTCCAATAAATGTTTTCCAATCTGCCCAAATCATGGTTTCCGCCTACTGACACAGGAAGTGACAGGTGAGGGCCCTTCATTGGGATGATTTATTGGAGTGATTATGTGGTGATATTTAAATTAAACTTAAATGAATTGTGTTAATTCAAAGATCCCATGTCATACAAAGCTTTCATGTTTTATATTTAACTCTAGATAAGGGATCTAAGGGTTATATATTTATATATGTAAAAAAATCCCTTATGCATCAAACACTCAGAAAAAAGCTGCACACAGCCTTGGATTTAGAAACTGTCGTTTCACGGCTCATTTATACTTCCCTGACTTTCTGATTTCACCGGGTAGCTCCCAGCTGTACCCTCACTGTCACAGCTACCGGTCTGATGGCCCCACCATCCCACCCACCTACCCCACTGTTTACAGCCCTCCGAGCAAAAATCTGCCAATCAGAAGAGACGCCTATGAATATTTATGAGACAGACAATAAAACAACCTGTGCTTTCAAGAGTTCCGGAGCTTTGAGACAGAGATGTAAAACTGCAGAGTTTAATTTTGGTATATACATAATGGTAGGGGGTATAAAAACTTCAAATAAAAAAAAACAGAAAAATGCATGACATGGGATCTTTAAATTAATTAAAAATAGAGTGTAATTTGCCATATAGAGGTTTATTTAGGATCCATGACGTCAGTTACGTCAGTTACCGTGCGTCGTCAAGTGGGGGCAGCAACACATCCGCTGATCTACTGCAGTCACACGGAAGGAGAAGAAGAAGAAGAAGAAGAAGAAGAGGGTTCAGCTCGACATCATCATGCCTGCAGCTGTGATTATGGAGGAAAATTCTGATAAACAATTGGAGCAGTGTGAAGCTCAGGAGCTTGAGGTAAGCACTAGATAGATTATTGCACGTGCCAACATTAAACACTGCCTCAGACTCTGCACGTGTAATCATAATGTCACATTCATGATACCTAATTAGCTCGCAGCTAGCTCAGGCTAACGTTAGTATAGAGCTTAATGCTAGCTATTAGCACAACTCTAGATTGTTCACTAACAAACACCGTTGTATCTATTTAACACTACAGGTTGACGTTAGATATCAAAGCGTTAGTGGCAGATTCACCGACATTGTCCGTTTTCGTTTCTTGGGTTAGCAGAAAGTTCGTAGCTAGCTACCTAGCGAGTAAGCTCTTCGTTGTATTGGTAAACACAGCCAGTGGAGTACTCAGACCCGTTATTTCAGTAAAAGTACCAATACTGCAATGTACAAATACTGCACTACAAGAAGAAGTCCCGCATACAATATTTACCCAAGTGTTGTCAGCTAATTGTACTAAAAAGTAAAAGTATGAAAGTAAAATTAGTAAGTAAAATACTAGTTTCGTACTAATACTATATGAAATCATTAGGGAAGAAAGGGGGGGAAAAACAAAAGAATCTAATCTTTTTTTAAATATAGGATCATTGGAACATTAATTGGAATGAAATCATCAGATAGGTTTAGTACAGTACTTGTAAATGTACTTAGTTACTTTGCTTTACTTGTTTTTTTTATCAGATCTCTATTTATTTTCAACAGGCTCCAGGGGGCATTGCAACACCTCAAGTCTATGCTCAATTGTTGGCACTCTATTTACTACATAATGATATGTAAGTTAATTCTATTTTTGCTTCATGTCGCTGATATGCTTTTCCCGGTGTGGGCTTTTAAATGTTGTCTCAAAATCAAATAGAAGTCGGGTATATTTATTCCAAATGAACTTGGCCAACATCGGGATGCTATTTTTCCTTCTATGACTTTGTGTGTGTTGTGTCTTTGTGACACGTTCACTGTAACGGTTGAACATTTCCAGTATCACTCTAAGAACCAACATGTTGTTGTTGTACCTGTAGTGTACAGCAAGGTCGCATCTATATTAAATGTCTAACATCATAATTCACACTCTAATAGGGGAGTAACAGTACACCAAATTCATTGTTTGGTATGCACCTTACAGAAGGGTAGAAAATAACATTTTACTCCATTACAGTTAAGTTAAGTAAGTTAATTGTGAAACATAGAACCAAGGAAGTCACAAAGATCCATGATACATACATATACTGTTATTCCCCCTAATATTAATTCCTGGAGTTTCAAGAAGAGTAATAACCTGAGTTACATCACTCAGCAGGAACAATTATGTTTAAATAAATTACTTAACAATTAATGCATTTGGTTTGGATTTGAATTGCTTACATGAAATATGTGCGTACATGTAAATTGTGTGTTACCTAACTTGTGTTAATTTTGGTTAAACAGGAATAATGCCAGATATCTATGGAAGAGGATTCCCCAAGCAATAAAAACAGTAAGCGAGTTAAACCTCACATCCATCTCAGTATTATAGTTTCAGATTTATAAGTACTGTTCTCACTAATGTTCAACTGGTAAAATACAAATTGGAATCTTTTCTGAAAGCATACAGAAGAGTCTGAAAAATACACAAATGTGGATGTTTGACTATCAATTCATTGGTCACCTGGGATCAGCAGAAAAAAAACGTGACCACAGTTTTGTCATTTCATCACCTTTTTAACATAAAACAGCTATGGAGCATCGTTATCATTCATTTGAAGTCATTTTTCTTGTCACCTATCATATGTAAGGCTAATATTAAAACATTATAAGCCCAGTTTGTGCCTCCCATGTTTTATTAAATGTCATGGTCTTATGTCAGTTATTGTAAATGATAAATAAGTGGAAATATTTGAAAAAAAAACAGAAGGTAGTTTAAAGAAACATTGTTTTGAAGGCATTTTCAAAATCCCTGAAGACCTGTTCTCCAAGATGTGACTATGTATATAGTAACTGGATAGCAAGTGGGCTGCCATCTTTGTATTGATTCAGAAACAGTGGTGCAACATGACAAATATAAGCAAAAACAAATATATTACAAAATATTTCTAAATTCTCACTGGTACACAGATACTCTCCTCCGATACCTCAGACAAGCATATTGTGACTTTCCATTAGTCTCTCGGGTGTAGTGTGCAAAGAAAGCTATGCAGGTGCAAGATATTACCACCAGGTGGCCCCAAACGATAGTGCCTGGAGGTTGATAGTGCCTGAAGGTCCATTTACCCCAATATTACAACCAACAAGAATTTTAAAGTAATTCAGGAAACAAGATTTACTCTGTATCATTGCCAAAATCGAATCATCTGTTCATAGTATTATTCCCAACATTCACAAAAAATCTGGCAGAAACCTTTTTGACAGGCAGGCAGGCAGACACCAACTAAAACAAAGCCTCCTTGGCAGAGGAAATAACAAGCTGCATGAGCGGAGAGAAATGATGAAGCCAACTAAAGATGAGAATCTTAAAATGGTATTTTAATATGGGTGAACTATGAGTAAATATTGGAAAAATATCTATGGTCTAAGTGTTTGGATGTGATGGCCACCCAAGTATTCGGCTATGACTACATTGTCAATGAAGCCTACAGAAAGATTTTTAAAAGCTTGTCTTCTCATTAATATCTAGGCCAACCCTGAATTAGCAGCTGTTTGGGCTGTTGGCCAGCGCATTTGGCAGAGGGACTTTCCAGGGATCTACACAGCCATCGCAGCTTACCAGTGGTCAGAGAATATCCTTCCAGTCATGGAGGCCCTACGAGGTAACCAAACAAAATCATGCCCACGTGTGTATGTCCATAACATGTTTTTCTTTTCCCCTCCTGAGTGCTAGCATCATTTTTTAAATTGTTCCCAATAAGAAAAGTGTTGGGCCACCTAGACAGAAAGTGCTGCATCCTGTGACTTTTCTTCTTTTTTTGTGGGGCTCTAAGTGTTTCTGTTTGAAATTTCTGAACTGGTCACCCTTGTAAAAAAGTAGGAGAAGCTTGACCTGGTTGACTTGATACACTCCCACGCATGGGAGTGTATCAGAAGAAATCTCCTAGATATTGTTTTCATAGAAACAACACTTACTTGACCATTCTGTCATTACTCTACTTTCTTTTAGATAGTACTCCCAGAACATTTATATGCTTAACCCTTTCTACCCTGAGAAAATGGAAATTGTAGAGAAATTCCCTGTAGAGTCATTTATTTGACTCATTTTTTTTTCAAAAGTAAAGATCATCATACAAAAAGTAGACAGGAAAATAAATAAATAAAACATAATAGTTATAATTACTTAATAACTTATTAAATACCAACCCTTCTACATCAGTCACTGATAAGGGATTAGACACATTTTTGCTAATGATTATTAGTGAAATAATTAAATGGACAATATAATAGAATATATACAATTTGGGCATTTACATTTCTCCTGCATTATCTAGAATCGGCAAGTAATCAGCAGGGGGCACCAGATGAACACAGATTTTGATGTGATGTAACTCAGCTGAAGGAAAATAAAATATGTTGGGAAAACACAGGGAGAAATGTTTACTGTTTATAACCTCATGTCCAGCAGTATGACATATCGCCATCATGAAGGTTAGTTCAGGTAGTTACAGCCCAGTTGTATGAGTGAGATAATCAGTTTACACACACTTACACTATCTAAATAATTCCAATGTCTCTTGATTTCATGCATCAAAATTAACTTACATCTAAGGGTAGTTTTAAAGAAAAAAAACTTCTTATGAAATTACTGCACTAGTTCACGTAATTGTTGGGGCATTTGTGTCATGTGGTTCACTTGTGCAAGAGTTTAAGAATAGCTTATACCTCATGTTTACGATATATCATGTTGATCGAGCATTGGATGCTGACGTACAGGATGTCATGAGACACTGGGACAACCAGTGTCTCACCAGTTATTTGTTTGGCAGATCCAAATGTAAATATACTAAAATGTATTGTTTCAAAGTTAATAAACTAGCACATTCATCCATAAAGAACTATTGTATATGACAACAGCATGTGAATTGGAATTTACTGTTTATACTCCTTCCATTGATTAAGCTGAGATTTTGCTGTAGGTTACCATTAATATTACATCCACAAAGAAGCAAAGAAAAGTGATTGCTCGCATTTGAAAAGCATTGGTATGTAGTGCTATTTTTTGCTAGTAGTTGAATCCATAAAAAAGTAAATGATTATCAAAATTTTCATTTCTTTAACATTCTTTAACATTTGAATATCATTGGTTAATTGAAATTTAGGTGGTTATCTTGAGTACATTAAAATTAAATTTAAAAAAAGGTTATATAAACGGCAAACTGCAAATGTCCACTACTGAAAGACATAAACAAAACAACAAAGTCACAGGATGTTGACATTGACTTGTTTACCCATTGGATTGAGCTGCTTTTCTCAGGTAGGGTTCCTCAAAGTTCCAGTCACATGGGCTCTGTTTGACTCTGCTCCATCTGACTTCTGTCACTTTTAGAAGGGGCACAGGGCCCATGTGACACATGCAGCACTGGGAGGTGGAGGCGAATTCTGTGAAAAGATCCCAGGCCAGCAAGCAGGCAGGAATGTGTGCTCTAGTTGGTCAAAAGGATCGGGTGTCACCAGCTGTGAGGCTGGTATAAAGGACAGGGCTGCTAGCTCTCAGCCAGAATAGATATCCGCATTTCACAAGCAACAGAACATTGAAGAGTGAACTTCTCTCGTAGTGGTAATTAGGAAACATTCTGGTCTAGCCACAGGCCAAGACGTTTTTCATTATGGACGTCCAGAGGACAGGATCTATGGTTCGACCCCCAAGCCCCATGGATAGCCTTGAGAAGCAGCTGAGCTGCCCCATCTGCCTGGAGATGTTCACCAAACCTGTGGTCATCCTACCCTGCCAACACAACTTGTGCCGCACTTGTGCCAGTGACCTGTATGACTCGCGCAACCCATACCGATTTTCTGGTGGCGTGTTCCGCTGCCCCACATGCCGGTTTGAGGTTGTGCTTGACCGTCACGGCGTGCACGGGCTCCAGCGCAACCTGTTGGTTGAAAATATCATCGACCTCTATAAGCAGCAGCAAGAAGGCAGCAACAATGGAAGCACAGAAACCTCCCTGAAGCCTAAAGAATCCAAGGAGCCGATGTGCCTGGAACACGAAGACGAGAGAATCAACATCTATTGCACTACCTGCCAGGTACCCACTTGCTCCATGTGCAAAGTGTTTGGGCAGCACAAGGACTGCGAGGTGGCACCTCTAGCAAGTGTTTACGAAGCCCAGAAGAGTGAACTGAGTAATGCTATTGATACCCTGGTGGCCAGCAACGGGCGCTTGCAGGCTTTGCTCAATCAGATGGAAGACGCCTGCCGTGCTGTACAGGAGAACGCTCAGTGTGTTAAACAAGGCCTAGCTGAACGCTTTGACCTATTATACGCTGTCCTGGAAGAGCGCAAAACTGTACTACTGGAGCAGATTGCTAAAGAGCAAGATGAAAAGGTGGCCACTCTGCGGGCGCTGGCTCAACGCTACAGCGAGCGACTGCAGGCAAGTTCAGAGCTGACGGATTCGGCTGTGAGGGCAATGGAGCAGAGTGGTGCTGCTGAGTTTCTGATAGCCTCCAAGGGCCTTATCACGCAGACCAACGATGCAGCTAAGTGCTCACTGGGAGAGGAGAGGCCAGAGCCAGGCTTTGAAAAGATGGACCACTTCACTTTGTCTACAGAACATGTTGAAGCTGTCCTTGCAAAAATGGACTTTGGATTGGGTGATGACGATGAATTTGAGGATGCGGAGGAGGAGGAGGAGGAAGAGGAGGAAGAATAATGAAAATTCAAGTGGTTTAAGATTTAACTGTAATGTGCTTTTGAATGTTTGAACAACAAAAAGTATGGCAGGGACTCAGCATTTTGATGTTGGAGAAATAGAAGGTTACAGTGGATGTGGGCTAGAATAGCTTACCTCTACTTTTGCTGCAATATTTAAAATCCATGTTAAAACCATACCTTTCCTGAACTTTTTATACTTTTGTACTTCTGAGCCAGTTAAATACTGGTGTTAAGTGAAAATATAGGTCTGTAAAATAAGTGTAAATAAAATGTCTAATGATTGCTAAGATTGTCAACACCTAAGGTTATTTATAGCTTATGGAAATAGATATTTTGCATTTTCTCACTTTGTCCAAGTTGGTCTACATGTAATCACCAAATCGGTCTTCAACCTGAAATAAAGATGCATGAAACTGATTATGTACTTGTTTTATTCAGAGATCTAAACTTAAAACAAAGTTTATATGAAGATCAAAGTTAAGAAAGATACAGGGAAATAAAACGTCTTCAAACCCAGTACAGTAAATATAGTATAAACCTTCCTTGGAGCACACCCAATAAAATGTTTCCCCAGTCTGTTGCTGCTCTTACTTGGCAATTGACTGTATTCAAAAATAAAGGCCCTTGCCATGTCCTGTCTGCTGTGGCCTTTGCTGGTGAAAAGTGAGGACTATTTTTAAGAGGTGAGAAATGATAGCAGCCCTGGAATAGACTGTCAGGGAGGACAGGCCAGGTCCTGTTTCTCCTCCATAAAACCCCCCATCCTCCCACTCTGACGTCTTGCTCAGCATTTCCACCCCACCTCCAGCGTGTCAGAAAGGCATACTTGGAAACGGCCGGCCCAGTTGCCACACCAGCCATCTCCCAAGGGTCAAGAGGCAATGGTAAAAATACATGTCTGCCTGTGGCCGGATTGGGTTACAAAATGCCCCTTGAGATGACCTGTTTTGGCTGCACGGGAAGCATCTACCTCGTTAATTTTCTAGTAAACAGCCAATCAGGTGTGATAAACTTGTTCCAAAACAGAAAGCTGCTTTATGATGTATGATACACAAATCATTTTTCAGGAGCTACTGACTAAAAGGGAAAAAAAATTATAAATTATTTTCCTCATTCATCAACGGTGACAGTACAATATTATTGGATCCAAACATACTGAAGTAGTCTGCTTTAATCGTGTCCTAATAAAAGCTTCAGAATGTTTTTTCAGCCATAACAATAAATATTGAATATCTTCAAACATAATTTGTGCATAAATTCAGTAAAGTGACAGTTTTCTAAGGTCATTTTTTTTTAATCCTTACAGCTTTTTTAGACAAGTCCAATAACAGGGGAGAACAGGAAACCTGTTGGACTAAAAAATGGGAAAGCACTCTCGACAAATCTCCTGCCTTCAGCTCACAGCTGTCTTTTCTCATCCTACTTGTTATTGTTACCGCTGCTAGCTGCTGCAGTGGACCGGCGGCTTACTGTTGGTACACATAACCTGTTGCTAGGCTATAAAAAATTGAAAGGCCACAACCTTGAGTCATTACCATGATAGCTGCAGGAGCAGCAGCAAGTGCATGTACCATGCTGTTTGAGGCACTGCCACTCTTGGCCTAATCTTCTCAAACAACAGCACTCTGTCGGGCTGGGAGAAGGATAAATCAGGCAGCTTTAAGAGTGGGGTTGTAAGCCCATTCCTTTTGTTTGAAGTGTATCACTCTACTGCATAGCATGTCCAGGACACATCGTAAAGGACCCTTGTGTAGGATTTAGTGGCACCGAGCTGTAAGGTTGCTGATTGTAACCAACTGAATAACTGTTGACTACACCTGCAACTAATTATTAGTTTTATTAGAAATTAATCTGTTGAAACCAGAATAGGTTCACATTTGAGAAGCTGAAATCAGAAAATCTGGATTTTTTTTTTCCTTATAATAATGACCAAAATAATTGAAAATTAAATTACCTGTCAATTATTATTATTTGACTAATTGTTCCAGCTCTAGCCATAATCAAACCCTAATATATAGTATTACTTATATAGTATTACAGGCTCAAAAGTAAGTTGATTTTACCAAAAGTTTCCTGTGAGTACCAGTAGTCATAAAAGAATGAACAATAGATGGATTTTTTTTTCTTTAAATGGCTTCAGAAGCCTGATTTTTCACGCTCATTAATACTAATCCTCAGTGCACAACCTCTAGCGGGTCCCTGCAACTCAGGCAGATAACAGATGGCATACCAGAAGGTTTTTGTTTGTGTGTGTTGGCTTGACATAGAAAAATACAAGTCATGGTTGAAACAAGAACCAAATCCAAAGTCAGCAACAAGGAGTTGCACCTTTTCACAATGGGAGAATCTGTCGTTCCGAGTCACATAACAGATCATTTAAACTACTTTCATTTTAAGACATTTTTATTAGCTGACTTGTTGTGTCATCTCTTGTCTTATTACTGTACTACAATCCAATTATGGGTGTTCTTTCCAAGTAGTTTGGCCTGTGGTCTCCAAAAAGGCCGATCAGATGACGCAAAAGAATGCTCCACTCGGATGGCTTCACTGGGTGCAGTCCCCTTTTTGGCACGGAGAGAGAAATAATCCATCACACCCGTGTACAGCTTTCCTGTCCGTAAAGTGGAGAAGAGACAGAAACATAGAGCATATAAACACAGGAACTAGTGAACAGTAACATACAAAGTTTCGTGTCTTGTGGTTGTTTAAATTTGTTTCATATCGATTCATCATGGTTAGGGCCCCAATAACATCAACTCCATCAACTACAATAACATCTGGTTTAATTTGATGAAGTTAAATAATCATTTTGCATGTATATGTGTCAAAAATGGCAATGAAAAGTGCTTGAATTTGACTTTAGACAAGGCACATGAGCCCTGTTCATGTTGCCTATGTACTCTGTGCACTTTAAATAGACCCATGGTGCTGGGATACAGCTTTGGCACTCATGTACTCTATATGTAGTACCTATGTGATATTAATAACTTTTGCGGTTCATGGTTCTTTCACAGAGGGCACGAGACAAAGAGCGTACGCACTAGTGGCCCAGGCCTATACCTCCATCGCAGCAGATGATTTTGCTGCCTTCGTGGGCTACTCTGTGGAAGAGGCAGTAAAGGGTAAGCTTGAAATCACACAACCTCTACACAGGAAATGTTTTATCATCACTGTCACTGTTTATAAAGAGGTCAAAAGACGAGAGTCTCTGAGTAATAATAGCAGCTGTAGTCACGCAGCGTTCCCCCTGGGCTGCGTTGCAAGTTACTTTTCCATGACCTTATCATTCATACATTTGTAAGTCGCATATCAAAGCCCAGTGATATGAAAATATTTTCGTCTCCTTCTCTGCCTCCGCTTTGTCCAAAGGTGTGGTGAGTCAGGGCTGGCAGGCAGACCCTGCGACCAGGATGGTGATGCCCAAAAAGCCAGGTAGGTGGCAGTATTGCTCTTTTAAATTGAACCACCGTTGAGTCTACCATTCTCTGCCCAAATGGTTTTCTCCTTATGACTAAGCCTGCACAATTCTTCCTAATACTCCTCCCCCTAGATTTGATTAGGCACACCAAAAAAAAAAAAAAAAAATGTTAAGTGCAGGGATTTGGAGGTCAACTGTAATCCCATAGAAAGCCTGATGACATTTTCCTTTTCCCAGAATGTCTTGAAATCTTCCTTGCGTAATGTTCCCCCTAGTTTTCCATCCTCCATTCCTCTCCATCCGGTCAAAATATTTATCACATCATCACATGTCCTCAAGTCTGGAGGGTCACGGATTGATCCGTTTGTCTAAGAGGAACCTATTGATTAACACAAACATTTGTGGAGGAGGTTGTGGTCCGTCCTCTCTAATCATCACCGCCGAAAGCATCTGCTGTGCACATGTCCGACCCAACAGAGCGAACCCACTCACCATAAATCCTCGCATGTCTGCTCCCCGCCCCCATCCCGTTCTACAGCACCACTGAGGATCTGATAGTGCTCAGTGATTGTGAGTATAGAGGGAAAATAACTCTGGTTTAAATGAAAATGCTTTCACTCCCTCTTATTGACCTGCAGGCTGAATGTCTCACAGTCGCATTGGGTGAGACCTGCAGGTAGTGTTGTTAAACAGGTCGGGGAGAAGCGGTGAGCTCATGTGCAGATGTCGACATGTGGTTGATTTGAAACCTGTGCTGAGTCTCTGAACACGTGGGCGGTAGCCTCCGAGTTAAAATTGGAGGGATGTGAGAAGATCGATGGCACTTGGCAGAATGAGGAATCCCCCCTCTGACTCAACTTCTCCTCCTCCGTGTCTCTCTCCTCTCCTCACTGCTTCTCTTCTCTCTCTCTCTCAACAGATCCTCCCCCTGTTTCATTGGTTCCAAATGAGCAGCAGTTGGCTAGACTCACTGACTACGTGGCTTTCCTCGAGAACTGATAACCCACTGCAGCCACTGCCACCCCTTTTTTTTTCATCCGCTTGGTACAGAGGGAGGTTACATGTGTGCATAGACTCTTCCTCCTTCCTATGGCTTGCAAAGTCCCGCTCCCTGATAAAGACGTACCAAAAAACACACCTATCATCGTGTTGGATCGTCGCAACTCTTCTCCATGACTTGACTATTTATGTTCAGTGATTAATATGACATCTTGACAATTGGCTACAGTGTTGTATTATATAATTTTTCTTTTTTTTTAATTCTCCTGTTGCAGAAATTCAGATTTTCAAAGGAGATGATACAGGAAACGATTCACTGTCATATTTTCATGGCTAAGATGACAAACAGAGAGACAGAGCAGTGTGTACAGAGTATTCTTTCTGTCTTAGCACTTAAAGGTTTCCTTGAGAAACACTTTTGTCAGGTAACAGAAGTCTTGGCATGCATCGTCGTGTGGAGTATGGCTGCAACTTAGAAATAACATCTGATTGTTTTCCCGATTAATCAAATTGTTTGAAAATTGTCGTGAGAAACGGCATTGACAATGTTTCAAACCCTCAGCGATGACCTGAATTTGCTTGTTTTGTCTGACTTCGACTAAAATGTAAAGATATTCAATCTACTGCCATATATGACATGGACAAACGGCAAACCATCTCTGAGAAGCTAGAACCATCATTGAAAGTCTTGCAGCAAGTATAGAGTTCAGTACTCCTCATGACCTCATATTTGAAGTTTATGTTTCGACTGGTGAATAAATATTTTGCTGTTTCTAACTTTGTATTCTGCAATTTCTTTGATTTAAGCGGGTTCTTACTGGTTGATTCTTACAAAGCAGCCCGGGAACATTCAAGGATTCAAGCATTGTAGCTCAAAGTCAAGAGGTTATACAAAAAAAAAGATTATAAGCTAAGTGAAACTGTAATAATAGAGGTCTGCAGCACACAGGAATGAGATTTATAAGGCTTTGGATACACAAACACAATACTTGTAGATTGAATTCATTGTTTGGTGCTGCACATACAATTTGTTGACTGTAGACAAAATCCTATAATCAATTTTTTGGCACATTTTATTTTTAATTATTTAGGAAATAGTTTAAAGTTGATGGCTTTCTGTTATGGACACCATTATATAAGTTCACAAATGTTTATTTCTGTATGACTAAACCTAACAATATATATAACCCTTAAAATTCCTGCTCTCAGAATGCGTTATCCCCTTAAATTAACCTCAGTGAGAAGTGACAGACATGTCATCATGCAATCTGGCTGCCGTCTGTTTATCAGTGCTACTAAATAATAGTCAGGTTTCTATTTTCCCTCCCAGTCTCATCTGTATTCTCTTCTTGGAATTCGAACAATACTTTATATTCGTTTGATCTGCCATGTTGCTTGACAGTGAAAGGAAGCGTCAAACATGATATGATTTAGTGTGAAATTGCATATATTAAAGCCTTTCCTTGTGTGTTTGTAGTGGGTGGGAACATGTTTACACCATGACATGGTTTGCTTTGTCGTGAAAGTGGCACATTGCAGATGCTGGAATTAAACATTTGCTGTGTTAGTCCTTCCATGTTGACTGGTTAAATCAATTTAAGTAAACAGCCTGGGGGGAAAACTGGCTTCATGTTCGTTCCCACAACTACCTTCATGCAATTCTCTGCGCCTCACACGTGCAGTTTTTTTTCTCATCACGTTACACCGTGTATTTATGTGCATTAGCTGTATACAAACGTGCTGACTGTAACCCATGTCCGGGCATGTGATGTGTGGCACCGGCTTTGGCCTCATTAGCGCGTGCCAGAGTCAGTCAGCACAAGTGTGAGTATGAGAAGGAAACTGAGCCTGATCGCTCACTCACTGCCTACCTGAGCAGAGTATCACAACAGTGCTAAATTTATTCTGGGTGACACGTGATGCACGCGCACCAATCTACGGGACTAATGAAAACGCTGAAGTCGCAGAGCTTGTGGTCACAGAGTTCAAAAATAAATGTTAACCGTATTGATGTGGAGCGACACAACGTGTGTCTGGTGCAAAGTTACAAGTGTCTAATTTACGTGTTTTGAAATCAGCAGCGTGTCCTGAAATAGCTGCAAGCTTGTAGGCGCGTGCGTCTATTTGCAGCGTTTGTAGGTGTACGGTTTCCCGTATTAATATGGCCGGTTAGCTCAGTTGGTTAGAGCGTGGTGCTAATAACGCCAAGGTCGCGGGTTCGATCCCCGTACGGGCCAATGTCATTATATTGGCAGCTGATATTCAGAAAAAATAACTAGATTAAAACCTGTCA
Organism: Lepturacanthus savala; assembly: GCA_030544235.1. Classification (NCBI taxonomy): domain Eukaryota; kingdom Metazoa; phylum Chordata; class Actinopteri; order Scombriformes; family Trichiuridae; genus Lepturacanthus; species Lepturacanthus savala. Next base: position 11,082,539 of record CM060470.1, on the reverse strand, counting down.
CATAGCGGGCCTATTTGGGTAAATGTGGGTAATTTTATATATAATACCATTGCCTGGTGCAGCTCCGTGTCTTTCACATTTATTTTTAATACAAATTACAAGTTAATAAATCACCTGAGAGGTATCCTCACAGTAAGCCCCCTCCGTCGCACCAGACTAACTTCACAGCATGTTGCAGAGTAAACCTGGCGTTTACGAGGAGAATTTGAACGCAGCATGTCGGCTAATCCCGCCTCTGGCCGCAATAACGACTGCAATGTCAGGGTGGCGGTGGGAGAAAAAAATAATAGAATATATATTAAATAATTAATTAATATTATAATATAATAATAAATAAATAGGCTCACCCAAACACATTACACTCAATTTTTTTATTAATTCATATTCATTATTGCATCAATTCATTTATAAAAAAAAAATTAAATGAGTAAATGTTGAAAAATATCAATGATCAAATATATACATGTTTTTAATTAAATTTTAACATGTTAAATGCATTAGATATGCATGTAAGCTAACTCATTTTGCTGTCATTAGCTCAGCTCCTTACAATATTAACAAAGCTTGTTTAATAGATTCAAGCCAATTCTACTCATGTGACAAAATGTATTTTACAGCGAGTTTGGTATTTATTGAGGTTTATTTGTTGTTATATTGACAAAAAGGTCATTTTACATCCTCTGTAACTGAACCCCTAATATTTCTTTTTTTCTTATAATTAGATGTGTTAAACCAAGAAGGTCACAAGTTCAAGTCCTTGAGCTGAGACCTTTCTGTGTGGAGTTTGCATGGTCTCCCCATGTCTGTGTGGGTTTTCTCTAGTTTCTAAGGCTTCCTCCTACAGTCCAAAGACATGCTTAGGTAAATTTGAGACTCTAAATTACCCGTAGGTATGAGTGTGTGATTGAATGGTGCGTGTGCCCTGTGATAGGCTGGCGACTTCTCTGGGGTGTATCTAGGGCGGAAATGGATGGATAAACATGTTAAACCAGGAAAAAAAAAATACCTGCACAGCACAAAGCTCTAGATGTCTTTGGACCATTCAAAAAAGGGAAACGAGATAATCCGAAAAATGTGAGTTTGTATAGGTCTCGTTAATAATAAATCAGTCTTTGCAGCTCTATAAAATCCCGCTGAGCAAATTGATACGTGTGGATAACCGACACAGGTTCATGTGAAACATAAACACGGCGATGTTGTGAATTAGCTGTGAGAACACTTTGAAGTGAGGACACAAGGTCATACTTTACTATGTTGCAAAAATGGTCTCTTTACGTGTTTTATAGCCACTTGTTGGTTCAAAGAAGCAGGATCCAAACTTTTATGTATGGTGATTTGTTTCTTTTGGACCCATACATCCATGACCTTTATTTTACCCTCAAAGTAAAGCGATTGCTTGCTTTTTTAAAAGCTTAAAGGCAATGACTTTGTGCTGAGTTCAACTATAAAAAGGCAACACCAACCGAGCTGTATGCTCACTGGTCAGTTATTTACTGCTGTCTGTACCATACAATGCCAAGAATAGTTTGCGCTGTTCATCTCATGTGTTCTGTGTTAAATAACAGCTGTTGTTACAACAAGACTTGTCAGCAGTCTTGCCTTTGTTGGGTTTCCCACAGAACCATATGAATGGTCTCCGTATTGTGGAGCGTTTTGTCGTTCAACCTGTTTCGAGTCTGTCCTGCTTCCTTTGAAGTGGCCGAGATCGCTGCTTTTAATTATTTGTACAGTCCCTTTGTTTTTGCGTCTCCTATCATCTCCAGACAGAAAGAAGATTTCCAAAACAATTAAATTAAAGTAACCGAGTAGAAAAAAAGACAGCTAATTGGAAAGGTTTGAATTTGAGCGGGGGGGGGAAAAAAAAAACATCTCATGAGAGCTTAACCGAGTCAGCGTCGTTTGTCTGTGTTCGCAAAGAGCTGCAGGCTCTTGGTGGTGAGGTCACTTTTTCCAGGGGTCAAAAGGGGCGACCTCTCGCGGACTACAAGACTCCGCAGTGGTATACAAACACAGTTCTGCATAAATGAAGCCACACAGCTGCCCTGGGTGGCATGTGCCGTCACCACAAACAAGTTTTGGTCACCTTGGTTTGTTTAGAAACTGCTAAATAGTAATGACAGCGATCTGATTTACACTCTCCAGAATGTAGTTCTGTGTCGAGCAGATGCTACAGCATATTAGGAATACAATGCCGGTTACAGAGCTTGTTCTGTTGCATATCACAACCTTATGCAACATCGCCTACAGTGTAGTACAAAGAGACTATAATATGCAGCATGAGCATGGATACACATCTGCTGTACAGAACTACTCTTTGGAGACTAAAAACGTGATCACCGTTAATGAATTTAGAGCTATTTTTAAACAAACTCATCTGGATAAAACTCGTCTTAAAGAAGATATTGAATGAATAAAGCATGAATAATGAAAAAAATCACACTGGTTCACATTGGATTTGATCCACTTGTATTCGCTCATGATGTTTCAGTTCACATCTATAATCTGTCTATCTTATTGCGGTAAGTTGTTGTTTTTTAAGTGTACTTTGTGCAGTTTAGGCCCGGAAATGCTTTTTACATATTTGGATGATACAGCTCGGCAGTTCTGGCAGTGATTAAATCAGGTGGGTACAATCTGCTCAGCACTCTTATGGTAACTGGAGAAGTGCAAGCGAACAGGGAATTCTGCGGATCGACAGAGGTTACACGAGGCAGGGGATGAACCAATAGGGGGCAGACTTCACTGGCAGTTTGTGTGGTCTTAAAGTGAATGACAGGTAACATATTACTTGCAATTACCAAAGACTAAAATGAACCGTAGACACGTGTATAAAGCTTTCATCAATATGAATATTTAAGGAGAAAATGCAGATTTCCTTTTTTCACTTTTTTTCCCTATTGCTCCAACTTGAGGGTGGGGGGGGGTGCTTTTTTTTTTAAGATTTTCATTAACAGCAGTAAAAGCTCCCTCACATCCACAGTGAAAACGTTTCCATGTGGGATGATGAGTCATGAGCATGAGACCAGAGAAGACTCCAAGAGGATGTGGGGGACGGAACAGAGGACGGTGATGAGAAAAAGAGGAAGAAGAGGGAGATCAGAGCAGGAAAAAAAAAAAAAGAAAGGAGAGGAATGGTGAGAGGGGCTGGTAGGAGCCAAAGCAAGAGAAGCAGCGGTGGGAGGAAGAGGGAGGGGAGGATAAGAGAGAGAAGGAAACAATGCAGAGGCGTTGCTGCGTGAGTGCCAAGTTGATAAATATGTGCTGCAAAGATGATGGACGAAACACAATGAAATGGGACTGGAAATTGAATATATCTGTATTAAAAGTGAATTTTCCAGTATCATATCATTGAGATCGCTACAGATAAATGTTTCAAAATATGCAAGAAAACTGGAGATTTCTGTATCTGTGGCAGCTTTGCCACTCATTTCAAGCTATTCCCAATCTTTGGCGTATGACCCCTTCAAATAAGTATACCCGGGACCTCTCATTACATTAAATTCAAATTTCCTATTCACAGATTGTTCTTGTGATTCATCCGTTGACCATTTTTTTCCACATATTATCCAAAAAAAATTGAGAAATATCTGTTAAAATTCCCCACAGTCCAAGGTTCTGAATAATAAAACCCCAAAGATTTTCAGTTCATTATATTGTTCAACAAGGAAAAACATGTCCTGACATACAAAGAAATAAAAAGCGCTTCTGGACTTCAGAAGCCCGTGCAGCATCGACAAGCTCATGAGAAACCAAAGAATTCATTCATTGATTCTCACGAAAAGAGAATTAGATGAACTTTTTCACTGCAGCTGTTTTCCAAGTGTGTGTGTGACCTTAGTAAGAGTTCCCAGATAATGGCCACGAGCCTTCACAACTCTTTTCCAAGACATTTCCACCAATAAAAGTTGAGATCTCAAGCAACACTTGGCTTAAAGGACCCTCCTGCCAGCCAAGGCTGACTGAGTCTTTTATAAGTCCACCATGTGCCCTTTATCTGTGTCCTGCTCCTGGGGACTTGATAATTGCAGAGGAAATTAAATGAGGAAAAATCAATATAGGTCACTGACAGAGTGTCATGAACAAAAGCGTGTTTTTTTTATTTTATTTTATTTTATACAGCTAAAAAAACACAAAGTTAATTAAATATAATATTTTTCTGCAAATTAAGATTCCTTTGGTGTTACATAATACTGTTTGGAAAGTATTGGGCTGAGAGAATAAGGTCACACGCCAGGGATGATTCTAACAGTTATTCTCAGACAGAGGAAATTACTCTTCACCAACTGTCTAGTTAACTATTCGTCTTTCTTTTACTTACCAGCTATGATTCTTTAAACCTAAGACGCTTTTGTTTATTTCTCATGGTGTTTGCTCCTCATACAATATCAAAAGGATATAGGAGAACACTTTAAATTCAAGAATATATGTTCTATGTATTTTTTCCATAAAAAAAACAAAGCAAATACAAATCAAACTCATGTATAATTATTAGTTCGCATTAGTATCTTCTCCCTTTTTTGCCTTAGAGCTCTGTTGTTGTTGCCACAAAAGTAATTGAAAAAACATCAGCCACACTGCTGCACTGCATGACATGTTACTCCATTATCATGAACACATGTACTGTTTATTATGACAACAGCTGCTGAAATAATCACTAGAGCACCGATGTGAACCAACTCATTGGCGGAAATAGTTCCTTACAGTTCCAAGCTGTAAGTTACTGAGATTTTTATACACACAATGGCAACATGGCTCCTCGGAAAGGTAATATTGGCCGCTTGGTCCAGATGGAAATATTTCTGTTGGATGAATTTCAGTGAATTCAGGTTTCCTAGACAGAGGTTGAGTCCAAATGATATTGGTGACCCCCTGACCTTTTCTATTGCATTATAGGTTGATATTGTGATTTTGCATAAAATGTCTCGACAATATATTAGAATAACATACATTAAGTAGGCTATCTGTAAATGATCTTATGTTAACCAGCTAGCCAATTTTAAACAGTATAAACCCATTGAAGCTTATAAGACTTTAAGTATATGACTGTCATTTTATACGTAAAGTAAACAATCAAAATGTTATCGTTAAATCCTATTTTATGACATGATAGTAGACAACTTTTTTTCATTTTAAGCCAAAAATGTATTTTCCAAATGCTTCCTCTCATATGATGTCATTCACTTCCTGTCCCGTTCTCCTAAGAACATGACGAAGGCAAACCCTCCCAGAAAGAGGTCATTTTATTTGGATTATTATGATTTTTAGACCTCACATGTATTCATCTATTTAATCATTCAAGCCTTTAGAATAATCCTCCCACAAAAGTTTGTATGTGGGATAAATAGATTTTTGTAAATGGGCCTATTTGTGCAAGCGACATCTATAATACCCATTAAAATGCTATTTTCTTCAAAGAAAAGAGTACAAAATGGAAAAATAGATGTATAACATGATTGTTAGTGACTCAACTGATATAATTATATGCATGAGATCTTTGAAAAAAGAAATATGGGCTTAAATGGGTTTCTGGAGCTCCAGTCTGCTTGTGATAGCAACATAAAACTACATTGAGTTTCATTACTATACTTTAAATTGCAAATATATTGTGTTAGGAGTATCAAAATTTCAAATAGAAGCCAGAAAAAATGCAGGATATGGGTCCTTTAAACTCACCATCACGGATAAGCTTGTGTTCCCAAAGGATCATTTCAAAACATGTCATTGTGGTTTAAAGTGAGCCACAGAATTTCTTTCTCTGGATTCTCTGGATATTTGAAGGTAGGAGTCAGCCAGGTAAAAGTTGGGAATCGGGTAACATCAAACCACCAAAGAAGTAAGTAAGTAAGAAGTTCCTGCAGATTGTCATGTTTCTACTCTCTCTCTACTCGTTTTTTGAGAAAGATGAAACTGTGGTTATGTCAGTTTCTTAAGCCTGGGTTTATAGAGCTTTTTCAGCATTTCCTTACTCCCAGCACAGACTGCACAGTCCACTGTGAAGTGCAAAGGCAAAGGCCCAAATGCAGGAAACTGACTCCAGTGCTATTAGCCTAATCTGTGCCACTTAATACTACAGGTTTTCATGCACTATGATGACAGAAATGCTCAATGCACAGGCAAGCTGATGATGATGGGAATTAAATCAGCTAAAATCAAAAATGAAATAATAATGTCCTGTTGGCGTTTTATCACAATGTCTTTGAAAAACAGTTTGATACACAACTTAATACGCTGTGACGGAAATTTCAACAGTTTACCAGATTGCGGTTCGTATTTTCCAGCTGGCCTTTTGTCAAATTGTCCCAGGCCATGGGAATTGTGGTTAATGAAATAAATATGGCAAGCACCACCGTGGCGCTTGTCCCAAAGTCTTTGCAGTTGCAAGCCGGAATTCCCATGTCTAAGTTAAAGAGGCACAGCTGCACAAGAAAAGAGCGTGATTCTATTCAACAATTTACTGTACAACATCTGCATAAGTTCATCTAAAATACAAAATAACAGAAAAAGACATGGCCCATATGGTCTGAGAGGCTGCTGAGCTGGCATATGTACGTGAGTAGATTCCCGCTTTGACAAACAAGGTCAGACACTTGAGAAGGAGAGAGTACCAATGGAAGCAATGTTTAAATGCAAAGCTCAAATGCTGCAGTTTTGAGCGTACAAAATAAAAGGCTGCAAAAGAGGTTTTTGTGCAATTTCCATTTTTTTCCCCTTTTAATTAAGCTGCGGTTATTGTGACTTTTTTTTCATTGGTAAACATGCATTGTTTGAACGACTCACCGGATAATTACAATATAAGAACTTCAAAAAGCAAATTGCTGATTTAGTCAACCCCCCAAAAGTAATGTGCCTTTCTAAACTGAAGGTAAATTATGTATTTTGTATTCACTAACTAGCGTTAGAAGACATCCTTTTATTCATGTCAACTTAAGTAGTTAGTTAGGATTTTGTCCTACACGTTAAAATATCCAATCAAGCAGTCATGACCTCTCCGGGATGCCTGTCTGCTTTTTCCCTTCCCCCATTGCCCTCTGGCTCTCACAGCACACCTGTCCACAATCAAGCCACCCCGCTCAGCCCACTCATGTGCACTACAAGAAGGCTACACAGAGCCTGTCCTCTGATCTGAGCCAAATCACTGAACTAAAATTAGATGGTGGTATTCAGCTTGATTCAGTTTTCCCTTCTTTGTCCGTTTGTGCCGACGCCTGGTTCTGATCACCGCCATTTCCACTGCACCTAGGAACATCAGCCAGGATTCCAGCCACACAGGTGAACCCTTCAGTCAGCTGGACCTGTCCAGCAGCACATCAGCTTTCCTTCCCCATATCCTGCCACTCACCAGCTTAACTTAATTTTTTGTTGCAGTCCAAAGAAAGACTGTTTTACAGCATCAGCAACCATGAATACATTGAATGTCAACGTCTCAGATATGGTTCAGATGACGTTTCTCTTAGGTTTTTACTTTTCTTTGCAGTGGGAGGAGGTTTGGGTGGACAGCTCAACGCTTTGTTTCCTGGATTGGAGTTGGAAAAGTTGCAGGAGATGCCTGTTGTACTTATGGATATTACTGTTTTCTTGCTGCCGGATTCCCCTAGTGGTCACTCACGTGCCGTATTGCAATAAAAAAAAATCCCCTCTGGTCAATAGAAAACGCGTTTTCCCTGCAGACCACCATTATAAGAGACATCTGTAAAACTTTTGACATAAAAACGTAAACAAGGTCAGCTTTAGAAGAGATTATATGCGCTGGTTTTATATTTATAAGACGTTTCCAGAAAAGTGATTTTAAAATTTGTTACTTTTTTGGCATATGCACCCGTACAGCAATTTTCATTCAAGTGAATGGGCGCCGCATTTCAGTCTGGTATGCATTTCCTTTAATACATCCATGGTTTTTCCGTATCCGGACGATACAGATCTCATGTCTACAAAGTGACTGATGAGATTTAGGCCACAGATATGGACAGGAACCCTTTTTTTAATGTGTAATGTGACCTTGTCTATGTGTTTTACTATTTGTCTGTTCTTTCCTGCGTTTATTGACCCACAGACAATTTTCTGCATTCTGTATGTTAATGCTGTGTGTTAAGGGGGTGAAGTGTCTCTGTGGTGAAGAATGAATTTCCATAGAAAATTAGAAAATTTAATATAGACAAAAAGCTGGACTACAGGCTGCTGCTATTGGAAAACAAGTCGACAATAAATCCATACACAGAGGATCAGCAGCCATATGAGTTCATGATGGCTGGAAATCTGGCATCAATATCGTCAAGCCGACAACTTAAATGTCATAACGAGCTGCTCAAAAGAAAGCCGCCATCGTTCTCTGTGATGGCCTTCCCTCTCTGTTAACATGATTGTTTCCATTTGTAAATAAAAATCCCAGACTAACAGTGAGTAACTACGGCATCTTGTCATTTGCCGTCTAATTTGTTCAGTTGGTAGTTGTGGTCCAAGCATAATAGCTGCAATGTAGCTTTATATGAAATCATAAAAGAGTTCTCTGCACTGCTCTCTATATACAGGCCGAGACAACGGGGACCAAAGACAATGGTGGGATTTTTCTTTTATTTATTTATTTTTTTATCAGCATTCCCTCCTGTTTGCTTTATCTGAAAATACATATAAAAATCCCTATTTCGCACTGTTGAGTCAAGATGGAAAGAATGTTTTTCCTGTAGGACCAGCACTGAGAAGCAGGTTGAACTGAAGTTTAACTTCTGTCTTAAGTGTCACAGGATGAAGTAGAGAACAAGTAAATGGAGTTTCTGATATCAGGATAATATATATATGTTTATATAAACCTCATCTTATATTCTTAAACACACCATTTTTCTTAATTATGTTTCTTCTCAGCAGATATAGAATTGGACAACCCTTATTAGATACTACCCCAGCTGTTCTTTTACATCTTTTGACCGTTTGTGGTGGACGCCACCACACCAGGAATTGACCAAAAATCGGCATTTGAAGAGACTAAAGCACCAAATTGGACCACAGAAAGCTGTTGAAAAAGATATTTTGCTGCAGGGTCAGCTTCTGCACACATACCCAAGTTCACTGTAATTCACACAAAAAGTTCCATTACCTTGTTAAAATTCTAATGGAAAACAAACAAAAGAACCCTTCATGTTCTTCTTCTGTCTGCTGATTAACACTGCGCTAAAGTGTTTCCTACACTTTACCTCTGCACATACTTTAACGTCATCAGACTGAAACCATCTGTCACCCTTGTGAGAATCCCAAGAATGCAGACAGAAAACATTCGTCCTATCAGGATGTGTTTTTAATCTCATTCTCCCACTTCGGAGATCCAGCTGAAATCCTCGTGTCACATTGATGTTAACATAACTGGAGGTCAAGGACCTAGAGGAGCCATGCTTCCTATGAATAAGTTAAATCTCCTACCCTCGGTGCGAACAGCCTTCAAACTTCGGGGTAAACATGTTTGGGCGAAATGTGCCTTTGTGGTTTCAATGTATGTGTTTGTCGGCACGAAGAGCACCGCATATAATCAGTGAGTTCTGTTTTGTGTTTACTGTTGGAAGCCTCAATGGGAATTTTTATATATGTTTTTATATGTCATACGTAGATAATTTAATCCAAATTAATCCACTATGAATGCAGAACTCGTTTGTGGTGAGAGACTTTATAACAGACTATTAAAATGATTTCTGAATTTCTGCCGTTAAGTGCGTTTCATGAAGCATGAACACAATACAATTTGGAAAAAGTGCACATCATAAACTGGCTTAATTAGCATGATTGCAACCAGTTGGTCAGTCGTTTTATATACCCGCTTATTCCTCACTAGTGTCCTGGGGGGGTCTCCTGGAAATAATCCCGGCGTACTCTGGCTGAGAGGCAGGGATACACCCCAGACAGGCTGCCAGCCTATCGCGGGGAACACACTGATTGCAACCAGTCACCACTAATAGGTTGTTCTGCATAGTAAAGCAGTTTCGTTTTCAGAGAAAAATTGTTGTATTTTATCTTAAAGCTTTTAACTAGTAATAGGTTTATATACAGTGTATTGCTGCTTGGAGGTTCATTCTTGACCCACAGTAACATTTTCTAACCTCAAAGATCAGTTACTACTGGCTCAATGGATGCAGAATGGACATATAAGCCCGCCACTGGCTGACTATTTCACTGACAACCCTAACTGCTACTGGCTAACTGCATGCTACTATTATTGTTGTACTGATTTATAATGACAATAAAGAATTTCTATTCTATTTTCAAAATCCATGTCGCTACATGAAACAACAAGCACAACATTCTCTGAGCAAGCAACATACCTGCTGAAAATGGCCAGCGTTTTTATTACTTTTTCATGGATTTTTGCATTTTCAGCCATAGCTCAAAAAACAAAGCATTAAAAAATGAGAATTAACTGAAACAGGCTTGTGTGTTTACAAAACTAATTAAAATTTCAGAAAAATAATGTCCATCTTTTACTGATTGAGCACTCTTAAGGATGCATCTTGTGTAGACTGACTAATTGCTAAGCAAAAGCTATTAACTGATTTAATGTATTTTTGTGTATTCAGCACTAATTTAACTTTAAAAAAATTTTTTTTCAAACAACTTTTACCTTGTAACTTGCATTAATCAGCTCTAAATAATAAAGAACACGTCACAAATCATTTGGAAAGAATGAGTAATAGGCATCGCACATTAAATGAGTGTCTTTGAATCTGTCGAATATGTGTCAAATATCCAGTATCTGTAAAAGTGCACAATTTTTTAGGTGTGTCAGCTGCCATTGCATTAAAATGTTTGTGTGGGTAATAAATAAGAATTCATAAAGTGTAAATATGCTTAAAAATATTGGAATATAACATACTAAAACAGTCCTTTTGTTTGCAGTTAAATATCAGAGGAAAAGAGTGGTGTTATTTAAAAAATAATTCATAGGTGAGTGGCAGCACAAATGCCAGGAGATCACGTTTTTTTTGTGGAGTAGTGAAACCTCTTTTTTATTCTCCTATCTTTGTACATTTGTAGCCAATCAGCTCCTCACTTTGTTCAGGTAGGCGGTGCTTAGCGTCACCGACGTGTCGCAGCAAACTTAACGGCAGCAGAGTCTGTTTTATCTGTGTCCAGTTTGAATGGCTGCGAACTGTAAAGCAAAACACAGTTGGTGTGTGAGAACTTTAGGAAACTTTCAGAGGTAAATTCATGTGAAGAACCGAGTATGTGCGGTTGTTTATGTACAAAGTGGTAGAGGCGAACTGAATTGCTAATAACTGCTAGCCTTAAGCATAACTACATTGACATTTACATGGTTAATTATGCATTGCAGTTAGCAATTTCTAACTTCACACGGTGGGTTTTTCTCCATGATTAGCTTAGTTACTAAGAGTAATTATGTGATTCAGGACCCGACATTTGCCATAAGAGGGAGAGAGTGAGGACCAGGACAGCCTTGGACCTTTGGAGACAGACTGTAGCTGTTGTATTGAGGGTGGTTCCCCACATGGTGTTTCTCCATTCCCTTAAGGCTGAAACTGCCCCTTGCCTTTTACCCCTTTTTCCATCTGTGCCGGACTCGTGAGTACACCATTAACACTGCCTTTTGTTCATGCTAGTTAAAACCCCATTGAAGTGGCTGCTTGTTTCCGGCCTCCACGCTCACACATTTCGCCTACATAAAAAACAAAAAAAAACAACAAATATTCACATTTAATAGCCCTGTGTGAATGCATGTGTGAGTGTGGGCTGTGGACACTTGATTTTATGTTTTCCCCTCGGGTTCATCAGGGGTCATTTATGTATCAAACCTTCCATAGTATTATATGAGTTGTGAAAAATGCATGCTTAAAGGTCAACAGTGAAGTAGTTAACCTTTGGATTGGTTTTAATGGTTGTAATAAATCTTGTTTCAACTAAATCCTGCATATTTATAAAGGTGACATTATTTAATGAACATGAACAGGTTACAGTAAACTTTAATTTATCACTACTATCAGAGTTATTACATGTAACGCCATCTCCAGATGAACCCAGGCCTTGTCCTGTTGTCAGTCAATATTCACTAGCTACACGGGATTGTGGTTACAGTATGATGTTGACATTTTATTACACAATACTTTACCTGATCATAAAATCATACCCATGACAATTACCCCATTATTACAAAAAAAATAAAATTGAAACTGAACTAAAAAAACAAAAAAACAAACAAATCCCCTTTAGAAATGTATGAGACTAAATCAATTCTAAGACAAACTATTATAACCTTGGTTAACACTGATGACACACATGCAGGTGTGTCAGGTGTGGGCAACCCTGGTCCTGGAGAGCTACTGTGGGTGCAGGTTTTTGTCCCAACCAAGCAGGAACACACCCGATTCTACTAATCAACCATTAGGGCGCTTGCTATGGAGCTTCATTAATAGAATCAGCTCTGCTACTGCACCCACACTGGCCCTCCAGGACCAGGGTTGCTCACCCCTTCACTACAGCAACCTCCAATAGCCATAAGATCAATCTTGAACCTCCATCTGCCTGTTATCATCTACCATTACCAGTAGCCTCAGAGGTCATGTGAGTAGAAGCGTAGTCAATCTTGGATTGGATCTGGCGTTTTACATTATATGTATTTGCTAAGCCAACATAGTCCTAAAGATTTTGTGGCTCACAATAAACACATATTTAGAACATTTTTATCACCTCTTTGGGTTTGTGACAGTCTGTGAGAACCAGAAGGACCATGAGGACCCCGTTGACCCTGCAGTCACCACAAAATTAATTGCTGGGTGAATGTTCAACACATTTTTGAGACAAAAAAAGGGTTTGTGTGTGGGGGGGGGTCTAGAAGTTAATAAACTCTCCCTCAGATCTCTTTGCCCTTTCATGTTAAATGTTTAACTTGGCGGGACACAACATTCACCAGTCCTTGGGGATTTGTGGACTGTGTGCTCAGCATTTAGGTTGACCATGAATGGGCAATCGCTGACAAGTATGTCGAGTGTTGGGGCAAGATGCCCGGTTTGGACCAAAAGAGTGAGTGGGAGAAGGAAGAGATGAGTCTGCTGGTGGTTTCTACTGTGACTCAGGACCTGCAGATAGTGGGGGTGCATTTACAGCTCTGCTGCTCAATGTGAAAGTCATTACAGGCCCCTGACTTTTATGGCTCTTGTGGAAAGATGCAGAGCCAGCAGTATGAGTCATCGATGGAACTACAGCATGTGTGCTGCTACAGCAGTAAAAAATCATTACTCTTTCCCCCACCCCTTGTTCTTTTGGCTGCACACAGTAGAAAGCTACCAGGGATGGAGCAGAGCTCCCACGCTCTTAGGTTAATCTCTCCAAGTTCATCAGCTGGAAAGTAGTCAAGGAAACCGCATCTACACCGCGATGATCAGTTCCGCTACAAGCCCCTATTTTGCTTGGGTTTCCTCACATCAAAACACAGTTTGAGCCTCCAATTATTATTTCACTCATCTTCAAAAAAGTCCATGCAGCTAATGGCAACGTAACTAATGGCTGTTGGTTTTCAGTGTCTCCAGACTTGTTCAGTGAAACCACACGGCTTTCAAAGATGCCTTTGAACAGTTGCAGTTTGTGGCAGAAGGCTCGGCAACAGACTTTCCCCTAACAATGTTTACACTGGCGCTGACATTGCTCTATATGAATCATCAACTTGTGGAAACGCAACCACTGGTTCGGTAAAGGCACCATTTGGTAGAGCCAACGGACCCTGTTCAGTGAGATAGAATAATGGCTCCGAATAATTTTACGTTGTCACAGAGTGGACAAGATAATATTTTACATGAGGAAATGAGCTGAAATGATGAAGATAAAAGTTTTGCAACCACTGAGCAGAGTTTAAGCCTGATTTCATTTTAGTAGTTCAAGCAGGCAATTGGAATACCCTGACTTGTATTTTTCAACGGACATATCCAAGTTTTTTTTTTTAATACCATGTATGGCCAAAGATGTCTCAATTCTAGCAGTTATTTTATCAAAGGTTTTGCCTTTATTTAAGACCTTTTCTTTATTTGCCTCAAATTATAAATAATAAAAAAATCTTTATTACAATAAGGTAGTTGGTAGTTGGCTACTTTAGCCCTTTTGAGTCACAACAGTCCCATAAACTATGACGTGATTATTTATAGTACATGCCACAGTTTATGGGTCTGTTGTGTCTCAAGATGTCTTTAGTAGTTCACATAGTGAATTTGTGAAAGGTCACATCTACAAAAAGGACAAACTGACAATAACGCAATATGTTGACAGAGAAATGTTTGAAAAAAATGTATAATTGGTAAGAAAAAGGTTAGAAAATAAGTAAAATGGAAGGGTGGTTTAATTTGAAAAAAAGAATCCTGCTTATTCACATGCATGTTATGATCTATTCATCCCTTTGCGGAATCCAAAATGATTTGCACTGTTTAGTCATGACTGAGGCTGGCTATTTGTTTAAATTCATATTCTGCTGGATGGTTGCATGTTCTGCTGGGTGGTTGCATGTTGGAATCCAGAGGGCGGTTTGCTTTGGCAAGGGCTGAATGCCTCGGTAGTATACCACAGTGAGCTGCTGTTAGTCACTTTTCTTCTCAGTGCGGAAATTATGACACAGAATTGCCAGTTACTTTGGCTCAGATTTTTAAAAAAGAAAATGTTATTCTTTTACTTAGTTACTCTACTCTTTAACTTCTACAGATGGAAGTCTAAGGGCATGCTGCCTCAGGTATCAATGTGACGATAAAATTCAAAGCAAGTTCAGTTTGACTAATAGGTTTTGAGATTCTGAAGGTTTATAAAGCACCACAGTGCACAGTGGGTTTTAGGACTATTGGATTTTACAATGCTGGAAAGGTATCACATAAATATGAGCCTCTACATAGAAAAATATGTCCAGGAAAGTTTCTGAGAAGACTTCATGGTGTGGCAACACACTATGGTGTTAAGATTCAGATATGGTTAGGTTTAGGCATATAAAAAAACAATTGATTAGGTTTGGGAAAGTAAGTTTAAGAGCACAAAATGCTAGATTTGACAGTAAAAATGTTCTAAAAGTGCTGTCCTCTTGTGCATCACTTGAACTTTTTTCATCTAATTGTCTAGTTGCCACTTCCAAAATTGGAATGTCCTTATGGATGTTATTGGTCTCATTTCATGGAATATATGTATACGTTCGGAATACATACAAACAGTGAATAAACAGCCTGTATATTCTCTGCTATGCTCAATACAGTAGGCTACTCTCTTTTGGATCATTGACGAGCGCCTCAGCTGGCCATTTTTTCAATCAGCTTGAGCATACTTAATCCATTTGCACAGCTTAATGTGCCATCTGAGCTCACAATGAAGACGGGGATTGTTTTTGTTGTGATGGATTGAAACACATACGTGGGAAATGCTGCAGTAACGAACGAGGGTGTCACTGATCAATTCTGTCACTGCACTGAGTTTGGGTCCATGTTAGTATTAAAAAAAATGGGTTTGCACGTGCATACATGTGATTAAAGCTATTGCACTCATTGACAAGCCACATGCAGCTGTTTAAATCTTTAACACATCCGCCTCAAAATTCCCACCCACGGAGAGACAGAGAAACAAGTATCAAGTGTTACCAGTGTTTGTTAGCAGTTGTTTTCAGTTTTGGATTTGAATAATTTTCCTCTAGCGTAATGGTAACGATGAGGAACTCTTATATGACGTGGGGCACTCCAGACACCGAGCAGCAATGTGTTTACAACCAAAATAAGTGTGAACCTAAAGGAAAAAAAAAGTTCATTAACACAGCGAAGAATGGCAGATTGTCTTTTACAGTGTAGGCTGCCAACACATTAATGGTTACACTCCCAATTGAAGATTTTATTACTTTTCAAATTCTTTTTTAGAAACAGTAGTTCCTAGTAGTTTTTTTTTAAAAGAGTAGAATTTAGATTTAGCCTTTTAAATGGGAGAAGTAAAGTGATTCACAGCTGTCTGAAAATTAGCCAATCAGCCTGGAATTCAGATTTTTTCAATATTTGTTCATCTAAATTATTGTTTGCAGTATATAGGCATTAAGCTGTCTCATAACTGGAGCTACGCGAAAAAGAATCACGAATACAACACAACAACAGCTTTGAGAAATGGTCTTAAAAGTAAACCATCTGCATGTGTAACGTTTATTTTCATGATTTATGCTGCAATTTGTTTAACTCATCATATTCAATCTCCAGACGATCTTGCCTGTTGGAAAAAATTACTCTGACAGTGGTGTGAACTGAAGTGGTGATGAAATGGTGAGGAACAGTGATGAGTATGAGGAAATCAGGGGAGTTAATCAAAACAGTGATTCTATTTCAAACACACCATGAGATATAACATCTGGACGTTTCACTGGGGTTGAAAGGAGGACGTTTCTCCAGGCCTTTTAAATTCGCCAGCCTCTCACTTGTTTTAATTATTTATGAATGATTGACACCTGATCTCTGAAGATCAGTGTGTATCGACACTTCTTGGAATATATTGGCAATAATAATTTTTGCAGTAACTGAATCCTGTATATTGTTTCCAGCTAGTAAAGATGACTTGATAAAGTACCAATGTTGTAAACAGTAATGATCAGCAATAACTACTGCAAAACTATGGGATTTTCAACCCTCCAGACCACCATTGAGCACCGAGTAGTAACATAAACGGGGTGTGGCTGCCGGATGCCAAGAGGGAAGCAAATGAACAAAAAACAATAAGTAGCATTTTAGAGTGGGAAGTGGCTCCAAAGCCTGAAGGTATAAAAAACACCTGGGAATATTTTAAAGCCGGATTTGTCAGTTTGTCAGAAAAAATAAGTGCTTCAAAGTATTCCTATGTTTTGTTTTTATTTCCAGGGCTGTAGTCACGTTTGTTTAGACTTGCAAGAAAAACATATTTACCTTATTGCTAAAGAACCTACTCAAGTCCCCAAAATCCCCAAATTTCCAATTTTTAAACAATCCTTAAAACATGACCTCAGAGCCCCCAATGGTAGCTTTAGGCCTGGTTTCCCACAGAAACACGTGTTCTTCATTAGTTAATGTCATACAGCCTTTTAGAAATAAATGTACCTCTCCTGTGTTAAGTATTGGTTATCTGTTAACATTCCTGCCTAAATGTGTTTTCTAGGTTTTCTCTTACATGTGGATGCAGTTTTGAAGGTGCTAACTAACTATCATGTCTCTAGCCTTTATTTATCAAAGGTTAAATACATGCAAGTGCAAAAATAGTCTGTGTGTGTGTATATATATATGTATATATATATATCTAGGCACTTTATAATATAAATGATAGCTTAATATAATTTCTCCTGCATTCAAACACTACCTCTTCTACAAAAAAGTAGCTGGCACATTCATGGGAAGGGTTACATGTGTGAATGGGGCTTTCCTTAGTTACTGCCTTAAGGTGGAGCTGTATCTCACTGCAGGGCTGAAACTCTATCTATCCATAGCAGGTAAATGATGAATCAATTGTCTTATGAATGAAGTTTAAATATTATTAAAGCATCATACAATACGTGAGATGATGACTGAATGAAGAGGTAGATTTAAGATGTTTCTTTATAAGCTTATAATAACTGTTGTCATTTAGCTGTAATACTAATCTGTTGGAAATTATACTGGAATTGTGTATTCAGTTTGGCTGGTTTGGTTTGTTATAATTTAACCACAAGGTGGTGCCATAATGTGTAAAGCAAACACAGGTGACAGTACAGGTGACACAGATGATGGCCTGATTATTGTATCATTCTAAAGGATGGCTTGCATGGTGTTTGAAAATGAAAAGGGGTCTGGGAAGAAGAAAAAAGTAGACAAATTAACATTGAAGTCACTTAAATATGCTGAGACCTCAACCACTCATGTATAGGTAGTTCTCTGATGTCCTCTCCAACTTGGCATATCGGCTCCAGAACCAGGAGGCAAAACCAAACTCGCAAGCAGAAGGCATGGGAGGGAAATCACAGTTTTATATTATTTTCTAAGGCTTTTCTTTTCTACACATAGCAAGTACATACTTACACTTATGTACCAATGTGTTAAACCCTTGTACTTTCAAAAGAGGTCTCTTTTGCTATTTGTGTAATGTTCATTTGATGGAATCTCTTATTTACAATGATAAAGATTAACAGTGGGCTCAAAGGATATGTATTTTTTTAAGCCTGTCTGAAAGTAATGCCCACATACTGTATGTACATTGCAAGATTTTTTTGTTCACTGTAATTGTTTCTCCTGTCCATAGCACAGCAGTTTCTAGTGATTGAGGGGAAAACTTTCCACAGTCTTCCAGTGTTGCAATCCTTTTAGTATAAATGGCAATATTTACTTTCCTTTTGCCATGGCTCACCATCTGTTTGAGGCCAGCGCACACACAAGAAACAATTGCAACCACCAATTGTCAATGTACATATATTTGGGGCAGACGTGAAACAGCTATTCTACAGAAATGGGGAAAATAATCACTAGTGTTAGAAACAACTAATCAGCTAATGTGCACAGTAATATCACCTTCTGGTTTTTAAAAACTTGAAATGAAGACAGTGAAATAATACAATACTCTTCAACTTCAAACTGCAGTGTAAAAAAGCCACTATTCCCACATTTTAATCCCCTTAAAATAAATGAAAGATGACATTCATGAATAAGCTTATTTATGCAATCCTCAGTTGCTATAAATATATATATTTTTGTATTTCCTTTGGACTTTCTACAGGACTTAATTCAAAACAAGAAAGAAAAGAATCAGTTGCTCATGTTTATTAGAAAGTCTAGTTCATTTTTATTTCCCTTATACCCAGATGAAACACAGATTTCAGTAAAACAAAAAAAAAAATAAAAACAGCTTGACAAGTACATATTCAATAGCTGGAACTTGTTTGTTTGAGGCAGTGGATCCAGAAGTGCACTTAACTTTACATGAATCATTTTGTTTTTGTTTGTTGTTGTTTTTTTGTTTGTTTGTTTTTTACATTGGTCATTCATTTTTATATAAAAGACTTGTGTAAACATTGCTGTGGATTCTGTGACATGGTGAAGGATGATTCCACAGGGATCAAGTGACTGAAAAAGACATAAAGGCCAATGTAGCTATGTGAATGTGGAATGTAAAAACACAATATATATATATATATATATATATATATATATATATATATATATATATATATATATATATATATATATATATATATATATATATATAAAGATTACTGCATTGAATAATGCCAATCCTGCATGTACTGACTTATTGCTAATCTCTGTCCACGATATTCATGTACATTTCTTGCTTGATTCTAAAACTGCATTTTAAAAATTACGCATATGACATTCCAGGAAACTTGACATTACAAAACTGAATGCACTTAACAACTCCATCTGTAAAACAAACATAGCACCAGTAGGTTAAAACAAATCATGCAGCAAATCGTGTTGCCTCCCTTCTTGCTGTGAAAAAGACTAACTTCAAGAATTTGGGGGTTAAAGTCCATTTTTGTGGAATCCAGTGCATCCACCATTGCTTTGGTATTGCATCCTTACAGTATGGCCATAGATGTTTCTCCTCAGAATCCCCTAATCAGAGGTAAAAAGCTGGCCATGTTTTGTCCTATGTTCTCATTGCAGCGATGACTCCTTGCTTGACAGGTGCTGGTGGGAAATGGAAAAGAAATATTTTGTTAGCCTCATATTAAGAATAGGTTTCAAACACAGTGACTGCACCAAATTACAACTAAATTATTATTCAATGCTGAATGTATGTCACTGATGCATTGTTTGCACAAAAGTTTATCTCTCAGCATATTCTGGTTCATGAATGTCATTTTTTTCCCTTTTCGTCTGTACTTTGCACACTGGTAAAACATTCCACTGCCATTATCTTATATGCCACTATCTTATCTTACCCTCCTCTATCTAATTTTATTAATAGAGGTGCGTTATAATCACCGCCAACAACGGATGAGTGCAGCACAGAGGAATAACGTCCATCAGACCTTGGACACTTGTATGTAGGTCAATTTATTGTTGGTTTGTCATGAGATTTGTTGATAAGTATAACACAGAAAATGGAAAATCTTCTCCTTTATGTGATGATTATTATTTCATGAGATTATTTCATTATTTGGAACATGTACCTTGTTTTCCACAAGCCTTTGCACACTGCTCATGTGTGTCAAAGCGATTCTGGTTTCCACCGCAGCCTCCGTACCAGAAGCGTGCGCAGCTCTTGCTGGGGGCATCGTAGTGCCACTTGAGGACAAATTTAGCACAAGTGCCTTCTTCTTTAGGAAGCTGGCAAATGTCCACAGCTTGAATTGCCGCTGTGAAGGAAGTGAGAGATAACATCTATCAGTAAAAGTATGATAGCTTGTGCGACTTATGCTGCATGGTTTAAGTAATTGTAAATACACAAAATTCAACAGTGCGGCCAGCAGTAAATATATCGTTGCCATTATACATAATGGCTAGTAATAAAGAGATGAAAAGTATTTTGCCAGAGGCCTGTTTGTGTTGTGGAATGGAAATAGGTTTAATGATTATAAATGGAAGGACAAAACAAAAGCACTTCTAATCCATCAGACTTTATTATTCCATAATCAGGAGATAGAGCAGATTTGGTTGAGAGTACATTTTGCATTACTGTATGTATGTTGTGCCAATTTATTCCAGAGCTGATGACGTACTGACAAATTGAACTTGCTTTGCGTGAGGGCTGCTGCCAAAAAAACAATGAACCAGTGAACAAGGCTTTCCATTCATTTTCTCCGTGGTTATGACTTGGCTCGCTCCTGTGACAAAAGTATAGCCGTCTAATTTTTCCGTGCTTGGCGTTTCACTTGTTCCGTCAGTCATTTAGATCATCTGAGGGACAGTGGGGGAAGTGGGTGGGTTTGCAGTCGCACAAAGGACTTGTTGTTTTGCAAACTAAGCACGGTTAGAGGAAATTGAATTATGCAACAGCGATATAATGTGCAACGCTGGTGATTTGATGTCCAGATATATGCCGACATCAAAGGTAGTCTGGTAAGATCTGATTTGAATTGTGTTTGAAGATGTGGATTTACTTGTTTAAACTAGACCACAAAGGAAGTGCTTTTTTTTCTGTCATTTTGGCAAGTATTTGCATTCACTCACATCAAAGTCAGTTATGTGTTAAAACAGGGTGTTAGAAGGAAAGAGGTAGAAACATGATAGGGCATCTGGAAGCTGGCCATATTATTCAAAGTGTCTGAGTGAATATTTATCAGATCTTACCAGGAGCCGGGAGGATCTCCACCTGCCCAACCTCCTGCACTTTGCGCTGAGGCTCTGCCTCTGGCACTGCTGGAACAGACAATTATGAATCTTAAAAAGGAATAGACTTTACCAAATATAGTGTCAAGTGTAAAGCGGATATAAATGGCCACAGATATTTATTCACATTTTAAAACGAAGACCCTGTAAAAGTTTCTTATTCATGTCTAAATAGATATCATCGAGCTAAAAGGCAGAGGCTAAAGATACATCTCTTGCAAAATATAAGAAACCACTGCAAAAGATTTTTCTCCCAGAAAAGATGCATAATTGTTTGTGTATTGCTGGGTGCGCCATAGTACAGTATTATGAATATAACTGAAATGTTACTTGTTACAACATAACGCTTGGATGGTTTGAAAGTTTAATATGTACTACAACCAACACTGTGGTTAGATTTATGCTGTTATAAGTGGATGACGAATAAATAAATTTACTGTAGCAGATATACAAGCACACTGGTTCCAGAGCAGGGAATGTTCCAGTCCTGAGCTGCAACTTAAGAACTCTTATTAAAGCCCCATGCACACCATTTCAGCCTGTGGAACAATCCAAACCTTGACAGGCCTGCTGTGCAATTTCTAAGCTACAATATGATCAGGAAATTGTTCTTGGGGGTTTAGCAAACTGACAATTTTAGGTTTTGTACTTAGGGTTAAAGCTCATGATGTTCTGCATTAGATTACACTGTCACACCAGGCAGAGGCACATTCCCTCAGAAACCCTGGTAGCAACCACTTACCTGACCTCATGCAGTTTTTCAAGCAGAGGGCCTCAGTATGGAACCTATTTCCATTGCCTCCACAACCTCCGTACCAGAACCGGCTACAGATGCCATTCTTTTTGTCAAAGAACCACTTAACCTCATAGTCTTTGCACGGCATTCCAGGGTCATAGTCAAGAGAGCATGGGTCTGCAAAGTCATTCACTAAAACATGCACAAATGACAGCATCAGACAAGAACAGAGATTATGTTAAGATCTAAATCTAAGGCAAGGCAAGTTTATTTATATAGAACATTTTGGCAACAAGGCAATTCACCGTGCAATATTCAATATACAACTACATGAGGCATACAGCGGTTACTGTGCACAATTCATACTAGAAGCTTAGGAGTGTTCAAAAGTGTCTTGTTTTGACAAATGAGCCATAGTTGATTCTTGGTTCATTCTCACAGGAAAGAAAATGGCATTCAACATGACATAACATTCTACAGGGTGGATTATTAAGAGTGGGTATTGTCAGTAGAAAGAGAGAGGTATAGGTTTCTAAAGGTGAACTGAAAAGTGAGTTAGTTGTTTAATGTTAGTTAATTTTAGGCATCTAGGATTTGTATGGCTGTGTGGTTCAGGTTATCTGTATGTCCCTGAAGTCGACCCCAGAAATACTTTTTTACAAATAGAATTCACTGGTGTAAAGTAGTGAGTTGATTAATAATACCCTTGTTTTGAAATGTTACTTCATTACAGCACAGCACGCTAAGTTCTTTAAGTCTGCCATGTTGGCTGTTAGCTTTAACACACCAGGGAAAACATAGTTAATTGATTTATTCTGAAGATTCAAAGACACTCCTTTTTGTTTTTCCATTGCTGTGCATTACTGTTCTCATATGTTGCTGATTAGGTCAGAAGCCATCAGAAATGATATAAAATCTATGATATGATCATGATCATGATATGAACTTTTAATAAGTATTGTTATTGTTAAATAACAGGTTGAAGGAAATATTATATACATATGTTACTCACCCGTCTCTGGTTTGTCCAGTGGTGTGGTAATTACAGTACTGGTACCTTGGCTGGCTGGCTTATTCTCTGCTGCTTCTGTCAAAGTGAAACAAGCATTGATGGAGCAGCCAAAAAAAATGCAATGAATCCTGTAAAGCGTCTCAGGCACAATCACTCTACTACTACTTTTTAAAGACAACAACCAACCATCGGAACCCTGATCAAGCATTGTGTTTTACTGTTGTGTTTTTTTGTGTTACAATGAGTGTTTTTTGAGACATTTATGCCTGTATCAGCTCTGTAGATGCCTTCCTCACTTCAACTGTTTCCATTATTGCTACTTCTGTTGCTACGTAACTTTCGCTATCTTCTGCTACATAGTTACGTAGTTCTGCTACATCACTATGATTCACAATCAAGAGTGCGCCATGTAAATGTGCACAGTATATTACGTTTTCACACACAGCATGTTCTTAAATGTTCAATTTATTTTTAAGTATTAATCTTATCTAGACCTATTTAGACTATTCCTTGCAAATTATGATCAAATTACCACCACACAATCAGTAATTTTGATCTCAAAAATCACAAAAAAAAGGTAAAATTTTGTTGGGACTGACTAAAGTGCATGCACACTGTTTCAGCATGTGGAACAATCCAAAGCTTGACAGGCCTGCTTTGCAGTTTCTAAGTTAGAATATGATCAGGAAATTGCTTTTGGGGTTTTAGCAAGCTGACAATTGTAGGTTTTGTCCCTGGTGTTGAAGCTATGCTGCATTAGATTACACTTTTACACCAGGCAGAGGCACATTCCCTCCGAGAGCCTGGTTACCACTTACCTGACCTCATGCAGTGTTTCAAGCAGAGAGTCTCAGTATGGAACCTATTTCCATTGCCTCCACAACCTCCGTACCAGAACCGGGTACAGATGCCATTCTTTCTGTCAAAGAACCACTTAACCTCATAGTCTTTGCACGGCATTCCAGGGTCATAGTCAAGAGAGCATGGGTCTGCAAAGTCATTAACTAAAACATGCACAAACAACAGCATTAGTAAAGAACAGACAGGGAGAGAGGATGAGTTGATGTTAAGATTTAATATAAGGCAGGTAGAGATCATTTATATAGCACAACAAAGCAATTCAACGTGCTAAAGTACAACTACACGAGGCATACATCGGTTACCATGCACAATTCATACTAGAAGCTTAGAAGTGTTCAAAAGGGTCTTGTTGGGTTAAATGAATCTTAGTTGGTTCTTGGTCCATTCTACCAGGAAATAAAATAGCATTCAACATGACATAACTTTCTACAGAGAGTATTATTAGGTATTTGGATGTTTGAAAATTAAAAGTAGTCAGTAGAAAGAGACAGGTTTAGGTTTCCAAAGGTGGATTGAAAAGCGAGTTAGTTGTACAGCTACTGGTTAATGTTAGTTCATTTTAGTCATATAGAATTTGCATGGCTCTGTGGTCCAGGTTGTCTGCAAGTGACATGTCCCTGAATTTGACCCCAGGCATACCTCAAATTATGAGAAATCTCAGAACCCACCAAGGTCTTGGCTGCATTATGTGTAATTTCCTTTGTGGGACAACATACTTGCAGAGTGCTTATGAAAAAAATGCTGACATTGGTGTATCAAAATACAGAACCCATTGAGTTTTTGATAATAATAAAGGCAGCTTTCCTTAAAATCGGAAGCCTCTTCAGACTATTCTCAATCATTAGTGAGCATTACCTTTAAATAGCTTTAATGGCAGTTGTGAAAAAATAGACACTTAATGGATATATGCAGACACTCTTTGATTTCTATTGCAGTGCATTCCTGTCCTGATATATGGTTGATGGTTGATGAGGCCCACAGTCATTAGAAATAATATATATATATATATATATATATATATATATATATATATATATATATATATATATCATATAAAGTATAAGAAGCCTAAATAGTTACTTACCAGCCTCTGGTTTGTCCAGTGGTGTGGTATTTACAGTACTGGGACCTTGGTTGGCTGGCTTATTCTCTGCTGCTTCTGTCAAAGTGAAGCAAGCATTCATAGAGCAACTTTAATAATGAAATGCATCCTGTTAAGCTGCTCAGGAACAATAACTGCCTGAGTTTTGAATTATTATCTCCACTCCCCACACAACGGGAAGCAAACAGTAATAATTGTAATAGTTGCTTTTTGTAATTTTGTAATTATTACAACTTTTGCAACATTTTATGCCATCTACCGAACCACCTCTTGCTAAGAAAATGATCATTTGTTTGCATTATCTGACCTTTCAAAAGATTTCCAACTCGTATCTATGAAGATCGTAACCTTGAAGCTGGTGCAAATTAAGTATTTTGCAATCTCTCATGTTATGGCACAGGTTAAATAATTGAATTTCTTATTCCGCTTCTAAACATCTGATATTGTGGGGATGTTTATATTTTCATAATTTTGTTTATGGACTCACTGGTAGTGATGATGCCTTTGCGGGTGGAGACAACTTGACCGTTAGCAGTGTAGGCTGTGACCACAGCGTGATATGATTGACCGCTTTCCAAATTGTCCACAGAAAGCTCTGTGCCTGACACGTTGGTCTTCAGTGCCAGGGCATGGTCATGCAGCCGTGTCACCGTTACTTCAAAGTAGACAAAGTGCTTGGGGTCTGGGCTGGACCATCGCAGTTTCAGGCCACTGGAGGTAACGTTAGAGACATGTAGCTCATCTGCTTCTGAAGGAGATAAGACATAGTAGTGTCAAGGCAGGACAATACAAAATAAAATCACAGGTTTGGAGAATATTGTACTGTGTCAGGTACAAAATGACCTGTTATTTCTGGAGCTGCAGAAAGAAGCTTGAAAGCTTGAAAGCTATTTTTGGTACTTAAAACCACAAATAAATTGTGATAGGAATATCACAACTTCAAATAAAAAACAGGAAAAGTGTACAATGTAAGACCTTTTAATATATCCAAAATCTGACCTTTGTGCTTCACTGGATGAACTGCTTGATGATTCTCATGATGCTTCTGATGTTTCCTGTGAATGCAATAATAAATTGTGAATTCAACATCCAAAATTTCCAACAAATTAACAGTTGACAATGAAAATCACAATACTTACTCCTTGTGTTGTGATGATGTGAACGGATTTTTTAGGGGCTGGTCACTCTGGAACCACTTGCAGTTTTTAGAGACTTCAGGGGACATGTAGAAAGCATTTTCAACTGTAAAGACATACAAAATAGTGTCTCACTCACCAGGACATGGTTAAAATTACACACTTAACAGCATTAATGCTAAACTATGAAATATAAAAGTGTGCACTTTTTGAACTTACTGTTGATATATTTTGGCAACAGCTGGCCAAAAGTCTGAATATGTGTATCATAGAACTGTGACAGGCTGTCCAGTCTCTTGAAGAAGACATCTGAAGGCTCGCTGGCCATGCGTGACAGCACACGAGCATCCCCAGCGCTCAGTTTATCACCTACACCCATGATGACTAGGAAGTAACCTCTGCACTTGACATCAGTGGCAACACGCACCAGTTGCTGCTCTTCCTCTTCCACACTTCCTGTCACAAATAGCATGAGTACCTTCCGGTCACGTTGGTGAGGCACCTTCTCAAACACCTGTTCCACTGTTGATTCAATAGCCGCTGCCAGTGACCGGCCACCTTCTAGCTGTGGTGTCTTCTCCAGCAGGAATTTGACAATATCCTGAGATGAGTGGTGCTCGGTCAAGCCGATATCCACATGGATGGGAGAGCCAGTTTTGTTGTAAATGAACTCATACGGTGCTTGTTGGATCACTGACACCCTGGCATGGTGAATAGATGATGCGGGACTGGAAGACACTTGGAGCTGCTCAACTATATGTGCTATGTAGCGCTTAATCTCGGTAAAGACAGTTGGGTATGTAGAATCAGAGCTGTCCACGACAAAAGCCATGTCGATGTCCACATCTGTGGCGGAAGACCGCTTATCTCGGCTGGATGATGGAGGCACATAGTCACACATTTGGTGTGGAGAGCAGGTGTCTAGAAAAAGAGAACACATAATTGTGTTTATATATTTCATCATGATTGATATGTGGTTATTGAATGGATCTACTAGGTTGTCATACTTGCTTAGTATTCATATCAGTATAGTATTCATATATCAGAGATAATTACTATTATTCTTACAAAAAAAGAAAACAATATAAGTCTTCATATATCTATAAAGACTATATAACTATAAAGTGTCTACTTAAAGCACAAACATAGAGCTCTTACCTAGGCAGACATGGCAGTTCATAACCTTTTGGAGAACTGAATTGTATTGTATTGTACTTCCAGCATTGGGAAGGACAATTACCTGGGCCAGCGCAGTGTTGTTGACCTGGTGTGTAGAGAGTAGCAAACCACATAAAATGTACAATATAACTTAATTCATTCAAGACAGATTTTATAAATATGCCTGGAAAAAACATGCACTAGAATGTTCACCTTTGATATATATGGTTTGTTTTACCTGCATTGCTCTGCTCAGATGTTTGTCTTCACGGCTAACTAAGAACAGAGTGGCAATTCCGGCATCATGGAGACGGAGAGCTGCATTCGTAAGTGATTGTGGGTTATTGACTTCGCCACCGACAAAGAAGATGGCCACCTTGCGCACGAGGAAGCCACTGCGCACCCTCTTGAAAGTGTTTTGGGCCACAAAGCTCATGACAGTGTCCATGTTGCGTTGTTTGTTGGTCTGCGGTAGCTGCAACCCTTCGATGCGCTGCACCAGCTCGCGTTTCTTCAGTCTATCAGCAAACCGGACCTCAGTGGTCACATCGCTGTTGTACAGGGTCAAAGCAACTCGAGCTCCTCTTGGACAGTTGCTCTCAGTGATGGTGATATCTCTGACAAGGCGCAGGACCGTGTCACGCATGTTCTTAAAGACAGGGCGCCCAATGTTCTGAGAGGCATCCAGGGCAAAAGCCAGCTCAGTGGGGTAGAGCGGGCATTCCTGCTTACCTAATATTGTACACATAGAAGAAATTTTAGTTCTCTGTAGAATAATGGAATCAGCATATATTGTAGTTCAAACACTTGGATTCTCATGAACACATTTTTTCTTTTTTTATGTACTTACCATAACAGCAAGCTGGTGAAAAAAGGGACACAAAACTTGGTGAGACATATTTGTTGCAGACAAACCGATGGATGTCAGTGTTCATCGCTGTTACTGTATAAAGATAAATATTGAAGTGTACTTACGACAGTTGTCTCTGATCTTCTTGACAAGTTCACATTGCTGAGGACGAAGACACATTTGAAAACAAATGTTGAATATCTCTCTCTCTTATGTTAATTAGTGCTATTTTATTCTTCTAGCCTTGCTATTATTATTATTGTTATTATTATTATCGCATTCTTGTGGACAGCAAGTAAGAATTTCATTGTAAAGGGAAACCCGCTTCCACACTGTGCACATGACAATAAAGCATTGAATTGAATTCACAGACACCAGGCATGGACTTTCATGACCTCTGTTCATTCAGTGTAATTTTAGACAGTTTGAGAAAAGAGCACATACCACAACACCTGGTCCTCTCGGCCCTTTCTGACCCTACAGAACATAAAACAGTTGTGTTAACAGCTGGACATGGTGGGACAAACACCCAGCCATAACAAAACACTGTTTCTGTCCTGCTTATAAACAGCCCACTCAAGATAGTGCATATTGTAAATCATGAATACATATATTTTGCTATGGTGGCACTGTGTCATTTATAAGGAATGCACACTGTTTATAAGATTTTTTAAGTTGCTTACATATGTCCCAGCATATCCAACCTCTCCTTTCTGTCCGGGTGCGCCAATATTCCCAGAGACACCCTGGAAGGAATAAACGTTAAGGAAAAAAGAAAAAAAAACACTTTTAGATATATTCAACTGCCAGTAGTTATAAAAAAGAGCACAACTTCAATGGGTCACTCGCTTTAAAGACTGAAAAACAGACATTAATGTACATACCTATTTAACTCTCTCACTGCTAAGAATGCATCCTATATTTGAACTAAAATATCATAACCTGTCATTTAGTGTATAACGGCAGACGTATCCAGTGTTGCGCTTGAACAAATGTCTGAACTTTACAAAGTAAAACTATACAATATATACTGTAGCATTTAGAATATGTTAACCTAATCTAAACGGGTGTCTCAAGGCATACCCTCTGTCCACGATTTCCCCTGGGTCCAGGTCCGCCCTCAATGCCAGGATCACCAGCTTTTCCCTGAAGTGATCATAATGAAGAGAATGAATGAAATGAAATAATATTAAGCAGATATTTGACGATTTGGGGGTTCTCAAATTTAAAATGAGCTGTTTTTCCTTGTCCTCTACTTTAGTAAATTTAATATCTTCAGGTTTTGACTGTTCATTCGATTTTGTGCTTTACAAAATTTCAACCAAGCAACATTGTTGAATTATTAGATAGAGCCCTGTCTTAGAATACTTAAGAGTCAGTGTTTTCCATTACCTTTGGTCCTGGGAATCCTGGGAAACCTTCATCACCCTGTAGATATAAAATGCATACATAATAAGTATATACTAATTGTACCATTAAATGAGTCTATAATATTGTGTCTTGAGATTTGCAATAATAAAGTGGTTCATTAATAATTCTATCTATGAATAGGTTAAATCTGCAGCAACCTTATAAGACTATAGAAGGTGTGTGTGTGTGTGTGTGTGTGTGTGTGTGTGTGTGTGTGTTTTAACTCCCTCTTGTTAATATAAAGCCAGATCTACTGATATATATTTCACTAGAAGTTGGAATTCACTTGCCTTTCTTCCTTTGGGCCCAATGACACCAAACCCATCTCTGCCATCTTCACCCTATAGGGAAATCAAGAAAAAGATTTCTTGACCCATATGTTTGTTTGTTTTTTGTTTTGTTTCTAATAATGTTTCAGTAATTTAGCTGCATGCAATCTTTTTAGTAAAAGGAGAACAAGAGCAACATTTTTTATTAAGTTCAGACACAATATATGTTTTTCTCAGTTTCACCAGTTTTACAGTATGGTACATGCTAATAATGCATGGGTTGATTCTTACAGATTCTCCACGGGGTCCAAGGGGTCCAGTAACACCTTTAGGTCCGGGCTCTCCAGGCTCTCCCTACAAAGGTGTAGACATAGTCATACAGATAATGAGGCAGAAATAGTCAAAGCTTTAAATTAAGTGTGAAATATTTCTTGAGGCTATCAGGTCAGTCTCCAAAGTATCATATGTTTTTTTTTTTTCTCTTTGCAGTAGACATTGAGTGGAGCCTTGATATTTTCTTATAGTGCTTTCATGTTTGCTCAAATAGATTACACATGTATGTCCAGTAATGTGAGAGAGCCTGACTTAAGCCAGTGTGTTTATAAATGAAACATGCTTGTTATGGAAGAACGCAAGCCACAGCTATTTTTTTTTTCCAGTCAATACCTTGCGACCAGGAGCACCTCTTCTGCCCTTATCTCCAGCAGGACCTGGGAGACCACCGGGACCCTAAAAAACAAAACATCAAGACATTAGAAGACATTTCTTTCCTCACAATGAAGTAAATTGTGGGCATTATTTTCAGTTTAAGTGCCTTCACTGCTGCAATGTGGGGTAGGCACAGTGTTAGTATTTCTGCATGAAACTCAAATATTTGTGCTGTCTTCTTTTCATGAAAGTAATACTTTTCAAATTTGCTTTGTCAATATACCCAGCTATACTTAGTTATTTAGTTATTATGTGGAAAAAAGAAAAAAAAAAGTTTTAAGAGCTTCACTCACTCTGGGTCCCGGGTTCCCAACTTCTCCTCTGGATCCTGGTGCACCATTTGGTCCAGATGGACCCTTAAAATAGACACACCACACAAGATGATGTACCATCTTTTTTTTTTTTTTTTTTTTTTTACCTGGTAAAACTCGACTACCAACTCATGAGTAAACAATGAATACACATTTATACATATATAAATAATCCAGTCACAGTCCAGACAAAACAATGTGTCATATTGCTATTCCAGCCAAGAAAAATTGTCATAAATTCCTATGACAACATTTGTTGTTACGTTATGTTTTGGCAAGAGGAGATTGAATACTTTGCCAAACATTGTGTAAAGAATGAAATACTTACTCTGGATCCTCCAATACCAGGCTCTCCTTGAATGCCATCAGCTCCTGCCTTTCCGGGAACACCCTTAATGAAATGCAAGGAGCAAAAGTTTACAATTACTGCAATCACTGGATTAGGAATTAGACACTGAATGTTATCGCTCAAAAGAGACCTACAGCTTGTCCAGGCGGTCCTCTTCTGCCATCAGCTCCCTAATGAGTAGAAATAAATCTAGGTTAATAAAAGAAAAAGCAATGAGTATAACAGAGATCATACTTGGGAAATCATTTACCCTTCTTCCAGGCTCTCCAACCGTTCCCTTCTTTCCATCCTCACCAGGCTCTCCCTATCATTTCAAGACAGAAAACCCAGTAAAACAAACATACAAACACAGACATATTAAAAATAGCAGCAATAAAATGGGTGGGGGGGCATTACCGCTGGTCCAGCATCACCAGGGTCACCTTTGGGTCCTGCGCGGGTGTTATCTTGTCCACTTAAACCCTATCAGACAGAAATTACTTGTTCAAATTCAACTACAGTCAAAAGCCTTTAAACACAATTTGTGAAAGAATGCAAAGGTCAGTTCACCACAATTTTATTTTTTTTTCCATTTAATTTTAATTGGTCTTTGCTGAAAAGAATGATGCTGAACTTAATGAATTCACTGATATACTAAAGACAGTTTATGGACACTTGGGGGCGGCAGAAACAAGTTGTACACACACTGTTGATATAACAAAACCCTTTAAGCTGATATGTTGAACTTGTTAGCAAACATCTGCTTAATTACATCTCCACCAGTTATGGAACAACATTTGCATTCAGTGTGAATGTGGAGTGAATGTCAGTCCAATATTCACTTTCTTTTAGATCTTTTTTCTCTCCTAAGTGAAATATTTGGCTCTTTAGCTGCTTATTACTCGACTGTCTTCACCAGTTATTCTACATTATGAGAGCACTGAAAGTGATCCAAAATACTAAAGTTGCAGCTGGACAGATAAACAAAGAGTTGAAACTGCTACAAAACCCTGAAGCTGAAGGGAGCTGCAGCACTGATAATTAACTGTAGGTTCACCACTAGAAACAAAACCTCTGACATTACTGACTTCATTTGATGCATTGTTATCATAAATAATGAGTATAACCACGTCACCACAATATGTAATTTAGAGATAATTGTTTGGAAATTAAATGGCACTATAACTGGTTAATAGAACTCACAGGGTCTCCTCTGATTCCAATTTCTCCTATGTCTCCTGTTTGTCCTTTGGCACCTTTAGGACCCTAAAAGCAAAACAATTATGTTGAGTGAACATTTATCAGTTCTAACCAAATGATATACAGAAGATAGGTAGGTTGAAAAAAAGGAAGTTACAGTAAATAAATAAAATAAAATTACTCACTCTTCTACCAGGGTTTCCTCGGTCTCCTGGGGGTCCAGCCACTCCACTTTTGCCCTGTGAACATAATGCAGATGCTACTTAAAGCACCAAGTAACCTATGATTGAAAGCATATTCACATCTTTAACCCATGAAAAAATTGATGAACTCACTTGACATACTGCTATTCACAAGCATTTTGTATTATGTATTAATTAAAGGGTTATGATTGAATGAGAAATAGCTAATATAAAAAACACTTACCTCTTCTCCATTGATACCATCAAGGCCAATTTCTCCAAATTCACCCTGAAACATGGTAACACTTAGTTAACCATTGTCTGACACTATCATCTGACAATGTACATTTTAATAAAAGGGAAAAACTCACCTTTTCTCCTGAGTACCCACGAGAACCCTGAGCAAAGAAAAATAATAGTGCTATTTTAAATATTGTGATTCAAATTAGGAGACAGATAACCAAATTTTTAACTTAATGATGAGGTGAATGTTACAGATAACATCAATGTTTTTACCTTGACACCTCTCTGTCCAGGACATCCCTGGAAACCCTGAGTCCCATTTACACCAGGAGGACCTCTCTCTCCCTGTCATTCAAGAATAAAGATAAATATGTTTCAAAATAAAAGGAAGGGAGGAACATAAGGAGATAGACAATTTTTAAAAATCATCATGATATAACAGCTTTATGGCAAAAAAATATTAAAGGAATAGCTGCAGAGCAAGACAGTTTAGAGCAGATCTTAATGGAAAACATACAGATTAGGACCATATATGTAAGCAAGGCAATCCAACTTACAGGTCCACCCTCATCTCCAGGATGACCTTGGCTTCCTATTGATCCTGGAGCACCCTGGGAAAAAAACAAAAACACATTTTAGCTTCTGTTAATGTTCAATTTCTATTAGAATAAATTATCTTTAAAATAAAATGTATTTTAAATGTTTTCACTTTGATACCTTAGCCCCGGAAAGTCCAACTCCCCCTCTGTCTCCTCTGGTGCCAGTACATTTGCATGGCACTGCACAGCACTCCCTTTCTGCAATATTATCCTACATAACAAAATAAAACAAATACTAATTCATTCAAAGGAAACAAGAAAAGCCATGAAATTTTTCTGTCTGACTGATTGGAAACTCACCAGTTCTTCCATTAGCTCATAGTCCAAGTCCATGATATTGACTCGTAGGGGTCTTGTGTACCTGAAACCTCGACCGAATTCCAGGGACAAAGCCTCCTCAAAATTGGCCACCCCCTCCAGTCCGACAAGAATGAAGCTGTTCACTCCTATTTGACAGATAGTAGAGTTATGGGAACAGATTCATCCTTACACATTAGTTCTGATATGGCACAGATATAATTTCTTCAGGGACAATTTTTATGGAATCATCTTTTTACCCGAGTGCTGAAGCTCTTCAACTCGTCTTTGCATTTCAGAATATGGGGCATCAAGACCATCAGTCAGATGAATGACAACCTTCAGAGAAGAAAAACAATCCAGTTTCACACTTTCTCACATTTTCCTCAAGTATTGTCATTGTTTCAACTATTTCTATAACCCACCTTTACAGTATTATCCTGTCTGGTTTTGAACCTATTTGTGTATGCTGAAATGGTTTTGCCATTTAAGATAAAGGGGCCACGATTTCGTAGGGCTCTGAAGTCATCGAACAGCTCATCAGCATTGTCTGTGAAGTCCAGATGGACTGGCTCAGCAGCAGAGTCCATGGCCAGCATGCCCACTTGTACAGTAGGAACCTGCCCTGATGTGCAACTGATAGCTGCCATCTTGGAAATCCTCTGCAGAATGGCACCCATCTTGCTCTGCAGGTTTGTTTGAGCACCGAAGATATTCTGGGCAGAAACATCAAAACCTACCAACACCTCAACACTACAGGCTGAAAAACAGAGCACAGATATGTGTCAATAAACTTCTGAAACATTTTATTCTAGGTTGTAGTTAAATAAAAAAATGAAAAATGCTCAGTGACGTGGTTTATTAGCAATAAATAACATAGGTCTTACTTTTAGTAGGTTCTTGTACGCCAACACACAGCTTCCCCTTTACTTCATCATCCAAAGTCTCCAGGATTTGCTCATTGAGCTCTGAAAGCTCCTGAAAGGTGCCTGCTCGAGCCACAGTGGATGACTCGCTTGCTAGGTTTTCTAACTCATTCTCAATGTCACCCACCCCAATAGCAAATATTCTCACACCAGTTTTTTTCAGACCAAGGGCTGCTGTTTTGCTGTCATCAGCTGAGCGTCCTCCAGTGACTACCATTAGGATCTGAGGGGTACCTTCATCCTTTCTACTGCCCTTCTCTTTGGTGAAGTGAACATCTTGAATGTGGCGAATGGCTGCACCAGTGTTGATTCTTCGTCCACCTTTGTACTCCACTCGGTCAATGGCGCTAACAATGTCTTGCTTGTTTTTGTAGGTGTTGAGGTAGAAGGCATCAGTTACGTCTGTAGCATAATGTGCCAGGCCAATCCTCAGGTTGTCTCTCTCATTGAAGAACAGATCAATCAGATTGCTGATAAATGAATTTACTTGATTGAAGTTCTCCCTGCCCAGATTAATGGAGCCATCCACCAAAAACACTATATCAGCCTTTTTAGGTGGCGGCAGGCCTGAAGCTATTTCAGAGAAGATATTGAAGGGGGTGGGGTAAAGAAGGGTGAGAATAGGAAAAAAATAGAAAGAAATAGAGAAATGATTCTTACATTACATTCACACTCTTAAAATTATTGGTTTAGGGTAAAATATTTGTTAGAAATATTTTAATATGGTCTAATAGTAATAGCATATTTTTGCACAACTTACTAGGATCTTCATAGTCTGTGGGTGGTTCCTCAATGATGGTCCCACTCAACCTTTTAAAAAACTTATCCTTGATTGATGGCAGGCCAGGGAATGTAGGAACCTGAATAACATCTTCTGCGGTGGTAGAAATTTGGGCTAGCTGCTTTGCGTCAGCACTACCAGTTCCAATACCAATGCAGTTGACCCTGGAACCCTTCAGCAGAGGTCCATAGATGGAAACATCTTGAGGGGAACGTCCACCTGTGAGAACCACAAGATGCTGGGATGCCTCAGTCATACGAACACCAGCAGAGGGTTTTAACTCATTCCGTATGACATACTCGATGGCATCAGCCAGATCTGATGACCGGCCACCCATCTGACGAAGTCTTTTGAGAGCAGAGATAACGGCTGGTTTGTTGTTGTGTGAGTTGAGAGAAAACTCAGTTTTAACTCTGTCTGCATACTGGACAACAGCTACACGGACTTGATCAGGATGCACATCAAGTTGTTGGACAGTGTTGAGGATGAAATCACGGATATGAGCAATACCAGCTGCACCTGTATTATCTGAGCCATCAATTAGGAAAATAATGTCCTTTCTCCCAAGATTTATGTTACCTGCAAAATAAGCACAAGGAAAAAAAAAAACATTTGTTACTTTCATTATTATATCTAACAGAAATTAAACCTGGGGATTTTCAGTGAACAGAAAATGCCCAGGCACCCTGAATGTTACTTTCAGTTACATGAAGAATGAAAAACAAAGCTAACAACCAGATGAACTCTTGGGTGCTTTGTCTATTTTTTTTTCAGAATGATATTTATTTAATTTCTTTCCAAAATAAGTTATGACATTCAGAAATTCTCCATTTTGTATGTGAGTGATTCTATACATGTTCTAGTTGAAACATGTCCATATGTTCTCATTGCAGGGCTAATATATCCATATAAGAATGGATGAAGGAAATTGTCTTGGTAATGACTATAATTTTACTAATAGTGCAAAACAACAACTACTTTTATTTGTTTTATTACATTGTTGTTTTATAAATGTTTTGTCATTATTTTGCTAATTAGGAAATTTTATTCCCCAAGCTAACATGGTATTAATATGTTCAGAATAATTCTGATTAAATCTGATTATCAAGTTGTGATATCATGTTTTTGAAATTTTCTACATTATTGAATCTGCTCCATGACGTGGCATTCAGGGTTTGCTTCACAAAATCCTAATTCTAGTTTAGGCATAGGCATGGATATAGCTTTAAAATGATTGACTGTTATGTGTTTACTGACAAAAGCATAATAATTATGAACCAACAAATTATAATAAGCCTCTTTTTTATGCAATTTCTTTGCTTAAAAAAACAGCTATTGTTTTCAGTAGTACCTTTTAAGTTTAAAGTCAAGTATAAATCTTGAATATATGACAGTATTTCTTACCTGGGTCCACAGTGGGGGGGACATAGCTACTGATGATGTCGGCCGTGGATATCGTTTTGACTGAATCAATAAGTCGTTGTTCCACTCTTGGAAGCTGATGGAAATTGTCAACTGTATATACAAGTTCGGGCTTCAGGGAAATCTGTCTCAGTTCATCAGGGTCTGCATTCCTTGAGCCAATAGCAAGTGGTGCAATGTGGTTTCTCTTAAGTTGGTCAGCTGAAGTGGATACATCATCTGTAGACTTGCCACTTGTAACCAAAATGAGGAACTGAGGCACACCATCTTCAATGCGGCTTCCCGCTGACCTCTGGTAGATGTTTCTGGACACCCATTCAAGAGCACGACCTGTGTTTAGTTGATTCCCACCTTTGCTTCGAAGTTTTGCTACAGCCTGGCGTACCTCTTCTTTGGTGGAGAATTCATTCAGAAGGAATTCTACTTTTGAATCATCACTATACTGTACTACTGAAACTCTAACGTTATCCAGTCCTACATCCAGCTTCTCCACAACTCTTTTTATCATTTCACGGATCGAGGGGAACTCACTCCGCATCGCTGTTGTGCCATCAATTAGAAATACAACATCCCTCTTTCCTCCACCAGTACCTCCGGGTGTGATCACTGTTCAAAAAGAATGCAGACACAGAAACAAAGAATAAATACTAGCTACTAAATTCCTACTATATGCAGCATGACTGAAAAAATCAAATCATGTAAAGAATGAATCATGTATAAAATGTCAATCATGATTTCAACTTTTGTAAACTATAAGGTGTGAGAAAATGAATTTGCATAGACATACTTGAATTATATCAGAGTTAATATATAATCATAAAATTATGATTGTAAATTATTTAAATAAAATTACCATTATATTCTGGAAATTCTGGACGCATCCTGGCAATGTCATCATCTGACAACTCAGTGAGAATGTTGATCAAGTTTTCTTGGACTGTATACAGGCCAGGGAGGTCATCTACTGTGTAGGCAAAGGAAGGCACATATGACACCACCTTGAGCTCTATGGGGTTAATATCCCTTGTCCCAATGCTGAAGGGAAGAACTCCAGATCGTTTGAGGGAAGAAGCTGCACGATTGATGTCATCTGTAGAAGACCCACTGGAGACAACAATTAAAAACTGTGGTACACCATCTTGCTTCCTGCTGCCTCGTGCTGCTGTCAGAACATCCTGACCAACAAACTCCAAGGCCTGACCAAGGTTCCGTTGTCTTCCTCCTCGCTGCCTCATTCCCTTGACAGCATTCAGAACACCTTGTTTGGTTGTATGTGTGTTCAGATACATGTCAGCCTGTGCAGAGTCACCATACTGGACAACGCCAACCCGGATCTTGTTCTCACCCACATTGAGACTCTCTACAACCCTTCGGATAAACTCCTGGATGATAGGAAATTCCCGTCCAACACCATCAGACCCATCAACAAGGAAGACAACGTCCTTCCGGGGACCCTGTGATTCAACTGAAACAGAAAGAGAAATGGTAATATTACCTTTTGCTACAGAAATTACAGCAGCAATTACATACAGAGGTTTGTTAACATTTTATTAAACTTTTGGACCTTGACATACGTCAATGAGAGAAGTCAACTCATTGGTTGACTTTTGTGAGACCCTGTCATCAGTTCTTCCAAGAACAAATCTGAATTTTATGATGGTGTATTCTACAATAGCTGCTTTGCATTCATTTATAATAGTTTTTTGTGCCATTCCTCTTATGTCAACAACTGTATCTATGGGCTGTGGGAGATAGCTCTTTGGAAACAACCACCATATCATACACATTTAGATATATCCTGAAAGAAAAGGTTTTCTTTATATCATTTTTGTATACGAGTGATATTGACCATTGACATTATCCTTCAAACTGGAGAACACACTCCAGTCACCCAGACTACATAAATGAGAAGGAAATGTTTCTACTGAATGAAAAGATAAGCAATCAGACACTTTTTGTACCATCAGCAGATAACAAGACAAATCAAATTTAAAATGGGCTAAATAGTAAGCAAAATGACAATAGGGTGGTTGCAAAATAGATGTTTAGATATAAATATGAATAGAAATTATCAAAAGAGAGCATAATGATATGATTAGAAAGAAAATCAGGACAGGCCAAGAATATGTCTTTCTTTGAGTTTGTAACCAACTTTGCCTTTGTCCCCAAGGATCAAAAAGAGGTGACCTGATAGCTGAGCAGTTAGGGCACATATCACATGGGCCAACATGCCCTGAGCTGTGAGTCCCCAGTTTGAATCCTGGCTGGCTTTTTTGCATGTCATTTCCATAGTCTCTTTTACCATTATCCGTCTCACTCAAGTGTGAAGTATCAATAAAGATATGAAATGGCCAAAAAATAAATCATCTTAAAAAAAATAACTAAAAATGGACTCAAAATCAAGAATGGGCTCAGTATCATAAATGTTATCATTCAAACAGTTCTGGTCTTTGAATATAATCGGCTTTACCTTTTCTTCACCTAAAAATAATATGTTGGCCTCACTATAAAGACATACAAGTAAAACAAGAGTGAAATACATTACGAAATTAAAAACAAAATGACAAGTTTTGACTTTTGACGTTTCCCATCAGGTTTCTCTGTACCGATCCAGTAGCTGTCAATGGACCCCTGTCTTTGACCCAGCTGATGGTACCTGATTCCATTTGTTTCAGATCTGGATCTTTGACATTGAGGAGTTTCAGTCTCACTACTTGTCTCTTTCCATTGTTTGAATGAACAAAATCAAGAGTATAAGGATAGAATGTAATCTGCTTTATGCTTTATGCTGGGTGAACCACAGCATAATTGATTTGGCTTAATACAATGGATTTGACCTGTGTACATAATACAATACTGCTCTGTCTGTAATATTATGAAACTATAAGTCTACACTGATTAAAAGACATGTTGTTTGAAAATGTTATTTAATTTTTAAAATTGTTATTTACACTTAGGATTAATTATATTATTATGGTATATGCATTAAAATGTTCTTAAGGTATTTACTATGTCAGTAATAGCATGATCAGATTACCATTAAAGAGATAAAAGAAAAGGAAACAGATTTATCGTTCAATGACACCTGTAGTACACCGTAATCTAATTTTGACAGGAATGCCAGGGAATCACTTTATGCTACCTTTCTTGTCTGAATCTCTACCCTGTTTGAAATTCTCCCACCACTACTAAAAATTATCAAAAGAAACTGCTCATATCATCATGATGTAATTTGAGAATCAATGTAAGTCCAGTCTAGGTGAAAGAAGGTACATGTTCATGACAGGGGGAACTCTGAACATACCAATTACAGTTGGTGATTCAGGGCTGAGATCAAAAACCACGAAGACTTCAGAAGACTGAAGTTGCTGTTGGACACTGGGAAGGTCAGTGAATTCAGACACAGATAGAGCATAATTGGGGTCGTAGGATATCTTCTGCAATTCCTTTCTATCAGATCTCCCAGATCCTATTGCAATAGTCAAGACTCCCAGCTGTTTGAGAGCAGAAGCTGGTGCATCAACATTGTCAAAAGACTTTCCACCTGTTAACAATATCAGGACCTGTGGAACTCCTTCCAGGCGCCTGCTTCCAGAAGAGGGTGAAAAGACATTATCCCGTAAGTAGTGGAGAGCGAATCCAGTGTTGAGGGTTCTTCCCCCTTTGTGCCTTAAACTTCTGACAGTGTCAAGAATCTCAGCCTTTGTCATGGATGTGTTCAGATAGAAATGGACGATTGGATTTCTGCTGTACTGAACTACTGAGACACGGTCCTTGTTGTCATCCACACTGAGTGACTCTACTGCTCTTTGGACATAGTCTTGCATTGCTGGAAATCCAGTCTGAGTTCCATCAGATCCATCCAACAAGAACACAACATCCCTTCCTTGCCGATTTCTGTCCACTAGGAAGACACAATTTTAGACATGTTTATGGGTCAAACATTTCCTGTGTTAAATTCAAATGATGAGAGCTGATCTCAACATGTACAATTTATTCTCGTCATGCTGGAAACTGTTTTATTCTAAGTGACACTGGGTGAGTCACACTCTTTACACTTACACTTTACACAA
The DNA here is from genome assembly GCA_030544235.1 of Lepturacanthus savala. NCBI lineage: Eukaryota > Metazoa > Chordata > Actinopteri > Scombriformes > Trichiuridae > Lepturacanthus > Lepturacanthus savala. The sequence continues at coordinate 11,041,666 of CM060470.1, read as the reverse complement.
ACACTTGAAATGAATTTGATCCTATGATCCTTGGATGGAAAATGGGGACTTTTCTTACCAGTTACTGTTGGTGTCATTGATGTGGCCATCAATATCACTGTGCTGATTACAGAGGAGAGCTGTTCTTGGACATTGGGGAGGTCATTGAACTCAGCTACTGATAGACTATAACTAGGGTCAAATGATATCTTTTTCAACTCTCTACTGTCAGAGTTGCTTGTTCCAATGCCAATAGCAAATATTCCCTGCTCTTTGAGAGCGAAGGCTGGGGCATCTACAATGTCAAAAGACCTTCCACCATTTATCAGGATCAATGTCTGTGGAACACCTTGCAGGTACCTACTACCAGAGGACTTTGTAAAGACATTGTTCCTGACATATTGGAGGGCTGCCCCTGTGTTGAGGGGCCTGCCTCCCTTGTGTCTCAGCCCTCTGATTGAATCCACAATTTCCTCTCGTGTGGTGTAGGTGTTCAAATAAAAGTGGACCACTGCATCTCTGCTGTACTGGACAACAGACACACGGTCATTGTCTTCCCCAATATTAAGCCTCTCCACCACCCTCTCAATGAAATCAAGCATGGCAGGGAAGCCGTTCCTTGTGGCATCTGAACCATCCAGAAGGAATACAATATCCTTTTTGGCAGTGTCAACTGAGGAAAGACAGGAAGGAATATAATAGAACATTTGCAAAATGTAGGCTCATGTCCTTATCATCTGACTGTATGTGTTTTGTTTTGATTTGGTTTGTGTTTTGGAAAATTCTTATCACTGCCTTCTTAATAAACTTAATTTATTTTTCCACTGGGTAATAGCTAAGCAAAATAAAGCAGTCTGTAAATCCATTGAGAGTTATTGTTAACATACCAGGTAGAGTTGGTACTTCTGGAATGATGTCAACAACCCCAGCTTCCAAGGAAGATTGAAGTTGTTGATGGATATTGGGTAGATCAGTAAATTCAGACACAGAGAGAGCATAACTGGGGTCATGGGATATCTTCTGCAGTTCTTCACTATCAGAGCTGCTGGTTCCAATTGCAAAGGTCAAGACTCCCAGCTGTTTGAGAGCAGAAGCTGGTGCGTCGACACTGTCAAAAGACTTTCTGCCACTTAACAATATCAAGACCTGTGGGACTCCTTCCAGGTGCCTGCTTCCAGCAGAGGCTATGAAGACATTATCCCTCAAGTACTGAAGAGCTGCTCCAGTGTTGAGGGGTCTTCCACCTTTGTGCCTTAAAGCTGTAACAGTGGCAACGATCTTGCCCTTTGTCATATATGTGTTCAAATAGAAGTGGACAACTGGCTCTCTGCTGTACTGAACCACAGAGACACGGTCCTTGTTGTCATCCACACTGAGTGTCTCCACTACTCTTTGAACAAAGTCTCGCAATGCTGGGAATTGAGTTCTAGTAGCATCAGATCCATCCAACAAAAACACAATATCCATTCCTGGTCGCTTTCTGTCTACTGGTAAAGACAAATTTGTGACAAATTTAGGGTCATGTGAAAGACGTTTCTGGAGTGAATAAAAATGATTAAACCTGGCCTGAACCTTTTTTTAATTTAGTTTATTGATACTGGAACAGCTGTTTTGTCTGAATTGGCACTATTTAACTGAAACATTGACACTTAATGTCCAACATTCATCTGTCATGTAAAAATGAATAACAATCTTACCAGTATCTGTTGTTGTCCTGCGAATGGCCCTGACGAGCAATGTGCGCATTACAGAGGAGAGCTGTTCTTGGGCACTGGGGAGGTCAGTGAACTCAGACACTGATATAGCATAACGATCATCATATGATATCTTCTGCAGTTCTCTATTGTCAGAGTTTCTTGTTCCAATGCCGATGGCGAAGATGCCATGTTGTTTAAGCAAAGAGGCAGGGGTTTCAATACTGTCAAAAGACCTTCCACCATTAAGCAAGATCAACATTTGTGGAACGTCTTCTCTGTGTCTACTTCCAAAAGCATCTGTAAAGACATTGTCCCTGACATATTGAAGGGCTGCACCAGTATTCAGGGGTCTGCCACCTTTGTGTCTCAGCCCTCTGACTGAGTCAACAATATCCTCTCTTTTGGAGTATGTGTTTAGATAGAACTCAACATGTACATCTCTACTGTATTGGACCACAGAGACCCGATCTTTATTTTCACCAACATTCAGTTTCTCCACCATTTTCTCAAGAAAATCACGCATGGCATGGAAGCCATTCCTTGTGCCATCAGAACCATCCAGAAGGAATACAATATCCTTCTTGGCAGTGTCAGCTGAGAAAAGATAGGAAAACAAACAATGAAACACCTTCTTGCTGAAATACAGCCAGTACCTCACACTTGTACATTCTATTTCAAAAACTAGTAAAGCACAAACTGCCTCTCTCAATATGCACATGTGTTCCTAAAATCACATTGAACCTCGTTTCTTTTTTGCTTTCATGATAGGTATAGGATAGTAGTCAGGTATAGGATATAGTCAGGAATCTATGTAAGCTAGCAGGAGGTTGTGTTTGGAAACATACCAGGTAATGTTGGTGATTCCAGGCTAATGTCAGCAACTACAGTTTCCACTGAAAACTGAAGTTGTTTTTGGATACTGGGAAGGTAAGAGAAATTCGAAACAGATAGAGCATAACTGGGGTCATGGGATATCTTCTGCAGTTCTTTGCTATCAGAGCTGTTGGTTCCAATTGCAAAGGTCAAGACTCCCAGCTGTTTGAGAGCAGAAGCTGGTGCGTCGACACTGTCATAAGACTTTCCGCCACTTAACAATATCAGGACCTGTGGGACTCCTTCCAGACGCCTGCTTCCAGCAGAAGCCGTGAAGACATTATCCCTCAAGTACTGAAGAGCTGCTCCAGTGTTGAGGGGTCTTCCACCTTTGTGCCTCAAACCTGTAACAGTGGCACGGATCTCACCCTTTGTTGTATATGTGTTCAAATTGAAGTGGACAGCTGGCTCTCTGCTGTACTGAACCACAGAGACACGGTCCTTGTTGTCATCCACACTGAGTGTTTCTACTACTTTTTGGACAAAGTCTCGCATTGCTGGAAATCCAGTTCTAGTACCATCAGATCCATCCAACAAGAACACAACATCCCTTCCTGGTCGCTTTCTGTCCACTAGGGGATAAACAAATTGAGACATATTTAGCTTTGTGTGTCAAACCTTTCCTGTGTGAAAGTCAGATGATGAAAACATACCTCAACAATTACAATTCGATCTGTTGTTAATGCTAGCCCAACTGGATTGCTCTAAGTAACACTGGCTTACTCAAGCTCAGTAAAAATACACTTTAATACGCCCAATTCTACATCCCACCATGCACATTGATGGCAAAACGGGTCACTTTCTTACCAGTTACTGTTGGCGGCATGGGCTTGGCCTTCACTGGCACTGTGCTCAGTACAGAGGAGAGCTGTTCTTGGACACTGGGGAGGTCAGCGAACTCAGACACAGATAAAGCATAACTAGGGTCATCTGATATCTTCTGCAGTTCTCTACTGTCAGAGTTCCTTGTTCCAATGGCTATAGCAACGATGCCCTGCTGTTTAAGGGCAAAAGCTGGTGTGTCGACATTGTCAAAAGACCTTCCGCCATTTAGCAGGATCAATATCTGTGGAACACCTTGCAGGCGCCTACTTCCAGAAGAGTCTGTAAAGACATTGTCCCTGACATATTGCAGGGCTGCCCCCGTGTTGAGGGGTCTGCCTCCTTTGTGTCTCAGCCCTCTGACCGTATCCACAATATCCTCTCTCGTGGTGTATGTGTTCAGATAGAAATGGACCTCTGCATCTCTGCTGTACTGGACCACAGAGACCCGGTCTTTGTTTTCCCCAACATTCAGTTTTTCCACCACTTTCTCAACAAACTCACGAATGGCAGGGAAGCCACTCCTTGTGCCATCTGAACCATCCAGAAGGAATACAATATCCTTCTTGTCAGTGTCAACTGGGAAAAGACAGGAAGACAAAAAGTCAAACACCTTTTTGCTAAATAGACAGCCAGTGGCCTAATCATGAAGGGGTGGGCTTTTGTTTTGTTTTGTGTCTTTGTTTTCTTTGTAATGTGCCTCACACTTCTACATTCTATTTCAAACACCTGGAAAACACAAACTTCCTCTGTTTGAATGCAGACATGGCGCTAAACAAGTACTGTGCTTCATTTTTGTGTTTAATTGACTGCAGTTAAAAAGGTCAGTAAACCTTTCAAACTAGTAAGAGGTTGTGTTTGCTAACATACCGGGTAGAGTTGGTAATTCTGGGGTGACGTCAGCAACCACAGTCTCCACCGAAGACTGAAGTTGTTGTTGGACGCTGGGAAGGTCATTGAATTCAGACACAGATAGAGCATAACTGGGGTCATGGGATATCTTCTGCAGTTCTTTGCTATCAGAGCTGCTGGTTCCAATTGCAAAGGTCAAGACTCCCAGCTGTTTGAGAGCAGAAGCTGGTGCGTCGACACTGTCAAAAGACTTTCCGCCACTTAACAATATCAGGACCTGTGGGACTCCTTCCAGACGCCTGCTTCCGGCAGAGGCCATGAAGACATTATCCCTCAAGTACTGAAGAGCTGCTCCAGTGTTGAGGGGTCTTCCACCTTTGTGCCTCAAACCTGTAACAGTGGCAAGGATCTCGCCCTTTGTCGTATATGTGTTCAAATAGAAGTGGACAGCTGGCTCTCTGCTGTACTGAACCACAGAGACACGGTCCTTGTTGCCATCCACACTGAGTGCTTCTACTACTTTTTGGACAAAGTCTCGCATTGCTGGGAATCCAGTTCTAGTACCATCAGATCCATCCAACAAGAACACAACATCCCTTCCTGGTCGCTTTCTGTCCACTAGGGGATAAACAAATTGAGACATATTTAGCTTTGTGTGTCAAACCTTTCCTGTGTGAAAGTCAGATGATGAAAACATACCTCAACAATTACAATTCGATCTATTGTTAATGCTAGCCCAACTGGATTGCTCTAAGTGACACTGGCATACTCAAGCTCAGTAAAAATACACTTTAATACGCCCAATTGTACATCCCAGCATGCACACTGATGGCAAAACGGGTCACTTTCTTACCAGTTACTGTTGGCGGCATGGGCTTGGCCTTCACTGGCACTCTGCTCAGTACAGAGGAGAGCTGTTCTTGGACACTGGGGAGGTCAGCGAACTCAGACACAGATAAAGCATAACTAGGGTCATCTGATATCTTCTGCAGTTCTATACTGTCAGAGTTCCTTGTTCCAATGGCTATAGCAACGATGCCCTGCTGTTTAAGGGCAAAAGCTGGTGTGTCGACATTGTCAAAAGACCTTCCGCCATTTAGCAGGATCAATATCTGTGGAACACCTTGCAGGCGCCTACTTCCAGAAGAGTCTGTAAAGACATTGTCCCTGACATATTGCAGGGCTGCCCCCGTGTTGAGGGGTCTGCCTCCTTTGTGTCTCAGCCCTCTGACCGTATCCACAATATCCTCTCTCGTGGTGTATGTGTTCAGATAGAAATGGACCTCTGCATCTCTGCTGTACTGGACCACAGAGACCCGGTCTTTGTTTTCCCCAACATTCAGTTTTTCCACCACTTTCTCAACAAACTCACGAATGGCAGGGAAGCCACTCCTTGTGCCATCTGAACCATCCAGAAGGAATACAATATCCTTCTTGTCAGTGTCAACTGGGAAAAGACAGGAAGACAAAAAGTAAAACACCTTTTTGCTAAATAGACAGCCAGTGGCCTAATCATAAAGGGGTGGGCTTTTGTTTTGTTTTGTGTCTTTGTTTTCTTTGTAATGTGCCTCACACTTCTACATTCTATTTCAAACACCTGGAAAACACAAACTTCCTCTGTTTGAATGCAGACATGGCGCTAAACAAGTACTGTGCTTCATTTTTGTGTTTAATTGACTGCAGTTAAAAAGGTCAGTAAACCTTTCAAACTAGTAAGAGGTTGTGTTTGCTAACATACCGGGTAGAGTTGGTAATTCTGGGGTGACGTCAGCAACCACAGTCTCCACCGAAGACTGAAGTTGTTGTTGGACGCTGGGAAGGTCATTGAATTCAGACACAGATAGAGCATAACTGGGGTCATGGGATATCTTCTGCAGTTCTTTGCTATCAGAGCTGCTGGTTCCAATTGCAAAGGTCAAGACTCCCAGCTGTTTGAGAGCAGAAGCTGGTGCGTCAACACTGTCAAAAGACTTTCCGCCACTTAACAATATCAGGACCTGTGGGACTCCTTCCAGACGCCTGCTTCCGGCAGAGGCCGTGAAGACATTATCCCTCAAGTACTGAAGAGCTGCTCCAGTGTTGAGGGGTCTTCCACCTTTGTGCCTCAAACCTGTAACAGTGGCAAGGATCTCGCCCTTTGTCGTATATGTGTTCAAATAGAAGTGGACAGCTGGCTCTCTGCTGTACTGAACCACAGAGACACGGTCCTTGTTGTCATCAACACTGAGTGTTTCTACTACTTTTTGGACAAAGTCTCGCATTGCTGGGAATCCAGTTCTAGTACCATCAGATCCATCCAACAAGAACACAACATCCCTTCCTGGTCGCTTTCTGTCCACTAGGGGATAAACAAATTGAGACATATTTAGCTTTGTGTGTCAAACCTTTCCTGTGTGAAAGTCAGATGATGAAAACATACCTCAACAATTACAATTCGATCTATTGTTAATGCTAGCCCAACTGGATTGCTCTAAGTGACACTGGCATACTCAAGCTCAGTAAAAATACACTTTAATACGCCCAATAGTACATCCCACCATGCACACTGATGGCAAAACGGGTCACTTTCTTACCAGTTACTGTTGGCGGCATGGGCTTGGCCTTCACTGGCACTGTGCTCAGTACAGAGGAGAGCTGTTCTTGGACACTGGGGAGGTCAGCGAACTCAGACACAGATAAAGCATAACTAGGGTTATCTGATATCTTCTGCAGTTCTATACTGTCAGAGTTCCTTGTTCCAATGGCTATAGCAACGATGCCCTGCTGTTTAAGGGCAAAAGCTGGTGTGTCGACATTGTCAAAAGACCTTCCGCCATTTAGCAGGATCAATATCTGTGGAACACCTTGCAGGCGCCTACTTCCAGAAGAGTCTGTAAAGACATTGTCCCTGACATATTGCAGGGCTGCCCCCGTGTTGAGGGGTCTGCCTCCTTTGTGTCTCAGCCCTCTGACCGTATCCACAATATCCTCTCTCGTGGTGTATGTGTTCAGATAGAAATGGACCTCTGCATCTCTGCTGTACTGGACCACAGAGACCCGGTCTTTGTTTTCCCCAACATTCAGTTTTTCCACCACTTTCTCAACAAACTCACGAATGGCAGGGAAGCCACTCCTTGTGCCATCTGAACCATCCAGAAGGAATACAATATCCTTCTTGTCAGTGTCAACTGGGAAAAGACAGGAAGACAAAAAGTGAAACACCTTTTTGCTAAATAGACAGCCAGTGGCCTAATCATGAAGGGGTGGGCTTTTGTTTTGTTTTGTGTCTTTGTTTTCTTTGTAATGTGCCTCACACTTCTACATTCTATTTCAAACACCTAGAAAACACAAACTTCCTCTGTTTGAATGCAGACATGGCGCTAAACAAGTACTGTGCTTCATTTTTGTTTAATTGACTGCAGTTAAAAAGGTCAGTAAACCTTTCAAACTAGTAAGAGGTTGTGTTTGCTAACATACCGGGTAGAGTTGGTAATTCTGGGGTGACGTCAGCAACCACAGTCTCCACCGAAGACTGAAGTTGTTGTTGGACGCTGGGAAGGTCATTGAATTCAGACACAGATAGAGCATAACTGGGGTCATGGGATATCTTCTGCAGTTCTTTGCTATCAGAGCTGCTGGTTCCAATTGCAAAGGTCAAGACTCCCAGCTGTTTGAGAGCAGAAGCTGGTGCGTCGACACTGTCAAAAGACTTTCCGCCACTTAACAATATCAGGACCTGTGGGACTCCTTCCAGACGCCTGCTTCCGGCAGAGGCCGTGAAGACATTATCCCTCAAGTACTGAAGAGCTGCTCCAGTGTTGAGGGGTCTTCCACCTTTGTGCCTCAAACCTGTAACAGTGGCAAGGATCTCGCCCTTTGTCGTATATGTGTTCAAATAGAAGTGGACAGCTGGCTCTCTGCTGTACTGAACCACAGAGACACGGTCCTTGTTGTCATCCACACTGAGTGTTTCTACTACTTTTTGGACAAAGTCTCGCATTGCTGGGAATCCAGTTCTAGTACCATCAGATCCATCCAACAAGAACACAACATCCCTTCCTGGTCGCTTTCTGTCCACTAGGGGATAAACAAATTGAGACATATTTAGCTTTGTGTGTCAAACCTTTCCTGTGTGAAAGTCAGATGATGAAAACATACCTCAACAATTACAATTCGATCTATTGTTAATGCTAGCCCAACTGGATTGCTCTAAGTGACACTGGCATACTCAAGCTCAGTAAAAATACACTTTAATACGCCCAATTGTACATCCCACCATGCACACTGATGGCAAAACGGGTCACTTTCTTACCAGTTACTGTTGGCGGCATGGGCTTGGCCTTCACTGGCACTGTGCTCAGTACAGAGGAGAGCTGTTCTTGGACACTGGGGAGGTCAGCGAACTCAGACACAGATAAAGCATAACTAGGGTCATCTGATATCTTCTGCAGTTCTATACTGTCAGAGTTCCTTGTTCCAATGGCTATAGCAACGATGCCCTGCTGTTTAAGGGCAAAAGCTGGTGTGTCGACATTGTCAAAAGACCTTCCGCCATTTAGCAGGATCAATATCTGTGGAACACCTTGCAGGCGCCTACTTCCAGAAGAGTCTGTAAAGACATTGTCCCTGACATATTGCAGGGCTGCCCCCGTGTTGAGGGGTCTGCCTCCTTTGTGTCTCAGCCCTCTGACCGTATCCACAATATCCTCTCTCGTGGTGTATGTGTTCAGATAGAAATGGACCTCTGCATCTCTGCTGTACTGGACCACAGAGACCCGGTCTTTGTTTTCCCCAACATTCAGTTTTTCCACCACTTTCTCAACAAACTCACGAATGGCAGGGAAGCCACTCCTTGTGCCATCTGAACCATCCAGAAGGAATACAATATCCTTCTTGTCAGTGTCAACTGGGAAAAGACAGGAAGACAAAAAATGAAACACCTTTTTGCTAAATAGACAGCCAGTGGCCTAATCATGAAGGGGTGGGCTTTTGTTTTGTTTTGTGTCTTTGTTTTCTTTGTAATGTGCCTCACACTTCTACATTCTATTTCAAACACCTGGAAAACACAAACTTCCTCTGTTTGAATGCAGACATGGCGCTAAACAAGTACTGTGCTTCATTTTTGTGTTTAATTGACTGCAGTTAAAAAGGTCAGTAAACCTTTCAAACTAGTAAGAGGTTGTGTTTGCTAACATACCGGGTAGAGTTGGTAATTCTGGGGTGACGTCAGCAACCACAGTCTCCACCGAAGACTGAAGTTGTTGTTGGACGCTGGGAAGGTCATTGAATTCAGACACAGATAGAGCATAACTGGGGTCATGGGATATCTTCTGCAGTTCTTTGCTATCAGAGCTGCTGGTTCCAATTGCAAAGGTCAAGACTCCCAGCTGTTTGAGAGCAGAAGCTGGTGCGTCGACACTGTCAAAAGACTTTCCGCCACTTAACAATATCAGGACCTGTGGGACTCCTTCCAGACGCCTGCTTCCGGCAGAGGCCGTGAAGACATTATCCCTCAAGTACTGAAGAGCTGCTCCAGTGTTGAGGGGTCTTCCACCTTTGTGCCTCAAACCTGTAACAGTGGCAAGGATCTCGCCCTTTGTCGTATATGTGTTCAAATAGAAGTGGACAGCTGGCTCTCTGCTGTACTGAACCACAGAGACACGGTCCTTGTTGTCATCCACACTGAGTGTTTCTACTACTTTTTGGACAAAGTCTCGCATTGCTGGGAATCCAGTTCTAGTACCATCAGATCCATCCAACAAGAACACAACATCCCTTCCTGGTCGCTTTCTGTCCACTAGGGGATAAACAAATTGAGACATATTTAGCTTTGTGTGTCAAACCTTTCCTGTGTGAAAGTCAGATGATGAAAACATACCTCAACAATTACAATTCGATCTATTGTTAATGCTAGCCCAACTGGATTGCTCTAAGTGACACTGGCATACTCAAGCTCAGTAAAAATACACTTTAATACGCCCAATTGTACATCCCACCATGCACACTGATGGCAAAACGGGTCACTTTCTTACCAGTTACTGTTGGCGGCATGGGCTTGGCCTTCACTGGCACTGTGCTCAGTACAGAGGAGAGCTGTTCTTGGACACTGGGGAGGTCAGCGAACTCAGACACAGATAAAGCATAACTAGGGTCATCTGATATCTTCTGCAGTTCTATACTGTCAGAGTTCCTTGTTCCAATGGCTATAGCAACGATGCCCTGCTGTTTAAGGGCAAAAGCTGGTGTGTCGACATTGTCAAAAGACCTTCCGCCATTTAGCAGGATCAATATCTGTGGAACACCTTGCAGGCGCCTACTTCCAGAAGAGTCTGTAAAGACATTGTACCTGACATATTGCAGGGCTGCCCCCGTTTTGAGGGGTCTGCCTCCTTTGTGTCTCAGCCCTCTGACCGTATCCACAATATCCTCTCTCGTGGTGTATGTGTTCAGATAGAAATGGACCTCTGCATCTCTGCTGTACTGGACCACAGAGACCCGGTCTTTGTTTTCCCCAACATTCAGTTTTTCCACCACTTTCTCAACAAACTCACGAATGGCAGGGAAGCCACTCCTTGTGCCATCTGAACCATCCAGAAGGAATACAATATCCTTCTTGTCAGTGTCAACTGGGAAAAGACAGGAAGACAAAAAATGAAACACCTTTTTGCTAAATAGACAGCCAGTGGCCTAATCATGAAGGGGTGGGCTTTTGTTTTGTTTTGTGTCTTTGTTTTCTTTGTAATGTGCCTCACACTTCTACATTCTATTTCAAACACCTGGAAAACACAAACTTCCTCTGTTTGAATGCAGACATGGCGCTAAACAAGTACTGTGCTTCATTTTTGTGTTTAATTGACTGCAGTTAAAAAGGTCAGTAAACCTTTCAAACTAGTAAGAGGTTGTGTTTGCTAACATACCGGGTAGAGTTGGTAATTCTGGGGTGACGTCAGCAACCACAGTCTCCACCGAAGACTGAAGTTGTTGTTGGACGCTGGGAAGGTCATTGAATTCAGACACAGATAGAGCATAACTGGGGTCATGGGATATCTTCTGCAGTTCTTTGCTATCAGAGCTGCTGGTTCCAATTGCAAAGGTCAAGACTCCCAGCTGTTTGAGAGCAGAAGCTGGTGCGTCGACACTGTCAAAAGACTTTCCGCCACTTAACAATATCAGGACCTGTGGGACTCCTTCCAGACGCCTGCTTCCGGCAGAGGCTGTGAAGACATTATCCCTCAAGTACTGAAGAGCTGCTCCAGTGTTGAGGGGTCTTCCACCTTTGTGCCTCAAACCTGTAACAGTGGCAAGGATCTCGCCCTTTGTCGTATATGTGTTCAAATAGAAGTGGACAGCTGGCTCTCTGCTGTACTGAACCACAGAGACACGGTCCTTGTTGTCATCCACACTGAGTGTTTCTACTACTTTTTGGACAAAGTCTCGCATTGCTGGGAATCCAGTTCTAGTACCATCAGATCCATCCAACAAGAACACAACATCCCTTCCTGGTCGCTTTCTGTCCACTAGGGGATAAACAAATTGAGACATATTTAGCTTTGTGTGTCAAACCTTTCCTGTGTGAAAGTCAGATGATGAAAACATACCTCAACAATTACAATTCGATCTATTGTTAATGCTAGCCCAACTGGATTGCTCTAAGTGACACTGGCATACTCAAGCTCAGTAAAAATACACTTTAATACGCCCAATTGTACATCCCACCATGCACACTGATGGCAAAACGGGTCACTTTCTTACCAGTTACTGTTGGCGGCATGGGCTTGGCCTTCACTGGCACTGTGCTCAGTACAGAGGAGAGCTGTTCTTGGACACTGGGGAGGTCAGCGAACTCAGACACAGATAAAGCATAACTAGGGTCATCTGATATCTTCTGCAGTTCTATACCGTCAGAGTTCCTTGTTCCAATGGCTATAGCAACGATGCCCTGCTGTTTAAGGGCAAAAGCTGGTGTGTCGACATTGTCAAAAGACCTTCCGCCATTTAGCAGGATCAATATCTGTGGAACACCTTGCAGGCGCCTACTTCCAGAAGAGTCTGTAAAGACATTGTCCCTGACATATTGCAGGGCTGCCCCCGTGTTGAGGGGTCTGCCTCCTTTGTGTCTCAGCCCTCTGACCGTATCCACAATATCCTCTCTCGTGGTGTATGTGTTCAGATAGAAATGGACCTCTGCATCTCTGCTGTACTGGACCACAGAGACCCGGTCTTTGTTTTCCCCAACATTCAGTTTTTCCACCACTTTCTCAACAAACTCACGAATGGCAGGGAAGCCACTCCTTGTGCCATCTGAACCATCCAGAAGGAATACAATATCCTTCTTGTCAGTGTCAACTGGGAAAAGACAGGAAGACAAAAAATGAAACACCTTTTTGCTAAATAGACAGCCAGTGGCCTAATCATGAAGGGGTGGGCTTTTGTTTTGTTTTGTGTCTTTGTTTTCTTTGTAATGTGCCTCACACTTCTACATTCTATTTCAAACACCTGGAAAACACAAACTTCCTCTGTTTGAATGCAGACATGGCGCTAAACAAGTACTGTGCTTCATTTTTGTGTTTAATTGACTGCAGTTAAAAAGGTCAGTAAACCTTTCAAACTAGTAAGAGGTTGTGTTTGCTAACATACCGGGTAGAGTTGGTAATTCTGGGGTGACGTCAGCAACCACAGTCTCCACCGAAGACTGAAGTTGTTGTTGGACGCTGGGAAGGTCATTGAATTCAGACACAGATAGAGCATAACTGGGGTCATGGGATATCTTCTGCAGTTCTTTGCTATCAGAGCTGCTGGTTCCAATTGCAAAGGTCAAGACTCCCAGCTGTTTGAGAGCAGAAGCTGGTGCGTCGACACTGTCAAAAGACTTTCCGCCACTTAACAATATCAGGACCTGTGGGACTCCTTCCAGACGCCTGCTTCCGGCAGAGGCCGTGAAGACATTATCCCTCAAGTACTGAAGAGCTGCTCCAGTGTTGAGGGGTCTTCCACCTTTGTGCCTCAAACCTGTAACAGTGGCAAGGATCTCGCCCTTTGTCGTATATGTGTTCAAATAGAAGTGGACAGCTGGCTCTCTGCTGTACTGAACCACAGAGACACGGTCCTTGTTGTCATCCACACTGAGTGTTTCTACTACTTTTTGGACAAAGTCTCGCATTGCTGGGAATCCAGTTCTAGTACCATCAGATCCATCCAACAAGAACACAACATCCCTTCCTGGTCGCTTTCTGTCCACTAGGGGATAAACAAATTGAGACATATTTAGCTTTGTGTGTCAAACCTTTCCTGTGTGAAAGTCAGATGATGAAAACATACCTCAACAATTACAATTCGATCTATTGTTAATGCTAGCCCAACTGGATTGCTCTAAGTGACACTGGCATACTCAAGCTCAGTAAAAATACACTTTAATACGCCCAATTGTACATCCCACCATGCACACTGATGGCAAAACGGGTCACTTTCTTACCAGTTACTGTTGGCGGCATGGGCTTGGCCTTCACTGGCACTGTGCTCAGTACAGAGGAGAGCTGTTCTTGGACACTGGGGAGGTCAGCGAACTCAGACACAGATAAAGCATAACTAGGGTCATCTGATATCTTCTGCAGTTCTATACCGTCAGAGTTCCTTGTTCCAATGGCTATAGCAACGATGCCCTGCTGTTTAAGGGCAAAAGCTGGTGTGTCGACATTGTCAAAAGACCTTCCGCCATTTAGCAGGATCAATATCTGTGGAACACCTTGCAGGCGCCTACTTCCAGAAGAGTCTGTAAAGACATTGTCCCTGACATATTGCAGGGCTGCCCCCGTGTTGAGGGGTCTGCCTCCTTTGTGTCTCAGCCCTCTGACCGTATCCACAATATCCTCTCTCGTGGTGTATGTGTTCAGATAGAAATGGACCTCTGCATCTCTGCTGTACTGGACCACAGAGACCCGGTCTTTGTTTTCCCCAACATTCAGTTTTTCCACCACTTTCTCAACAAACTCACGAATGGCAGGGAAGCCACTCCTTGTGCCATCTGAACCATCCAGAAGGAATACAATATCCTTCTTGTCAGTGTCAACTGGGAAAAGACAGGAAGACAAAAAGTGAAACACCTTTTTGCTAAATAGACAGCCAGTGGCCTAATCATGAAGGGGTGGGCTTTTGTTTTGTTTTGTGTCTTTGTTTTCTTTGTAATGTGCCTCACACTTCTACATTCTATTTCAAACACCTGGAAAACACAAACTTCCTCTGTTTGAATGCAGACATGGCGCTAAACAAGTACTGTGCTTCATTTTTGTGTTTAATTGACTGCAGTTAAAAAGGTCAGTAAACCTTTCAAACTAGTAAGAGGTTGTGTTTGCTAACATACCGGGTAGAGTTGGTAATTCTGGGGTGACGTCAGCAACCACAGTCTCCACCGAAGACTGAAGTTGTTGTTGGACGCTGGGAAGGTCATTGAATTCAGACACAGATAGAGCATAACTGGGGTCATGGGATATCTTCTGCAGTTCTTTGCTATCAGAGCTGCTGGTTCCAATTGCAAAGGTCAAGACTCCCAGCTGTTTGAGAGCAGAAGCTGGTGCGTCGACACTGTCAAAAGACTTTCCGCCACTTAACAATATCAGGACCTGTGGGACTCCTTCCAGACGCCTGCTTCCGGCAGAGGCCGTGAAGACATTATCCCTCAAGTACTGAAGAGCTGCTCCAGTGTTGAGGGGTCTTCCACCTTTGTGCCTCAAACCTGTAACAGTGGCAAGGATCTCGCCCTTTGTCGTATATGTGTTCAAATAGAAGTGGACAGCTGGCTCTCTGCTGTACTGAACCACAGAGACACGGTCCTTGTTGTCATCCACACTGAGTGTTTCTACTACTTTTTGGACAAAGTCTCGCATTGATGGGAATCCAGTTCTAGTACCATCAGATCCATCCAACAAGAACACAACATCCCTTCCTGGTCGCTTTCTGTCCACTAGGGGATAAACAAATTGAGACATATTTAGCTTTGTGTGTCAAACCTTTCCTGTGTGAAAGTCAGATGATGAAAACATACCTCAACAATTACAATTCGATCTATTGTTAATGCTAGCCCAACTGGATTGCTCTAAGTGACACTGGCATACTCAAGCTCAGTAAAAATACACTTTAATACGCCCAATTGTACATCCCACCATGCACACTGATGGCAAAACGGGTCACATTCTTACCAGTTACTGTTGGCGGCATGGGCTTGGCCTTCACTGGCACTGTGCTCAGTACAGAGGAGAGCTGTTCTTGGACACTGGGGAGGTCAGCGAACTCAGACACAGATAAAGCATAACTAGGGTCATCTGATATCTTCTGCAGTTCTATACTGTCAGAGTTCCTTGTTCCAATGGCTATAGCAACGATGCCCTGCTGTTTAAGGGCAAAAGCTGGTGTGTCGACATTGTCAAAAGACCTTCCGCCATTTAGCAGGATCAATATCTGTGGAACACCTTGCAGGCGCCTACTTCCAGAAGAGTCTGTAAAGACATTGTCCCTGACATATTGCAGGGCTGCCCCCGTGTTGAGGGGTCTGCCTCCTTTGTGTCTCAGCCCTCTGACCGTATCCACAATATCCTCTCTCGTGGTGTATGTGTTCAGATAGAAATGGACCTCTGCATCTCTGCTGTACTGGACCACAGAGACCCGGTCTTTGTTTTCCCCAACATTCAGTTTTTCCACCACTTTCTCAACAAACTCACGAATGGCAGGGAAGCCACTCCTTGTGCCATCTGAACCATCCAGAAGGAATACAATATCCTTCTTGTCAGTGTCAACTGGGAAAAGACAGGAAGACAAAAAGTGAAACACCTTTTTGCTAAATAGACAGCCAGTGGCCTAATCATGAAGGGGTGGGCTTTTGTTTTGTTTTGTGTCTTTGTTTTCTTTGTAATGTGCCTCACACTTCTACATTCTATTTCAAACACCTGGAAAACACAAACTTCCTCTGTTTGAATGCAGACATGGCGCTAAACAAGTACTGTGCTTCATTTTTGTGTTTAATTGACTGCAGTTAAAAAGGTCAGTAAACCTTTCAAACTAGTAAGAGGTTGTGTTTGCTAACATACCGGGTAGAGTTGGTAATTCTGGGGTGACGTCAGCAACCACAGTCTCCACCGAAGACTGAAGTTGTTGTTGGACGCTGGGAAGGTCATTGAATTCAGACACAGATAGAGCATAACTGGGGTCATGGGATATCTTCTGCAGTTCTTTGCTATCAGAGCTGCTGGTTCCAATTGCAAAGGTCAAGACTCCCAGCTGTTTGAGAGCAGAAGCTGGTGCGTCAACACTGTCAAAAGACTTTCCGCCACTTAACAATATCAGGACCTGTGGGACTCCTTCCAGACGCCTGCTTCCGGCAGAGGCCGTGAAGACATTATCCCTCAAGTACTGAAGAGCTGCTCCAGTGTTGAGGGGTCTTCCACCTTTGTGCCTCAAACCTGTAACAGTGGCAAGGATCTCGCCCTTTGTCGTATATGTGTTCAAATAGAAGTGGACAGCTGGCTCTCTGCTGTACTGAACCACAGAGACACGGTCCTTGTTGTCATCCACACTGAGTGTTTCTACTACTTTTTGGACAAAGTCTCGCATTGATGGGAATCCAGTTCTAGTACCATCAGATCCATCCAACAAGAACACAACATCCCTTCCTGGTCGCTTTCTGTCCACTAGGGGATAAACAAATTGAGACATATTTAGCTTTGTGTGTCAAACCTTTCCTGTGTGAAAGTCAGATGATGAAAACATACCTCAACAATTACAATTCGATCTATTGTTAATGCTAGCCCAACTGGATTGCTCTAAGTGACACTGGCATACTCAAGCTCAGTAAAAATACACTTTAATACGCCCAATTGTACATCCCACCATGCACACTGATGGCAAAACGGGTCACATTCTTACCAGTTACTGTTGGCGGCATGGGCTTGGCCTTCACTGGCACTGTGCTCAGTACAGAGGAGAGCTGTTCTTGGACACTGGGGAGGTCAGCGAACTCAGACACAGATAAAGCATAACTAGGGTCATCTGATATCTTCTGCAGTTCTATACTGTCAGAGTTCCTTGTTCCAATGGCTATAGCAACGATGCCCTGCTGTTTAAGGGCAAAAGCTGGTGTGTCGACATTGTCAAAAGACCTTCCGCCATTTAGCAGGATCAATATCTGTGGAACACCTTGCAGGCGCCTACTTCCAGAAGAGTCTGTAAAGACATTGTCCCTGACATATTGCAGGGCTGCCCCCGTGTTGAGGGGTCTGCCTCCTTTGTGTCTCAGCCCTCTGACCGTATCCACAATATCCTCTCTCGTGGTGTATGTGTTCAGATAGAAATGGACCTCTGCATCTCTGCTGTACTGGACCACAGAGACCCGGTCTTTGTTTTCCCCAACATTCAGTTTTTCCACCACTTTCTCAACAAACTCACGAATGGCAGGGAAGCCACTCCTTGTGCCATCTGAACCATCCAGAAGGAATACAATATCCTTCTTGTCAGTGTCAACTGGGAAAAGACAGGAAGACAAAAAGTGAAACACCTTTTTGCTAAATAGACAGCCAGTGGCCTAATCATGAAGGGGTGGGCTTTTGTTTTGTTTTGTGTCTTTGTTTTCTTTGTAATGTGCCTCACACTTCTACATTCTATTTCAAACACCTGGAAAACACAAACTTCCTCTGTTTGAATGCAGACATGGCGCTAAACAAGTACTGTGCTTCATTTTTGTGTTTAATTGACTGCAGTTAAAAAGGTCAGTAAACCTTTCAAACTAGTAAGAGGTTGTGTTTGCTAACATACCGGGTAGAGTTGGTAATTCTGGGGTGACGTCAGCAACCACAGTCTCCACCGAAGACTGAAGTTGTTGTTGGACGCTGGGAAGGTCATTGAATTCAGACACAGATAGAGCATAACTGGGGTCATGGGATATCTTCTGCAGTTCTTTGCTATCAGAGCTGCTGGTTCCAATTGCAAAGGTCAAGACTCCCAGCTGTTTGAGAGCAGAAGCTGGTGCGTCGACACTGTCAAAAGACTTTCCGCCACTTAACAATATCAGGACCTGTGGGACTCCTTCCAGACGCCTGCTTCCGGCAGAGGCCGTGAAGACATTATCCCTCAAGTACTGAAGAGCTGCTCCAGTGTTGAGGGGTCTTCCACCTTTGTGCCTCAAACCTGTAACAGTGGCAAGGATCTCGCCCTTTGTCGTATATGTGTTCAAATAGAAGTGGACAGCTGGCTCTCTGCTGTACTGAACCACAGAGACACGGTCCTTGTTGTCATCCACACTGAGTGTTTCTACTACTTTTTGGACAAAGTCTCGCATTGCTGGGAATCCAGTTCTAGTACCATCAGATCCATCCAACAAGAACACAACATCCCTTCCTGGTCGCTTTATGTCCACTAGGGGATAAACAAATTGAGACATATTTAGCTTTGTGTGTCAAACCTTTCCTGTGTGAAAGTCAGATGATGAAAACATACCTCAACAATTACAATTCGATCTATTGTTAATGCTAGCCCAACTGGATTGCTCTAAGTGACACTGGCATACTCAAGCTCAGTAAAAATACACTTTAATACGCCCAATTGTACATCCCACCATGCACACTGATGGCAAAACGGGTCACTTTCTTACCAGTTACTGTTGGCGGCATGGGCTTGGCCTTCACTGGCACTGTGCTCAGTACAGAGGAGAGCTGTTCTTGGACACTGGGGAGGTCAGCGAACTCAGACACAGATAAAGCATAACTAGGGTCATCTGATATCTTCTGCAGTTCTATACTGTCAGAGTTCCTTGTTCCAATGGCTATAGCAACGATGCCCTGCTGTTTAAGGGCAAAAGCTGGTGTGTCGACATTGTCAAAAGACCTTCCGCCATTTAGCAGGATCAATATCTGTGGAACACCTTGCAGGCGCCTACTTCCAGAAGAGTCTGTAAAGACATTGTCCCTGACATATTGCAGGGCTGCCCCCGTGTTGAGGGGTCTGCCTCCTTTGTGTCTCAGCCCTCTGACCGTATCCACAATATCCTCTCTCGTGGTGTATGTGTTCAGATAGAAATGGACCTCTGCATCTCTGCTGTACTGGACCACAGAGACCCGGTCTTTGTTTTCCCCAACATTCAGTTTTTCCACCACTTTCTCAACAAACTCACGAATGGCAGGGAAGCCACTCCTTGTGCCATCTGAACCATCCAGAAGGAATACAATATCCTTCTTGTCAGTGTCAACTGGGAAAAGACAGGAAGACAAAAAGTGAAACACCTTTTTGCTAAATAGACAGCCAGTGGCCTAATCATGAAGGGGTGGGCTTTTGTTTTGTTTTGTGTCTTTGTTTTCTTTGTAATGTGCCTCACACTTCTACATTCTATTTCAAACACCTGGAAAACACAAACTTCCTCTGTTTGAATGCAGACATGGCGCTAAACAAGTACTGTGCTTCATTTTTGTGTTTAATTGACTGCAGTTAAAAAGGTCAGTAAACCTTTCAAACTAGTAAGAGGTTGTGTTTGCTAACATACCGGGTAGAGTTGGTAATTCTGGGGTGACGTCAGCAACCACAGTCTCCACCGAAGACTGAAGTTGTTGTTGGACGCTGGGAAGGTCATTGAATTCAGACACAGATAGAGCATAACTGGGGTCATGGGATATCTTCTGCAGTTCTTTGCTATCAGAGCTGCTGGTTCCAATTGCAAAGGTCAAGACTCCCAGCTGTTTGAGAGCAGAAGCTGGTGCGTCGACACTGTCAAAAGACTTTCCGCCACTTAACAATATCAGGACCTGTGGGACTCCTTCCAGACGCCTGCTTCCGGCAGAGGCCGTGAAGACATTATCCCTCAAGTACTGAAGAGCTGCTCCAGTGTTGAGGGGTCTTCCACCTTTGTGCCTCAAACCTGTAACAGTGGCAAGGATCTCGCCCTTTGTCGTATATGTGTTCAAATAGAAGTGGACAGCTGGCTCTCTGCTGTACTGAACCACAGAGACACGGTCCTTGTTGTCATCCACACTGAGTGTTTCTACTACTTTTTGGACAAAGTCTCGCATTGCTGGGAATCCAGTTCTAGTACCATCAGATCCATCCAACAAGAACACAACATCCCTTCCTGGTCGCTTTCTGTCCACTAGGGGATAAACAAATTGAGACATATTTAGCTTTGTGTGTCAAACCTTTCCTGTGTGAAAGTCAGATGATGAAAACATACCTCAACAATTACAATTCGATCTATTGTTAATGCTAGCCCAACTGGATTGCTCTAAGTGACACTGGCATACTCAAGCTCAGTAAAAATACACTTTAATACGCCCAATTGTACATCCCACCATGCACACTGATGGCAAAACGGGTCACTTTCTTACCAGTTACTGTTGGCGGCATGGGCTTGGCCTTCACTGGCACTGTGCTCAGTACAGAGGAGAGCTGTTCTTGGACACTGGGGAGGTCAGCGAACTCAGACACAGATAAAGCATAACTAGGGTCATCTGATATCTTCTGCAGTTCTATACTGTCAGAGTTCCTTGTTCCAATGGCTATAGCAACGATGCCCTGCTGTTTAAGGGCAAAAGCTGGTGTGTCGACATTGTCAAAAGACCTTCCGCCATTTAGCAGGATCAATATCTGTGGAACACCTTGCAGGCGCCTACTTCCAGAAGAGTCTGTAAAGACATTGTCCCTGACATATTGCAGGGCTGCCCCCGTGTTGAGGGGTCTGCCTCCTTTGTGTCTCAGCCCTCTGACCGTATCCACAATATCCTCTCTCGTGGTGTATGTGTTCAGATAGAAATGGACCTCTGCATCTCTGCTGTACTGGACCACAGAGACCCGGTCTTTGTTTTCCCCAACATTCAGTTTTTCCACCACTTTCTCAACAAACTCACGAATGGCAGGGAAGCCACTCCTTGTGCCATCTGAACCATCCAGAAGGAATACAATATCCTTCTTGTCAGTGTCAACTGGGAAAAGACAGGAAGACAAAAAGTGAAACACCTTTTTGCTAAATAGACAGCCAGTGGCCTAATCATGAAGGGGTGGGCTTTTGTTTTGTTTTGTGTCTTTGTTTTCTTTGTAATGTGCCTCACACTTCTACATTCTATTTCAAACACCTGGAAAACACAAACTTCCTCTGTTTGAATGCAGACATGGCGCTAAACAAGTACTGTGCTTCATTTTTGTGTTTAATTGACTGCAGTTAAAAAGTTCAGTAAACCTTTCAAACTAGTAAGAGGTTGTGTTTGCTAACATACCGGGTAGAGTTGGTAATTCTGGGGTGACGTCAGCAACCACAGTCTCCACCGAAGACTGAAGTTGTTGTTGGACGCTGGGAAGGTCATTGAATTCAGACACAGATAGAGCATAACTGGGGTCATGGGATATCTTCTGCAGTTCTTTGCTATCAGAGCTGCTGGTTCCAATTGCAAAGGTCAAGACTCCCAGCTGTTTGAGAGCAGAAGCTGGTGCGTCGACACTGTCAAAAGACTTTCCGCCACTTAACAATATCAGGACCTGTGGGACTCCTTCCAGACGCCTGCTTCCGGCAGAGGCCGTGAAGACATTATCCCTCAAGTACTGAAGAGCTGCTCCAGTGTTGAGGGGTCTTCCACCTTTGTGCCTCAAACCTGTAACAGTGGCAAGGATCTCGCCCTTTGTCGTATATGTGTTCAAATAGAAGTGGACAGCTGGCTCTCTGCTGTACTGAACCACAGAGACACGGTCCTTGTTGTCATCCACACTGAGTGTTTCTACTACTTTTTGGACAAAGTCTCGCATTGATGGGAATCCAGTTCTAGTACCATCAGATCCATCCAACAAGAACACAACATCCCTTCCTGGTCGCTTTCTGTCCACTAGGGGATAAACAAATTGAGACATATTTAGCTTTGTGTGTCAAACCTTTCCTGTGTGAAAGTCAGATGATGAAAACATACCTCAACAATTACAATTCGATCTATTGTTAATGCTAGCCCAACTGGATTGCTCTAAGTGACACTGGCATACTCAAGCTCAGTAAAAATACACTTTAATACGCCCAATTGTACATCCCACCATGCACACTGATGGCAAAACGGGTCACTTTCTTACCAGTTACTGTTGGCGGCATGGGCTTGGCCTTCACTGGCACTGTGCTCAGTACAGAGGAGAGCTGTTCTTGGACACTGGGGAGGTCAGCGAACTCAGACACAGATAAAGCATAACTAGGGTCATCTGATATCTTCTGCAGTTCTATACTGTCAGAGTTCCTTGTTCCAATGGCTATAGCAACGATGCCCTGCTGTTTAAGGGCAAAAGCTGGTGTGTCGACATTGTCAAAAGACCTTCCGCCATTTAGCAGGATCAATATCTGTGGAACACCTTGCAGGCGCCTACTTCCAGAAGAGTCTGTAAAGACATTGTCCCTGACATATTGCAGGGCTGCCCCCGTGTTGCGGGGTCTGCCTCCTTTGTGTCTCAGCCCTCTGACCGTATCCACAATATCCTCTCTCGTGGTGTATGTGTTCAGATAGAAATGGACCTCTGCATCTCTGCTGTACTGGACCACAGAGACCCGGTCTTTGTTTTCCCCAACATTCAGTTTTTCCACCACTTTCTCAACAAACTCACGAATGGCAGGGAAGCCACTCCTTGTGCCATCTGAACCATCCAGAAGGAATACAATATCCTTCTTGTCAGTGTCAACTGGGAAAAGACAGGAAGACAAAAAGTGAAACACCTTTTTGCTAAATAGACAGCCAGTGGCCTAATCATGAAGGGGTGGGCTTTTGTTTTGTTTTGTGTCTTTGTTTTCTTTGTAATGTGCCTCACACTTCTACATTCTATTTCAAACACCTGGAAAACACAAACTTCCTCTGTTTGAATGCAGACATGGCGCTAAACAAGTACTGTGCTTCATTTTTGTGTTTAATTGACTGCAGTTAAAAAGGTCAGTAAACCTTTCAAACTAGTAAGAGGTTGTGTTTGCTAACATACCGGGTAGAGTTGGTAATTCTGGGGTGACGTCAGCAACCACAGTCTCCACCGAAGACTGAAGTTGTTGTTGGACGCTGGGAAGGTCATTGAATTCAGACACAGATAGAGCATAACTGGGGTCATGGGATATCTTCTGCAGTTCTTTGCTATCAGAGCTGCTGGTTCCAATTGCAAAGGTCAAGACTCCCAGCTGTTTGAGAGCAGAAGCTGGTGCGTCGACACTGTCAAAAGACTTTCCGCCACTTAACAATATCAGGACCTGTGGGACTCCTTCCAGACGCCTGCTTCCGGCAGAGGCCGTGAAGACATTATCCCTCAAGTACTGAAGAGCTGCTCCAGTGTTGAGGGGTCTTCCACCTTTGTGCCTCAAACCTGTAACAGTGGCAAGGATCTCGCCCTTTGTCGTATATGTGTTCAAATAGAAGTGGACAGCTGGCTCTCTGCTGTACTGAACCACAGAGACACGGTCCTTGTTGTCATCCACACTGAGTGTTTCTACTACTTTTTGGACAAAGTCTCGCATTGCTGGGAATCCAGTTCTAGTACCATCAGATCCATCCAACAAGAACACAACATCCCTTCCTGGTCGCTTTCTGTCCACTAGGGGATAAACAAATTGAGACATATTTAGCTTTGTGTGTCAAACCTTTCCTGTGTGAAAGTCAGATGATGAAAACATACCTCAACAATTACAATTCGATCTATTGTTAATGCTAGCCCAACTGGATTGCTCTAAGTGACACTGGCATACTCAAGCTCAGTAAAAATACACTTTAATACGCCCAATTGTACATCCCACCATGCACACTGATGGCAAAACGGGTCACTTTCTTACCAGTTACTGTTGGCGGCATGGGCTTGGCCTTCACTGGCACTGTGCTCAGTACAGAGGAGAGCTGTTCTTGGACACTGGGGAGGTCAGCGAACTCAGACACAGATAAAGCATAACTAGGGTCATCTGATATCTTCTGCAGTTCTATACTGTCAGAGTTCCTTGTTCCAATGGCTATAGCAACGATGCCCTGCTGTTTAAGGGCAAAAGCTGGTGTGTCGACATTGTCAAAAGACCTTCCGCCATTTAGCAGGATCAATATCTGTGGAACACCTTGCAGGCGCCTACTTCCAGAAGAGTCTGTAAAGACATTGTCCCTGACATATTGCAGGGCTGCCCCCGTGTTGAGGGGTCTGCCTCCTTTGTGTCTCAGCCCTCTGACCGTATCCACAATATCCTCTCTCGTGGTGTATGTGTTCAGATAGAAATGGACCTCTGCATCTCTGCTGTACTGGACCACAGAGACCCGGTCTTTGTTTTCCCCAACATTCAGTTTTTCCACCACTTTCTCAACAAACTCACGAATGGCAGGGAAGCCACTCCTTGTGCCATCTGAACCATCCAGAAGGAATACAATATCCTTCTTGTCAGTGTCAACTGGGAAAAGACAGGAAGACAAAAAGTGAAACACCTTTTTGCTAAATAGACAGCCAGTGGCCTAATCATGAAGGGGTGGGCTTTTGTTTTGTTTTGTGTCTTTGTTTTCTTTGTAATGTGCCTCACACTTCTCCATTCTATTTCAAACACCTGGAAAACACAAACTTCCTCTGTTTGAATGCAGACATGGCGCTAAACAAGTACTGTGCTTCATTTTTGTGTTTAATTGACTGCAGTTAAAAAGGTCAGTAAACCTTTCAAACTAGTAAGAGGTTGTGTTTGCTAACATACCGGGTAGAGTTGGTAATTCTGGGGTGACGTCAGCAACCACAGTCTCCACCGAAGACTGAAGTTGTTGTTGGACGCTGGGAAGGTCATTGAATTCAGACACAGATAGAGCATAACTGGGGTCATGGGATATCTTCTGCAGTTCTTTGCTATCAGAGCTGCTGGTTCCAATTGCAAAGGTCAAGACTCCCAGCTGTTTGAGAGCAGAAGCTGGTGCGTCGACACTGTCAAAAGACTTTCCGCCACTTAACAATATCAGGACCTGTGGGACTCCTTCCAGACGCCTGCTTCCGGCAGAGGCCGTGAAGACATTATCCCTCAAGTACTGAAGAGCTGCTCCAGTGTTGAGGGGTCTTCCACCTTTGTGCCTCAAACCTGTAACAGTGGCAAGGATCTCGCCCTTTGTCGTATATGTGTTCAAATAGAAGTGGACAGCTGGCTCTCTGCTGTACTGAACCACAGAGACACGGTCCTTGTTGTCATCCACACTGAGTGTTTCTACTACTTTTTGGACAAAGTCTCGCATTGCTGGGAATCCAGTTCTAGTACCATCAGATCCATCCAACAAGAACACAACATCCCTTCCTGGTCGCTTTCTGTCCACTAGGGGATAAAAATATTGAGACATATTTAGCTTTGTGTGTCAAACCTTTCCTGTGTGAAAGTCAGATGATGAAAACATACCTCAACAATTACAATTCGATCTATTGTTAATGCTAGCCCAACTGGATTGCTCTAAGTGACACTGGCATACTCAAGCTCAGTAAAAATACACTTTAAGACGCCCAATTGTACATCCCACCATGCACACTGATGGCAAAACGGGTCACTTTCTTACCAGTTACTGTTGGCGGCATGGGCTTGGCCTTCACTGGCACTGTGCTCAGTACAGAGGAGAGCTGTTCTTGGACACTGGGGAGGTCAGCGAACTCAGACACAGATAAAGCATAACTAGGGTCATCTGATATCTTCTGCAGTTCTATACTGTCAGAGTTCCTTGTTCCAATGGCTATAGCAACGATGCCCTGCTGTTTAAGGGCAAAAGCTGGTGTGTCGACATTGTCAAAAGACCTTCCGCCATTTAGCAGGATCAATATCTGTGGAACACCTTGCAGGCGCCTACTTCCAGAAGAGTCTGTAAAGACATTGTCCCTGACATATTGCAGGGCTGCCCCCGTGTTGAGGGGTCTGCCTCCTTTGTGTCTCAGCCCTCTGACCGTATCCACAATATCCTCTCTCGTGGTGTATGTGTTCAGATAGAAATGGACCTCTGCATCTCTGCTGTACTGGACCACAGAGACCCGGTCTTTGTTTTCCCCAACATTCAGTTTTTCCACCACTTTCTCAACAAACTCACGAATGGCAGGGAAGCCACTCCTTGTGCCATCTGAACCATCCAGAAGGAATACAATATCCTTCTTGTCAGTGTCAACTGGGAAAAGACAGGAAGACAAAAAGTGAAACACCTTTTTGCTAAATAGACAGCCAGTGGCCTAATCATGAAGGGGTGGGCTTTTGTTTTGTTTTGTGTCTTTGTTTTCTTTGTAATGTGCCTCACACTTCTACATTCTATTTCAAACACCTGGAAAACACAAACTTCCTCTGTTTGAATGCAGACATGGCGCTAAACAAGTACTGTGCTTCATTTTTGTGTTTAATTGACTGCAGTTAAAAAGGTCAGTAAACCTTTCAAACTAGTAAGAGGTTGTGTTTGCTAACATACCGGGTAGAGTTGGTAATTCTGGGGTGACGTCAGCAACCACAGTCTCCACCGAAGACTGAAGTTGTTGTTGGACGCTGGGAAGGTCATTGAATTCAGACACAGATAGAGCATAACTGGGGTCATGGGATATCTTCTGCAGTTCTTTGCTATCAGAGCTGCTGGTTCCAATTGCAAAGGTCAAGACTCCCAGCTGTTTGAGAGCAGAAGCTGGTGCGTCGACACTGTCAAAAGACTTTCCGCCACTTAACAATATCAGGACCTGTGGGACTCCTTCCAGACGCCTGCTTCCGGCAGAGGCCGTGAAGACATTATCCCTCAAGTACTGAAGAGCTGCTCCAGTATTGAGGGGTCTTCCACCTTTGTGCCTCAAACCTGTAACAGTGGCAAGGATCTCGCCCTTTGTCGTATATGTGTTCAAATAGAAGTGGACAGCTGGCTCTCTGCTGTACTGAACCACAGAGACACGGTCCTTGTTGTCATCCACACTGAGTGTTTCTACTACTTTTTGGACAAAGTCTCGCATTGATGGGAATCCAGTTCTAGTACCATCAGATCCATCCAACAAGAACACAACATCCCTTCCTGGTCGCTTTCTGTCCACTAGGGGATAAACAAATTGAGACATATTTAGCTTTGTGTGTCAAACCTTTCCTGTGTGAAAGTCAGATGATGAAAACATACCTCAACAATTACAATTCGATCTATTGTTAATGCTAGCCCAACTGGATTGCTCTAAGTGACACTGGCATACTCAAGCTCAGTAAAAATACACTTTAATACGCCCAATTGTACATCCCAGCATGCACACTGATGGCAAAACGGGTCACTTTCTTACCAGTTACTGTTGGCGGCATGGGCTTGGCCTTCACTGGCACTGTGCTCAGTACAGAGGAGAGCTGTTCTTGGACACTGGGGAGGTCAGCGAACTCAGACACAGATAAAGCATAACTAGGGTCATCTGATATCTTCTGCAGTTCTATACTGTCAGAGTTCCTTGTTCCAATGGCTATAGCAACGATGCCCTGCTGTTTAAGGGCAAAAGCTGGTGTGTCGACATTGTCAAAAGACCTTCCGCCATTTAGCAGGATCAATATCTGTGGAACACCTTGCAGGCGCCTACTTCCAGAAGAGTCTGTAAAGACATTGTCCCTGACATATTGCAGGGCTGCCCCCGTGTTGAGGGGTCTGCCTCCTTTGTGTCTCAGCCCTCTGACCGTATCCACAATATCCTCTCTCGTGGTGTATGTGTTCAGATAGAAATGGACCTCTGCATCTCTGCTGTACTGGACCACAGAGACCCGGTCTTTGTTTTCCCCAACATTCAGTTTTTCCACCACTTTCTCAACAAACTCACGAATGGCAGGGAAGCCACTCCTTGTGCCATCTGAACCATCCAGAAGGAATACAATATCCTTCTTGTCAGTGTCAACTGGGAAAAGACAGGAAGACAAAAAGTGAAACACCTTTTTGCTAAATAGACAGCCAGTGGCCTAATCATGAAGGGGTGGGCTTTTGTTTTGTTTTGTGTCTTTGTTTTCTTTGTAATGTGCCTCACACTTCTACATTCTATTTCAAACACCTGGAAAACACAAACTTCCTCTGTTTGAATGCAGACATGGCGCTAAACAAGTACTGTGCTTCATTTTTGTGTTTAATTGACTGCAGTTAAAAAGGTCAGTAAACCTTTCAAACTAGTAAGAGGTTGTGTTTGCTAACATACCGGGTAGAGTTGGTAATTCTGGGGTGACGTCAGCAACAACAGTCTCCACCGAAGACTGAAGTTGTTGTTGGACGCTGGGAAGGTCATTGAATTCAGACACAGATAGAGCATAACTGGGGTCATGGGATATCTTCTGCAGTTCTTTGCTATCAGAGCTGCTGGTTCCAATTGCAAAGGTCAAGACTCCCAGCTGTTTGAGAGCAGAAGCTGGTGCGTCGACACTGTCAAAAGACTTTCCGCCACTTAACAATATCAGGACCTGTGGGACTCCTTCCAGACGCCTGCTTCCGGCAGAGGCCATGAAGACATTATCCCTCAAGTACTGAAGAGCTGCTCCAGTGTTGAGGGGTCTTCCACCTTTGTGCCTCAAACCTGTAACAGTGGCAAGGATCTCGCCCTTTGTCGTATATGTGTTCAAATAGAAGTGGACAGCTGGCTCTCTGCTGTACTGAACCACAGAGACACGGTCCTTGTTGCCATCCACACTGAGTGTTTCTACTACTTTTTGGACAAAGTCTCGCATTGCTGGGAATCCAGTTCTAGTACCATCAGATCCATCCAACAAGAACACAACATCCCTTCCTGGTCGCTTTCTGTCCACTAGGGGATAAACAAATTGAGACATATTTAGCTTTGTGTGTCAAACCTTTCCTGTGTGAAAGTCAGATGATGAAAACATACCTCAACAATTACAATTCGATCTATTGTTAATGCTAGCCCAACTGGATTGCTCTAAGTGACACTGGCATACTCAAGCTCAGTAAAAATACACTTTAATACGCCCAATTGTACATCCCACCATGCACACTGATGGCAAAACGGGTCACTTTCTTACCAGTTACTGTTGGCGGCATGGGCTTGGCCTTCACTGGCACTGTGCTCAGTACAGAGGAGAGCTGTTCTTGGACACTGGGGAGGTCAGCGAACTCAGACACAGATAAAGCATAACTAGGGTCATCTGATATCTTCTGCAGTTCTATACTGTCAGAGTTCCTTGTTCCAATGGCTATAGCAACGATGCCCTGCTGTTTAAGGGCAAAAGCTGGTGTGTCGACATTGTCAAAAGACCTTCCGCCATTTAGCAGGATCAATATCTGTGGAACACCTTGCAGGCGCCTACTTCCAGAAGAGTCTGTAAGGACATTGTCCCTGACATATTGCAGGGCTGCCCCCGTGTTGAGGGGTCTGCCTCCTTTGTGTCTCAGCCCTCTGACCGTATCCACAATATCCTCTCTCGTGGTGTATGTGTTCAGATAGAAATGGACCTCTGCATCTCTGCTGTACTGGACCACAGAGACCCGGTCTTTGTTTTCCCCAACATTCAGTTTTTCCACCACTTTCTCAACAAACTCACGAATGGCAGGGAAGCCACTCCTTGTGCCATCTGAACCATCCAGAAGGAATACAATATCCTTCTTGTCAGTGTCAACTGGGAAAAGACAGGAAGACAAAAAGTGAAACACCTTTTTGCTAAATAGACAGCCAGTGGCCTAATCATGAAGGGGTGGGCTTTTGTTTTGTTTTGTGTCTTTGTTTTCTTTGTAATGTGCCTCACACTTCTACATTCTATTTCAAACACCTGGAAAACACAAACTTCCTCTGTTTGAATGCAGACATGGCGCTAAACAAGTACTGTGCTTCATTTTTGTGTTTAATTGACTGCAGTTAAAAAGGTCAGTAAACCTTTCAAACTAGTAAGAGGTTGTGTTTGCTAACATACCGGGTAGAGTTGGTAATTCTGGGGTGACGTCAGCAACCACAGTCTCCACCGAAGACTGAAGTTGTTGTTGGACGCTGGGAAGGTCATTGAATTCAGACACAGATAGAGCATAACTGGGGTCATGGGATATCTTCTGCAGTTCTTTGCTATCAGAGCTGCTGGTTCCAATTGCAAAGGTCAAGACTCCCAGCTGTTTGAGAGCAGAAGCTGGTGCGTCGACACTGTCAAAAGACTTTCCGCCACTTAACAATATCAGGACCTGTGGGACTCCTTCCAGACGCCTGCTTCCGGCAGAGGCCGTGAAGACATTATCCCTCAAGTACTGAAGAGCTGCTCCAGTGTTGAGGGGTCTTCCACCTTTGTGCCTCAAACCTGTAACAGTGGCAAGGATCTCGCCCTTTGTCGTATATGTGTTCAAATAGAAGTGGACAGCTGGCTCTCTGCTGTACTGAACCACAGAGACACGGTCCTTGTTGTCATCCACACTGAGTGTTTCTACTACTTTTTGGACAAAGTCTCGCATTGATGGGAATCCAGTTCTAGTACCATCAGATCCATCCAACAAGAACACAACATCCCTTCCTGGTCGCTTTCTGTCCACTAGGGGATAAACAAATTGAGACATATTTAGCTTTGTGTGTCAAACCTTTCCTGTGTGAAAGTCAGATGATGAAAACATACCTCAACAATTACAATTCGATCTATTGTTAATGCTAGCCCAACTGGATTGCTCTAAGTGACACTGGCATACTCAAGCTCAGTAAAAATACACTTTAATACGCCCAATTGTACATCCCACCATGCACACTGATGGCAAAACGGGTCACATTCTTACCAGTTACTGTTGGCGGCATGGGCTTGGCCTTCACTGGCACTGTGCTCAGTACAGAGGAGAGCTGTTCTTGGACACTGGGGAGGTCAGCAAACTCAGACACAGATAAAGCATAACTAGGGTCATCTGATATCTTCTGCAGTTCTATACTGTCAGAGTTCCTTGTTCCAATGGCTATAGCAACGATGCCCTGCTGTTTAAGGGCAAAAGCTGGTGTGTCGACATTGTCAAAAGACCTTCCGCCATTTAGCAGGATCAATATCTGTGGAACACCTTGCAGGCGCCTACTTCCAGAAGAGTCTGTAAAGACATTGTCCCTGACATATTGCAGGGCTGCCCCCGTGTTGAGGGGTCTGCCTCCTTTGTGTCTCAGCCCTCTGACCGTATCCACAATATCCTCTCTCGTGGTGTATGTGTTCAGATAGAAATGGACCTCTGCATCTCTGCTGTACTGGACCACAGAGACCCGGTCTTTGTTTTCCCCAACATTCAGTTTTTCCACCACTTTCTCAACAAACTCACGAATGGCAGGGAAGCCACTCCTTGTGCCATCTGAACCATCCAGAAGGAATACAATATCCTTCTTGTCAGTGTCAACTGGGAAAAGACAGGAAGACAAAAAGTGAAACACCTTTTTGCTAAATAGACAGCCAATGGCCTAATCATGAAGGGGTGGGCTTTTGTTTTGTTTTGTGTCTTTGCTTTCTTTGTAATGTGCCTCACACTTCTACATTCTATTTCAAACACCTGGAAAACACAAACTTCCTCTGTTTGAATGCAGACATGGCGCTAAACAAGTACTGTGCTTCATTTTTGTGTTTAATTGACTGCAGTTAAAAAGGTCAGTAAACCTTTCAAACTAGTAAGAGGTTGTGTTTGCTAACATACCGGGTAGAGTTGGTAATTCTGGGGTGACGTCAGCAACCACAGTCTCCACCGAAGACTGAAGTTGTTGTTGGACGCTGGGAAGGTCATTGAATTCAGACACAGATAGAGCATAACTGGGGTCATGGGATATCTTCTGCAGTTCTTTGCTATCAGAGCTGCTGGTTCCAATTGCAAAGGTCAAGACTCCCAGCTGTTTGAGAGCAGAAGCTGGTGCGTCGACACTGTCAAAAGACTTTCCGCCACTTAACAATATCAGGACCTGTGGGACTCCTTCCAGACGCCTGCTTCCGGCAGAGGCCGTGAAGACATTATCCCTCAAGTACTGAAGAGCTGCTCCAGTGTTGAGGGGTCTTCCACCTTTGTGCCTCAAACCTGTAACAGTGGCAAGGATCTCGCCCTTTGTCGTATATGTGTTCAAATAGAAGTGGACAGCTGGCTCTCTGCTGTACTGAACCACAGAGACACGGTCCTTGTTGTCATCAACACTGAGTGTTTCTACTACTTTTTGGACAAAGTCTCGCATTGCTGGGAATCCAGTTCTAGTACCATCAGATCCATCCAACAAGAACACAACATCCCTTCCTGGTCGTTTTCTGTCCACTAGGGGATAAACAAATTGAGACATATTTAGCTTTGTGTGTCAAACCTTTCCTGTGTGAAAGTCAGATGATGAAAACATACCTCAACAATTACAATTCGATCTATTGTTAATGCTAGCCCAACTGGATTGCTCTAAGTGACACTGGCATACTCAAGCTCAGTAAAAATACACTTTAATACGCCCAATAGTACATCCCACCATGCACACTGATGGCAAAACGGGTCACTTTCTTACCAGTTACTGTTGGCGGCATGGGCTTGGCCTTCACTGGCACTGTGCTCAGTACAGAGGAGAGCTGTTCTTGGACACTGAGGAGGTCAGCGAACTCAGACACAGATAAAGCATAACTAGGGTTATCTGATATCTTCTGCAGTTCTATACTGTCAGAGTTCCTTGTTCCAATGGCTATAGCAACGATGCCCTGCTGTTTAAGGGCAAAAGCTGGTGTGTCGACATTGTCAAAAGACCTTCCGCCATTTAGCAGGATCAATATCTGTGGAACACCTTGCAGGCGCCTACTTCCAGAAGAGTCTGTAAAGACATTGTCCCTGACATATTGCAGGGCTGCCCCCGTGTTGAGGGGTCTGCCTCCTTTGTGTCTCAGCCCTCTGACCGTATCCACAATATCCTCTCTCGTGGTGTATGTGTTCAGATAGAAATGGACCTCTGCATCTCTGCTGTACTGGACCACAGAGACCCGGTCTTTGTTTTCCCCAACATTCAGTTTTTCCACCACTTTCTCAACAAACTCACGAATGGCAGGGAAGCCACTCCTTGTGCCATCTGAACCATCCAGAAGGAATACAATATCCTTCTTGTCAGTGTCAACTGGGAAAAGACAGGAAGACAAAAAGTGAAACACCTTTTAGCTAAATAGACAGCCAGTGGCCTAATCATGAAGGGGTGGGCTTTTGTTTTGTTTTGTGTCTTTGTTTTCTTTGTAATGTGCCTCACACTTCTACATTCTATTTCAAACACCTGGAAAACACAAACTTCCTCTGTTTGAATGCAGACATGGCGCTAAACAAGTACTGTGCTTCATTTTTGTGTTTAATTGACTGCAGTTAAAAAGGTCAGTAAACCTTTCAAACTAGTAAGAGGTTGTGTTTGCTAACATACCGGGTAGAGTTGGTAATTCTGGGGTGACGTCAGCAACCACAGTCTCCACCGAAGACTGAAGTTGTTGTTGGACGCTGGGAAGGTCATTGAATTCAGACACAGATAGAGCATAACTGGGGTCATGGGATATCTTCTGCAGTTCTTTGCTATCAGAGCTGCTGGTTCCAATTGCAAAGGTCAAGACTCCCAGCTGTTTGAGAGCAGAAGCTGGTGCGTCGACACTGTCAAAAGACTTTCCGCCACTTAACAATATCAGGACCTGTGGGACTCCTTCCAGACGCCTGCTTCCGGCAGAGGCCGTGAAGACATTATCCCTCAAGTACTGAAGAGCTGCTCCAGTGTTGAGGGGTCTTCCACCTTTGTGCCTCAAACCTGTAACAGTGGCAAGGATCTCGCCCTTTGTCGTATATGTGTTCAAATAGAAGTGGACAGCTGGCTCTCTGCTGTACTGAACCACAGAGACACGGTCCTTGTTGTCATCAACACTGAGTGTTTCTACTACTTTTTGGACAAAGTCTCGCATTGCTGGGAATCCAGTTCTAGTACCATCAGATCCATCCAACAAGAACACAACATCCCTTCCTGGTCGCTTTCTGTCCACTAGGGGATAAACAAATTGAGACATATTTAGCTTTGTGTGTCAAACCTTTCCTGTGTGAAAGTCAGATGATGAAAACATACCTCAACAATTACAATTCGATCTATTGTTAATGCTAGCCCAACTGGATTGCTCTAAGTGACACTGGCATACTCAAGCTCAGTAAAAATACACTTTAATACGCCCAATAGTACATCCCACCATGCACACTGATGGCAAAACGGGTCACTTTCTTACCAGTTACTGTTGGCGGCATGGGCTTGGCCTTCACTGGCACTGTGCTCAGTACAGAGGAGAGCTGTTCTTGGACACTGAGGAGGTCAGCGAACTCAGACACAGATAAAGCATAACTAGGGTTATCTGATATCTTCTGCAGTTCTATACTGTCAGAGTTCCTTGTTCCAATGGCTATAGCAACGATGCCCTGCTGTTTAAGGGCAAAAGCTGGTGTGTCGACATTGTCAAAAGACCTTCCGCCATTTAGCAGGATCAATATCTGTGGAACACCTTGCAGGCGCCTACTTCCAGAAGAGTCTGTAAAGACATTGTCCCTGACATATTGCAGGGCTGCCCCCGTGTTGAGGGGTCTGCCTCCTTTGTGTCTCAGCCCTCTGACCGTATCCACAATATCCTCTCTCGTGGTGTATGTGTTCAGATAGAAATGGACCTCTGCATCTCTGCTGTACTGGACCACAGAGACCCGGTCTTTGTTTTCCCCAACATTCAGTTTTTCCACCACTTTCTCAACAAACTCACGAATGGCAGGGAAGCCACTCCTTGTGCCATCTGAACCATCCAGAAGGAATACAATATCCTTCTTGTCAGTGTCAACTGGGAAAAGACAGGAAGACAAAAAGTGAAACACCTTTTTGCTAAATAGACAGCCAGTGGCCTAATCATGAAGGGGTGGGCTTTTGTTTTGTTTTGTGTCTTTGTTTTCTTTGTAATGTGCCTCACACTTCTACATTCTATTTCAAACACCTGGAAAACACAAACTTCCTCTGTTTGAATGCAGACATGGCGCTAAACAAGTACTGTGCTTCATTTTTGTGTTTAATTGACTGCAGTTAAAAAGGTCAGTAAACCTTTCAAACTAGTAAGAGGTTGTGTTTGCTAACATACCGGGTAGAGTTGGTAATTCTGGGGTGACGTCAGCAACCACAGTCTCCACCGAAGACTGAAGTTGTTGTTGGACGCTGGGAAGGTCATTGAATTCAGACACAGATAGAGCATAACTGGGGTCATGGGATATCTTCTGCAGTTCTTTGCTATCAGAGCTGCTGGTTCCAATTGCAAAGGTCAAGACTCCCAGCTGTTTGAGAGCAGAAGCTGGTGCGTCGACACTGTCAAAAGACTTTCCGCCACTTAACAATATCAGGACCTGTGGGACTCCTTCCAGACGCCTGCTTCCGGCAGAGGCCGTGAAGACATTATCCCTCAAGTACTGAAGAGCTGCTCCAGTGTTGAGGGGTCTTCCACCTTTGTGCCTCAAACCTGTAACAGTGGCAAGGATCTCGCCCTTTGTCGTATATGTGTTCAAATAGAAGTGGACAGCTGGCTCTCTGCTGTACTGAACCACAGAGACACGGTCCTTGTTGTCATCCACACTGAGTGTTTCTACTACTTTTTGGACAAAGTCTCGCATTGATGGGAATCCAGTTCTAGTACCATCAGATCCATCCAACAAGAACACAACATCCCTTCCTGGTCGCTTTCTGTCCACTAGGGGATAAACAAATTGAGACATATTTAGCTTTGTGTGTCAAACCTTTCCTGTGTGAAAGTCAGATGATGAAAACATACCTCAACAATTACAATTCGATCTATTGTTAATGCTAGCCCAACTGGATTGCTCTAAGTGACACTGGCATACTCAAGCTCAGTAAAAATACACTTTAATACGCCCAATTGTACATCCCACCATGCACACTGATGGCAAAACGGGTCACATTCTTACCAGTTACTGTTGGCGGCATGGGCTTGGCCTTCACTGGCACTGTGCTCAGTACAGAGGAGAGCTGTTCTTGGACACTGGGGAGGTCAGCGAACTCAGACACAGATAAAGCATAACTAGGGTCATCTGATATCTTCTGCAGTTCTATACTGTCAGAGTTCCTTGTTCCAATGGCTATAGCAACGATGCCCTGCTGTTTAAGGGCAAAAGCTGGTGTGTCGACATTGTCAAAAGACCTTCCGCCATTTAGCAGGATCAATATCTGTGGAACACCTTGCAGGCGCCTACTTCCAGAAGAGTCTGTAAAGACATTGTCCCTGACATATTGCAGGGCTGCCCCCGTGTTGAGGGGTCTGCCTCCTTTGTGTCTCAGCCCTCTGACCGTATCCACAATATCCTCTCTCGTGGTGTATGTGTTCAGATAGAAATGGACCTCTGCATCTCTGCTGTACTGGACCACAGAGACCCGGTCTTTGTTTTCCCCAACATTCAGTTTTTCCACCACTTTCTCAACAAACTCACGAATGGCAGGGAAGCCACTCCTTGTGCCATCTGAACCATCCAGAAGGAATACAATATCCTTCTTGTCAGTGTCAACTGGGAAAAGACAGGAAGACAAAAAGTGAAACACCTTTTTGCTAAATAGACAGCCAGTGGCCTAATCATGAAGGGGTGGGCTTTTGTTTTGTTTTGTGTCTTTGTTTTCTTTGTAATGTGCCTCACACTTCTCCATTCTATTTCAAACACCTGGAAAACACAAACTTCCTCTGTTTGAATGCAGACATGGCGCTAAACAAGTACTGTGCTTCATTTTTGTGTTTAATTGACTGCAGTTAAAAAGGTCAGTAAACCTTTCAAACTAGTAAGAGGTTGTGTTTGCTAACATACCGGGTAGAGTTGGTAATTCTGGGGTGACGTCAGCAACCACAGTCTCCACCGAAGACTGAAGTTGTTGTTGGACGCTGGGAAGGTCATTGAATTCAGACACAGATAGAGCATAACTGGGGTCATGGGATATCTTCTGCAGTTCTTTGCTATCAGAGCTGCTGGTTCCAATTGCAAAGGTCAAGACTCCCAGCTGTTTGAGAGCAGAAGCTGGTGCGTCGACACTGTCAAAAGACTTTCCGCCACTTAACAATATCAGGACCTGTGGGACTCCTTCCAGACGCCTGCTTCCGGCAGAGGCCGTGAAGACATTATCCCTCAAGTACTGAAGAGCTGCTCCAGTGTTGAGGGGTCTTCCACCTTTGTGCCTCAAACCTGTAACAGTGGCAAGGATCTCGCCCTTTGTCGTATATGTGTTCAAATAGAAGTGGACAGCTGGCTCTCTGCTGTACTGAACCACAGAGACACGGTCCTTGTTGTCATCCACACTGAGTGTTTCTACTACTTTTTGGACAAAGTCTCGCATTGCTGGGAATCCAGTTCTAGTACCATCAGATCCATCCAACAAGAACACAACATCCCTTCCTGGTCGCTTTCTGTCCACTAGGGGATAAACAAATTGAGACATATTTAGCTTTGTGTGTCAAACCTTTCCTGTGTGAAAGTCAGATGATGAAAACATACCTCAACAATTACAATTCGATCTATTGTTAATGCTAGCCCAACTGGATTGCTCTAAGTGACACTGGCATACTCAAGCTCAGTAAAAATACACTTTAATACGCCCAATTGTACATCCCACCATGCACACTGATGGCAAAACGGGTCACTTTCTTACCAGTTACTGTTGGCGGCATGGGCTTGGCCTTCACTGGCACTGTGCTCAGTACAGAGGAGAGCTGTTCTTGGACACTGGGGAGGTCAGCGAACTCAGACACAGATAAAGCATAACTAGGGTCATCTGATATCTTCTGCAGTTCTATACTGTCAGAGTTCCTTGTT
Source organism: Lepturacanthus savala (assembly GCA_030544235.1). Lineage (NCBI taxonomy): Eukaryota > Metazoa > Chordata > Actinopteri > Scombriformes > Trichiuridae > Lepturacanthus > Lepturacanthus savala. Next base: position 11,003,748 of record CM060470.1, on the reverse strand, counting down.
CCAATGGCTATAGCAACGATGCCCTGCTGTTTAAGGGCAAAAGCTGGTGTGTCGACATTGTCAAAAGACCTTCCGCCATTTAGCAGGATCAATATCTGTGGAACACCTTGCAGGCGCCTACTTCCAGAAGAGTCTGTAAAGACATTGTCCCTGACATATTGCAGGGCTGCCCCCGTGTTGAGGGGTCTGCCTCCTTTGTGTCTCAGCCCTCTGACCGTATCCACAATATCCTCTCTCGTGGTGTATGTGTTCAGATAGAAATGGACCTCTGCATCTCTGCTGTACTGGACCACAGAGACCCGGTCTTTGTTTTCCCCAACATTCAGTTTTTCCACCACTTTCTCAACAAACTCACGAATGGCAGGGAAGCCACTCCTTGTGCCATCTGAACCATCCAGAAGGAATACAATATCCTTCTTGTCAGTGTCAACTGGGAAAAGACAGGAAGACAAAAAGTGAAACACCTTTTTGCTAAATAGACAGCCAGTGGCCTAATCATGAAGGGGTGGGCTTTTGTTTTGTTTTGTGTCTTTGTTTTCTTTGTAATGTGCCTCACACTTCTACATTCTATTTCAAACACCTGGAAAACACAAACTTCCTCTGTTTGAATGCAGACATGGCGCTAAACAAGTACTGTGCTTCATTTTTGTGTTTAATTGACTGCAGTTAAAAAGGTCAGTAAACCTTTCAAACTAGTAAGAGGTTGTGTTTGCTAACATACCGGGTAGAGTTGGTAATTCTGGGGTGACGTCAGCAACCACAGTCTCCACCGAAGACTGAAGTTGTTGTTGGACGCTGGGAAGGTCATTGAATTCAGACACAGATAGAGCATAACTGGGGTCATGGGATATCTTCTGCAGTTCTTTGCTATCAGAGCTGCTGGTTCCAATTGCAAAGGTCAAGACTCCCAGCTGTTTGAGAGCAGAAGCTGGTGCGTCGACACTGTCAAAAGACTTTCCGCCACTTAACAATATCAGGACCTGTGGGACTCCTTCCAGACGCCTGCTTCCGGCAGAGGCCATGAAGACATTATCCCTCAAGTACTGAAGAGCTGCTCCAGTGTTGAGGGGTCTTCCACCTTTGTGCCTCAAACCTGTAACAGTGGCAAGGATCTCGCCCTTTGTCGTATATGTGTTCAAATAGAAGTGGACAGCTGGCTCTCTGCTGTACTGAACCACAGAGACACGGTCCTTGTTGTCATCCACACTGAGTGTTTCTACTACTTTTTGGACAAAGTCTCGCATTGCTGGGAATCCAGTTCTAGTACCATCAGATCCATCCAACAAGAACACAACATCCCTTCCTGGTCGCTTTCTGTCCACTAGGGGATAAACAAATTGAGACATATTTAGCTTTGTGTGTCAAACCTTTCCTGTGTGAAAGTCAGATGATGAAAACATACCTCAACAATTACAATTCGATCTATTGTTAATGCTAGCCCAACTGGATTGCTCTAAGTGACACTGGCATACTCAAGCTCAGTAAAAATACACTTTAATACGCCCAATTGTACATCCCACCATGCACACTGATGGCAAAACGGGTCACTTTCTTACCAGTTACTGTTGGCGGCATGGGCTTGGCCTTCACTGGCACTGTGCTCAGTACAGAGGAGAGCTGTTCTTGGACACTGGGGAGGTCAGCGAACTCAGACACAGATAAAGCATAACTAGGGTCATCTGATATCTTCTGCAGTTCTATACTGTCAGAGTTCCTTGTTCCAATGGCTATAGCAACGATGCCCTGCTGTTTAAGGGCAAAAGCTGGTGTGTCGACATTGTCAAAAGACCTTCCGCCATTTAGCAGGATCAATATCTGTGGAACACCTTGCAGGCGCCTACTTCCAGAAGAGTCTGTAAAGACATTGTCCCTGACATATTGCAGGGCTGCCCCCGTGTTGAGGGGTCTGCCTCCTTTGTGTCTCAGCCCTCTGACCGTATCCACAATATCCTCTCTCGTGGTGTATGTGTTCAGATAGAAATGGACCTCTGCATCTCTGCTGTACTGGACCACAGAGACCCGGTCTTTGTTTTCCCCAACATTCAGTTTTTCCACCACTTTCTCAACAAACTCACGAATGGCAGGGAAGCCACTCCTTGTGCCATCTGAACCATCCAGAAGGAATACAATATCCTTCTTGTCAGTGTCAACTGGGAAAAGACAGGAAGACAAAAAGTGAAACACCTTTTTGCTAAATAGACAGCCAGTGGCCTAATCATGAAGGGGTGGGCTTTTGTTTTGTTTTGTGTCTTTGTTTTCTTTGTAATGTGCCTCACACTTCTCCATTCTATTTCAAACACCTGGAAAACACAAACTTCCTCTGTTTGAATGCAGACATGGCGCTAAACAAGTACTGTGCTTCATTTTTGTGTTTAATTGACTGCAGTTAAAAAGGTCAGTAAACCTTTCAAACTAGTAAGAGGTTGTGTTTGCTAACATACCGGGTAGAGTTGGTAATTCTGGGGTGACGTCAGCAACCACAGTCTCCACCGAAGACTGAAGTTGTTGTTGGACGCTGGGAAGGTCATTGAATTCAGACACAGATAGAGCATAACTGGGGTCATGGGATATCTTCTGCAGTTCTTTGCTATCAGAGCTGCTGGTTCCAATTGCAAAGGTCAAGACTCCCAGCTGTTTGAGAGCAGAAGCTGGTGCGTCGACACTGTCAAAAGACTTTCCGCCACTTAACAATATCAGGACCTGTGGGACTCCTTCCAGACGCCTGCTTCCGGCAGAGGCCATGAAGACATTATCCCTCAAGTACTGAAGAGCTGCTCCAGTGTTGAGGGGTCTTCCACCTTTGTGCCTCAAACCTGTAACAGTGGCAAGGATCTCGCCCTTTGTCGTATATGTGTTCAAATAGAAGTGGACAGCTGGCTCTCTGCTGTACTGAACCACAGAGACACGGTCCTTGTTGTCATCCACACTGAGTGTTTCTACTACTTTTTGGACAAAGTCTCGCATTGCTGGGAATCCAGTTCTAGTACCATCAGATCCATCCAACAAGAACACAACATCCCTTCCTGGTCGCTTTCTGTCCACTAGGGGATAAACAAATTGAGACATATTTAGCTTTGTGTGTCAAACCTTTCCTGTGTGAAAGTCAGATGATGAAAACATACCTCAACAATTACAATTCGATCTATTGTTAATGCTAGCCCAACTGGATTGCTCTAAGTGACACTGGCATACTCAAGCTCAGTAAAAATACACTTTAATACGCCCAATTGTACATCCCACCATGCACACTGATGGCAAAACGGGTCACTTTCTTACCAGTTACTGTTGGCGGCATGGGCTTGGCCTTCACTGGCACTGTGCTCAGTACAGAGGAGAGCTGTTCTTGGACACTGGGGAGGTCAGCGAACTCAGACACAGATAAAGCATAACTAGGGTCATCTGATATCTTCTGCAGTTCTATACTGTCAGAGTTCCTTGTTCCAATGGCTATAGCAACGATGCCCTGCTGTTTAAGGGCAAAAGCTGGTGTGTCGACATTGTCAAAAGACCTTCCGCCATTTAGCAGGATCAATATCTGTGGAACACCTTGCAGGCGCCTACTTCCAGAAGAGTCTGTAAAGACATTGTCCCTGACATATTGCAGGGCTGCCCCCGTGTTGAGGGGTCTGCCTCCTTTGTGTCTCAGCCCTCTGACCGTATCCACAATATCCTCTCTCGTGGTGTATGTGTTCAGATAGAAATGGACCTCTGCATCTCTGCTGTACTGGACCACAGAGACCCGGTCTTTGTTTTCCCCAACATTCAGTTTTTCCACCACTTTCTCAACAAACTCACGAATGGCAGGGAAGCCACTCCTTGTGCCATCTGAACCATCCAGAAGGAATACAATATCCTTCTTGTCAGTGTCAACTGGGAAAAGACAGGAAGACAAAAAGTGAAACACCTTTTTGCTAAATAGACAGCCAGTGGCCTAATCATGAAGGGGTGGGCTTTTGTTTTGTTTTGTGTCTTTGTTTTCTTTGTAATGTGCCTCACACTTCTCCATTCTATTTCAAACACCTGGAAAACACAAACTTCCTCTGTTTGAATGCAGACATGGCGCTAAACAAGTACTGTGCTTCATTTTTGTGTTTAATTGACTGCAGTTAAAAAGGTCAGTAAACCTTTCAAACTAGTAAGAGGTTGTGTTTGCTAACATACCGGGTAGAGTTGGTAATTCTGGGGTGACGTCAGCAACCACAGTCTCCACCGAAGACTGAAGTTGTTGTTGGACGCTGGGAAGGTCATTGAATTCAGACACAGATAGAGCATAACTGGGGTCATGGGATATCTTCTGCAGTTCTTTGCTATCAGAGCTGCTGGTTCCAATTGCAAAGGTCAAGACTCCCAGCTGTTTGAGAGCAGAAGCTGGTGCGTCGACACTGTCAAAAGACTTTCCGCCACTTAACAATATCAGGACCTGTGGGACTCCTTCCAGACGCCTGCTTCCGGCAGAGGCCATGAAGACATTATCCCTCAAGTACTGAAGAGCTGCTCCAGTGTTGAGGGGTCTTCCACCTTTGTGCCTCAAACCTGTAACAGTGGCAAGGATCTCGCCCTTTGTCGTATATGTGTTCAAATAGAAGTGGACAGCTGGCTCTCTGCTGTACTGAACCACAGAGACACGGTCCTTGTTGTCATCCACACTGAGTGTTTCTACTACTTTTTGGACAAAGTCTCGCATTGCTGGGAATCCAGTTCTAGTACCATCAGATCCATCCAACAAGAACACAACATCCCTTCCTGGTCGCTTTCTGTCCACTAGGGGATAAACAAATTGAGACATATTTAGCTTTGTGTGTCAAACCTTTCCTGTGTGAAAGTCAGATGATGAAAACATACCTCAACAATTACAATTCGATCTATTGTTAATGCTAGCCCAACTGGATTGCTCTAAGTGACACTGGCATACTCAAGCTCAGTAAAAATACACTTTAATACGCCCAATTGTACATCCCACCATGCACACTGATGGCAAAACGGGTCACTTTCTTACCAGTTACTGTTGGCGGCATGGGCTTGGCCTTCACTGGCACTGTGCTCAGTACAGAGGAGAGCTGTTCTTGGACACTGGGGAGGTCAGCGAACTCAGACACAGATAAAGCATAACTAGGGTCATCTGATATCTTCTGCAGTTCTATACTGTCAGAGTTCCTTGTTCCAATGGCTATAGCAACGATGCCCTGCTGTTTAAGGGCAAAAGCTGGTGTGTCGACATTGTCAAAAGACCTTCCGCCATTTAGCAGGATCAATATCTGTGGAACACCTTGCAGGCGCCTACTTCCAGAAGAGTCTGTAAAGACATTGTCCCTGACATATTGCAGGGCTGCCCCCGTGTTGAGGGGTCTGCCTCCTTTGTGTCTCAGCCCTCTGACCGTATCCACAATATCCTCTCTCGTGGTGTATGTGTTCAGATAGAAATGGACCTCTGCATCTCTGCTGTACTGGACCACAGAGACCCGGTCTTTGTTTTCCCCAACATTCAGTTTTTCCACCACTTTCTCAACAAACTCACGAATGGCAGGGAAGCCACTCCTTGTGCCATCTGAACCATCCAGAAGGAATACAATATCCTTCTTGTCAGTGTCAACTGGGAAAAGACAGGAAGACAAAAAGTGAAACACCTTTTTGCTAAATAGACAGCCAGTGGCCTAATCATGAAGGGGTGGGCTTTTGTTTTGTTTTGTGTCTTTGTTTTCTTTGTAATGTGCCTCACACTTCTACATTCTATTTCAAACACCTGGAAAACACAAACTTCCTCTGTTTGAATGCAGACATGGCGCTAAACAAGTACTGTGCTTCATTTTTGTGTTTAATTGACTGCAGTTAAAAAGGTCAGTAAACCTTTCAAACTAGTAAGAGGTTGTGTTTGCTAACATACCGGGTAGAGTTGGTAATTCTGGGGTGACGTCAGCAACCACAGTCTCCACCGAAGACTGAAGTTGTTGTTGGACGCTGGGAAGGTCATTGAATTCAGACACAGATAGAGCATAACTGGGGTCATGGGATATCTTCTGCAGTTCTTTGCTATCAGAGCTGCTGGTTCCAATTGCAAAGGTCAAGACTCCCAGCTGTTTGAGAGCAGAAGCTGGTGCGTTGACACTGTCAAAAGACTTTCCGCCACTTAACAATATCAGGACCTGTGGGACTCCTTCCAGACGCCTGCTTCCGGCAGAGGCCGTGAAGACATTATCCCTCAAGTACTGAAGAGCTGCTCCAGTGTTGAGGGGTCTTCCACCTTTGTGCCTCAAACCTGTAACAGTGGCAAGGATCTCGCCCTTTGTCGTATATGTGTTCAAATAGAAGTGGACAGCTGGCTCTCTGCTGTACTGAACCACAGAGACACGGTCCTTGTTGTCATCCACACTGAGTGTTTCTACTACTTTTTGGACAAAGTCTCGCATTGATGGGAATCCAGTTCTAGTACCATCAGATCCATCCAACAAGAACACAACATCCCTTCCTGGTCGCTTTCTGTCCACTAGGGGATAAACAAATTGAGACATATTTAGCTTTGTGTGTCAAACCTTTCCTGTGTGAAAGTCAGATGATGAAAACATACCTCAACAATTACAATTCGATCTATTGTTAATGCTAGCCCAACTGGATTGCTCTAAGTGACACTGGCATACTCAAGCTCAGTAAAAATACACTTTAATACGCCCAATTGTACATCCCACCATGCACACTGATGGCAAAACGGGTCACATTCTTACCAGTTACTGTTGGCGGCATGGGCTTGGCCTTCACTGGCACTGTGCTCAGTACAGAGGAGAGCTTTTCTTGGACACTGGGGAGGTCAGCGAACTCAGACACAGATAAAGCATAACTAGGGTCATCTGATATCTTCTGCAGTTCTATACTGTCAGAGTTCCTTGTTCCAATGGCTATAGCAACGATGCCCTGCTGTTTAAGGGCAAAAGCTGGTGTGTCGACATTGTCAAAAGACCTTCCGCCATTTAGCAGGATCAATATCTGTGGAACACCTTGCAGGCGCCTACTTCCAGAAGAGTCTGTAAAGACATTGTCCCTGACATATTGCAGGGCTGCCCCCGTGTTGAGGGGTCTGCCTCCTTTGTGTCTCAGCCCTCTGACCGTATCCACAATATCCTCTCTCGTGGTGTATGTGTTCAGATAGAAATGGACCTCTGCATCTCTGCTGTACTGGACCACAGAGACCCGGTCTTTGTTTTCCCCAACATTCAGTTTTTCCACCACTTTCTCAACAAACTCACGAATGGCAGGGAAGCCACTCCTTGTGCCATCTGAACCATCCAGAAGGAATACAATATCCTTCTTGTCAGTGTCAACTGGGAAAAGACAGGAAGACAAAAAGTGAAACACCTTTTTGCTAAATAGACAGCCAGTGGCCTAATCATGAAGGGGTGGGCTTTTGTTTTGTTTTGTGTCTTTGTTTTCTTTGTAATGTGCCTCACACTTCTACATTCTATTTCAAACACCTGGAAAACACAAACTTCCTCTGTTTGAATGCAGACATGGCGCTAAACAAGTACTGTGCTTCATTTTTGTGTTTAATTGACTGCAGTTAAAAAGGTCAGTAAACCTTTCAAACTAGTAAGAGGTTGTGTTTGCTAACATACCGGGTAGAGTTGGTAATTCTGGGGTGACGTCAGCAACCACAGTCTCCACCGAAGACTGAAGTTGTTGTTGGACGCTGGGAAGGTCATTGAATTCAGACACAGATAGAGCATAACTGGGGTCATGGGATATCTTCTGCAGTTCTTTGCTATCAGAGCTGCTGGTTCCAATTGCAAAGGTCAAGACTCCCAGCTGTTTGAGAGCAGAAGCTGGTGCGTCGACACTGTCAAAAGACTTTCCGCCACTTAACAATATCAGGACCTGTGGGACTCCTTCCAGACGCCTGCTTCCGGCAGAGGCCGTGAAGACATTATCCCTCAAGTACTGAAGAGCTGCTCCAGTGTTGAGGGGTCTTCCACCTTTGTGCCTCAAACCTGTAACAGTGGCAAGGATCTCGCCCTTTGTCGTATATGTGTTCAAATAGAAGTGGACAGCTGGCTCTCTGCTGTACTGAACCACAGAGACACGGTCCTTGTTGTCATCCACACTGAGTGTTTCTACTACTTTTTGGACAAAGTCTCGCATTGCTGGGAATCCAGTTCTAGTACCATCAGATCCATCCAACAAGAACACAACATCCCTTCCTGGTCGCTTTCTGTCCACTAGGGGATAAACAAATTGAGACATATTTAGCTTTGTGTGTCAAACCTTTCCTGTGTGAAAGTCAGATGATGAAAACATACCTCAACAATTACAATTCGATCTATTGTTAATGCTAGCCCAACTGGATTGCTCTAAGTGACACTGGCATACTCAAGCTCAGTAAAAATACACTTTAATACGCCCAATTGTACATCCCACCATGCACACTGATGGCAAAACGGGTCACTTTCTTACCAGTTACTGTTGGCGGCATGGGCTTGGCCTTCACTGGCACTGTGCTCAGTACAGAGGAGAGCTGTTCTTGGACACTGGGGAGGTCAGCGAACTCAGACACAGATAAAGCATAACTAGGGTCATCTGATATCTTCTGCAGTTCTATACTGTCAGAGTTCCTTGTTCCAATGGCTATAGCAACGATGCCCTGCTGTTTAAGGGCAAAAGCTGGTGTGTCGACATTGTCAAAAGACCTTCCGCCATTTAGCAGGATCAATATCTGTGGAACACCTTGCAGGCGCCTACTTCCAGAAGAGTCTGTAAAGACATTGTCCCTGACATATTGCAGGGCTGCCCCCGTGTTGAGGGGTCTGCCTCCTTTGTGTCTCAGCCCTCTGACCGTATCCACAATATCCTCTCTCGTGGTGTATGTGTTCAGATAGAAATGGACCTCTGCATCTCTGCTGTACTGGACCACAGAGACCCGGTCTTTGTTTTCCCCAACATTCAGTTTTTCCACCACTTTCTCAACAAACTCACGAATGGCAGGGAAGCCACTCCTTGTGCCATCTGAACCATCCAGAAGGAATACAATATCCTTCTTGTCAGTGTCAACTGGGAAAAGACAGGAAGACAAAAAGTGAAACACCTTTTTGCTAAATAGACAGCCAGTGGCCTAATCATGAAGGGGTGGGCTTTTGTTTTGTTTTGTGTCTTTGTTTTCTTTGTAATGTGCCTCACACTTCTACATTCTATTTCAAACACCTGGAAAACACAAACTTCCTCTGTTTGAATGCAGACATGGCGCTAAACAAGTACTGTGCTTCATTTTTGTGTTTAATTGACTGCAGTTAAAAAGGTCAGTAAACCTTTCAAACTAGTAAGAGGTTGTGTTTGCTAACATACCTGGTAGAGTTGGTAATTCTGGGGTGACGTCAGCAACCACAGTCTCCACCGAAGACTGAAGTTGTTGTTGGACGCTGGGAAGGTCATTGAATTCAGACACAGATAGAGCATAACTGGGGTCATGGGATATCTTCTGCAGTTCTTTGCTATCAGAGCTGCTGGTTCCAATTGCAAAGGTCAAGACTCCCAGCTGTTTGAGAGCAGAAGCTGGTGCGTCGACACTGTCAAAAGACTTTCCGCCACTTAACAATATCAGGACCTGTGGGACTCCTTCCAGACGCCTGCTTCCGGCAGAGGCCGTGAAGACATTATCCCTCAAGTACTGAAGAGCTGCTCCAGTGTTGAGGGGTCTTCCACCTTTGTGCCTCAAACCTGTAACAGTGGCAAGGATCTCGCCCTTTGTCGTATATGTGTTCAAATAGAAGTGGACAGCTGGCTCTCTGCTGTACTGAACCACAGAGACACGGTCCTTGTTGTCATCCACACTGAGTGTTTCTACTACTTTTTGGACAAAGTCTCGCATTGCTGGGAATCCAGTTCTAGTACCATCAGATCCATCCAACAAGAACACAACATCCCTTCCTGGTCGCTTTCTGTCCACTAGGGGATAAACAAATTGAGACATATTTAGCTTTGTGTGTCAAACCTTTCCTGTGTGAAAGTCAGATGATGAAAACATACCTCAACAATTACAATTCGATCTATTGTTAATGCTAGCCCAACTGGATTGCTCTAAGTGACACTGGCATACTCAAGCTCAGTAAAAATACACTTTAATACGCCCAATTGTACATCCCACCATGCACACTGATGGCAAAACGGGTCACTTTCTTACCAGTTACTGTTGGCGGCATGGGCTTGGCCTTCACTGGCACTGTGCTCAGTACAGAGGAGAGCTGTTCTTGGACACTGGGGAGGTCAGCGAACTCAGACACAGATAAAGCATAACTAGGGTCATCTGATATCTTCTGCAGTTCTATACTGTCAGAGTTCCTTGTTCCAATGGCTATAGCAACGATGCCCTGCTGTTTAAGGGCAAAAGCTGGTGTGTCGACATTGTCAAAAGACCTTCCGCCATTTAGCAGGATCAATATCTGTGGAACACCTTGCAGGCGCCTACTTCCAGAAGAGTCTGTAAAGACATTGTCCCTGACATATTGCAGGGCTGCCCCCGTGTTGAGGGGTCTGCCTCCTTTGTGTCTCAGCCCTCTGACCGTATCCACAATATCCTCTCTCGTGGTGTATGTGTTCAGATAGAAATGGACCTCTGCATCTCTGCTGTACTGGACCACAGAGACCCGGTCTTTGTTTTCCCCAACATTCAGTTTTTCCACCACTTTCTCAACAAACTCACGAATGGCAGGGAAGCCACTCCTTGTGCCATCTGAACCATCCAGAAGGAATACAATATCCTTCTTGTCAGTGTCAACTGGGAAAAGACAGGAAGACAAAAAGTGAAACACCTTTTTGCTAAATAGACAGCCAGTGGCCTAATCATGAAGGGGTGGGCTTTTGTTTTGTTTTGTGTCTTTGTTTTCTTTGTAATGTGCCTCACACTTCTACATTCTATTTCAAACACCTGGAAAACACAAACTTCCTCTGTTTGAATGCAGACATGGCGCTAAACAAGTACTGTGCTTCATTTTTGTGTTTAATTGACTGCAGTTAAAAAGGTCAGTAAACCTTTCAAACTAGTAAGAGGTTGTGTTTGCTAACATACCTGGTAGAGTTGGTAATTCTGGGGTGACGTCAGCAACCACAGTCTCCACCGAAGACTGAAGTTGTTGTTGGACGCTGGGAAGGTCATTGAATTCAGACACAGATAGAGCATAACTGGGGTCATGGGATATCTTCTGCAGTTCTTTGCTATCAGAGCTGCTGGTTCCAATTGCAAAGGTCAAGACTCCCAGCTGTTTGAGAGCAGAAGCTGGTGCGTCGACACTGTCAAAAGACTTTCCGCCACTTAACAATATCAGGACCTGTGGGACTCCTTCCAGACGCCTGCTTCCGGCAGAGGCCGTGAAGACATTATCCCTCAAGTACTGAAGAGCTGCTCCAGTGTTGAGGGGTCTTCCACCTTTGTGCCTCAAACCTGTAACAGTGGCAAGGATCTCGCCCTTTGTCGTATATGTGTTCAAATAGAAGTGGACAGCTGGCTCTCTGCTGTACTGAACCACAGAGACACGGTCCTTGTTGTCATCCACACTGAGTGTTTCTACTACTTTTTGGACAAAGTCTCGCATTGATGGGAATCCAGTTCTAGTACCATCAGATCCATCCAACAAGAACACAACATCCCTTCCTGGTCGCTTTCTGTCCACTAGGGGATAAACAAATTGAGACATATTTAGCTTTGTGTGTCAAACCTTTCCTGTGTGAAAGTCAGATGATGAAAACATACCTCAACAATTACAATTCGATCTATTGTTAATGCTAGCCCAACTGGATTGCTCTAAGTGACACTGGCATACTCAAGCTCAGTAAAAATACACTTTAATACGCCCAATTGTACATCCCACCATGCACACTGATGGCAAAACGGGTCACTTTCTTACCAGTTACTGTTGGCGGCATGGGCTTGGCCTTCACTGGCACTGTGCTCAGTACAGAGGAGAGCTGTTCTTGGACACTGGGGAGGTCAGCGAACTCAGACACAGATAAAGCATAACTAGGGTCATCTGATATCTTCTGCAGTTCTATACTGTCAGAGTTCCTTGTTCCAATGGCTATAGCAACGATGCCCTGCTGTTTAAGGGCAAAAGCTGGTGTGTCGACATTGTCAAAAGACCTTCCGCCATTTAGCAGGATCAATATCTGTGGAACACCTTGCAGGCGCCTACTTCCAGAAGAGTCTGTAAAGACATTGTCCCTGACATATTGCAGGGCTGCCCCCGTGTTGAGGGGTCTGCCTCCTTTGTGTCTCAGCCCTCTGACCGTATCCACAATATCCTCTCTCGTGGTGTATGTGTTCAGATAGAAATGGACCTCTGCATCTCTGCTGTACTGGACCACAGAGACCCGGTCTTTGTTTTCCCCAACATTCAGTTTTTCCACCACTTTCTCAACAAACTCACGAATGGCAGGGAAGCCACTCCTTGTGCCATCTGAACCATCCAGAAGGAATACAATATCCTTCTTGTCGGTGTCAACTGGGAAAAGACAGGAAGACAAAAAGTGAAACACCTTTTTGCTAAATAGACAGCCAGTGGCCTAATCATGAAGGGGTGGGCTTTTGTTTTGTTTTGTGTCTTTGTTTTCTTTGTAATGTGCCTCACACTTCTACATTCTATTTCAAACACCTGGAAAACACAAACTTCCTCTGTTTGAATGCAGACATGGCGCTAAACAAGTACTGTGCTTCATTTTTGTGTTTAATTGACTGCAGTTAAAAAGGTCAGTAAACCTTTCAAACTAGTAAGAGGTTGTGTTTGCTAACATACCGGGTAGAGTTGGTAATTCTGGGGTGACGTCAGCAACCACAGTCTCCACCGAAGACTGAAGTTGTTGTTGGACGCTGGGAAGGTCATTGAATTCAGACACAGATAGAGCATAACTGGGGTCATGGGATATCTTCTGCAGTTCTTTGCTATCAGAGCTGCTGGTTCCAATTGCAAAGGTCAAGACTCCCAGCTGTTTGAGAGCAGAAGCTGGTGCGTCGACACTGTCAAAAGACTTTCCGCCACTTAACAATATCAGGACCTGTGGGACTCCTTCCAGACGCCTGCTTCCGGCAGAGGCCGTGAAGACATTATCCCTCAAGTACTGAAGAGCTGCTCCAGTATTGAGGGGTCTTCCACCTTTGTGCCTCAAACCTGTAACAGTGGCAAGGATCTCGCCCTTTGTCGTATATGTGTTCAAATAGAAGTGGACAGCTGGCTCTCTGCTGTACTGAACCACAGAGACACGGTCCTTGTTGTCATCCACACTGAGTGTTTCTACTACTTTTTGGACAAAGTCTCGCATTGATGGGAATCCAGTTCTAGTACCATCAGATCCATCCAACAAGAACACAACATCCCTTCCTGGTCGCTTTCTGTCCACTAGGGGATAAACAAATTGAGACATATTTAGCTTTGTGTGTCAAACCTTTCCTGTGTGAAAGTCAGATGATGAAAACATACCTCAACAATTACAATTCGATCTATTGTTAATGCTAGCCCAACTGGATTGCTCTAAGTGACACTGGCATACTCAAGCTCAGTAAAAATACACTTTAATACGCCCAATTGTACATCCCAGCATGCACACTGATGGCAAAACGGGTCACTTTCTTACCAGTTACTGTTGGCGGCATGGGCTTGGCCTTCACTGGCACTGTGCTCAGTACAGAGGAGAGCTGTTCTTGGACACTGGGGAGGTCAGCGAACTCAGACACAGATAAAGCATAACTAGGGTCATCTGATATCTTCTGCAGTTCTATACTGTCAGAGTTCCTTGTTCCAATGGCTATAGCAACGATGCCCTGCTGTTTAAGGGCAAAAGCTGGTGTGTCGACATTGTCAAAAGACCTTCCGCCATTTAGCAGGATCAATATCTGTGGAACACCTTGCAGGCGCCTACTTCCAGAAGAGTCTGTAAAGACATTGTCCCTGACATATTGCAGGGCTGCCCCCGTGTTGAGGGGTCTGCCTCCTTTGTGTCTCAGCCCTCTGACCGTATCCACAATATCCTCTCTCGTGGTGTATGTGTTCAGATAGAAATGGACCTCTGCATCTCTGCTGTACTGGACCACAGAGACCCGGTCTTTGTTTTCCCCAACATTCAGTTTTTCCACCACTTTCTCAACAAACTCACGAATGGCAGGGAAGCCACTCCTTGTGCCATCTGAACCATCCAGAAGGAATACAATATCCTTCTTGTCAGTGTCAACTGGGAAAAGACAGGAAGACAAAAAGTGAAACACCTTTTTGCTAAATAGACAGCCAGTGGCCTAATCATGAAGGGGTGGGCTTTTGTTTTGTTTTGTGTCTTTGTTTTCTTTGTAATGTGCCTCACACTTCTACATTCTATTTCAAACACCTGGAAAACACAAACTTCCTCTGTTTGAATGCAGACATGGCGCTAAACAAGTACTGTGCTTCATTTTTGTGTTTAATTGACTGCAGTTAAAAAGGTCAGTAAACCTTTCAAACTAGTAAGAGGTTGTGTTTGCTAACATACCGGGTAGAGTTGGTAATTCTGGGGTGACGTCAGCAACCACAGTCTCCACCGAAGACTGAAGTTGTTGTTGGACGCTGGGAAGGTCATTGAATTCAGATACAGATAGAGCATAACTGGGGTCATGGGATATCTTCTGCAGTTCTTTGCTATCAGAGCTGCTGGTTCCAATTGCAAAGGTCAAGACTCCCAGCTGTTTGAGAGCAGAAGCTGGTGCGTCGACACTGTCAAAAGACTTTCCGCCACTTAACAATATCAGGACCTGTGGGACTCCTTCCAGACGCCTGCTTCCGGCAGAGGCCATGAAGACATTATCCCTCAAGTACTGAAGAGCTGCTCCAGTGTTGAGGGGTCTTCCACCTTTGTGCCTCAAACCTGTAACAGTGGCAAGGATCTCGCCCTTTGTCGTATATGTGTTCAAATAGAAGTGGACAGCTGGCTCTCTGCTGTACTGAACCACAGAGACACGGTCCTTGTTGCCATCCACACTGAGTGTTTCTACTACTTTTTGGACAAAGTCTCGCATTGCTGGGAATCCAGTTCTAGTACCATCAGATCCATCCAACAAGAACACAACATCCCTTCCTGGTCGCTTTCTGTCCACTAGGGGATAAACAAATTGAGACGTATTTAGCTTTGTGTGTCAAACCTTTCCTGTGTGAAAGTCAGATGATGAAAACATACCTCAACAATTACAATTCGATCTATTGTTAATGCTAGCCCAACTGGATTGCTCTAAGTGACACTGGCATACTCAAGCTCAGTAAAAATACACTTTAATACGCCCAATTGTACATCCCACCATGCACACTGATGGCAAAACGGGTCACTTTCTTACCAGTTACTGTTGGCGGCATGGGCTTGGCCTTCACTGGCACTGTGCTCAGTACAGAGGAGAGCTGTTCTTGGACACTGGGGAGGTCAGCGAACTCAGACACAGATAAAGCATAACTAGGGTCATCTGATATCTTCTGCAGTTCTATACCGTCAGAGTTCCTTGTTCCAATGGCTATAGCAACGATGCCCTGCTGTTTAAGGGCAAAAGCTGGTGTGTCGACATTGTCAAAAGACCTTCCGCCATTTAGCAGGATCAATATCTGTGGAACACCTTGCAGGCGCCTACTTCCAGAAGAGTCTGTAAAGACATTGTCCCTGACATATTGCAGGGCTGCCCCCGTGTTGAGGGGTCTGCCTCCTTTGTGTCTCAGCCCTCTGACCGTATCCACAATATCCTCTCTCGTGGTGTATGTGTTCAGATAGAAATGGACCTCTGCATCTCTGCTGTACTGGACCACAGAGACCCGGTCTTTGTTTTCCCCAACATTCAGTTTTTCCACCACTTTCTCAACAAACTCACGAATGGCAGGGAAGCCACTCCTTGTGCCATCTGAACCATCCAGAAGGAATACAATATCCTTCTTGTCAGTGTCAACTGGGAAAAGACAGGAAGACAAAAAGTGAAACACCTTTTTGCTAAATAGACAGCCAGTGGCCTAATCATGAAGGGGTGGGCTTTTGTTTTGTTTTGTGTCTTTGTTTTCTTTGTAATGTGCCTCACACTTCTACATTCTATTTCAAACACCTGGAAAACACAAACTTCCTCTGTTTGAATGCAGACATGGCGCTAAACAAGTACTGTGCTTCATTTTTGTGTTTAATTGACTGCAGTTAAAAAGGTCAGTAAACCTTTCAAACTAGTAAGAGGTTGTGTTTGCTAACATACCGGGTAGAGTTGGTAATTCTGGGGTGACGTCAGCAACCACAGTCTCCACCGAAGACTGAAGTTGTTGTTGGACGCTGGGAAGGTCATTGAATTCAGACACAGATAGAGCATAACTGGGGTCATGGGATATCTTCTGCAGTTCTTTGCTATCAGAGCTGCTGGTTCCAATTGCAAAGGTCAAGACTCCCAGCTGTTTGAGAGCAGAAGCTGGTGCGTCGACACTGTCAAAAGACTTTCCGCCACTTAACAATATCAGGACCTGTGGGACTCCTTCCAGACGCCTGCTTCCGGCAGAGGCCGTGAAGACATTATCCCTCAAGTACTGAAGAGCTGCTCCAGTGTTGAGGGGTCTTCCACCTTTGTGCCTCAAACCTGTAACAGTGGCAAGGATCTCGCCCTTTGTCGTATATGTGTTCAAATAGAAGTGGACAGCTGGCTCTCTGCTGTACTGAACCACAGAGACACGGTCCTTGTTGTCATCCACACTGAGTGTTTCTACTACTTTTTGGACAAAGTCTCGCATTGATGGGAATCCAGTTCTAGTACCATCAGATCCATCCAACAAGAACACAACATCCCTTCCTGGTCGCTTTCTGTCCACTAGGGGATAAACAAATTGAGACATATTTAGCTTTGTGTGTCAAACCTTTCCTGTGTGAAAGTCAGATGATGAAAACATACCTCAACAATTACAATTCGATCTATTGTTAATGCTAGCCCAACTGGATTGCTCTAAGTGACACTGGCATACTCAAGCTCAGTAAAAATACACTTTAATACGCCCAATTGTACATCCCACCATGCACACTGATGGCAAAACGGGTCACTTTCTTACCAGTTACTGTTGGCGGCATGGGCTTGGCCTTCACTGGCACTGTGCTCAGTACAGAGGAGAGCTGTTCTTGGACACTGGGGAGGTCAGCGAACTCAGACACAGATAAAGCATAACTAGGGTCATCTGATATCTTCTGCAGTTCTATACTGTCAGAGTTCCTTGTTCCAATGGCTATAGCAACGATGCCCTGCTGTTTAAGGGCAAAAGCTGGTGTGTCGACATTGTCAAAAGACCTTCCGCCATTTAGCAGGATCAATATCTGTGGAACACCTTGCAGGCGCCTACTTCCAGAAGAGTCTGTAAAGACATTGTCCCTGACATATTGCAGGGCTGCCCCCGTGTTGAGGGGTCTGCCTCCTTTGTGTCTCAGCCCTCTGACCGTATCCACAATATCCTCTCTCGTGGTGTATGTGTTCAGATAGAAATGGACCTCTGCATCTCTGCTGTACTGGACCACAGAGACCCGGTCTTTGTTTTCCCCAACATTCAGTTTTTCCACCACTTTCTCAACAAACTCACGAATGGCAGGGAAGCCACTCCTTGTGCCATCTGAACCATCCAGAAGGAATACAATATCCTTCTTGTCGGTGTCAACTGGGAAAAGACAGGAAGACAAAAAGTGAAACACCTTTTTGCTAAATAGACAGCCAGTGGCCTAATCATGAAGGGGTGGGCTTTTGTTTTGTTTTGTGTCTTTGTTTTCTTTGTAATGTGCCTCACACTTCTACATTCTATTTCAAACACCTGGAAAACACAAACTTCCTCTGTTTGAATGCAGACATGGCGCTAAACAAGTACTGTGCTTCATTTTTGTGTTTAATTGACTGCAGTTAAAAAGGTCAGTAAACCTTTCAAACTAGTAAGAGGTTGTGTTTGCTAACATACCGGGTAGAGTTGGTAATTCTGGGGTGACGTCAGCAACCACAGTCTCCACCGAAGACTGAAGTTGTTGTTGGACGCTGGGAAGGTCATTGAATTCAGACACAGATAGAGCATAACTGGGGTCATGGGATATCTTCTGCAGTTCTTTGCTATCAGAGCTGCTGGTTCCAATTGCAAAGGTCAAGACTCCCAGCTGTTTGAGAGCAGAAGCTGGTGCGTCGACACTGTCAAAAGACTTTCCGCCACTTAACAATATCAGGACCTGTGGGACTCCTTCCAGACGCCTGCTTCCGGCAGAGGCCGTGAAGACATTATCCCTCAAGTACTGAAGAGCTGCTCCAGTATTGAGGGGTCTTCCACCTTTGTGCCTCAAACCTGTAACAGTGGCAAGGATCTCGCCCTTTGTCGTATATGTGTTCAAATAGAAGTGGACAGCTGGCTCTCTGCTGTACTGAACCACAGAGACACGGTCCTTGTTGTCATCCACACTGAGTGTTTCTACTACTTTTTGGACAAAGTCTCGCATTGATGGGAATCCAGTTCTAGTACCATCAGATCCATCCAACAAGAACACAACATCCCTTCCTGGTCGCTTTCTGTCCACTAGGGGATAAACAAATTGAGACATATTTAGCTTTGTGTGTCAAACCTTTCCTGTGTGAAAGTCAGATGATGAAAACATACCTCAACAATTACAATTCGATCTATTGTTAATGCTAGCCCAACTGGATTGCTCTAAGTGACACTGGCATACTCAAGCTCAGTAAAAATACACTTTAATACGCCCAATTGTACATCCCAGCATGCACACTGATGGCAAAACGGGTCACTTTCTTACCAGTTACTGTTGGCGGCATGGGCTTGGCCTTCACTGGCACTGTGCTCAGTACAGAGGAGAGCTGTTCTTGGACACTGGGGAGGTCAGCGAACTCAGACACAGATAAAGCATAACTAGGGTCATCTGATATCTTCTGCAGTTCTATACTGTCAGAGTTCCTTGTTCCAATGGCTATAGCAACGATGCCCTGCTGTTTAAGGGCAAAAGCTGGTGTGTCGACATTGTCAAAAGACCTTCCGCCATTTAGCAGGATCAATATCTGTGGAACACCTTGCAGGCGCCTACTTCCAGAAGAGTCTGTAAAGACATTGTCCCTGACATATTGCAGGGCTGCCCCCGTGTTGAGGGGTCTGCCTCCTTTGTGTCTCAGCCCTCTGACCGTATCCACAATATCCTCTCTCGTGGTGTATGTGTTCAGATAGAAATGGACCTCTGCATCTCTGCTGTACTGGACCACAGAGACCCGGTCTTTGTTTTCCCCAACATTCAGTTTTTCCACCACTTTCTCAACAAACTCACGAATGGCAGGGAAGCCACTCCTTGTGCCATCTGAACCATCCAGAAGGAATACAATATCCTTCTTGTCAGTGTCAACTGGGAAAAGACAGGAAGACAAAAAGTGAAACACCTTTTTGCTAAATAGACAGCCAGTGGCCTAATCATGAAGGGGTGGGCTTTTGTTTTGTTTTGTGTCTTTGTTTTCTTTGTAATGTGCCTCACACTTCTACATTCTATTTCAAACACCTGGAAAACACAAACTTCCTCTGTTTGAATGCAGACATGGCGCTAAACAAGTACTGTGCTTCATTTTTGTGTTTAATTGACTGCAGTTAAAAAGGTCAGTAAACCTTTCAAACTAGTAAGAGGTTGTGTTTGCTAACATACCGGGTAGAGTTGGTAATTCTGGGGTGACGTCAGCAACCACAGTCTCCACCGAAGACTGAAGTTGTTGTTGGACGCTGGGAAGGTCATTGAATTCAGACACAGATAGAGCATAACTGGGGTCATGGGATATCTTCTGCAGTTCTTTGCTATCAGAGCTGCTGGTTCCAATTGCAAAGGTCAAGACTCCCAGCTGTTTGAGAGCAGAAGCTGGTGCGTCGACACTGTCAAAAGACTTTCCGCCACTTAACAATATCAGGACCTGTGGGACTCCTTCCAGACGCCTGCTTCCGGCAGAGGCCATGAAGACATTATCCCTCAAGTACTGAAGAGCTGCTCCAGTGTTGAGGGGTCTTCCACCTTTGTGCCTCAAACCTGTAACAGTGGCAAGGATCTCGCCCTTTGTCGTATATGTGTTCAAATAGAAGTGGACAGCTGGCTCTCTGCTGTACTGAACCACAGAGACACGGTCCTTGTTGCCATCCACACTGAGTGTTTCTACTACTTTTTGGACAAAGTCTCGCATTGCTGGGAATCCAGTTCTAGTACCATCAGATCCATCCAACAAGAACACAACATCCCTTCCTGGTCGCTTTCTGTCCACTAGGGGATAAACAAATTGAGACGTATTTAGCTTTGTGTGTCAAACCTTTCCTGTGTGAAAGTCAGATGATGAAAACATACCTCAACAATTACAATTCGATCTATTGTTAATGCTAGCCCAACTGGATTGCTCTAAGTGACACTGGCATACTCAAGCTCAGTAAAAATACACTTTAATACGCCCAATTGTACATCCCACCATGCACACTGATGGCAAAACGGGTCACTTTCTTACCAGTTACTGTTGGCGGCATGGGCTTGGCCTTCACTGGCACTGTGCTCAGTACAGAGGAGAGCTGTTCTTGGACACTGGCGAACTCAGACACAGATAAAGCATAACTAGGGTCATCTGATATCTTCTGCAGTTCTATACCGTCAGAGTTCCTTGTTCCAATGGCTATAGCAACGATGCCCTGCTGTTTAAGGGCAAAAGCTGGTGTGTCGACATTGTCAAAAGACCTTCCGCCATTTAGCAGGATCAATATCTGTGGAACACCTTGCAGGCGCCTACTTCCAGAAGAGTCTGTAAAGACATTGTCCCTGACATATTGCAGGGCTGCCCCCGTGTTGAGGGGTCTGCCTCCTTTGTGTCTCAGCCCTCTGACCGTATCCACAATATCCTCTCTCGTGGTGTATGTGTTCAGATAGAAATGGACCTCTGCATCTCTGCTGTACTGGACCACAGAGACCCGGTCTTTGTTTTCCCCAACATTCAGTTTTTCCACCACTTTCTCAACAAACTCACGAATGGCAGGGAAGCCACTCCTTGTGCCATCTGAACCATCCAGAAGGAATACAATATCCTTCTTGTCAGTGTCAACTGGGAAAAGACAGGAAGACAAAAAGTGAAACACCTTTTTGCTAAATAGACAGCCAGTGGCCTAATCATGAAGGGGTGGGCTTTTGTTTTGTTTTGTGTCTTTGTTTTCTTTGTAATGTGCCTCACACTTCTACATTCTATTTCAAACACCTGGAAAACACAAACTTCCTCTGTTTGAATGCAGACATGGCGCTAAACAAGTACTGTGCTTCATTTTTGTGTTTAATTGACTGCAGTTAAAAAGGTCAGTAAACCTTTCAAACTAGTAAGAGGTTGTGTTTGCTAACATACCGGGTAGAGTTGGTAATTCTGGGGTGACGTCAGCAACCACAGTCTCCACCGAAGACTGAAGTTGTTGTTGGACGCTGGGAAGGTCATTGAATTCAGACACAGATAGAGCATAACTGGGGTCATGGGATATCTTCTGCAGTTCTTTGCTATCAGAGCTGCTGGTTCCAATTGCAAAGGTCAAGACTCCCAGCTGTTTGAGAGCAGAAGCTGGTGCGTCGACACTGTCAAAAGACTTTCCGCCACTTAACAATATCAGGACCTGTGGGACTCCTTCCAGACGCCTGCTTCCGGCAGAGGCCGTGAAGACATTATCCCTCAAGTACTGAAGAGCTGCTCCAGTGTTGAGGGGTCTTCCACCTTTGTGCCTCAAACCTGTAACAGTGGCAAGGATCTCGCCCTTTGTCGTATATGTGTTCAAATAGAAGTGGACAGCTGGCTCTCTGCTGTACTGAACCACAGAGACACGGTCCTTGTTGTCATCCACACTGAGTGTTTCTACTACTTTTTGGACAAAGTCTCGCATTGCTGGGAATCCAGTTCTAGTACCATCAGATCCATCCAACAAGAACACAACATCCCTTCCTGGTCGCTTTCTGTCCACTAGGGGATAAACAAATTGAGACATATTTAGCTTTGTGTGTCAAACCTTTCCTGTGTGAAAGTCAGATGATGAAAACATACCTCAACAATTACAATTCGATCTATTGTTAATGCTAGCCCAACTGGATTGCTCTAAGTGACACTGGCATACTCAAGCTCAGTAAAAATACACTTTAATACGCCCAATTGTACATCCCACCATGCACACTGATGGCAAAACGGGTCACTTTCTTACCAGTTACTGTTGGCGGCATGGGCTTGGCCTTCACTGGCACTGTGCTCAGTACAGAGGAGAGCTGTTCTTGGACACTGGGGAGGTCAGCGAACTCAGACACAGATAAAGCATAACTAGGGTCATCTGATATCTTCTGCAGTTCTATACTGTCAGAGTTCCTTGTTCCAATGGCTATAGCAACGATGCCCTGCTGTTTAAGGGCAAAAGCTGGTGTGTCGACATTGTCAAAAGACCTTCCGCCATTTAGCAGGATCAATATCTGTGGAACACCTTGCAGGCGCCTACTTCCAGAAGAGTCTGTAAAGACATTGTCCCTGACATATTGCAGGGCTGCCCCCGTGTTGAGGGGTCTGCCTCCTTTGTGTCTCAGCCCTCTGACCGTATCCACAATATCCTCTCTCG
Source organism: Lepturacanthus savala (assembly GCA_030544235.1). Classification (NCBI taxonomy): domain Eukaryota; kingdom Metazoa; phylum Chordata; class Actinopteri; order Scombriformes; family Trichiuridae; genus Lepturacanthus; species Lepturacanthus savala. The sequence goes on along the minus strand of CM060470.1, from coordinate 10,981,159 downwards.
TGGTGTATGTGTTCAGATAGAAATGGACCTCTGCATCTCTGCTGTACTGGACCACAGAGACCCGGTCTTTGTTTTCCCCAACATTCAGTTTTTCCACCACTTTCTCAACAAACTCACGAATGGCAGGGAAGCCACTCCTTGTGCCATCTGAACCATCCAGAAGGAATACAATATCCTTCTTGTCAGTGTCAACTGGGAAAAGACAGGAAGACAAAAAGTGAAACACCTTTTTGCTAAATAGACAGCCAGTGGCCTAATCATGAAGGGGTGGGCTTTTGTTTTGTTTTGTGTCTTTGTTTTCTTTGTAATGTGCCTCACACTTCTACATTCTATTTCAAACACCTGGAAAACACAAACTTCCTCTGTTTGAATGCAGACATGGCGCTAAACAAGTACTGTGCTTCATTTTTGTGTTTAATTGACTGCAGTTAAAAAGGTCAGTAAACCTTTCAAACTAGTAAGAGGTTGTGTTTGCTAACATACCGGGTAGAGTTGGTAATTCTGGGGTGACGTCAGCAACCACAGTCTCCACCGAAGACTGAAGTTGTTGTTGGACGCTGGGAAGGTCATTGAATTCAGACACAGATAGAGCATAACTGGGGTCATGGGATATCTTCTGCAGTTCTTTGCTATCAGAGCTGCTGGTTCCAATTGCAAAGGTCAAGACTCCCAGCTGTTTGAGAGCAGAAGCTGGTGCGTCGACACTGTCAAAAGACTTTCCGCCACTTAACAATATCAGGACCTGTGGGACTCCTTCCAGACGCCTGCTTCCGGCAGAGGCCGTGAAGACATTATCCCTCAAGTACTGAAGAGCTGCTCCAGTGTTGAGGGGTCTTCCACCTTTGTGCCTCAAACCTGTAACAGTGGCAAGGATCTCGCCCTTTGTCGTATATGTGTTCAAATAGAAGTGGACAGCTGGCTCTCTGCTGTACTGAACCACAGAGACACGGTCCTTGTTGTCATCCACACTGAGTGTTTCTACTACTTTTTGGACAAAGTCTCGCATTGCTGGGAATCCAGTTCTAGTACCATCAGATCCATCCAACAAGAACACAACATCCCTTCCTGGTCGCTTTCTGTCCACTAGGGGATAAACAAATTGAGACATATTTAGCTTTGTGTGTCAAACCTTTCCTGTGTGAAAGTCAGATGATGAAAACATACCTCAACAATTACAATTCGATCTATTGTTAATGCTAGCCCAACTGGATTGCTCTAAGTGACACTGGCATACTCAAGCTCAGTAAAAATACACTTTAATACGCCCAATTGTACATCCCACCATGCACACTGATGGCAAAACGGGTCACTTTCTTACCAGTTACTGTTGGCGGCATGGGCTTGGCCTTCACTGGCACTGTGCTCAGTACTGAGGAGAGCTGTTCTTGGACACTGGGGAGGTCAGCGAACTCAGACACAGATAAAGCATAACTAGGGTCATCTGATATCTTCTGCAGTTCTATACTGTCAGAGTTCCTTGTTCCAATGGCTATAGCAACGATGCCCTGCTGTTTAAGGGCAAAAGCTGGTGTGTCGACATTGTCAAAAGACCTTCCGCCATTTAGCAGGATCAATATCTGTGGAACACCTTGCAGGCGCCTACTTCCAGAAGAGTCTGTAAAGACATTGTCCCTGACATATTGCAGGGCTGCCCCCGTGTTGAGGGGTCTGCCTCCTTTGTGTCTCAGCCCTCTGACCGTATCCACAATATCCTCTCTCGTGGTGTATGTGTTCAGATAGAAATGGACCTCTGCATCTCTGCTGTACTGGACCACAGAGACCCGGTCTTTGTTTTCCCCAACATTCAGTTTTTCCACCACTTTCTCAACAAACTCACGAATGGCAGGGAAGCCACTCCTTGTGCCATCTGAACCATCCAGAAGGAATACAATATCCTTCTTGTCAGTGTCAACTGGGAAAAGACAGGAAGACAAAAAATGAAACACCTTTTTGCTAAATAGACAGCCAGTGGCCTAATCATGAAGGGGTGGGCTTTTGTTTTGTTTTGTGTCTTTGTTTTCTTTGTAATGTGCCTCACACTTCTACATTCTATTTCAAACACCTGGAAAACACAAACTTCCTCTGTTTGAATGCAGACATGGCGCTAAACAAGTACTGTGCTTCATTTTTGTGTTTAATTGACTGCAGTTAAAAAGGTCAGTAAACCTTTCAAACTAGTAAGAGGTTGTGTTTGCTAACATACCGGGTAGAGTTGGTAATTCTGGGGTGACGTCAGCAACCACAGTCTCCACCGAAGACTGAAGTTGTTGTTGGACGCTGGGAAGGTCATTGAATTCAGACACAGATAGAGCATAACTGGGGTCATGGGATATCTTCTGCAGTTCTTTGCTATCAGAGCTGCTGGTTCCAATTGCAAAGGTCAAGACTCCCAGCTGTTTGAGAGCAGAAGCTGGTGCGTCGACACTGTCAAAAGACTTTCCGCCACTTAACAATATCAGGACCTGTGGGACTCCTTCCAGACGCCTGCTTCCGGCAGAGGCCGTGAAGACATTATCCCTCAAGTACTGAAGAGCTGCTCCAGTGTTGAGGGGTCTTCCACCTTTGTGCCTCAAACCTGTAACAGTGGCAAGGATCTCGCCCTTTGTCGTATATGTGTTCAAATAGAAGTGGACAGCTGGCTCTCTGCTGTACTGAACCACAGAGACACGGTCCTTGTTGTCATCCACACTGAGTGTTTCTACTACTTTTTGGACAAAGTCTCGCATTGCTGGGAATCCAGTTCTAGTACCATCAGATCCATCCAACAAGAACACAACATCCCTTCCTGGTCGCTTTCTGTCCACTAGGGGATAAACAAATTGAGACATATTTAGCTTTGTGTGTCAAACCTTTCCTGTGTGAAAGTCAGATGATGAAAACATACCTCAACAATTACAATTCGATCTATTGTTAATGCTAGCCCAACTGGATTGCTCTAAGTGACACTGGCATACTCAAGCTCAGTAAAAATACACTTTAATACGCCCAATTGTACATCCCACCATGCACACTGATGGCAAAACGGGTCACTTTCTTACCAGTTACTGTTGGCGGCATGGGCTTGGCCTTCACTGGCACTGTGCTCAGTACAGAGGAGAGCTGTTCTTGGACACTGGGGAGGTCAGCGAACTCAGACACGGATAAAGCATAACTAGGGTCATCTGATATCTTCTGCAGTTCTATACTGTCAGAGTTCCTTGTTCCAATGGCTATAGCAACGATGCCCTGCTGTTTAAGGGCAAAAGCTGGTGTGTCGACATTGTCAAAAGACCTTCCGCCATTTAGCAGGATCAATATCTGTGGAACACCTTGCAGGCGCCTACTTCCAGAAGAGTCTGTAAAGACATTGTCCCTGACATATTGCAGGGCTGCCCCCGTGTTGAGGGGTCTGCCTCCTTTGTGTCTCAGCCCTCTGACCGTATCCACAATATCCTCTCTCGTGGTGTATGTGTTCAGATAGAAATGGACCTCTGCATCTCTGCTGTACTGGACCACAGAGACCCGGTCTTTGTTTTCCCCAACATTCAGTTTTTCCACCACTTTCTCAACAAACTCACGAATGGCAGGGAAGCCACTCCTTGTGCCATCTGAACCATCCAGAAGGAATACAATATCCTTCTTGTCAGTGTCAACTGGGAAAAGACAGGAAGACAAAAAAATGAAACACCTTTTTGCTAAATAGACAGCCAGTGGCCTAATCATGAAGGGGTGGGCTTTTGTTTTGTTTTGTGTCTTTGTTTTCTTTGTAATGTGCCTCACACTTCTACATTCTATTTCAAACACCTGGAAAACACAAACTTCCTCTGTTTGAATGCAGACATGGCGCTAAACAAGTACTGTGCTTCATTTTTGTGTTTAATTGACTGCAGTTAAAAAGGTCAGTAAACCTTTCAAACTAGTAAGAGGTTGTGTTTGCTAACATACCGGGTAGAGTTGGTAATTCTGGGGTGACGTCAGCAACCACAGTCTCCACCGAAGACTGAAGTTGTTGTTGGACGCTGGGAAGGTCATTGAATTCAGACACAGATAGAGCATAACTGGGGTCATGGGATATCTTCTGCAGTTCTTTGCTATCAGAGCTGCTGGTTCCAATTGCAAAGGTCAAGACTCCCAGCTGTTTGAGAGCAGAAGCTGGTGCGTCAACACTGTCAAAAGACTTTCCGCCACTTAACAATATCAGGACCTGTGGGACTCCTTCCAGACGCCTGCTTCCGGCAGAGGCCGTGAAGACATTATCCCTCAAGTACTGAAGAGCTGCTCCAGTGTTGAGGGGTCTTCCACCTTTGTGCCTCAAACCTGTAACAGTGGCAAGGATCTCGCCCTTTGTCGTATATGTGTTCAAATAGAAGTGGACAGCTGGCTCTCTGCTGTACTGAACCACAGAGACACGGTCCTTGTTGTCATCCACACTGAGTGTTTCTACTACTTTTTGGACAAAGTCTCGCATTGCTGGGAATCCAGTTCTTGTACCATCAGATCCATCCAACAAGAACACAACATCCCTTCCTGGTCGCTTTCTGTCCACTAGGGGATAAACAAATTGAGACATATTTAGCTTTGTGTGTCAAACCTTTCCTGTGTGAAAGTCAGATGATGAAAACATACCTCAACAATTACAATTCGATCTATTGTTAATGCTAGCCCAACTGGATTGCTCTAAGTGACACTGGCATACTCAAGCTCAGTAAAAATACACTTTAATACGCCCAATTGTACATCCCACCATGCACACTGATGGCAAAACGGGTCACTTTCTTACCAGTTACTGTTGGCGGCATGGGCTTGGCCTTCACTGGCACTGTGCTCAGTACTGAGGAGAGCTGTTCTTGGACACTGGGGAGGTCAGCGAACTCAGACACAGATAAAGCATAACTAGGGTCATCTGATATCTTCTGCAGTTCTATACTGTCAGAGTTCCTTGTTCCAATGGCTATAGCAACGATGCCCTGCTGTTTAAGGGCAAAAGCTGGTGTGTCGACATTGTCAAAAGACCTTCCGCCATTTAGCAGGATCAATATCTGTGGAACACCTTGCAGGCGCCTACTTCCAGAAGAGTCTGTAAAGACATTGTCCCTGACATATTGCAGGGCTGCCCCCGTGTTGAGGGGTCTGCCTCCTTTGTGTCTCAGCCCTCTGACCGTATCCACAATATCCTCTCTCGTGGTGTATGTGTTCAGATAGAAATGGACCTCTGCATCTCTGCTGTACTGGACCACAGAGACCCGGTCTTTGTTTTCCCCAACATTCAGTTTTTCCACCACTTTCTCAACAAACTCACGAATGGCAGGGAAGCCACTCCTTGTGCCATCTGAACCATCCAGAAGGAATACAATATCCTTCTTGTCAGTGTCAACTGGGAAAAGACAGGAAGACAAAAAATGAAACACCTTTTTGCTAAATAGACAGCCAGTGGCCTAATCATGAAGGGGTGGGCTTTTGTTTTGTTTTGTGTCTTTGTTTTCTTTGTAATGTGCCTCACACTTCTACATTCTATTTCAAACACCTGGAAAACACAAACTTCCTCTGTTTGAATGCAGACATGGCGCTAAACAAGTACTGTGCTTCATTTTTGTGTTTAATTGACTGCAGTTAAAAAGGTCAGTAAACCTTTCAAACTAGTAAGAGGTTGTGTTTGCTAACATACCGGGTAGAGTTGGTAATTCTGGGGTGACGTCAGCAACCACAGTCTCCACCGAAGACTGAAGTTGTTGTTGGACGCTGGGAAGGTCATTGAATTCAGACACAGATAGAGCATAACTGGGGTCATGGGATATCTTCTGCAGTTCTTTGCTATCAGAGCTGCTGGTTCCAATTGCAAAGGTCAAGACTCCCAGCTGTTTGAGAGCAGAAGCTGGTGCGTCAACACTGTCAAAAGACTTTCCGCCACTTAACAATATCAGGACCTGTGGGACTCCTTCCAGACGCCTGCTTCCGGCAGAGGCCGTGAAGACATTATCCCTCAAGTACTGAAGAGCTGCTCCAGTGTTGAGGGGTCTTCCACCTTTGTGCCTCAAACCTGTAACAGTGGCAAGGATCTCGCCCTTTGTCGTATATGTGTTCAAATAGAAGTGGACAGCTGGCTCTCTGCTGTACTGAACCACAGAGACACGGTCCTTGTTGTCATCCACACTGAGTGTTTCTACTACTTTTTGGACAAAGTCTCGCATTGCTGGGAATCCAGTTCTTGTACCATCAGATCCATCCAACAAGAACACAACATCCCTTCCTGGTCGCTTTCTGTCCACTAGGGGATAAACAAATTGAGACATATTTAGCTTTGTGTGTCAAACCTTTCCTGTGTGAAAGTCAGATGATGAAAACATACCTCAACAATTACAATTCGATCTATTGTTAATGCTAGCCCAACTGGATTGCTCTAAGTGACACTGGCATACTCAAGCTCAGTAAAAATACACTTTAATACGCCCAATTGTACATCCCACCATGCACACTGATGGCAAAACGGGTCACTTTCTTACCAGTTACTGTTGGCGGCATGGGCTTGGCCTTCACTGGCACTGTGCTCAGTACTGAGGAGAGCTGTTCTTGGACACTGGGGAGGTCAGCGAACTCAGACACAGATAAAGCATAACTAGGGTCATCTGATATCTTCTGCAGTTCTATACTGTCAGAGTTCCTTGTTCCAATGGCTATAGCAACGATGCCCTGCTGTTTAAGGGCAAAAGCTGGTGTGTCGACATTGTCAAAAGACCTTCCGCCATTTAGCAGGATCAATATCTGTGGAACACCTTGCAGGCGCCTACTTCCAGAAGAGTCTGTAAAGACATTGTCCCTGACATATTGCAGGGCTGCCCCCGTGTTGAGGGGTCTGCCTCCTTTGTGTCTCAGCCCTCTGACCGTATCCACAATATCCTCTCTCGTGGTGTATGTGTTCAGATAGAAATGGACCTCTGCATCTCTGCTGTACTGGACCACAGAGACCCGGTCTTTGTTTTCCCCAACATTCAGTTTTTCCACCACTTTCTCAACAAACTCACGAATGGCAGGGAAGCCACTCCTTGTGCCATCTGAACCATCCAGAAGGAATACAATATCCTTCTTGTCAGTGTCAACTGGGAAAAGACAGGAAGACAAAAAATGAAACACCTTTTTGCTAAATAGACAGCCAGTGGCCTAATCATGAAGGGGTGGGCTTTTGTTTTGTTTTGTGTCTTTGTTTTCTTTGTAATGTGCCTCACACTTCTACATTCTATTTCAAACACCTGGAAAACACAAACTTCCTCTGTTTGAATGCAGACATGGCGCTAAACAAGTACTGTGCTTCATTTTTGTGTTTAATTGACTGCAGTTAAAAAGGTCAGTAAACCTTTCAAACTAGTAAGAGGTTGTGTTTGCTAACATACCGGGTAGAGTTGGTAATTCTGGGGTGACGTCAGCAACCACAGTCTCCACCGAAGACTGAAGTTGTTGTTGGACGCTGGGAAGGTCATTGAATTCAGACACAGATAGAGCATAACTGGGGTCATGGGATATCTTCTGCAGTTCTTTGCTATCAGAGCTGCTGGTTCCAATTGCAAAGGTCAAGACTCCCAGCTGTTTGAGAGCAGAAGCTGGTGCGTCGACACTGTCAAAAGACTTTCCGCCACTTAACAATATCAGGACCTGTGGGACTCCTTCCAGACGCCTGCTTCCGGCAGAGGCCGTGAAGACATTATACCTCAAGTACTGAAGAGCTGCTCCAGTGTTGAGGGGTCTTCCACCTTTGTGCCTCAAACCTGTAACAGTGGCAAGGATCTCGCCCTTTGTCGTATATGTGTTCAAATAGAAGTGGACAGCTGGCTCTCTGCTGTACTGAACCACAGAGACACGGTCCTTGTTGTCATCCACACTGAATGTTTCTACTACTTTTTGGACAAAGTCTCGCATTGCTGGGAATCCAGTTCTAGTACCATCAGATCCATCCAACAAGAACACAACATCCCTTCCTGGTCGCTTTCTGTCCACTAGGGGATAAACAAATTGAGACATATTTAGCTTTGTGTGTCAAACCTTTCCTGTGTGAAAGTCAGATGATGAAAACATACCTCAACAATTACAATTCGATCTATTGTTAATGCTAGCCCAACTGGATTGCTCTAAGTGACACTGGCATACTCAAGCTCAGTAAAAATACACTTTAATACGCCCAATTGTACATCCCACCATGCACACTGATGGCAAAACGGGTCACTTTCTTACCAGTTACTGTTGGCGGCATGGGCTTGGCCTTCACTGGCACTGTGCTCAGTACTGAGGAGAGCTGTTCTTGGACACTGGGGAGGTCAGCGAACTCAGACACAGATAAAGCATAACTAGGGTCATCTGATATCTTCTGCAGTTCTATACTGTCAGAGTTCCTTGTTCCAATGGCTATAGCAACGATGCCCTGCTGTTTAAGGGCAAAAGCTGGTGTGTCGACATTGTCAAAAGACCTTCCGCCATTTAGCAGGATCAATATCTGTGGAACACCTTGCAGGCGCCTACTTCCAGAAGAGTCTGTAAAGACATTGTCCCTGACATATTGCAGGGCTGCCCCCGTGTTGAGGGGTCTGCCTCCTTTGTGTCTCAGCCCTCTGACCGTATCCACAATATCCTCTCTCGTGGTGTATGTGTTCAGATAGAAATGGACCTCTGCATCTCTGCTGTACTGGACCACAGAGACCCGGTCTTTGTTTTCCCCAACATTCAGTTTTTCCACCACTTTCTCAACAAACTCACGAATGGCAGGGAAGCCACTCCTTGTGCCATCTGAACCATCCAGAAGGAATACAATATCCTTCTTGTCAGTGTCAACTGGGAAAAGACAGGAAGACAAAAAATGAAACACCTTTTTGCTAAATAGACAGCCAGTGGCCTAATCATGAAGGGGTGGGCTTTTGTTTTGTTTTGTGTCTTTGTTTTCTTTGTAATGTGCCTCACAACTTCTACATTCTATTTCAAACACCTGGAAAACACAAACTTCCTCTGTTTGAATGCAGACATGGCGCTAAACAAGTACTGTGCTTCATTTTTGTGTTTAATTGACTGCAGTTAAAAAGGTCAGTAAACCTTTCAAACTAGTAAGAGGTTGTGTTTGCTAACATACCGGGTAGAGTTGGTAATTCTGGGGTGACGTCAGCAACCACAGTCTCCACCGAAGACTGAAGTTGTTGTTGGACGCTGGGAAGGTCATTGAATTCAGACACAGATAGAGCATAACTGGGGTCATGGGATATCTTCTGCAGTTCTTTGCTATCAGAGCTGCTGGTTCCAATTGCAAAGGTCAAGACTCCCAGCTGTTTGAGAGCAGAAGCTGGTGCGTCAACACTGTCAAAAGACTTTCCGCCACTTAACAATATCAGGACCTGTGGGACTCCTTCCAGACGCCTGCTTCCGGCAGAGGCCGTGAAGACATTATCCCTCAAGTACTGAAGAGCTGCTCCAGTGTTGAGGGGTCTTCCACCTTTGTGCCTCAAACCTGTAACAGTGGCAAGGATCTCGCCCTTTGTCGTATATGTGTTCAAATAGAAGTGGACAGCTGGCTCTCTGCTGTACTGAACCACAGAGACACGGTCCTTGTTGTCATCCACACTGAGTGTTTCTACTACTTTTTGGACAAAGTCTCGCATTGCTGGGAATCCAGTTCTTGTACCATTAGATCCATCCAACAAGAACACAACATCCCTTCCTGGTCGCTTTCTGTCCACTAGGGGATAAACAAATTGAGACATATTTAGCTTTGTGTGTCAAACCTTTCCTGTGTGAAAGTCAGATGATGAAAACATACCTCAACAATTACAATTCGATCTATTGTTAATGCTAGCCCAACTGGATTGCTCTAAGTGACACTGGCATACTCAAGCTCAGTAAAAATACACTTTAATACGCCCAATTGTACATCCCACCATGCACACTGATGGCAAAACGGGTCACTTTCTTACCAGTTACTGTTGGCGGCATGGGCTTGGCCTTCACTGGCACTGTGCTCAGTACTGAGGAGAGCTGTTCTTGGACACTGGGGAGGTCAGCGAACTCAGACACAGATAAAGCATAACTAGGGTCATCTGATATCTTCTGCAGTTCTATACTGTCAGAATTCCTTGTTCCAATGGCTATAACAACGATGCCCTGCTGTTTAAGGGCAAAAGCTGGTGTGTCGACATTGTCAAAAGACCTTCCGCCATTTAGCAGGATCAATATCTGTGGAACACCTTGCAGGCGCCTACTTCCAGAAGAGTCTGTAAAGACATTGTCCCTGACATATTGCAGGGCTGCCCCCGTGTTGAGGGGTCTGCCTCCTTTGTGTCTCAGCCCTCTGACCGTATCCACAATATCCTCTCTCGTGGTGTATGTGTTCAGATAGAAATGGACCTCTGCATCTCTGCTGTACTGGACCACAGAGACCCGGTCTTTGTTTTCCCCAACATTCAGTTTTTCCACCACTTTCTCAACAAACTCACGAATGGCAGGGAAGCCACTCCTTGTGCCATCTGAACCATCCAGAAGGAATACAATATCCTTCTTGTCAGTGTCAACTGGGAAAAGACAGGAAGACAAAAAATGAAACACCTTTTTGCTAAATAGACAGCCAGTGGCCTAATCATGAAGGGGTGGGCTTTTGTTTTGTTTTGTGTCTTTGTTTTCTTTGTAATGTGCCTCACAACTTCTACATTCTATTTCAAACACCTGGAAAACACAAACTTCCTCTGTTTGAATGCAGACATGGCGCTAAACAAGTACTGTGCTTCATTTTTGTGTTTAATTGACTGCAGTTAAAAAGGTCAGTAAACCTTTCAAACTAGTAAGAGGTTGTGTTTGCTAACATACCGGGTAGAGTTGGTAATTCTGGGGTGACGTCAGCAACCACAGTCTCCACCGAAGACTGAAGTTGTTGTTGGACGCTGGGAAGGTCATTGAATTCAGACACAGATAGAGCATAACTGGGGTCATGGGATATCTTCTGCAGTTCTTTGCTATCAGAGCTGCTGGTTCCAATTGCAAAGGTCAAGACTCCCAGCTGTTTGAGAGCAGAAGCTGGTGCGTCAACACTGTCAAAAGACTTTCCGCCACTTAACAATATCAGGACCTGTGGGACTCCTTCCAGACGCCTGCTTCCGGCAGAGGCCGTGAAGACATTATCCCTCAAGTACTGAAGAGCTGCTCCAGTGTTGAGGGGTCTTCCACCTTTGTGCCTCAAACCTGTAACAGTGGCAAGGATCTCGCCCTTTGTCGTATATGTGTTCAAATAGAAGTGGACAGCTGGCTCTCTGCTGTACTGAACCACAGAGACACGGTCCTTGTTGTCATCCACACTGAGTGTTTCTACTACTTTTTGGACAAAGTCTCGCATTGCTGGGAATCCAGTTCTTGTACCATTAGATCCATCCAACAAGAACACAACATCCCTTCCTGGTCGCTTTCTGTCCACTAGGGGATAAACAAATTGAGACATATTTAGCTTTGTGTGTCAAACCTTTCCTGTGTGAAAGTCAGATGATGAAAACATACCTCAACAATTACAATTCGATCTATTGTTAATGCTAGCCCAACTGGATTGCTCTAAGTGACATTGGCATACTCAAGCTCAGTAAAAATACACTTTAATACGCCCAATTGTACATCCCACCATGCACACTGATGGCAAAACGGGTCACTTTCTTACCAGTTACTGTTGGCGGCATGGGCTTGGCCTTCACTGGCACTGTGCTCAGTACTGAGGAGAGCTGTTCTTGGACACTGGGGAGGTCAGCGAACTCAGACACAGATAAAGCATAACTAGGGTCATCTGATATCTTCTGCAGTTCTATACTGTCAGAATTCCTTGTTCCAATGGCTATAACAACGATGCCCTGCTGTTTAAGGGCAAAAGCTGGTGTGTCGACATTGTCAAAAGACCTTCCGCCATTTAGCAGGATCAATATCTGTGGAACACCTTGCAGGCGCCTACTTCCAGAAGAGTCTGTAAAGACATTGTCCCTGACATATTGCAGGGCTGCCCCCGTGTTGAGGGGTCTGCCTCCTTTGTGTCTCAGCCCTCTGACCGTATCCACAATATCCTCTCTCGTGGTGTATGTGTTCAGATAGAAATGGACCTCTGCATCTCTGCTGTACTGGACCACAGAGACCCGGTCTTTGTTTTCCCCAACATTCAGTTTTTCCACCACTTTCTCAACAAACTCACGAATGGCAGGGAAGCCACTCCTTGTGCCATCTGAACCATCCAGAAGGAATACAATATCCTTCTTGTCAGTGTCAACTGGGAAAAGACAGGAAGACAAAAAATGAAACACCTTTTTGCTAAATAGACAGCCAGTGGCCTAATCATGAAGGGGTGGGCTTTTGTTTTGTTTTGTGTCTTTGTTTTCTTTGTAATGTGCCTCACAACTTCTACATTCTATTTCAAACACCTGGAAAACACAAACTTCCTCTGTTTGAATGCAGACATGGCGCTAAACAAGTACTGTGCTTCATTTTTGTGTTTAATTGACTGCAGTTAAAAAGGTCAGTAAACCTTTCAAACTAGTAAGAGGTTGTGTTTGCTAACATACCGGGTAGAGTTGGTAATTCTGGGGTGACGTCAGCAACCACAGTCTCCACCGAAGACTGAAGTTGTTGTTGGACGCTGGGAAGGTCATTGAATTCAGACACAGATAGAGCATAACTGGGGTCATGGGATATCTTCTGCAGTTCTTTGCTATCAGAGCTGCTGGTTCCAATTGCAAAGGTCAAGACTCCCAGCTGTTTGAGAGCAGAAGCTGGTGCGTCAACACTGTCAAAAGACTTTCCGCCACTTAACAATATCAGGACCTGTGGGACTCCTTCCAGACGCCTGCTTCCGGCAGAGGCCGTGAAGACATTATCCCTCAAGTACTGAAGAGCTGCTCCAGTGTTGAGGGGTCTTCCACCTTTGTGCCTCAAACCTGTAACAGTGGCAAGGATCTCGCCCTTTGTCGTATATGTGTTCAAATAGAAGTGGACAGCTGGCTCTCTGCTGTACTGAACCACAGAGACACGGTCCTTGTTGTCATCCACACTGAGTGTTTCTACTACTTTTTGGACAAAGTCTCGCATTGCTGGGAATCCAGTTCTTGTACCATTAGATCCATCCAACAAGAACACAACATCCCTTCCTGGTCGCTTTCTGTCCACTAGGGGATAAACAAATTGAGACATATTTAGCTTTGTGTGTCAAACCTTTCCTGTGTGAAAGTCAGATGATGAAAACATACCTCAACAATTACAATTCGATCTATTGTTAATGCTAGCCCAACTGGATTGCTCTAAGTGACATTGGCATACTCAAGCTCAGTAAAAATACACTTTAATACGCCCAATTGTACATCCCAACATGCACACTGATGGCAAAACGGGTCACTTTCTTACCAGTTACTGTTGGCGGCATGGGCTTGGCCTTCACTGGCACTGTGCTCAGTACTGAGGAGAGCTGTTCTTGGACACTGGGGAGGTCAGCGAACTCAGACACAGATAAAGCATAACTAGGGTCATCTGATATCTTCTGCAGTTCTATACTGTCAGAGTTCCTTGTTCCAATGGCTATAGCAACGATGCCCTGCTGTTTAAGGGCAAAAGCTGGTGTGTCGACATTGTCAAAAGACCTTCCGCCATTTAGCAGGATCAATATCTGTGGAACACCTTGCAGGCGCCTACTTCCAGAAGAGTCTGTAAAGACATTGTCCCTGACATATTGCAGGGCTGCCCCCGTGTTGAGGGGTCTGCCTCCTTTGTGTCTCAGCCCTCTGACCGTATCCACAATATCCTCTCTCGTGGTGTATGTGTTCAGATAGAAATGGACCTCTGCATCTCTGCTGTACTGGACCACAGAGACCCGGTCTTTGTTTTCCCCAACATTCAGTTTTTCCACCACTTTCTCAACAAACTCACGAATGGCAGGGAAGCCACTCCTTGTGCCATCTGAACCATCCAGAAGGAATACAATATCCTTCTTGTCAGTGTCAACTGGGAAAAGACAGGAAGACAAAAAAATGAAACACCTTTTTGCTAAGTAGACAGCCAGTGGCCTAATCATGAAGGGGTGGGCTTTTGTTTTGTTTTGTGTTTTTGTTTTCTTTGTAATGTGCCTCACACTTCTACATTCTATTTCAAACACCTGGAAAACACAAACTTCCTCTGTTTGAATGCAGACATGGCGCTAAACAAGTACTGTGCTTCATTTTTGTGTTTAATTGACTGCAGTTAAAAAGGTCAGTAAACCTTTCAAACTAGTAAGAGGTTGTGTTTGCTAACATACCGGGTAGAGTTGGTAATTCTGGGGTGACGTCAGCAACCACAGTCTCCACCGAAGACTGAAGTTGTTGTTGGACGCTGGGAAGGTCATTGAATTCAGACACAGATAGAGCATAACTGGGGTCATGGGATATCTTCTGCAGTTCTTTGCTATCAGAGGTGCTGGTTCCAATTGCAAAGGTCACGACTCCCAGCTGTTTGAGAGCAGAAGCTGGTGCGTCGACACTGTCAAAAGACTTTCCGCCACTTAACAATATCAGAACCTGTGGGACTCCTTCCAGACGCCTGCTTCCGGCAGAGGCCGTGAAGACATTATCCCTCAAGTACTGAAGAGCTGCTCCAGTGTTGAGGGGTCTTCCACCTTTGTGCCTCAAACCTGTAACAGTGGCAAGGATCTCGCCCTTTGTCGTATATGTGTTCAAATAGAAGTGGACAGCTGGCTCTCTGCTGTACTGAACCACAGAGACACGGTCCTTGTTGTCATCCACACTGAGTGTTTCTACTACTTTTTGGACAAAGTCTCGCATTGCTGGGAATCCAGTTCTTGTACCATTAGATCCATCCAACAAGAACACAACATCCCTTCCTGGTCGCTTTCTGTCCACTAGGGGATAAACAAATTGAGACATATTTAGCTTTGTGTGTCAAACCTTTCCTGTGTGAAAGTCAGATGATGAAAACATACCTCAACAATTACAATTCGATCTATTGTTAATGCTAGCCCAACTGGATTGCTCTAAGTAACACTGGCATACTCAAGCTCAGTAAAAATACACTTTAATACGCCCAATTGTACATCCCACCATGCACACTGATGGCAAAACGGGTCACTTTCTTACCAGTTACTGTTGGCGGCATGGGCTTGGCCTTCACTGGTACTGTGCTCAGTACAGAGGAGAGCTGTTCTTGGACACTGGGGAGGTCAGCGAACTCAGACACAGATAAAGCATAACTAGGGTCATCTGATATCTTCTGCAGTTCTATACTGTCAGAGTTCCTTGTTCCAATGGCTATAGCAACGATGCCCTGCTCTTTAAGGGCAAAAGCTGGTGTGTCGACATTGTCAAAAGACCTTCCGCCATTTAGCAGGATCAATATCTGTGGAACACCTTGCAGGCGCCTACTTCCAGAAGAGTCTGTAAAGACATTGTCCCTGACATATTGCAGGGCTGCCCCCGTGTTGAGGGGTCTGCCTCCTTTGTGTCTCAGCCCTCTGACCGTATCCACAATATCCTCTCTCGTGGTGTATGTGTTCAGATAGAAATGGACCTCTGCATCTCTGCTGTACTGGACCACAGAGACCCGGTCTTTGTTTTCCCCAACATTCAGTTTTTCCACCACTTTCTCAACAAACTCACGAATGGCAGGGAAGCCACTCCTTGTGCCATCTGAACCATCCAGAAGGAATACAATATCCTTCTTGTCAGTGTCAACTGGGAAAAGACAGGAAGACAAAAAATGAAACACCTTTTTGCTAAATAGACAGCCAGTGGCCTAATCATGAAGGGGTGGGCTTTTGTTTTGTGTCTTTGTTTTCTTTGTAATGTGCCTCACACTTCTACATTCTATTTCAAACACCTGGAAAACACAAACTTCCTCTGTTTGAATGCAGACATGGCACTAAACAAGTACTGTGCTTCATTTTTGTGTTTAATTGACTGCAGTTAAAAAGGTCAGTAAACCTTTCAAACTAGTAAGAGGTTGTGTTTGCTAACATACCGGGTAGAGTTGGTAATTCTGGGGTGACGTCAGCAACCACAGTCTCCACCGAAGACTGAAGTTGTTGTTGGACGCTGGGAAGGTCATTGAATTCAGACACAGATAGAGCATAACTGGGGTCATGGGATATCTTCTGCAGTTCTTTGCTATCAGAGCTGCTGGTTCCAATTGCAAAGGTCAAGACTCCCAGCTGTTTGAGAGCAGAAGCTGGTGCGTCGACACTGTCAAAAGACTTTCCGCCACTTAACAATATCAGGACCTGTGGGACTCCTTCCAGACGCCTGCTTCCGGCAGAGGCCGTGAAGACATTATCCCTCAAGTACTGAAGAGCTGCTCCAGTGTTGAGGGGTCTTCCACCTTTGTGCCTCAAACCTGTAACAGTGGCAAGGATCTCGCCCTCTGTCGTATATGTGTTCAAATAGAAGTGGACAGCTGGCTCTCTGCTGTACTGAACCACAGAGACACGGTCCTTGTTGTCATCCACACTGAGTGTTTCTACTACTTTTTGGACAAAGTCTCGCATTGCTGGGAATCCAGTTCTAGTACCATCAGATCCATCCAACAAGAACACAACATCCCTTCCTGGTCGCTTTCTGTCCACTAGGGGATAAACAAATTGAGACATATTTAGCTTTGTGTGTCAAACCTTTCCTGTGTGAAAGTCAGATGATGAAAACATACCTCAACAATTACAATTCGATCTATTGTTAATGCTAGCCCAACTGGATTGCTCTAAGTGACACTGGCATACTCAAGCTCAGTAAAAATACACTTTAATACGCCCAATTGTACATCCCACCATGCACACTGATGGCAAAACGGGTCACTTTCTTACCAGTTACTGTTGGCGGCATGGGCTTGGCCTTCACTGGCACTGTGCTCAGTACAGAGGAGAGCTGTTCTTGGACACTGGGGAGGTCAGCGAACTCAGACACAGATAAAGCATAACTAGGGTCATCTGATATCTTCTGCAGTTCTATACTGTCAGAGTTCCTTGTTCCAATGGCTATAGCAACGATGCCCTGCTGTTTAAGGGCAAAAGCTGGTGTGTCGACATTGTCAAAAGACCTTCCGCCATTTAGCAGGATCAATATCTGTGGAACACCTTGCAGGCGCCTACTTCCAGAAGAGTCTGTAAAGACATTGTCCCTGACATATTGCAGGGCTGCCCCCGTGTTGAGGGGTCTGCCTCCTTTGTGTCTCAGCCCTCTGACCGTATCCACAATATCCTCTCTCGTGGTGTATGTGTTCAGATAGAAATGGACCTCTGCATCTCTGCTGTACTGGACCACAGAGATCCGGTCTTTGTTTTCCCCAACATTCAGTTTTTCCACCACTTTCTCAACAAACTCACGAATGGCAGGGAAGCCACTCCTTGTGCCATCTGAACCATCCAGAAGGAATACAATATCCTTCTTGTCAGTGTCAACTGGGAAAAGACAGGAAGACAAAAAATGAAACACCTTTTTGCTAAATAGACAGCCAGTGGCCTAATCATGAAGGGGTGGGCTTTTGTTTTGTGTCTTTGTTTTCTTTGTAATGTGCCTCACACTTCTACATTCTATTTCAAACACCTGGAAAACACAAACTTCCTCTGTTTGAATGCAGACATGGCGCTAAACAAGTACTGTGCTTCATTTTTGTGTTTAATTGACTGCAGTTAAAAAGGTCAGTAAACCTTTCAAACTAGTAAGAGGTTGTGTTTGCTAACATACCGGGTAGAGTGGGTAATTCTGGGGTGACGTCAGCAACCACAGTCTCCACCGAAGACTGAAGTTGTTGTTGGACGCTGGGAAGGTCATTGAATTCAGACACAGATAGAGCATAACTGGGGTCATGGGATATCTTCTGCAGTTCTTTGCTATCAGAGCTGCTGGTTCCAATTGCAAAGGTCAAGACTCCCAGCTGTTTGAGAGCAGAAGCTGGTGCGTCGACACTGTCAAAAGACTTTCCGCCACTTAACAATATCAGGACCTGTGGGACTCCTTCCAGACGCCTGCTTCCGGCAGAGGCCATGAAGACATTATCCCTCAAGTACTGAAGAGCTGCTCCAGTGTTGAGGGGTCTTCCACCTTTGTGCCTCAAACCTGTAACAGTGGCAAGGATCTCGCCCTTTGTCGTATATGTGTTCAAATAGAAGTGGACAGCTGGCTCTCTGCTGTACTGAACCACAGAGACATGGTCCTTGTTGTCATCCACACTGAGTGTTTCTACTACTTTTTGGACAAAGTCTCGCATTGCTGGGAATCCAGTTCTAGTACCATCGGATCCATCCAACAAGAACACAACATCCCTTCCTAGTCGCTTTCTGTCCACTAGGGGATAAACAAATTGAGACATATTTAGCTTTGTGTGTCAAACCTTTCCTGTGTGAAGGTCAGAGGATGCAAGCTCATCTCAACATTTACAATTCAAGCTATTATTAATGCTCACCCACATACAACTTTTAAAATTACAAAAAAGTAAGTAATGATCTCTTTAATATCATTAGAAATGGTGTTCCCATATGTAAATGTCGTTCATGCTATAAACAGTATTCATGAAAGTATTCTTACCGGTTATTTCATGATTTTCTTTTGTAATGGCAGCAACAACTTGCTTTTGTATATTTTGTAGTTCAGATATTTCAGAAAGATGTATAGAGTATCCTGGACCACGTGATATCTTTTCCATTTCCTTGTGGTCAGAGTTCATTGTTCCAATTGTTAATATTGTGACATTGCTTTCCTTCAGAGAAGCAATAGCCAAATCCACACTGTCACTTGATGTATCACTACTTAAAACAACAAGAATTTGTGGAACATTTGCAGTGTACCTGCTCCCTGAGGAAGCTGTAAACACATTTTCTTTAACATATTTTAGAGCTGCTCCTGTTTTTAGAGGTCGTCCACCTTTGTGTGAAAGCCTCCTGATAGCTGTAAGGACATCCTCCTTTCTCAAGAATGAATTCAAATAGAAATTGGCTAATGCCACATTGCTAAACTGAATCACAGCAACTCTGTCTTTGTTTGGTCCAATATCAAGTCTTTCTATTACTTTGTACAGGAAATGTTGAATCGCTGAGAATCCACTTCTGGTATTATCGGATCCATCCAAAAGAAATACTATATCTCTTCCTTTTTCATCAATTTGCTCTGTTAACAAAATAGATTTCCTATATTAATGACAACAATGATAATTTATTTGTATGATTATTAAAATAGTGTAGGAACTTACCTGCTTTAGTTTCCTCCTCAACTGTCATTTGAGTCAGATGAGTCATCAAACTTTGTTGAATTTGAAGAAGATTTACAAAGTCAGGGACAGAGTAAGCATAATTTCGTTCAGAGGAAATCAGTTGTATCTCAATTGGACTGGACATTCTTGAACCGATTGCAAATATGACAACCCCTGCAGCCTTAAGCATATTCACTGGGCCTCGGGGAGAATCTCTAGATCTTCCTCCAGCCAATATGACAAGTATCTGCTTGGCACCTTCATTAAGTCGACTTCCAGCATTTGAAACAAAGACATTATTCTTTACAAACTGCAGTGCTGCTCCAAGATAATGAGGTCTTCCACCTTTTGGTTTGAGCCTTGTGATTTGCTTTAGAACATCATCTTTTCTTTTGTAACTATTCAAATTGAAATTGAGTTCAGCATTGTTGCTATATTGCACAACAGCCACTTGATCTTTCCCTTGGTCCAGATCAAAGCTTTCAACCATTTTTGCAACAAATTCACACATCGCATTAAATCTCCTTTTGGCATCATCAGATCCATCAATTAGAAAGACAATATCTCTATTCATATTGGAGCTTGACCCTAGAAAAGACCAAAATCAAGTAAATTGTATTAATTTATAATCAAAATCAAATGCATAGAATTTTAAAGCTGTGAATATATAGAGATCTATTCATTAAATCATGGAAGTAAATTCACACACTAAATTTCACTCACCTACACCAGAGCTGACAGTGCCTTTTTGAGATGCAATGACTGAGAGCAACTGTTGTCGCACAAGAGTAAAATCAGATATCTCCTTGATAAAATATTCCGTTTCAGGTCTGTGTGCTATCCGCTGCATCTCCAACCTATCTGCATTATTCATTCCAACACTGAAAAGGACAACTCCTGCATGTCTTAGTCTGTCCACTGGACCTGAGACATCATCTCCTGACTTTTTTCCACTTAACAGAATCAGTATCTGTGGGACTCCCTTTGGGGCTCTGCTTCCAGATGAGGCGGTGAACACATTGTTCTTCACATAATCCAGAGCCACACCAGTGTTCACGGTGAACCCTCCTTCCAGTTCTACATTGTTCAAATGATTCAAGACATTGTCTTTTAGTGAGTATGTATTCAGGAAAAACTCAGTAGTGGGCTCTGTGCTGTACTGTATCAAAGCAACTTGTACTCTGCTTGGCCCAATTTCTACTTGTTTGACAAACTCACTGGCAAATTCCAGGATTTGTCTTTTATTTGCTTGGTTATCATCAGATCCATCAAGGAGAAAAACAATATCAGCACTCTGGACTTCTATTTTTGTAGTTGTGGATGTGTCTGAAATGGATACAAACAAATATTTCACAAAATCACCTGTGCATCTGTAGGTGAAACTATCTTTGATAACGTGTAAACATGTGGTGTTAATACTTTTCATAGCATATTTCGATCTTTAGAGATGTTCATTTCGGAGGTGAGTCAAAAAAGTTATGGAAATTTTTTTTCCTACATCTTACCATTAACAGTTGTATATTCCGTTGCTTCTTGAACTCCCTTCAATACAGCTTCCACAGACGGATGTATGCTTTGCAGATTTTTAAAAGTTGTGACATGAAAATAATGGGCTGGTGTGTAAGAGATTGTTTGCATTTCCAAAGTATCAGCATTCTTTGTTCCAATACTAAAAGTCTTTATTCCATTATCTTTGAGTGACTGTGCTGGTCCTCTAACATCATCTCCTGATCTGCCACCACTAAAAACATACAGATGTTGAGCAGCCAATTCTGCACGTCTGCCTCCAACAGAAGCAGCAAAGACATTGTCTCTGACAAAGTCCAGGGCTTTGCCAATATTAAGGGGTCTTCCCAACTTATGCTTCATTGTTCTAATGGAATTGAGCACATCATTCTTAGATGAATAGGAATTCAAGTAGAAATTGACTGTCGCATCGCGGCTGTATTGAACAAAAGCCACTTGATCTCTGTTATCATCTATATTCAAATTTCCAACAGTTTTTTCCACAAAGCTTCGTACATCATCAAAGCTGTTTCGTGAGTCATGTGATCCATCAATAAGAAATACAACATCACTTTTCTTTGAATCTGCAATAAAGACAAAAATGTAGAAACAAAGGCAATGTGATACACAGAAAATAACAGGTAAACAGTTACTGTGCCAGTCCCCTATAATTCAGTCAACCAACTCTCCTATTTTTTTATTTTACTAAATATTTTTAGTAAGAAATGTAGAAACATTATCATACAGGACATTTTACCAAAACTCCTTTTTGGAGCAGTTTGGTCTGCATAGTGGGTCACCTCTCCTAACAGTGACAATACACCATGCTTAGCAGTATGAAGCGCCTTATAATCAGTGAGTCCGCGTGCATAACTAGGTTCATGAGATATTGTTTGGAGTTATAAGGTGTCAGCATCAGATGTTCCAATAGAAATTGAAATTACACCAATCTCTTCTTGTATCATCTGCAGATCTTCCACTGCTCAGTAAAATTTGAATTTGTGGAACTCCATCAAGGAGTCTACTTCCTGAGTCAGAAGTAAATACATGGTCCCTTAAATACTGGAGAGCTGCTCCAGTATTGGGTGGATGACCTTTTACTTTTAAGAACATCATCCACTGTTGAGTAACGTCTTAAGTTAAAATTAATCTGTGCTGTGTCACTGTACAGGACCACAGCCACTTGATTTTTGTTTTCATCAATGTTCAGGTATGTCACTATTTTCTGCACAAAATCTTTGATATCTGGGAATCTTTGTAGAGAATCATCATTACCAACAAGCAAAAAAACAATGTCTCTTCTGTTGGTATCTGTAATCAAATAGAAGTGTTTGATGGTTTGTGATAAAAAAATATATATTTTATTCCAAAAATGTTCAATAACCTCATGTGCACAATTTGCACAACCACATTGGTTGACAGACCCTAAAACAGCAGAGTAGAGCTGTTTTCTCAATGGAACTAAATGTCACCACTGAAATAACATGGAGGAAAGCCTAACACAGTTTGCCTGAATAAGGCCAAAATTGTTTGTTTACAATGGGGATTGCATCATCAACTTCATATTAGAGTTTATATAGTCCCTCATTCACCACACGTTACATAGAATATTTTGTGTCTATGTTAATCAGACAATGTATGAAGTTGTGCACATGGTGTAAAGTTTTGCCATTACTGTCTTACCATATGAAGCTGGTTGGATAGCATGAGTTTCACCCTTTTTGATGGTAGAAAAAATCTGTTGTTCAATGCCTGGAAGGTCACTGGAATCGGCTACAAAGAAAGAATGACTGGCTTCCTCTGAAATAGACTGAATCTGAAGGGCATCTGCATTCTTTGTTCCCACTACAAATACCACCACACCAAGTTCTTTCAAGCTTTTGACAGCATTTCTGACATCATCACTGGACTGCCCCCCAGTTAAGAGAACCAAAATCTGAGGGACACGCTCTTGATGTCTACTTCCAGAAGAGGCTGTGAAAACATTATCCTTGATGTACTGGAGTGCTGCACCAGTATTGAGGGGTCTACCACCTTTATGCCCCAGACTTCGCACAGAGTCAGCAACATTTTGCTGTGTTTTGTGTGTGTTAAGAAAAAAATCAACAGAAGGTGTGCCGCTGTACTGCACCACTGACACACGATCTTTGTTCTCATCCACATTAAGTTTCTCCACCATTCTTTCAACAAAGTCTCGCATTGCTTCAAACTCATTTTGCATTTCATCCGAGGAATCCAGTAAAAACACAAAATCATGTTGAATGGATTCAGTTTTATCTGCAGAAGCTTTGAGAGACACAAGCATTGTATGAGTTACACATGAGGTATTGATAGATAGATAGATAGATAGATAGATAGATAGATAGATAGATAGATAGATAGATAGATAGATAGATAGCTTACCTAATAGGTTTAGTGCCTGATGAGGCACCTTTTTCAAAAGTGATAGAAGTTGTTGATAGATGTTTCCAATATCATCAAACCGAAGCACAGAGAATGCATAGGAAGGTATATATGAAATCATTTGGAGCTCAAGTATGTCTGCATTCTTTGTACCTATACAGAATGGTACAACTTTGTCCTGTTTTAGAGCTGCAGCAGCACTTGCAACATCATCTTGAGATCTTCCTCCACTTAACAGAATCAATATCTGAGGAACTCCTTCTTCATGCCGACTCCCAGAAGACTTCGTTAAAGCAGTATTCCTCACATAGTCAAGAGCTGCCCCAGTGTTGATGTGTTTGCCCCCTATATGGTTCAGCTGCTGGACAGCATCAAGGACATCTTGTTTTTCTGTATAGGTGTTCAAACTGAAATGTGTCTGTTGGTGACTGCTATATTGAACCACAGCAACACGGTCTTTATTTGCACCAACTCTGAGTGCTTCTACCACTCTTCGGATAAAACCTTTAATTGCTGTGAAGCCACTCCGTGTGTCATCTGACCCATCCAACAGAAACAATATGTCTCTTTGAGGGGACTCTAGTTCAACTAGAAAAAAATAGGAAAATCTTGTTTAAGTATCAGATATATAATACATCAACTGACATCTATTATGGTGCAATCATTACACATTACATGGTTGGTAAAGCCATGGAGGTTGGTAATGTATGATAGTATAGAAAATGGAAGCCAGATCATTTAAGAAAACCAATAGATGAAGAAATTATTAAAAAATCTGGAGATAGGTACAAGATAAGGAGCATATTTCTCTTTGACAAAGCAGGAAGCTGAAAAGGATTTTAACTCTAACTATTCAGTCAATGATGTTATTATCATTGGCTCAAGGAAGAGCTTTATGTACATATCATTTCCTGATATGAGGCTGTCAAGAAAAGACTCTCCAGGGTACAAGAAGAAGACGGATGTGAGCCAAACGAGACAGAATAAGCAGGAAGTTGCCTCTAGTCAGTGAAGACAGCTTGAGGAACATAAGACTGAGCCACTGACATCCTTCAGAAGATGATGCAGTTTCATTGCAAATCAAACTATGAAAGAGCATATGTCCAAAACACAAGGGAGTTAATTATATTCTTAATTATGACTCACTGACACTTCTTACCTACAATAGTGGGAGGCTCAATTTGTATTTCTGCCTGGACAAAGGCTGCTATCTCTGGCTGAATTGACAAAAGTTCTCCAAAGATGGGCAGGTTGAAAGAAAATCTGGAGGAGAAGGCAATTTTTTGAAGGTCCTCCTGTTTTGCATTTTTCATTCCAATGGCAAAAGATAAAACACCATTTTTTTTTAGGTCAGATGCAGCTCCTGAAACGTTATCATTGGATTTGCCTCCAGTCAGTAAAAACAGAATCTGAGGGACTCCCTCCAGGTGTCTGCTTCCAGATGTAGTGGTGAAAACATGATCTTGCGCAAATCGTAGTGCATCTCCAGTATTCCGCAGTTTTCCTCCTTTATGGCGAAGACCTCTTACAGCATAGATGATAGCTCTTTTGGATGTATGAGTTTTGAGGTTGAAGTAAACTGTGGTGTCATTACTATACTGTAACACAGCCACTCTAACCTTATTTTCTTCAATTTCCAGCTCTTCTACCATTCTTCTGATGAATTCTCGAATAGCTGGTAGACCATCTCTGGAGTCATCTGATCCATCAAGTAGAAACACTATGTCCCTCTTATTGTTCCCTGTTTCAACAAGGTGATACAAGGATGGATAAAAAGAGAATTTTCCGACCATTGGCTCATGACCTTTCTATGCTCATGCATGTTTATCAGCATGAGAAGGTAAAAGCTCAGAGAGAAAGACTGAGCAAGGTATGAAAGATGAGCTATTGCTCTGAGAGTATAACTTCAAGCAAAACTGCTAAGGAACCATCTTTTTAATGAAAAAAAGATGTATGCAGTAATGTGTCAACTCATCTTCAAAGTAAAGTCAACAAGTGGAAAAAAGTTTGAAAGAACATTCTTGAAAAACTAAAATGTAGATAGAAACAACAGTTGAATAGATTGTCTGAGAGTAATCATACATAACATGCACATCAAATAAATGTGCTAAAACAAGAAATGAATACAAAAAGTATTCTAGAGAGTTATTCTGAAGAAAAAAAACAGGCATATATTCAGATGCAGTATTCTTACCTATTAAATTAGAGATTCCAATCATGGTCCTCTCAGTGTCTTTCAATGTAGAAACAAGTTGCGATTGTAATGAGGGCAACTTGGAGAAATCAGTGACCATGTATGTGAAACCAGGTTTAAATGCAATCAATTTCAGTTCTGAAAAGTTTGCATCTCCAACTCCAACCCCCACTGTCACAATGTTGTGCTCTGTAAGTGCAAAAGCTGGACCTCTCACATTGTCAGTGGATGGTTTGCTACTTAGAAGAATTAACATCTGGGGCACACCTTCTAGCCTTCTACTGCCAGTGGAGGAAGTGAAGACACTGTGCCTTACAAACTGGAGAGCACCACCAATATTAAGGCGTTTGCCACCCTTGTGCCTTAAATTATCAATGGCATTCAAGATGTCATTCTTTGTCTTGTGAGAATTCAAATAAAAGTTGACATCAGGGTTATCAGCAAACTGAACCACAGACACTCTGTCTAGGTTCTCACCCACAGAGAGACTCTCCACTATGCTCCTAACAAAGAGTTGTATCATAGGGAATCCATTTCTGCTGTTATCAGAGCCATCCAGTAGGAACACAATATCTCTTTTTACAGCATCACTTTGCACTGAGACATAACAAATGAGATTCAGTTATTATGATGAAGGACCAAAAACATCAGTAGAAGTATTGTTTTCCTTACAGCAGGGAAACACACTCAGTAAATAGATTGTCCTTACCTTGCTGTAGGAGGATCTTGAGCTCGTCCTTTGGAAGGCTCACATAGGTATTGAGTCTTTCTGGTACAGTGTTAAGATCACTGAACTCCTTCACAGTAAATGCGAAGGAAGGGTTGTGTGAAATGGCCTCAATCTGCTTTGGGTCTGCATCCTTGACGCCAACACCAAATGGTACGACTCCTTCTGTCTTCAGGGCACCTGCAGGTTCCTTGACGTTATCCCTGGATCTGCCTCCAGTCAAAACGATCAAAAACTGTGGGACATTTTGTGCAGCCCGGCTACCATGTCTTTCAGACAAGATGGTGTCCTTCATGAATCTCAGAGCAGATCCAGTATTTAGGCTACGTCCTCCAGCAAGTCTCATTCCATTGACTGCGCTTATCACTTCATCTTTGGTTTGATAAGTGTTAAGGTAGAAATTTGGAAATGGCCTCTCACTGTGTTGAACCACTGAAACTCGAACCCTGTCAATCCCAATATCAAGTGGTTCAATTACTTTAATGATAAAATCCCGGATGTAGGCAAAATCTGCTCGAACACTGTCTGTGCCATCAATGAGGAAGGCAACATCCCTTTCAGCTCCAGGAACAATATCTGAAGAAAAACAAAAACAGAAAATAGACTGTTACCAGGAAAACTTTTCTTCACATAGATAGATTGGCATCACATTTATGTCTTAAAATGAAACAAGAAATACAAAACTCACGGGTGGGTTCTTCTGGGGTCACATCTGTGTCACCAACCACTGTTATCAACTTCGGCATGATTTGTTCAGCCACAGCTGGTAAATTAGCAAAATCTGTCTCATGGTATGCCAAATCTGGCACAAAGGCAACTGATTTCAGTAAGGTATCATCTGCTTGCCCAGAACTGACTGTGAAGGTCAAAACACCAGCCAGAGCCAATTTATCAGCTACACTTTTAACTTCATCCTGTGCGGGGCCACCGTTGATCAGAACCAACACCTGCTGGACTCCCTGCCTTCTGCGTGACCCTGTTGCTGGCTGGAACATGCTGTTGAGGGCATAATTCATGGCAGCTCCTGTGTTCAAGACTGAGCCTCCAGTCAGCCTGAGTTGTAAGATCCTATCCACAACATCTTGCCTGGTGTTGAAGCTGTTCAGATAAAATTCAATTTTTGGTTGGTCAGCATACTGCAGAAGACCGATCTGGACCCTGTCAGGACGTACATCCAGCTGGTTGACCACGTTTATAATGAAGTCTCGCACAAAGGGTAAATTAGTGCTGCCAATGTAGCTTGAGCCATCCACAAGGAAGACAATATCTCGAACCACTTTTTGAGTTTGCACAGTGGTTATCTCCACCACTGAGGAAAAGCACAAACATAAACAAATGTACATATAATTCCAGGCATTAAAAAAATCTTAAATAAATGTCTTCTATTACTGCTATGCATTTTGTGATTTGTTATGGGCAGTTGTAGATGGGTGACAAATTAAAAAAGCATATAGTGCTTTAGTAAAGGCCCAGCAGAACAACACCCTGCTCTTTTTAGTGTGAGATATTAGTCACACAGACATCTACCCAGAAGAATATGTCTGTCCCATTTCACTGTGCAATATCTACCTTTACCTGATTTCGACCCAGGTTGGGAAATGATGTATACAGGCTTCACAATTAAATTTAATGTAGCATGGCAGAGCATGACATATTTGGTTTGCAATAGCAGTAATTAACACAACTTAAAGAATTATATCAATCAACAGAGATGTTAAATTAAACAAGAAAGATTTAGTTTCAAGGTAGAAAATACTGAATACAGACTGAAAAAATGTATTTAACTAGACTTTGTCTTGGGTTGCAGGCACAACCACATGTATTGTGGTTGTGCCACATGTACAGCTTTTTTTCTGCGATGTTGCAGTGGACATGCATAAATAGTACCCAGGGCTAAAATTACATTAGATTATACTGACCAGTGAAATGTGTCAATAGATTCTATAACTCTTTGTTAGTATGCTATATACTATGTAAGGACACCATAGTCTCATAGGTGCTCTCAATAGGGCTGAAATCTGCTTAGTGTTTACATAAATGTAAGTTGTTAATGGCTTAAGTGTATCATGCAATACCTGTACACCTTTTTGGAAGCATCTGCATTTAATGTTTTTTCCACTCATTAGTCAAGATTTCCCTTTGATTTGTCACCCATCTGTATATTATAATTTCTTAAAAAATAGCAAATTAATTAATTGAAATACTCTTGAAATGTATTGGCTGTGCTAAAACGGCAAATTACCTGGTTCAGTGGGTACTTCACTCACCACCACTCCAGCTAGAGTGGAGAGAGCATCAATAATTTCCCTTCCGAAGGGATTGCGGAGCAGTAGACGGAAGTCCTTGAGTTTGAACACAACACTTTCAGTGAAGGCAATCTCTTTCAGCTCCTGATCATCTGCAGACTTGGCACCTGCAGCCAGGGTCAATACGCCCATGCGCTGCAGGGCCATAGCAGGTTCTTCCACACTGTCACTAGACTTTTTAGTGGTCATCAACAGAACAAGCTGGGGTATCCCCTGTAGCATACGACTACCCTTCTCAGGCCGCAGCATTTTTGTCCGCACAAAGTCCAAGGCTGCTCCAATGTTGACTATATTTCCAGCTTTTGGTTTGATTCTTCCCAAGGCAGCGGTCACTGCTTCCCTGGATCCATGGGAGTTGAGGTCCATCTCGAGTCGGGGAACATTGCTGAACTGGGCCACACCCACTTGAACATCATCTGGACCAATTGGCATGGTGTCGACAAACCGCTTGATGAATTCGCGCACAGAGTTGATAACAGTTGCACCCATTGTACTGTCAAGGAGGAAAATGATGTCTCTTTTTCCAACTGTCAAGACTGAAAAGATAAGAAAACATTAATATTAGATAAAATACTGATTTTAAGATTAAAGACAAACATAACCTACCATGCTAATCTTATATAATTATATTTATGGGATTTGGGATACAAGAACTGCATTGCAGTACATATAAATGAATATAAGATTCCACATAAGAATGTCTGTCACCATGAGGTAAATCTTTCTTTCTTTTAGAGTAGACCATTTTTTATTTTTGATGTTGTTTTCTATAGACATTATTGTCTTCTGGACAGAAATTCAGACACTGAAGCAAGTCATTTACAGGGGTTGCTTCAGGTAGCTTTAATATACCCATTGTTTATTAAATTTTGACATACAACAAATTGAATGGGAGGCCTTATAAAGGTGTATTTTAAACATGGTACGAATAGCATCTGGCAAGAAAAATCGAAGTATTTTTTAATTGATATTTTGACATCCATCACACATAAAATGTTTGTACCATCGAAGGAATCAGGTAAGCTTACAGTATGAAAAGAAGCCCAACAACATGTCTCTGCTTTCTCTAAAAAAAAATCAACTAGGCCAATAACTGAAACTGTTTTACAAACTGTTAAATATGTGTTCTCTTTGTTTTAATCATTGTTGGATTTCTGTCTTTGTCAAAGTTTGTCTGTTTGTCTGTACTAAAATCAAGGCGTTCTTTTGATATATGAATACAATACTGTGATATGCAATGACAGCTATTTCATCTAAACATTTACAACCCTCTCTGTACGTCTATGTAATTATTAAAGTGCTTTCAGTTCTGCATGGTAAGTCACTTAAAAAACACCAATAAGAAAACTGTGGGCAGGTTCATACCAGCCAGTTGTACCCTACATGTCAGTGTGGAAGTTGTGGACAGCCAGGACAAACAAGTGGCTGATTAAAAGGGTAATCTAGAAAACCAAACAGATCCAGATATTTGTTGACAAAGTAGGCTTAGCTTCTTTTGGATGTAAATGAACTGTTAGTCAAGTATTTCATGATATTTTTGCTGTCATAACTTGCTGTAACTATATTAAAGTCTGTCTCCCTGACTTTAAGGTCAACTTCATATGTTGTCCTTCAGTAACTGTTGTAGCTTAATGTAGTGTCAATGTGTAAAAGACAAACATTTAGCAGTTCAGATCTTACCATAACATCTCATAGTTTAAGCCTGCCAGTCTATATATTAATTATATGTTTTCAATTTCAGATGTTTCTGTAATTTTCAGAAGCTATTTTCAACTGTTTACACTGGCTGAGAAGTTGTCCCAAAAAAGATGTAAAAAATTAACCATGTCCTGATAGACATTGGTACTAGTTAGTTGAGTATCTGATATCACTATGCTGTCTTTGTGGTTCTATAAATGTATAAATTATATAAATCTATAAAATTGCTGAAACTTAGCCAGCTTATTCAAGTTGTTTATATTGAGTATATACCTGTTTCACGTTGAGCATTTGCATATTTTACAGTTTGCACTATACTACATTTATTATGCACTTTCTAAGTCCCCTTCCAAAATTACAATTCCCCACCAACATTTACAGACTTAAAGTTACATACCTTCTGTGATCTCATTTTGAACTACAATGGTGCGTTGGACAACCCCAGTAATGTATGGGATCAGCCTGTCAACCATGTTTGGCACTGTACTGAAATCAGGAGCTGACAGGACAAAACTTCTATCTATAGCAACTGTTTCCAGATCTGAAGTGGCAGTATTGCCAATCGCCACGCCAAATGTGATAACGCCAGCCCTCTTAAGGGCCCGGTCACCAGCACCAGTATCGTCAGTGGAAGGCCCAGCACTGATAATCAACAACATCTGAGGCACAGCATCGTCTGCCCTGCCCCCAGCTGTTTGGCTCAAAAGGCTCTCGGCAACTTCCTCCAACGCAGCACCCAGGTTAGATTCGGTGCCGCCTGAGTAGGTAAGTCCCTTCACAGCTTCCAGGACTGATGCTTTGCTGTCATAGCTATTTAGATAGAACTTTATCTCTGGGGCGCCGCTGTACAGAGCCAAGGCCACCTGAACAGTGTCCCTGCCCACATCAAGGCGCTCAATGATTCTCAAAGCCAATTCACGCACAAAGGGGAAGTTTGCGGCTCCAACGTTCTGTGATCCATCAATTAAGAGTACAAGGTCAGCTGAATCTTGTGCTTTAAGGAGAGAGAGAGAAAACAAAACAAAAATGGAACTTGTGAAAGTGTTAACATAGTGAGGCAGGGGCAAAAAAAGAATTGCATGTGTCAAGTGACATTCAAAGTGAACAAATCAATAACAACATTGCAAAACACATCATACTGCATGTAGGCTGAACCAAGGAGAGTTCCTTAAGTGATTTTATTTGTTTGAGTATTACTTCAAAATTTTGGGGGGATTTCCATCTATTATAGTATGGTTATATGGTTGGACATAATATGAGAATTTCTGATTGGATACAATAGTGCTGCGGAAATTATGATTGACGGTTGAATTTGACACCTGTATCATGTACAGTCTATAAAACCAGTCTATAAAACCTGATGCCAGGAGCTATGTTAAAGCTAGCTAAAGAATTTGGGACAATTTGCAGAGCGTCTAAACATGTAAACCAATTGTTGATGAAACCAAAGGTTTAATTACTTTGTTATATGCATTGATAATGGATAAAATGGATTCAAATCATGTAAAAAAGATGTGACAAATCAACTCTTTAGACTTGCTATACTATAAAAAGCAAGTAAGGCAAAACACATACAAAGTGAATAAGCTGTTTTGCCTCTAATATTTCTCATGGATTTGTTTAAAATATCCATTTAAAAGCAAAGCTCCACTAAGTTCAGCCATCCCATGCAGACTCTTGTTACAGACCTCAGATAAAGTGACCAGTCATGACCCTTTGGCCTATCCTTGGTGCCTCAAAGTTCCTACTAAGAATGTATTACATGTGATTCCATATAAGAAATTAGTACAATAATGTACATTGGTGATGCTTCCAATTCATTAATGATTTACTGTCCACTATATAATTTATGTTCATTTACTTATAAAATCATTCTCAAAGTAGTTACTCTGTAGGTCAAGGATAAGTCCAGGCAGGTTCATCACTGTTTCAAATACAGAATATTGCACATATTTTACAAAGATAGACATTGTGACTGATAAAGACAAACATACATATGCAAGACACATAAGCAGTTGTGCATGGTTAGCTTTTGTTAAAGCCTCACTGATTGATTTTAAGATATTATGAGATATTATGTACAAAGTAAGGCTATATCTGTCTGACCTTGTTCTCTATTAAGAGACAATGTATGGATTTTATGATTTTTTTTGTTGCCGTCTATATGTGTATGTTTACAAGCTATATATGTTTCATATACATACAGGCATCTTTTTGTATCTCTAAATGGTGTTTTAGATGAAAGCAGTTATTGCTGTATGCCAACCATAATTGAATGAAAGGAAGTTTAGTGAAAAGATATATCTGTGTACATATTACAAACTAAACACCCTAATCTAAGATGCAGTAGGGGTGACAATCACATGCAAATTGTACCATGAATTTTAAAGCATTAGGATGGTAATTAAATAAACAAAAACAAGTGATGTTAATTTTGCAGGTAGAGAGTGAAAGGTTATTATGGTTAAAGTAAACTTGATTGTGTTAAAAGTAAAATTCAGTCATGACTACATATGCAGCAGCTTCTTCCTGCACATGTAGACATATTAGTATGGTAGTGACACTGGCCCATTTCATTACCTGTCCCTCCTCCAGTCACAGGGTCCTCATTTGCAACAGAAGTACCCCCTGACTGGGACAATGCGCCACAAAGCCCAAATACTAAACCTTGGATTATATCCCGCAAGTTCAGAAAAGATTCTACACTGAATACATGAGTGTCATGGGGCTGGCTAGCCATCTCCCTGAGCTCAGAGTCCACTGCATCCTGAACTCCAACTGCAAACACCTCCACGCCTGCTAGCTGCAGCACCTGAGCTGGCTCAGCCACGTCATCCTGGGAGCGCCCGTCTGTTAGCACCACCACCACCTGGGATACTCCTTCACCAGCACGGCTGCCCGCAGCAGTGTTCATGTGGGTACCAATCAGGAAATCCAGGCCCAAGCCAGTCCGGGTGCCGCCAC
Organism: Lepturacanthus savala; assembly: GCA_030544235.1. Classification (NCBI taxonomy): domain Eukaryota; kingdom Metazoa; phylum Chordata; class Actinopteri; order Scombriformes; family Trichiuridae; genus Lepturacanthus; species Lepturacanthus savala. Next base: position 10,948,182 of record CM060470.1, on the reverse strand, counting down.
CACGATAAGACATAGCCTTGATGTGTGCCAGGACTCCCTGTGTCGTTGGGTAGCTGTTGAGCTGGAACTCGGTTTCAGGCCTGCTATTGTACTGCACGAGGGCATATTTAAACTTGTCCCCTCCAACATGGTGTAGTCCCTGTATCACGCTGTACAAAAATTGTCTGACAAGCTCAAAGTTCTCTGCTCCCATACTCCAGGATGAATCCACTAGAAAGTATATATCAGCTGCCAACCCTCTGGCACAATCTTCAAGAGAGAAAACTTAATGATTGGAGGATATAATTGAAGACCAGTGAAAAGATGCTTGGTGTTTGATATCCAAACTGTATTTTGGTGTTAAACATCACAACACTTTTTTTTAATCAAATACATCTAACTGGAACCCGAAGGTCTCATAGACCTTTATTCCCTGTCTTATACTGACAGATACAATGTTTGAATTACTTTAGTTTTTATTTAAAGCAAAACAAAAAATGAGAACAAAATAGTTTAAAAACAATGCTCATTAGGACTGAAAAATTGTCATTTTTTAAAATTGTAATAATCTTTGCAATATATGAACACATACAAATGAGAGGATTGCTGAAACCTGGAAAAAACATTACTAGCAGGCAGTTCATCTGCAAAATAAAGGTCATCTGATTGCAGTATAGATTAATTTTGTTCAACTTACCATCCTGAGCATCAAGTTTAGGGAGGTGGCCTGCGAACAGGACAACCAAAAGGGTGCACAGCGGTAACAACCGATGCCCCCTCATCTTCATAAGGAAAAAGGACACCTGTGAAATCAGAAACAAAAAACTGTATGAATATGAACCTAATACCACCAGTCCGTTGCTTTAGACTTCCAAATGTATAAATGTGTCATGGTCTTTCACTATCGTGTCTGGTTTTCTGGTGTTTTGGTTCTGCTTCCTTCTGTGATATAGATGTGTTTTTAGTACCCTTCCTTGATTGCCTGATGTGTTCCACCTGTGTTGCGTCAACACCTGTCGGTTGTCAATTATCAGTTCTTTGTTTATTCAAACCCTGTTTCGAGTTCAGTTTTGTGTGATCGTCTGTTTTGTTTCATGTCATCCAGTCTTCCTGTCTGGTTATCTGCCTCTACACTTCCTGTTTTTTGTAAGTACCCTTTTTTTTTATTAAATTCTCTTCACTACATTCTGCCTGTGTTCTTATCCACACATGGGCCCACCTCTGCTACAAAATGTGTCAAAATCTACTGTAAAAGGTTAAATGCACAAATGTGTACTAAAGTTAAAGTTGTTATAGAGGATTTTTAGGTTTTTCTCTGTGGGCATGTTTCTCTTAGGGATATCCTATTAAAATGACTCACTCCTGATTTGCTTCACTGCTTCTCTGGATATTATGCATTGCTTGTTGCATTGTCCAATATTGATCTTTTAACTGCCTCCTGGCAGTCTCATTTGCACTGTGTTTATGAATATGCGCCATCATACCGCTACTATTTTTTCCTTGGATTACCATTTGTATGCACAAAGTGTTCCCTAAATATGATATAACCTCTATGACTACACTGCATTTGTGTAAGTGAGGGAGCTTCAGGATGCATCAGTAGTAGACCTGAGGCACGAAGTGGTGATGATCAAAACCACCTGTTAAAACTACCAGCTAATATGTTTTAGTAATTAACTCTGCCTGGCAAGGACTGAATTTTCCAGAATAATGTGTTCTTAAGAGGTGTGTGGGACTGGAAAGTCCAGTTTCACAGTAGAGGCATAGTTTGTTCAGTCAGTTCAGTCAGATTTTCCTCTATTGTGATGTCAAGTTATGTCACAGGAAATGAAAGAAAGGTCACACATGGCTCACTACTGACTTATATGAATGCATGCATTGAATATACCTTTAACCCATACTTATTTAGCCTGTAGCACAAAACATATTCCAAATATTAAATGTCATTCCAAATGTTTGTGAAAATTTGCATCATGCCAGCTCATAGAATATCCAAAAAGGCAACTGAACCAAGTCAAGATTTTTGAAGGTGTTTCTCCTCTCATCTGAAAGGATTTTTCAGTTCTGAACTCAACGGGGGTACTGAGAAGTAGCTTGAAGTGTATTCTGCAGTTTGCTGCATACACCCTGTTTTTCAGGAAAAGTCAGATTTTCCAAATTGAGATTTCTGCAATTAGATTATATACATCTACACAAATGTTAAACAAACATCCAGTCTGAGAATATCATTAAATAATGCCTGAACAATTTGCAGAATGTGTGCACGCATTTTTGCTCTGCATCAAAAGCAGAAGTAGATTCATAAAATTAAGTTCTATATCTTTAAGAGCTGGCATGTACTCTAACACCTCTTCACAAACATGAATGTTCACATTCCATAGTCTGCCTTATTAACCTCTACCCCTAAAGCCCTTAACCCTCAAAGTGACCACACACACACACACCTACCATAAAATGTCAGACCACCCTGAGGTGATAATAGTTACAGAAAATTACAAGACCAACCACAGCTCCATGGAATACGACTATTACATTTTAACACAAACTACAAAAATTCAGATCTAAGAAAACTGTGATCCAACTGCAACCTGATAGACACAGCACTCTGCAAATAGGGATAATTTACATACACATGTACATTATTACGCAACAAGAAATTGGTGCCCCCCAAAATAAAACAAAAAAAAGATGCCACAAATGAAATCAGTTAGATTTCCCAAATGATGCCTTTAAAGACACAGGGTAAAAGCTTAAAAAAAGAGCTTGGGTAATTAGAAATTTACTCTATGGGAATTAAACAGGGCAGTTTTTTTCTAGAATGAGCAAGAAGTTTGCATTTTCCCATTCCAGAAAATATATGCAAGCACCTTTAGAGTTATGATCATTCACAGTGCATCCAGGATCTCTCAGATATGAGGTATGAGTGTGCAAAAGAATACTGCCCTCTGGTGGACCCTGCAGATATAACACTGTATATATATCCTCGATTATGGGCTCATCAAATAGAATATAAATAACTTAAATGAGACTTATATAATGTAGTAAAGATGTCTTAATGGAAAAGTCTTTGCAATTAGTTTTTATTATTTATTTTATATTATATTATGTGTACCTTGACTTTTTAGAACCGAAGTCTGTAGCTTCCTGACTCTCATGTAAAGGATGTGTTCACTTTTTATTTATGTATAGCTGAGTATATGTATGTAAATGTTTTTTTTTTTACACTACTTTTTTTTTTTTTTTTTTTTTAAACTAATTAAAGTTCAGAGGTTGGCTTATTTGTGCTGTTTGGGTTCAACCAACATTCTCTTAGCACATATAGTTAAGAATAAGACATTCAAGCCATTATAACCATAAACCAACAAAAAAGTGCCAGTAATATAAATGCAACAAAATAATTTTTAGCCGATTGATCACTGTTGATAGCAATATAATCAACACTATCCAAATAACACCAAAACACAGCCTGCACAAGTCTTACATTGAAGAACAAAAGGTTAAATGGATCGTGCTAAATTGTTCCTTGCTTACTTTGCATTGTCTGATTGTAAATCATGGCTCATACCAGTATTGCTTGCTAGTTGCTTGCTAGTTGGTGTCAAAACCATTTACATTACGCAGTAATAATGAATTACAAACATATGGCAGTTGGATTAAATACAACGCTGATAGCAGTGTGTTAGTTGGAGTCACCCTGTTTACGCTTTACTTTGTCCACTGTTTATACAGGCTGCACTTTAGAGATGAGAAAAAGTCTGAAAACCCAAACTAGTGGAAAAAACTTGTATTTGTAATTTGTTCTCACTTTTTAAACAGGCCCTTAATCATTACAACACATTAACCCCAAAATAACTTGAGGAATGTTAACTAGTCAGTTGAGGAAAGTTAATGTACTGCATAAGAATGCAGGTTAGTGTCACAGTGCCAGTTCTTCCTGAAGACTATATAGACGGCATGCAGGATGCATTTACTAAAGTAAAGATCATATTACCCAGAAATTACACTACACCACAGTAGGAAATATGTCACGATCCAGATACAAGGCAAATTCCTTCATTTCAAAGAAATCTAAGCTGTCCTGGATACTGTACCAGATGTTTGTGTTGCTCATGCTCATGTGATTTCAGGTCACTCAAAAGCCACTTCTGTGCTGAGTTTGCCAGGCTCGGCCAGTGTCAACACTATGGCTTCCCTTCATTGCCACAGAGCAAAACATAGTAGCACAGTGGATTCCATTTTGCCATGAAATAAGCAGCCAAAACAATGATAGCATGGGGGAGAAGGTTAAGAGAGAACACTCAAAGAGAGAGCAGAAATAGACTGTCTGCAAATTAATTCCCCAAACTCACAGCTGCATTTTCTTCTTCTTTTGACCACTTGGGGCTCCACAACAATCAAAATCACACACACATTAGATAAATTATTAAATGTGTGTGTTAGGAAACTATTGCCCTTTTTACACACCCAGTAGACATTTAGCAACATTAGTTATTTATCAACAACTCCATATAAAGGTTAAACAAATCATAACCATGAACTGAAAGATTTGTAACCAGACTTAAGGGTTAGTCACTACATTCAAGCATTTTTATTTTACAGATTTGATCAAGTAAAGATATGGATTGAGTGCAGCTTTAAAATCTGGTAAATCCCCAAAACAGGTCAGTGGCATGAATGAAGAATGAAGACTGAAACCCATGAAGGAAGAAGCTCCTCGTACACATCCGGATACATCCTCTTTATCTTATAATAGTACGTTATATTATGTGTGATTTGTTCACAGCAGAAATAGACATTTATGTACAACATCATGAAACAATAATGCATGATGATGAAAGATGTGTTGAAGATAAGGAGGTATGGCCTGTTAATATGTGTTTCCACTGATATACTGAGTCTTATCAGCTGCACATGTTATCTGCCTGCTGCCATAAATTTACAGGCTAAAGAATCTAAGCAGTTACCAGTTTATGTTACGCTCTAAGCAGAACATGCTGCTCTGTACACAATATATGTTTTGTAGGAACTGTTTTGCTCAGTGGTTTTACTTATAGTTAACACTGTCAGAACAAAACAGGGCAATGTACCCATATGACATATGCCATGTTATTAATTACACGCACTACAGCAAGCAGACCTGCTATTAAAAGACGCAGCATATGGCTCAGTCACTTTACAGCAGCAAAATGTGTCGATGAACAAAAGCTACAAGATAAAGACGCTTTAGCCTGATTAGAATCATCCTGATCAGTGAGTGAATAATCACAACAACATAGCCAGACATGTTTTACCAGGTTGTCATTTCAATAAATCCAAAAAATCAGGCACTCCCATTATATACGGATCCTGCCTACAGCTGAGTTATAGCCATCCCAACCATGAGCAATGTAAAGATTCAACTCTTCTCCATTAGAAATTTATGTTCAAGGAAACACTTAGTCCCAATAGCATAGTAGTAGTGAGAACATGAGAACATTTTCCAGGAACTTGTGATTGCATTTCCCCCCAAAAAATATATTTTCCAACAATCTGGTCAGATCGAGACACTGCAGCAAAATTTACACCATATCCCCCTCCATATATCACTTTTCCATTCCACTTGCTCATGTTTTCCAATTTCGTTATAAGTGTTTTGCATGCTAAGCTTAGATGCACATGTGCACATAGGAAATTGCTGTAATGTTCAGTTTTTACACGACAGTTGGAATTTCAACAATATGCACCTCATCAACACCTATAATATGCAAACCGCACCATGAGTTTAACATGTCCCTAAATATTTATTAATATTACTTATTACTCACTCACAATCTTGCACATAGACAAATAATTACAGTATACTGTCAACAATGCAAAAATCAGTCATGGCAGCCTTTTTTTCCCTCTATGCACAAGATAAGCTAAGAGAACAGAGACCTATGCAAAGTCGTAAGGGATGAGACTCCTTTCAACATTGCTTCTGAATGTAAGGCAACTCTACACTGCCGCTCACTGGCATCATACAAGGAAAAGTGAGTCCATCTGACTCTGCGCTTTGGATTGCCTCAACATGTCTGAATCACAATCACAATTACGAGACTGTGTGAACCTATACGTCCAACCAAAACCTCAACTGGGAGGATGTGACGGGACATATGTGGCACAGATGAGCAGAGGATCAATGTTAAAAGAGGAAGGGGAGGCAGTCTGGGCGGGCAGTTCCACACAGCTGGTGTGTAAGTCTGTCTGACAACTAGCAGATGTGTGTTCAAGCATCATGGCCAGTGTAAGCTGGCCAGGCTTGCTGAGTTCAAGTATTGAATTTGACACTCATGAAATATTGGTTAGGATGGCAAAAAAGCACATGGTAAAAAAAAAAATAAGCTAAAAGGAACTAAAGGTTTAGTTGATTTCTAGTTAGATTAGTTAATTTCTAAGACACATTTTTTTTCCTTATATATATATTTTAACAGCAGCAGTCCAGTAGTAATGTTGTGTTTTCTTTATCAGCATCTTAAAGGGCGAACAACAGAGAAATACTCAAAAATGACCTGCCATAATCACAAAGAATCCATGCTGAGTATGTGCTACAGTGCGAATGGTTTCTCCTGATTTTCCTTCATTCATAGATGTTTCATTGGAAAGAGAACATTGCAGCAGCAGCTCTTTGAGTCTAGTTCTTTCTGAAAATTGTCCCAACCTGACATCTGTCCTGCATCATGGGAAAAAAAAGACAGAAAGCTGGAGAGTGGCATAGCAATAAAATCTGCACATGCTGATTTATATTGTAGTTTAAAAAAAGCCTTTGTTCAGAATTCTCCTGATAGTAGCTCAGCTAAAAAAAGAGTTAGATAAACTATTTATCAAAGGGAGTTTTAGTTGTATTGTCATAATTGTGGTAGTAAATTGTATGAAAGAAAAATACTTCAAACACAGAATCTGGAGTGCACAGCAAGTTTCCTCTTGCTTTTGAACAACGACCAATTTCTCCCTCTCGGTGTCATGGCAACGGGTTACGTGAAAATATAAAGCGACGTGGAAGCAGCAGCTCGGGAGATTGATTTCTGTCAGTTTCCTATGTGATTTCATTATGTCGTGATTTGACAGAATAAAATAACTCAATCTGAATCCTGCATGCCCACAGTAAAAATGCGGCAGTAAAGACACGGCTGAATTCATTAGTCAGGAGAAGTGGAAGATTAACGGCTAACACCTGGTCCTCTGAACCCCAAGGTCCACCACCCCACCCCACCCCACCCTACCCTACCCCACCTCTTTCATCCAACAGCCCAAAACCCCTTCTGGTTCTCCTGGTTCATCTGGCCAGTAGTTTGGAAAACATTTTCTTCACACTTTTCCACTCCTCATGCACTCATTTCAGAGAGGGTGTGGTTTTGGGCTACTGATGCAGTGGAAACATCTCCACATCCAACTACTCTTCTGTAGAGCTCACTTGCATGTGTGCACTTTTGACCACAGATTTGATTTTTGCATGTAACTGAATGACCAAAGCACGTTTTCATAATATTCTGTACTAAAAAAAATGCTCAAAAAAAACAAATAATCGGGTTCAGGTATAGAATTAAAACAATATGCTGTGTATTATCTTATGCAAAAATCATACAAAAACACCTTTTTTTTAGCATACACAGTAGACTTTGATTAAGGCTGCATTAACCAGTGCAAATAAACTCCTTAATAGTTTACGGCTCCTTTTTTACTTTTAAAATAAAGTCCTCAAGAACCAAAAGGAGAACTTTAAGATGTATTGAAGAGAAAGACAGAGCGCACACGCCCCTCTCCACTCACATGCATCGCTCCCCACATATCCTGAGACATAACATCGCTGAGGTCTCCTCCTTCAGCCTAAGAGCGGCTCACCTCTTGCCCTTGCAGTACTCTCACCACTAAAGTATAGGTTTGAGTCTGATATTTATGAGCCATGAACCAAAAACCCTGTGCAACCCTCTGGTTATGACACTCTTCATGAGCTGCATGTTATGACTTGAAGCTACGCTTTGGTCAGTGCTTTCGTCAAGGACAATTTTAAAGGGAGTACAAGCTGAGAAATGGAACAAGTGTGCATTGAAATAAACACTAACAAAAAAAAACAAGCGGCAACTCTAGCAACATAGCAGATTTAAAACTTACCCTGAGCTGAAGTAGCTGTACTCCACTGTATTTGTATTTGAAGAAAAACTCAGTTATATGAAATGCAAGTTGGTCTTTTGTTCATTATCCACTGGGTAAACTCCCCTCGCTGGACTTTTCCAGCACCTCCCGAAGGAAGGCAGTGATAAAGTCACTGATATGGGATGTGCAGAGAGAAGGATCCTGAGTGAAGGGTGAAACGGTAGAGAAAGAAAGAGAGACAGGCACCCTCTCAGTCTTAAACTAGAGGAGCTGTGGTGCTGAGTTCAAGGCTGGGATGGGACAAACTTCCAAACGTCTGGAGATCTGCCACCTCTTTCTTCCTCCTCCCACTTTCCCTGAAGAAAGAAAAAAAAAGAGGAGGGAGAGGAAAGGAGAGGAGAGGGTGAGCAGGGGAGAAAAGAAGTAAATGAAAACCAGACATAGCCCTGTTTGGTCTGGACATGAGCAGTGGGGAGGATGATGTCACAAATCTGGAGTGGGATTTTCTCCTTACCTTTTCCTATATTTTGCCATTCCTCCCTCTACCATTATAGAGCTCCTTTCCAACCATTTCAGATATTTGGATATTTTTTTTTTTAGAAAAAGTATGGTTTGAATACTTTTGTTGTTGCAAATTAAGAAAAAAATAATAAGTCCAGGATGTTCCAACTGAAGTCGAATAATTAACGACCAGGTACATATTGTGTCAATTTGATTTGATTTCTTGACGTTTGATTAACATCATGTTCTGTCTGTGAGCCATTTTGGAATGAATTTTGTGGGAATTACACAAATAAGATCACAAATCTCATACAAAGGACAGTGTTCTGGCAGAGATTAAAATATGAACACTGTTAGGGAAAATCAGCGACATAGTGCCATGAAAGGAATTGTTCCACAACTATTAAATAAAGGAGGATTTGATGTGCTCAGTAGGCTAGTGCAACACTGCTTTTGAGTTTGGATTTCTGAGCCCTCACAAAAGCACAATATATGGACTGGTAAAAAAAAAAAAAGTACTATATGCTTTTATCGATGTTTGTATGATGTATAAAAAAATGATGCTCTGTGCTCAACTTTTAAACAAACACATTTTGAAATAGTGTTTGAAATATCAAAGTGGTGTTAGTGCACATAAAAGTGTCATGTAAAGGAGTTTTCATGACACTGCAGTCTCTCATTCTTCCCTCTGCCTGAAACAAGCTGTTTTAGCTCCTGTCTCTTTAAGCGCCCCTGCCTCCTGATGATCCCACTCTGTTCTAATTGGTTAGTGGCCGGAAGCTTCACTGGCTTTGAAGGCTACATATTGATTTCACTTTTTTTTTTAATTCTTCCTAAATATATACTTTATATGCTTGGGCAAAAATCCAAAATTATCCAAACTATTGATCCAAAATATGAAAATTTTTGGGTATATATGAACAATTGGACATTAGTTGGATGTATAAGTAACTTTTCAGTTCACATTGACAAATTTTAACATATTAGTCGTATATAAATCACAGAAAAACATGGAATGTATGTCTCCATTAATGATGAATGCAAACAATTAGGTTATGTAAACTAAATAACTGGGAACATTTCCCAGGCACCACTACTGATTTTGACTATTAACATATGTAATTCCATTCCAGAACCGTCCTGCCTTCTTGTGCCTTTCACACATGGTATAGCAATGGTGCTAATAGGTGGGTTGTGTAGCCAAGCACCTATTAAAACCTCAGTGATTAGCAGACAAAGAGAGTTCTGTCAAATGTGTGACATCTCAACATCTCAGACTTTACCTTTTCCTTGCAAGTTCCCCTTAATGTCACGAGGAAATTCACAGAGCAGATTTCCCAGATTAAAAAAACAACTCTTGCTTGCAATCAGACATTACCCTTTCCAGGTAAATAGCTGGAACATTCATGGGAAAGGTTGCATATATGAATGGGCCTTTTTGTTGAAAAATTCACAGAAGAGAATGAGAGAGAATTACCTCCCAATTTGTAATTTGCCCACATCTTAACATAGCATTTTAGTCCCTTTTAGCCTATTGTGCAGTTTTGTTTGTTTGAGTTTGAATTTATTTATTAATGAACATATATTTGTAAACACATGATTACAGCCAATGGCTAATTTCCATCCTTAACACACTGCAATGCTGCTACCTGTCCAGCACCAGACAGAAGCCAGACAGGAACCACACCAGGTGTTAGTCATGACCAAAACAGATTAAATTAAAGAAAAGATAATATTTTGCCCACATTTGCCAGGTGGAAAGTAAAACCACTCCAAAGAAAAGCTAATATTGCTCTACTGGATATGTAAATAAACAGTTGCTTGGTCACATGTTTGGTATAACATTTTTTAACGTTTGGCAGTATTCCAAAGTTACACGTTGACTGCTGTCTGTGCACTGTCCATATGAGAACATTAATGTTGAAAGGGCCATGGTGAAGAACTTTCAATCATATGTGCAGCATACACCGCGATGCATTAACAGGAAATAACCCCCCTGAGGCACTTAGCTGTTGAACTCTTAAACATGCCTCAGGTCTAAAGCCAAATAGCGAGAGAGAGGATTGTCAGTGATCTAAAACAGACTTTGTTCCCAAAAGGTCAGTACGCTGTGAAATTAACTTCACTCCTCCACATCTATTTGAGTAAAAGTTGAAAGGCTGAGCTCTGCCAGACTATCGGGCGAGTTAACCTCTGTTATCCGACAGGACTGGATGTGCCGCTACACTCTAACTTCTTAATTCAACAACTGCAAAGCAAACAAAAAAGAAGAGAGAGAGAGAGAGAGAGTCTCCAAAATGTCCCATATGGAAGTATTTATAACAATGGGCCATTGCATTCTTGTCCTGTTGTCTGTAGGTCATTACTCACACCACCATATTTACCACAGAGCATTTCACTGTTTTGGTGCTGCTAGGCAACCGCTGTTGAACTACCCAGAGAGTTACAAGCTGTTATGTGTTAAATAGGGAAAATGAACATCTGACAAATAGCTAATTTTTCACAAAATGCTTCTTTAATAAAAATTGGTGACTGAATGTCTCATTATGGATCAACTAGGCATGGTCAAACGCATTAATCAAGCAATGGGGTAAAGATCAAAGCGAGAAGTGAGCGGCCCAAATGTCTTTTTACATCATTTTGGAACCATGTTGCGCATATATTCCCTTGTGAGTGAGCGCTAGCCTAACATGGACCTTTCGAAACCACAACAGGTTACAGTCCCAGTGTGACAAGTAATAAAAATTGTAGTGCTGAGTGATGCTATTGTCACATTCAGTGCATTGAGCAATTGTAGGAGATTTTTATTTCTGTCACTAATAACTGCCAGATTTGACTAAAAAAGAAAAAAAAAATGACATGTGACACAGGACAGATGAGAATCATTCAGCCAACGGCCATTTTTTTTTTTTCGTCAAGATCCGGATGATGTTCTGGGTGTGGTTATAATGTCATCAGGTTCCTACAGTATGTGGAAATTATGAAAATTATAGGAAATGTGTCCTTAAGCCCCGAAAAGCCATCGACACATACTCAATGTTTATTTTATTTTGAAATAAAAGCAGACTCACCTACATACAACCGGTGTATTCAAAGGGGTTTTGCTTTCCTCGTCTGTGAAGACGTTAGGAACAAACTGTTCACTGGCCAGTTTGGAGGGAAAATGCATGTGTTGGTTCCACCACCACACTCATTTCCATTGGATATAAAGCTTATTATGAGTGGAAAGGGATTTGCCTTAGCTCACTCCTAGGTCTAATGAGGAAAGTATTAATACTTAACGGTAGATTCTCAACAGAAGGACGTGCAAATATCAGCGAATAACACTGAGTTTAGGTTTATTTTCATCTTAAATAGTCCCTTAACACATTCATGTCCCATAAGAAATACATACTGCATTCATGTTGTATTTTTAGTATTATTTGTCATGATCCATCTGTCTTGTCTGGATTTTTAGTTGGCCTTTTTTTTCTGTTACCTTCCGTCTGGTTCCTTATTTTATTTTGAAATTTTTTTCTTGTGATTCTAGCACCCAATTAATTTCTCTTCACTATATCCTGCCTGTGTTCATCTCTGCACTTGGGTCCACCTCCACTACAAAATGTGACACTGTTACATCATACCAAGGGGGGCCTGAATCTTTCTTTGAGTGTATATACTGTATTAACAACAGTTTAACAGTCAGTGATGCATATGGCCCAGATCAAAAGAAACAAAAACAGATTTCTTCACCGGGTTTATCGCAGGCTTTGATTTTTAAATTCTCTGCAGACCTCTGGTGCACTTTTGAACCTGTGCCAAGCTAAAACTGAGTATTCAGAGTCTGACCTCCCATTGTGAACTCTGTTCTCTCATCCCAGCGGAGGCTAGTGTGCACTCATTTCTCACTTTTTCATGGATTCGGTCATGCCGGATCTCAGATTTCAAAGCTCTCTGAAATAATGTCAGAGTTTCTGAACAGCATTTGAATGTGAGGTAATGTAAGTCCTAATGCGAACAGTGTGTCAACCCATCAAGTGTAAAGTGCACTGTTGAATTTGCTTTACTTATTCTATCTTATCTAGTTATTGTATAATCCTCCTTCCTTTTCATATACTATTCATTTAGTTTCTGATATGTGATTTTATAATTTTCCATAGCTATTTAAAGGTGGAATATGTAAAATGAGCAGAATACCGACATCTGGTGTCTTAAAATCTTAGTTGCAAACACCAAAAAAAATCCAGCAGTCAGGTTGCCAGCTTTTTTGCCAACTCCGTCAAGTAATCAGCCTGCACTGATAGAACTTCACAGTATCGGCATAGCTAAGAGATCTGTATGAATACAAAATAGCTAGCTAGAATGTTGTTTTTAATAGGTACTCACTGCAATAGTGGAAGTGAACTGGCAATACTGGACAAGGCAGGAGGATTAAGCTGCCAGAAACTCACCTGGAAACTCGCAATGCCCCTGTCGCTATTGGCTGGTAAATGGAAACATAAAGTCATTGTCAAACCTTGTCAAAATTTTTTTTACATTTTTCCAGAAAAGCTATTAACAAACCGTGGACATATTAATATTTTTTATTATTATTCATGTATATATTATTTTGTTTTTATTTTATTATTATATTTAATACAAATTCTACATATCCAAATTTTAATTAAATAGATAAATAAATATTCTGGTTTGTGAGATTTTTTTTTTTTTTTTTACATACAAAACACAATTCTACCTATTTTACCTAACTGGATGTAAAGTTAAAAATTATTTAAAAATGAATTAAAATTAGCTACACCTCAACTTACATTAAAATGCTGTTTTAATGTATATACCTGTCATGCATCAAAGATAGCCATCCAATAATATAATTATATATCACTCAGATATAAAATTCTGCATAAATATATCTACTTTTGATTTTGCATTTGTTGCCAAAACTTCCAGCCTTTCTTTTAATGTGCAATGCACAGTATTTATTTGTAATCAAGTATTTTGTGGCAGGGTATTACTCATTTTACTTAATAATCTGATTACTTCGTCTACGACTTTTCTAAAGCATGGTTGTCTTTCTTTTTACCCATTGCTACTGTGCGTGACTGTGTGCTGCAACACAAAGTCAAACTCATCATACTTTCTGTGTTTTTTATATCCATAATGACTGGCACATGTGCTGTACTTTCCATTTTCTGGATGGCTTTGACTCAGTACCATGGCGGTGACTCATGAAAATATGAAGCTCCCATGAAACAAGCATTTTTTTGTTATTTTACACAAGGTTCTATGGTCTTTTCAAATTTCAAAAGGCGGTCACCATGGAGACCTTTGAATCAATATTTAATAACTAAATCTGTACTTTCCTGAGTACTGGTTTCTGTTCTGTGACTTTAAATACACGTATTTACCTATATGTTAAAGAACGTTTATGAACATTTCTGAAGGAAATGAAAATGTGCATAACCTAATGTCGGAGATAACAATACAATAAATAGTGTTCCTTCTTGTTCTGTCATATGTGGTACTTATTTGGCCTTATTTTGTATGCTTAAGGCAGGTGACCATATCCAAAAACCAAGCTCCTGTTCATTTCCTGAAATAGGATATATAACGATCACATCTGGACATACAAGCCGAGGCATCAGTCTAAATAAGGATCCAATCTAAAGACAATTCTATTGATACCATCTTGAATAAGTGGCTAGATTATGGGCTTCATTCATCCGCATTAAATGCTGAGTAATCGCTCTGAAATTTGCTTGACAGTCTGATGGAAGCTAAGATAGTACTTAGGAAAGCATTTTCTTGGAGGCGCAGTTTGAGTGTGTAGCTTAGGGAGCAATTTTTCCTGAACAGAGTTTAAATATGTTACATGCATCAAAGATGAATCGTAAGAGAAAAATAGGGAGTACTAAGTGTGGCAGCTGAGTGAGGGCAATCCTGAATTGTAAATACAATTAAATACAATAAACCTTAAAATGCCTCACTGGGAATTTAACTGATAATTACCTACATTTCACAGAATTTTACTTTATGGACGCATAAGTTCACGGGTTAATGGGTCCCACTTTGTTCTATTCTTGGATTCTTACATTTTCTGTGTATTCTTATTTTATTTATTGAATTTGAAATATGACAATTTTCCTAATTGTTTTTCTCGTCTGGTATATGTAGTTCAGTACTTATTACTCTATCATATCATTTAATCATTTTAAATCTTTCTCTTGTTTTATCCCCTTTGCAATATGTCAAATATAATGTGAGTGCAATAAACTAAAAAATGCAATTTTCATGTGTCATCATAGCTGTTAAGATAATGTTTGAGAGGCCTTTGAAGTGCACACACACACACAAAAAAAGAAATACAAGACGTACAAACACTGTGTAATTATATATGAATCAGTTTTCACTGTTCTAAAATTATCTCTCTGGAAGGTCTTCCACAAAAATGGAATGAATGCATGTTCAACAGCAGTAAGAGGCTGTTGCATAGAGCACAGCTCCCGACTGTTGCATATTTCTCTTATCAAGATTTTACAGAGTTGCAGACTTATCAAAAGACTTTAAGGGCTGGTTGGCAGGCTGCTGCATTTTATCTAACAAGGATCTTAATGTTGTGATGTTCTAAAGTTCCTGTAACAAAAGTAGAAAAAAAAAACATCCTGTTTCCAGACACACCCAAATGATCTGAACCTGCCTGTATCCTTTGTTTGCCTTCATTGAGTCTGTCCTCTTAATGTTTCACTAAAAGTCTGCATAAACACTATTTTAGAGAAAACATTTTCTAATAATAATTATAATAAAAAACTGAGAACATTTTCTTCTTGAAGCACCGCCTCTATCTAACTGTAGTCTACTTGTGAATCTTCCCCACACTTTTGAAAGGGTTTTGTTTCACAATCCTCTCCAGGGTGTGGTTATCCCTATTGCTTGTACATTTTTTTTTCTACCACATCTTTTCCTTCCCTTCGCCTCTCTATCAATGACCGTTTCTTGTTCTTGTGCAAGGTGTCAATGGTCATCTTTTGGACAGCTGTGACAGACTTTTGCAGGTGTTTTGAGTGAAATCCAATATTACTTTGTCTAATGACAATAATAGATAAATAACAAAATTACATATTTCACATTTCATACCAAAAGATCCAATACAGAAAACATTAAAAAAGACACACAATAAATTGAAAGGTTAAAAACATAACAGGATTTATTTTTATTAAAAAAAATACTCTTTTAAATCTCTTATTTAAAAATAAATAAAAGTGAACAGTAAATATTGAGAAAATTCAGACTCTCAAAGAGGTCGCAATATATTCAAAGTGTCATGATAAATGTAAGTTTACAATTTTGTTTCAAAAGGGTCTCAGATAATCAGGAAGAGGGAAATAAAAATGAGTAAAAATCTGATTACATATATTTATAAATAAAGTACAATTGATGTATATAAAAATGGAAGGTAATGGATAAAATAAACAACAGTTATAA
Organism: Lepturacanthus savala; assembly: GCA_030544235.1. Classification (NCBI taxonomy): domain Eukaryota; kingdom Metazoa; phylum Chordata; class Actinopteri; order Scombriformes; family Trichiuridae; genus Lepturacanthus; species Lepturacanthus savala. The sequence continues at coordinate 10,932,132 of CM060470.1, read as the reverse complement.
CTAAGGTTGTGCAATGAATTGAATTTTGATTCAGTTGAGCCTGGAAGCTAACTGTTGCACTGTTCCATTGCTGCCTTTGGTGCATTTGTAGCCTGTGTAGAAGGTATTTTATTCACCCTGAAACTCCTGTCTCTTTCAGGGAGCTTTGTAAAATAAATCCATACTGGTAGATCCGATATTGGCCATTTTGTTGCGCATATATTGCAGCTAGCATTGAAAGTAATTTGTTTCCCGTAATGCTTTGTGAGAATCTTTTGACCAATCAGAGGCTGATCCGGTTGGAAATAACTTTTCTTCTTCTTCTGAAAAAAAACTGTAGATTTTTTTTTTTCCAATGAAAGGTTGTAGGGTGGGTCTGGCCAAAAGTGACTGGGCCAAGGCCTGTCAGGCCCACTCATAATGCTGTGTCAGCTGTACAGGTTACACTCAAGCAGCTGAAAATGAAGGAGGTGTGATAATATTTGGTCTTGGGCAAAGTCATTTGGTTGAGAAAGGGTTGGAAACATTATCTTCTATGAGAACACTTCAGGTTCCAAGAATCTGACAAGGGGCAGAGGCACATAACGTGCAAGATTTGCTATAAGGTAATAACCATGACTACTGGCAACACAACAAGTCTGTTTCACCATCTCAAACGAAAGCACAAAATCACTCATGTCAAAATAACTGAGATAATGATTTTTTTCCATAATTAAGTATAGCAATAATAAATCATAGTTACGTTTTATTTATATAACTGTTGTATAAATTGAGAAACATGTTCACAAAATACATACATGTGAAAATGCCTATATTTCATGTTTATAGATACATAGAAAAGACATTATGTATATAACAATGTACTAGTCTAACTGTTTCTCAGTCAGTACTACTACCAGGTTTATCCTGATGCTTTAAACTTCCTTTTTAATTTCCATCAGGAAGTAAATAGAGAATTATCTCATGCCTTTGACAGCTGTACCAGATGTGCACCAACGTGTGTGTTTTCAGGTGTTTGAGTAAACTGCTTACAGACTGGAGTGGGAATTGAGAGCGGAAGGCAGTAAGGGAGGAGGCACGCTGGTCTTTCTGAGTGAGGAAACAGAAACCTATCTGTCCTGTCATAGGCATTTCTAATAAACGTGCTCTCCTCTCTCTGTGTTGCCTCTTTAACTGTTCTAGTTGATGTTGTATAGGCTTGTGAGTACTAATAAGTGTGTTTTTGGAGCTTAGCCATTGACCTTGAGTTGAGTCGTTGTTGACTTTTGTTCCTTATGAAAACTAATTAAAGGTTTTTAACGTGAAATATGAACTGTGTTGAAAATAGAATTATAATAATGGCTCAACAGTAGCAGCATTGTCGCAATATTGAAACATTAAGGACATCCTGGATTCTGCCATATTTGGTCTGGTTTCATAACCATTGCCATATGCCACATGGTGTTGTGCATACAGTTCATAGGTCAATACGAGGTCAGTAAGACTCAATTTAAAGGTTTCTCAAAAATATATATATTGTCATTATGCACAGAGCATGCGCATGTGTGCATTATGCATTCATCCATGCAGCGAGAATGTCACCACAGACAAGCAAGATTAAAAAACAAATTTAAAAACGAAGCTGCATGGATCAGTAAGTTTAGGGTTAAGCAAGTAGTGGTTATGGTTAAGTGTTAGGGTAAGCCTCCAGGAAGTGAATGTAAGTCAATGGAATGTCCTCTGAAGTGATGGAAAGTGTGTGTGCGTGCGCTTATGTGTGTGTGTGTGTGTGTGTTGAGCTGTCTATTATTATGTTTATTTACCATATTTTTTTTGATTTTGTGTGTGTTTTTTAGCTTTGCTAAACGACAAGCGCAGAAACAAGGCCAAAAACTATTTATACCGGCCATTTCCTCTGCAGGGATGAACCAAACTCCTTAAATTTACCAAAGGATTTCTAGACATTCTTCGTCACATTTTGCATCTGTTTAATCTCACATCCTCCGAAAGCTGCGGAAAACATCTGAGGAAAAGACAAACATTGAAACGTGTAATAATTACTAAGGTAGGAAGAGGGCATATAACAGTTTTTTATTTTATTTCTGCACAGTGTGAGGCTTCTACCTACTTTTTTTTTTCTACCGCTTTTGGGCTATTATGTCTTGCTTTTTTGTTTGTGGAAAAAATAATGGCACCCATAATTTTAATATAATGGGTGTTTATCCCTGTTAAGTTTGTTTGATTTTGTAAAGAATTTCTCAAATGAAGAGCATAATTCAAAAACATTATTCAATCATCCACCCTGAGCCGACAACCGTTTGTAAGTTGTAGCCTACTCATAATATTGGTATAGCTCACCACTGAAAGCCTTTAGTAGTTTTAAAATACAGAATATTATTTATGTGATGTACAATGTGACTGCAAATTGAGCGTGTAGTCCACAGCGTGTGATCCTAATGATTTTTGTTATTATTTTGCACGCCCTCTATTGGCTCGTTCAGAAATGGAGACATTTTGAGAAGACAAAAAAAGAAAATAGGAAGCAGACAAGCTTTGCATCTGGCCAAAGAGGGGGGAAAAAATTATAAAATAGAAACGCACACATGGACCACAGCTGTAAACCATCTTTTTACCGAATGCAGTTCCTTTGATTTCTCTCACTTTTATCAAGATTAAAAATTGATTTCTGAAGTGACAGCAAGCCCTTCAGATGATCGAGACGTGTCTTTTCTGTTTCATACTTGGATTTTCATCTGCACTGGTACATCTGTGCAGACACTGTCAAACAGTAAAGTTGTAAATAAGTGTGCTGTAGTGGAACGACGAGTAAAATCTACCATTAGATTATTTGTTTCTTGTTGCCTTGCACTGCCTTTTGAGAACGACACAAATTATGAAGTGAAAGAGTTAAATTAAAAAAAATATGTTAACCATACAAACAGTATGGTCAGCCTTTGAATGAAAAAGATCAAAGCTAAATATAAAAAGCTGTTTCATTCACCTCAGTGTGCGAAGGCCAGTCCAAACAATGTTATGTCATCATCCTCAACTCAAATATCAACACTGGGATTTTGGTAAAAGGTCCAAGTTAAACACTGCAAGTCAACAGCCATTTTAAATGATTCTGTGGGTCTCTACTCATGCACAACAGTGCTTTGAGCTAAACGAAGATTACCATTTTCACCATCGTAGCGTATTGTGTTACCCTGCTACCTTTTGTTAATTGGCACTGAACATTTGAGTATGATGACTAGCATTAGTTTTGTAAATATGTGGTCATAAAACAAAGCACTGGATGATTTCATGGCAATCTATCCAAGAGTTGTCAAGATATGTTAAACTGGACCTCTAAAACCATGCACAAAATGGTTCATTTTGATGATTCTGAATGCAAAGAGCAGCCAAATCAATCAACCAACCAAGGTGTAGTTGTCACGTAGTATCGTATGCTCTCAACTCTGAGTGTTCCAATAATACGTGTTAATGTGTATGTGAACACACAGTATAATAAAAGGTGTTCATCAACCTAATGATTGCATAGTTTCAGTGTCTGGACGCAGCAAAGAAGGCAATAAATAAATTGTGAATAGGCTGTTTCATATAAAATAAATAATCTGATTAATTTAGCACAAGCATTAATCCCCCTTTGGCTTTTGTTCATGCTACATCTGCATTTGATTACTGCGCAAGTAAGCAAAACAGCATCAACACAGAAAATGGGGTCATTATCTAAAACAAGTAACAGTTTGTTGATGTAAAATAGAAAAGGCCTGTGCAACACGTGCAGACAAAAGGTGCTTTTATGTGGCAAATGGTGTCAAAAAAACAAGAACACATACAACATGGCTACATACCACACACTTGAGAAAAGGAAGACTTTTAAGATCTCATTCATCGTCTTAAGTAGAAAACCACACTAAACATTAAGTGTCAATTAACATATATTTCTCAATGTTGCTTCAGGGCTTTTATTTGAATGAGAGAATTGCAGGCCTCACAGTGTAATTATTGTAACAAGTTCAAATGGCCCCACGGTATTTTTTTTCCTCTTTTGAGCGAAACAGCTCACTAACACGGCCAGTCACGTGATTACATATTTCCGTACCCGTTTTGGTTTTGGAAAGCCATTCTGGAATATTTTCCTCTTAGTTTTCCCATGGTCAGCCTCAAGTCGCTGTTACACCTCTTCTTACACGACTGACCACACCTCCTTCCCACACCACCCACTCTATCCCGTTGGGAGGTATACCCGAAAGTAGGACCAGATACTGCAATTTTGTAATCAAGAACATAACCCACTTAGTGGTCTTGTGGACTGCTTTGAAGAGTTATCAATAGTTTTCCATTAACAATTTGGCATTTGGGAAAAAGTAACTTTCTGATATACCGAGCGCCTACCTAGTTTTTTTTATTCAAACTTTCCACAGATGTTGATTCTGCAAAAAAGTGGCTGCAGTTTCTTTGGCTCCCACTCATCCCCACAAAAAAGGGCATGGGCTAAATGTCTTTCCAACACTTAAATGTTGCTGTAACTTGCTTCTGGTGTATCACATCTCCCTACCGCTCTGCCAAGTGCAGCCGCATAGTCCCCCGCCTCCAGTGCTCCTCTGACTCACCAATCCGACCGAACAATGGCCGCCATTGAACTCTCAATGGGTGTCTTTAATTGACAGCTGGGATCTATTAATGCTGTAGCCAGTAGTCATGGCTACTCCACAATAAATGACCTATGTACATATTCATGAATGAAAATGTATTTGCAGGAGAATCAAAGATGGAAACATGCCTTGGTCTCACACTGCTAAACAGGGTGTGTTGTCCTGAAAAGGCCCTTTAGAGTTGCGGATGTTTAGGAGCTGACTCACTATACCGTCGCCTTTTCCACCGCACGTGCATGAGGGGCATTTACCTTGAGAAGTTATAATTTCCATGATTTGGATGAATGACTTGACATCTGGGAATAATTTCTGCTCATCAGGCTTTACAGTTTTGTTCTCTTGTCTCCCTTAATGTACAGCGCTGACAGTGTTTCACACTAGGCGGGGATTAGGGTCAATTAGATAGAAAGACCTGAGCTCTGACATGCTGAAAACCGATAGTTACGCAACGGCATTATGCGCATTAAACCTCAATGTGATCCTGTCAGTGTGCAACATATGCTGTGGGTTTGCTTTTAATCAAAGTAAAGTTGAGGAAACATGGCTACATGGACAAATTACGCAGCCAAATGTGACTCATTTGAAAAGAACATCCGAATCAGTGTCATGACACAAAATGTATCTAACAGTCTTTACCATGTAATCATGAAAACCCATAACTATGTACAGTGTGGTGGAGGGGATGTAGCCAAGTGTCAATTCGAGTAACGTTTGAGACTTTGAAAGTTCTGTTCTAAAGGTCCGGTTGGTGGGGGGGGTGGGGGGGAACAGGGGCGGTTGTTGCGTAACAGCAGAGGCATGACAAATGCTTCAACATGGGAGTAAAAGCAAACACCACTTTGAAAGGATAGATTACTGTATTTAACAAAGAACAGTGATTTCAGGACAGTGTTTTGACTGCAGGCCAATTCACTGTGTCACTGTTCAATTTGGATAACCGGATTCAGTGATTGAACCTTGGCCACTCTGAGCCATAGAAAATGATTGATGCTAATTGCGGTGCTTATGTATGTCACTGCACATCTATTTACCAATCAGTCTTGGAGTGCATACTGTTTGTTTTCTCCACTTCATATTTTGCCTCCTTCCTCACGACTGTACGGATGGAGTTTGGAAAGATGCAAACTGGAGCACATGATCATAATAACAGAGTTTTTAGTGAGGTGCTCCAACCAACATTTTCACATTAAGTTTGTCGTCATTAGAGTAATAAAAAAGTTCTTTAAGAAACTACCTTTCATGTGTGAGTGTGATCTTAGCCATTTTTGTTTGCAACAAACAGTTTAGGTAATATATAATATAAATTTTCTCTTTCAAATAACACTTAACTGTGGTAATTGCACATCTCATTAACTTGTTGAATATTTTACCATTAATAAAAGAAGATATAATGTATATATTTATGTATATAGTATATTGTGGGTGGGACTTTATCATGTTAATTATAATTAATTACAAAATAAATAATGCATTAAAAATATTAATGCATTTTACTGCATGTCAGCATCGTGCATGTACAGCTTTTGGTCTAAATGTGATCGTGTCGCATCAGTGGTCATGTGTCCATCTTAGATTTTTTTTTTTAATGAATTAGACTCATAATTTATTTGGAACTGGGGGTTATTTGTCAAAATTTACCCAGATTTTGAAGAGAACCCGGTGGCTAATTGAAACCCTGCATTTATTTAGTATTTTAAGTCAACATCAGAAACCAGGACTGTAGAGTGGTTGAAAATAAGGCTTTAGAAAATGTGCTACAGATAGTGACTAGAATTAATTTACATATAATAATATTCTCCTTCATCCTTCAGCTCTTTCCACCTGAGAAAAACTCGATGTTTACCACTGCTTTCTGAATTTGCCGCTCATTTGACCCTCCAAATCCAGTGAAGGCATTTTTCACTGAGGAGGACAAGTCAGATAATTGTAAAAGCTCATTTGACACCAATGAGGACATATCTACGAATGAATATGTTGCTTTTCCATCTATTCGTGACTCAGCAACAGAAATCCCTAATTTCAGCTGCTGCCAACCTGTTCATACTCTTTAAGAGGTGAGACTATATTACTCTTCCATTTCTTGCTACCCTCCCTGTTTCCTGGCCAATATTAGAATTGATTTTAACCACACACACACACAGCCTGCTAGCACTTCCAGAGATCTCCTGGCTGGGATCGTTTGCCAGACAAGTTGGAAGTTACGCAATGATGTGCACAGCTGTTGCCCCCAGTCAACCTATGTTTTTGGAGAGCACGTTGATGGAAACCGTGGACCCTGAGGACGTTCAGTAATAGAGAGCGTGGAAGGAAATTCTTTAATGATTTTTTTCCAGTTTGGATGCAGCCCCAGAGCACCAGAGCATCATAATTTTCAATACAATAGCTGGCATAATATTGAGATGTATCGGACTAGTCTGATGTGCGCAGATGTTTCTGTGGTTCTTTCGCAGCAGCTGATTCAAGGTCTGTGGTCTCGCAAATATGCATGCTGCTGCCACAGTTGGCTGTAAAGATTGAATCAACTGAAAGAGAGCGCTTCTCTAAAAGTCTAATATATGCATGGTAGGAATCACCCATTAATCCGTTTTTTTTTTTTTTTTTTTTTTCAGCACAGTCTGCCTAATTTGCTATAATCTCAAGTTTAGTGGTTGGAGAGTGTTTGAAGTAATGATTCAACATTTTTGGAAACATGCTGGGAGTTAGATGAGTTTATAAATTCCATGTTTCTCCAACCATAAACATATGGCTGCAGCCAGGGGACAGTTAGCTTAGCTTAGCATAAAGACTGGAAGCAGGTGGAAACAGCTTGGTTCTGCTGTAGAAACTCACATATTCTCATATTCAATATATGTTGTTGAATAAAACTTTCTAAAAAATCAACTGCCATCAAGGGGCCAAATATTTTTGCTGACATTACTTTAGAGGTTCTGTAAGACTATATCAGACTACTTCCTCGTTTGTTCCTGACAAACAAGAGTTTCAATTATCGAGGCCACTAGAGGGCTTCGTCTCTCAAATGTAAATATATATAAGAAAAATAATACTATTAAAGAAAATGTAGAGCAGACCCTTTTTTCTTAAGTATTTCAATGGTTTTCTTTCACACAAGAAAAAAAAAAGAGAGTGACAGTTTTTTCTCTATTTTATAGCTGTGACACTGTAAAAGCCCTGCGTGTGTTGCGGCACTGATGCTGACAATAAGTCTTTGTCATTTGGTCCTAACTGCTTTCAGAGAAGAAGAAGAAAAAAAGCATTGACAGCCAACAGTGTCCAGCTGGATGTGTGAAAGGAAACTTTCAGAATTCTTCCAAAGGTTTTATATTGGGGGTGGGGGTGTGGGGGGGGGGGATTCCCATAAAACTTTTGGCTTTAATCCGCATTACAAAACACACAAAGAACCGTTGAATATCAAGTTGATATCTCTGTTTCAGGCCAGAGTCTTCGCTCTGTGTTTTGAGAATGATTTAGGTACAGAGTAGGAATTCAAATATGTCTTTGTCAAATACTGCTATTTGAAGCTTCTTGCACTCCAAGATCCTGTATATTCAGTAATAGTAGCAGTTATATATCATACTGTTTGTGTTCAAGTAGGATCCTGTGAGCTTGGCAACTACAATAAACAGTTTTTTGGGGGGTTTTTTGTATTTTTTGTATTTTGTAATACATGTATTTGTTTCTTTCTTTATTATTATGTATGAAAATGTCTGTGGCATTTATCATCCTCAAACCCAGGTCCTTTACCAGAGGCCTGGGAGTGGATATATAATATTAATATTAATAATAATTCAATCATAATAATTAAATTATATATATATATATTTCTTATTATTTCTTTTTTTGCAACCTGGGTCAAAGATGTTGATATATGTATTGACCGTATGTGTTTAATTATGGAGTCTATTTTTATTGTATGAGTGCATTGAGTCTCATTTCTGTTATGTTCTTGGACTCTAATTTAATGGAGAAAATGTAATTAAGAAGAAAAGTCACTGACTCCACTGCTAATTATTGATGTATCCAGTTTCCCCCTAACATGTGACAACAAAACCAAAATCTATGTAGGTGCTCGGTATAAACAAAGTCCACAGTAGCGGTTCTTTGACTGCAAATAGAAAAAAAAAATGTGCATGACAGGGTGGTTCTGTGTGTTGGTTTTCAGAGTCAAGGGGGAATGTGACCATTTCCTCCTGTTATGACTTTGGCGTGGCACTGAAAACAGGCCTTCTTCCTGCTTCTAAGTGATTACTGGAAATGAGGCAGAAGATGCCAATAATAAACAAGGAAGAGACAGTCAAATCTTTATCTTTAAATGAATGCTCAGTGCAGAGTATACACCTCTAGGGGGAGATTTCAACCAGAGGGACAGTGGTTTCCTGCACATATGATCCTCCTTTTAGTCTTACATTAGAAATGTTAAGACTTCCTTTGGTGACTTGCAGTATTTGTGGAGCTGGTACACATTAGTATTCGTATATGGTTGTTTGGGGTTAAATTTGACCTGTGAATTATTCTTAAAAAAAAAGAAAATGTGAATGCATTTCTTAGACTGATGAATCAGATACAGAAGGATGATGAATCAGATACAGAAGGATGATGTGGTCAATTTACTCAAACTGAAGCTGCGATACAATCGTTTATGAAGTTGTTTTTTATCACTTTTCCCGTCAGAAGGGTGAGCTACTAAAGCTCCATGGTGAGAATACTCAGAGCAAAAACAACTGAAAATAGCTGCTGTCTCATCTGGGAGCCGAGCTGATTGGCAGGCCTATTGTTCACTGAGAAACAGAGTCACAAAATGAATAAACAAAAACAAGGAATATTGCCTACCCAAACTTTAAGAAATTAACGGTGACTGTAAAAAGTTATGGAAATCCCTTCATGAAGCAGTGGGGAAAGAAAAAATGAATAACATCATGTAACTCATTGAATTTGGCTGTGGATTTCATTGCCATTGCCTTCAGACATTGCTAAATATTACTAACTATTGCACAGACATGTAGATCAAATAACAAATCAAATGTGACAGTGAACAGGAAGTTGCTTGAATCAATAATCAAACATTATGCAGGACAAAAAAAAGTGCATTTAATTTTAGAAATATAAATATAGGAGGAATGGAAAAACTTCTCCTGTTATTGAAGTGTGATAACTCTAATAGGGATATCAACTTAAATAGACACTAACTACTCTAGCTGTCAACTAGTATTGTAGCAAATCCACTGTGTCATGTTGCTATAAAAAATAGTACGGAATCGTTTACAGGACAGTATAATAGGCCATAATTAGCATTTTGCCAAAATTAAGGAGGTTATTGTATTTAAACTTCTCAGGAAAGCTGTGTCAAGTTTGAGCTTCAACATGTACAGTTCTGTCAACAGTCAACGTATGACCGGTTTTAAATAAATTGACAGAGGCTTGAAGGTAGGTACAGTATTGCTGGACTTCAGCTTTTGATCTTACTGACCATGAGCTCCTCCTTATTAAACTATCCACATATGGATTCAAACATTCAGCTGTCAGTTGGATGGACTGTAAATCATCTAACAGACGGCAGTGTGTTCTGGTAACTGTTACCCTGTCAAAATGAAAAAAAAAATAGAATATGGAATTCCACAAGGGACCTGCCTGGGACCTCTCCTATACTCCATTTCACAACTGACATATAATACCGTTCAAAAGTTTGGGGTCACTTAGAAATTATTCCTTGTTTTTGAAAGACAATCTGTTATAAATACAGTCTTTACTCACATTGTTAATGTGGTAAATGACAATTCTAGCTGCAAATGTCTGATTTTTGGTGCAATATCTACATAGGTGTATAGAGGCCCATTTCCAGCAACTATCACTCCAGTGTTCTAATGGTACAATGTGTTTTCTCATTTTCTGAAGGCTAATGGATGATTAGAAAACCCTTGTGCAATCACGTTAGCAGAGCTAAAAACAGTTTAGCTGGTTAGAGGAGCTAGAAAACTGACCAAAACTCCACCAAATAGAACTCTCCTGGAGCCTTCAGCTGTATTGTGTGACCTCCATCAGTGGATGCATGGATTGTATTTGGTTGACAGACAGTGAGTGAAAAAGAAAAACAGATCCGAAACCAATTTGAAAAACAGATGTATTCCATAAATTTAGCATTTTAACACAACTGCATCTGTTTTTCAAATTGGCTCTGGTTTTCTTGAACATGCAACTTCCTTTAAGACCTTCCTTTTATATCGACCCTGTCTTTATTCATGTTTTGTACATTATTTGAAAGTTACTCAGTGTGATCTTTATGCAATATCTGAGCAGTTTTATAGTTTACAAATCATCATATTTTCAATATCTGTTATTTCAGAAACAGAAGGTTTGGGGTTCTAGATAAGTACATCTCTTGATAATTCTTATATGTCTCTTCTTTAGAATGAATATTTGATTAGTGTGAGTTGTACCTGCGTTTCCTGAAACCATTACATAACAGGTGGAACAAAAATTTATTTTAATACTTCACGTTATTTATGTGTGGTTTCCACTACAGCGTGTGCTCGCTAAATTCTAGAATTTCGGGGAATTATTTATCTTAATTTGTCCTAAATATTTTGGAGCAGTTCTGTTTCTATATGAACGGATATCTGTCTCAGATTACTTTGCTCCTGTGGGAATTCTAAACTCAGGCCAGCACAGGAAAAGTGAAAATCAAACATTCAAACCGGTTGATCGTGTGCTCTGCAGGATTTTGATACACACCAGCTTGTTTGCACTGGGTGTTATCCAAGATAAAATGGGAGGAATTTAATGTTAAAATACGGAACAGAAGATAACTGCAGGAACTGACTGTGCTGAAGCCAAACCTTTTTTTTGTATTCTTGGATTCAATGACTCCTTCAAAGAGGTTCCTGTTGTTTTGGGGAAATTTCCACTCATCTGCAAATATTCTTCCTAACTAGTTTTCTTCATTACAAAATATCTTTAAACAGTTATAAGATTGTTTGCTTGTTTGTTTTGTCATTTTCAAGCCTTCATTTTGAGGTTAACAAAATGTGGCTTGAATATAAGAATATAATAATCAATTCAAAACCATGTATATGTAAGGGGAACTGTTCTGCACAGTATAAAGTAGCTGATTAAAAATAAGCCTTATAATAAATATATAACTAACAATAACTCATAATCTTTGCATGCCACCAATATTATCTTATGAACACTTCATTAGTGTCACATAAACCTATAGATAAGATACTCAAACACAATAAAAGGTTTCATTCAACTCGAATTTCTAATCATTATTCGGAAAAATTCTGAATGTATGACATGCAAGTGGCCCTATGGAATTTTCCTGTAAAGAAGCTTATGTTTAGGTTCAGTCTTAATCACCAAAATGTATTTTGCGGATTTAAGAAAGGTCTAAGAAAGGTGTTCATTGTATTTCCTCCCATTAAAATCACTTTTCAACTGTAAAAAAAACAGCACAAAATGCTTTACATGTTTTAAAAACAACCTCCACCCCAACCCCAACACACACACACACATAAAGAAATAAAATTGATCTTAAAGACATGTGGCTGAACACAGAGGAGCCAGGTCAGGAAACTCTGTCACAGGAGGCCATCTGCAACAAGGGCCGTCCATGGCCCAGGCCAGGATGCCTCCCACCCAGGCACCCACCCAGCTCCTGGCCAGCCCACGGCCCACAGCAACGCAGCGAAACACTGCCATAGACCCCCCACCAAGCACAGCTGATGTTCGCCATGAGACAGAAACATGCCAGCCACAGCTGAACGAGGCCGCCCAGCACAGCCAGCCCTCACTGCGGAAACACTAGAAGGACTAGAGACAATAAAAGTAGAAAACTACCTAAAAACAATATAAAACTACATGGACTAAGGCATTTAATAAATAAACAAAACTCTACTATAAGAATAAATAAATAAGTAAATGAACAGCAAAAAGAACTAAAAGATAAATAGCGAGGATTAAAATATAAAATCATAAGATAATGTATGTACACTAAATGTCTTATTGTTGAAAAGTGAGATTTTAATTGCTCTTTGATTATAAGGAAATGCGCTCGATAAATACTGTTCTATGTTTTAGAATGCACAGGACCCACACAGCTGCACTTTGAAGGCCTGGGTTTTGTTAGGGTTACTGTTGCTGCAGATAATAAATCTGCCTTTCAAACTGACACTCCATGGCCTTGAGTTCACAGGAGAAAATCTGTGTTCAAAGTTGAAAAAGGATGCTATAAAATCATAGTAACCACAACCGTCATGTCCATTCTACATTTATTTGACATTTTCACACCCATCCTTACAAGCTTCAGTCTTAAGGAGAAGAAAAACAATTAATCAATGCAAATTATGCGATTGATTAATAAAAAACTTTTAATAAATGAATTGCCCTAATTGCTTATAATTTGACTGCACTTTAGACATACAAATGTGTACAGACATTGTAATTATTTATTGTACAGATCTGCAATATCCAGAAGTGTGTGTGTGCGTGTGTGTGTGTGTCATGAATACCACCAATCCTCCACAGCCATCATAGTAACAATAAATTAATAATTAATTAATAATAACAATAATAACAATAAATTAACAAATTATTTTCAGCTATAGCAAGAATGAGAATAAAGGCCTATTAATCTTATATCCAGCAGTTCAACTTTAAAATGAACAATCTTTGCATATTCATAGATTCAGTATAAAAGCAGTAGATATCACTTTAAGAATGTTTTCAGTAAGTTTTGTGATTACAATTTTTTATGGATAATCCACATAAAATACCCATTTTTATTTCAACCAAAGTATTTTATATGTTTTGAAACATTTTACATCCTTTTTTACTAGCTTGCAATTTTCTTCTTCTCCGCCTATGCTGATACATTGCTCCATTGTTTCTTGGCGCGAGGACTTGGTGCTGGAACTGCAGAAAGTCCACATGGTATCATTTAATATTGCAAGAAAAACAAACAAAAAAACAAGGCTAACACCTCTGAAATGAGCGAGTTGGTGTTCCCCTTGGAGACAGTTGTGCAAAGTGCGCCGTTGAGAAGAAAGGATTAACAGCAACTAGTCGCAACAATGATCTGTTGGTGCGTCAGTTTGGTCCAGACTGAAATATCTCAACAGTTATTGGGTGGAATGCTGTAAAATTTTACACAGGTATCTAAAAACACCCACGGGATAAAACTCGACTCTGTTGATCCCCTGACTTTTCCTCCAGCACCACCAACAGGTAAAAAATGCAACTCATCCAGTGAAAAAACTCAACATTCAAGGTTTCCCAGAGAACATAAATTCGAATGACTTGGTGATCCCCTGACTCTGCTGCACTTCATGTTCAATTAGAATACTGACGTTAGCATCGAGCTTGAAGCACCTCTGTGCCAAAGCACAGCCCGGCAAACATGTGACTTCTCTACATGGCACGCGTTTGCCCGAGCTGTGATTATTCCAGCAAGAAAAATTCTGGCCCAAGTTTCATAAGAAGGGGAAACTAAAAATAATTAAGCTGCAAATGCACAATAATATGGACACGGGACTGACTAACCTAGTGACTAAACTCTTCCAAAACCTATATTTGTGTTTATTTACTCCACAGGAAAGATGACAGGGCCCGGTGGTTGAGCAAACAAGAAAATTGGATTGCTAGACGGGTCACATGGTTCAAATCAACCCCTTGGAACACATAAACAACTGAAGGAGGAAATTGGCACCGATCCTTAAGCTTATGAGAGAGAATAAGATAAATAAATTAAAAGAGAATGGTCTTCTCAGTTTTGATTTTCATACTGAATTGGATTATTTCTGTTTCTGGGTGTCTATTTCTGTAAAATCAATTGAGAGTTTTCTCTGTGATGACCATGTTTATTCCTCCTAAATCGTCACGTGTACTTTGTTCCTGTACCGAACGAGCGACCGGCAAAGCGACTGAAACTTTCTCTTCCGAGTTGTAAATTCAAGTGTAAATATCTCGTCAGGGAACCTGATTCCTCTCCAAGAAAGAACATTGACCCACCCAATGTGCAAACAACAGTACAGCAACACTGCATCAATTATTAACTGGCATAAAAAAGGATGAAAAAAAAGGCTTTGCATTCTTTTCCCGCTACTGTAGAGATTACATTTTCCCCCTAATAAGACATGAATGCAGCAAATCTACTACAATTTGCAGTAGTTTGGTTGGTAATTTAAGCATGTTCAAATGTCAGTTTTCTCCTTTTTTCAGTAGTTAACTACTTTGGGTCATGTAGTAGTTAATCTATTCTCATGATGTTTTCTGTCATACAATGTGGCACAATGCCACAGTTGCCATTTAATTTGTATTTGATTGAAATCACCTGTGGTTTGCAAACAAAATGTCTGTGATCGAATACTATAAAACTTTTACTAGAAACTTCCACCTCAATAATTGCTTCCTATCCTCTCCCTAAACACATCCTCTGACTGTTTAAATAAGGATGGGCCTGTCCTAGCCTCTAAACCAAACATATAATTTACACAGTGTCAGTTCACTTTCACCTCCATGCAACAGTATGAAATTACACACCCGTATAGCGATCACTTTTCCATGATGTACCTTGACAAACCACATTTGTTTAAAAGTAGTTATGGCATAGTTTAAATACTTCTCGAAGTGTGAAGCAGCTTGTAGTTGGTAAATTTACCATTTTAAAGTAGTTGCTCCAATACTGGTCACTTGTGAGTGAGTGGCACTGAGGTCATCCTGTAACATAATGTAGGATCCCTGACATGTGACTGGAGAGTTAAGCCAACTGGCCTCAACATAACCTCAAAGCTCACTCCACACTTGGATTCTTTCCAAGTGCTGAAATACCCCCAAATTATTGCTTCCAAATTTATTTTCAATAGATTTGCCAACATAAATGGTATATGTATAGTTAGAATATCAGTAAAAAAAAAAAAAAATAAAAACACTTGAATGAGGCCTGGAGGGGCAATGAACACAGCCTGTCTCTTTGAAGTGTTGAAGTGAAGTCAAGGGTGGAAGGCGGGGAGGAGGATCGTCGTGCCTTTTTCTTCCTCCTGGTTAACTAGACATGTGATTAGCATTGCTGTCTGCTACTTAGTTTGCCCTGCAGTCAGCCTGGAGCGCTTTCAGAGGAATTACTGCCCGCAGGCTACTCAGACAACAAGGTAAGTTACATGCGACACGTTTGTCAATGATCTCCTCAGGATGTCAAGTAATGTTAATATCTACATATGTTTGTGTCCTTACTGTATTTTGTAATTTAACTCTGTTGTTACTTCTTTTATGGGATTTGCTCATAATGTGAGTGGGTGGCAGTTACTTGGCTCATTTCATTTGACAAAGTAGTTTTCCTACTTATTAGTTTTTGATTCAAAGGACACACAACAGTACCCTATTGTTTCAGATCTATTCAAAGGCAGCTGAGGTTGCCATGTCTAAAACCCCATATAGGAGTCGTGTAACGGGGTTTGAATTGGAATAAAGTATGAATTTATTCTATGTTCATTTATGTAAACGTTTGTGTCTCCGCACTTGTTCCCAAGCCGTATCTTCCTTTTGCAAACACAAGGAGCCCTTCCATCGCACACCTGTTGAGTTCTATGTATCAACAGCAGACTTGATGCAGAAAATAGACTTGAACGACTTTATTGGCTAATATCTAATGACTTATAGGCTTTACGGTATATTAGAATACAATTTGAAAGCATTGTTTTTTTTCAATAGTCCCTTAATACAACATATAGCAAGATACCAAGTTGCTAACACCCACTAAACAAATACATGTGTAGTGCTTGACTCTTCAAGTGCCTGAGCTTTACTAGAGCTGGAAAGTCAGATTCTACCATTCAAATGGGACTTGTTGTTTCTCTGTCTTGCTTGTTTTTAACATTAGTGTCCACTTGCAGTAATAGAAATTGGATTAGTCTGCCCAATCATTGGAGTTTTTTTATTCTGCCTGTGAAAAACAAGATAATCATGTAATGTTCCTGTTTTCCTGTTCGTGTGCAACTGAGTTGTATCGGTTGTCTGTGTGAGGAGATGTGTGTGCATCACTCTGCCAGCTTGTACGCCGTTACCTCATCCGCTGAAACCAATGCATTATACAATTGGACCATGTGAAATATTTGGGCAAGGTCCATTTAACAGAGACTAAAAGATTAAAGTCCTTAGCAATGTGATGGTTGACCTGTACCAAACCTTCCCAGATCACAGGGCAGATGCATGTGTCAGAGGTTTGGAGCACCTCATCCTGACCACTGGCGCTTGATCTATACTAGCAGCATAAAAGATGTTACTTTCTCAAAAGTATTTTTTTTTTAACGTCAGTGGAAAGTACGGAAAGCAGCAGCATTTGTTGTTTCTTCAAATGCTAAATAGAACTTGTGTGTAGTGCGTTTTTATGACAAGCAAACACTCATAAAAGGTCAGGTCAGGAAGGGCTAAGCAACATCAGTTTCTTCTATGAAACCAATCCAAACCTTAAACCTGCATTAGCTGATTTTTTTTGACAGTTTTGCTTATTTCAACAATCAGCACATCGGGGTCGAGTTTCTGTCCACCTGGTGAATGGGAATCCAATATTTATTCTCTTTTGACTATGTTCCACACCTAATCGCTAACTGTCTGTTTGCAGTTTGGTGCTGAGCAGGAAGTTTACAGTGGGATTTTAGAGCCTTTCCTATAAAAACAGCTGCCTGCTGTGGCCAAAAATGATGCTATGATAGTGCTGAGAGTGAACCAAGAAAGAAAAGTTGCAGCCAGCAGCTAAACAATGAGCTGAGACTTGCTATAAAGCTCTACAATGCGGCATTGGGTGATAACGTTCTGTAGGTGTGTCACGCCTCACACACTATATATTTCACCCATTGTTGTTATAAAACATATTGATTATAGCCACTTTAATGAAAAAGCTATAAATATTGCGATACTGTAACCAGAGAGATGTCAGATCAGGAAAAACAGTCATATAAAACATTATTGAAACATCATGTACAGTTATTTTGAATGACTTGACGAGGAACAACAAAAAATAACACAATGATTTCATGTCATAAAACCTTTTTATTAACCCCAACAAAACCCACATAACATGATTACCCAACTCTGCAGTCCCCTTCAGCTCTATTGAGCGTTTCACTATATCTCAGTTTGAATTACAGTATGAAAATGTACTATTTTGATTCGGTCTGACTGCTCCCATCAAGCTAGGTTCCAGTAGCAGCAGGAGCAGGCAGCTGTGCACTGTACACAGCCTGCCCAGCACCAAACCGCAGACAGACACAGTTTAGCGGCTAGCCGATGAAAAAGTAGAGCATTTCAGAGCTAAAGAGCGGGCCTGTTCAGAGACCTTCAGAGGGGAAGGTCCTTAAATTGTTTAAAAGCGGCACATGTATTGAAGTAGCCTATATATAAAGACAGCCCTGTCATCGCCTCAAAGGATAACACCAATACCGTGACCGTTTCTAAATGACTTGTGTTTCAGGTCATGTCTACAGAGGCCTAGACCACAAAGCCACAGTTTGTGTGTTAGCAGGGACAGCAGAGAACTAAATATTTACACACAAGCCCTTTACATTTCAGAAAGTTGTGTTTAGTTCATTCCACAGAGACAAATGGATTCCCAGCCACATGAATTCGCACAATGACCATGGCATGACTAATCCCAGTGCGAATGGTAAACACTCATGTTATGTCGTGAACGTATGCGCTTAATGTTGCATACAATTGCTGGCAGTGCGAAACAGAGCAGTTATGTGAAAATAAAGATCGATGCTTTTCAGCAGTCTTCCTACAATGTGGTGTGTTGCTGTTTTTCCTTAAGTCCCCTCCACACTGAAATGTGTTTTACTTCTTCAGTTGAAGGTTTAAGCTTAACTCTGCCGAATGATGGATGTGCAGAGTTGGACACTAGAAGAAGGCTGTTTTGACATTCATCTGCTAAAAGTGGGAATGTTTTTCCATGTTTACCAAAAATGGCTGTTCAAGACGTGGACCTACAAACATGATTCGTCACGTCACAGCTAGTTTGGAGCCAGTGGTTCAGTATTCAACTTAGTTTGACGTGGAAACTTGAAACCGCCAATGCAGAATGAACTTATCAGTAAAGTAGGAAACAACTATTGTCCAGTAACGGATAAACCCGATGAACAATATTTGCCTGTTTATAGATTCTGGATTTTTCAATGAAGTAGAAGAGCGAGATGGGAAAAGAAACAAACAAACACATCTGACACAAATGAATTTTCAAAGCGGTGTATTTTGAATAGGTCAAAACACATCTTGAGGTGATCTTTAAATATTAGTATTCATTCAACAAACAAAAAATAGCAACTCTGTTGCTTACACCAACTACACAAATCCAGATTTTTTTTGTTTATCCAGATATTTTTATCCCCCATTTAAAAAAAAAAAAAAAATCTCCTTCCACACGCCGATCCGATCAACAAATATCTCAGACCACACGGAGACCCCAAAACGAATATGATCTGCCTAAAAGCCTGTGATACCATGCCAGACCAGTAGTGGCCGATAAACAAATTTTCCAATAGCTGTGTTTTAAACGTGTGCAGTGTAACGCGGTAGTGATTTACAATCACAGGCGGCAATTGTAAATTTAGCTGTAAACCTGCAAATGATACCAAAAATATCAAAAGCATGGACACAACCTCACACATGTCCGCCATCGTTGTTTTGAACAGAATGCGCAAGTGCAACGAGCACTTTTTCTGTTAGCATGCACCAACCCTTGTTTGACGTCATGAATGACATCATGAATCCAAAAAAATATCCGGATTGGGAATAAGAAGAAGCTACTCTGATAGATTCAAATCTCTCCGCTTGTTTATCCAGTTTGACGAATATCCAGAAAAGGTCCGTGTTCATGTGGTTCAGAGGTTGAACTGGATAAAAAAGTATGTGGATAAAAAAAAAAAATCTGGATTTGTGCAATTTGGGCCTTAGTTTAAGTAAATACGCAATTGCATAGGCCCTGTCTTTTTTGCTCAGAGATATAAATCCCAGCAATTTCTCTGACTTGGTACAGACCTCATGTCAGTAGATATTAGTACAGATGCTGCAGCAACTGTCCAATCAATCAATATGCTGCTGTTCCATAAGGATGGTAAAAAAAAAGGACATGTTGGTGCCTCCAAACCACAAGTATTCCTCTGGAGCTGCCAAAGAGCATGTTAAATCTCCTTCATGTTGTTGTCGTATATACACATTTACACCTCACGTCAGCTGTAGTCATTTTTCGGTGAATTTTGTTGTCGTTTCAGATTAGTATGAATTGTATGTCTGCTGTTGTGCATTGGCTGGTGGTGTATTGTTTTTCTACCAACATGCCTGTCATCAGCTGTATCAGCTTCATTTTCTGTTGACAGTTTAGAAAGACTTTATGAACATTGTTGAAATCCATGATTTAATGTCTGAGTGCAAAATTCTTCATGAATGAAGGCATGTTCTTTCCACATTGCGGTAGTACAATATTAAATATAATATCCTCATAAAACAAATAATATATAATGTGTATAGATTTATGTCTTATTTCTTGGCTCCAGGCAAAGAAAGGAATGGCCCCCAAAAGAAAATCTGTAGGGCCCCCTGTTGTCTGGATCTGGCCCTGCTGACATCTCTCTTAACACTATTGTATTTTTTATGTTTCCAAACCGTAGCCCAGCACCAGCAGACTGCCAGCTCACAGGAAAAGATGCTTGGCTCCAATACAGGCAAAAAGCTGGATCTGTCCAAGCTCACGGATGAGGAGGCCATGCATATCTGGGCTGTCGTCCAGCGAGACTTTGACCTGAGGAAGAAAGAGGAAGACAGGCTTGGGTAAGATAATAAGACTGCAAATATGTGTTTGATATATATCTTATTGAGCCTCACAGCTCCCTGCTCTTTTTTGGAGGGGGGTATTTATTCATTTTAAATTTGGTCTTCAAATCAATTGAGGACCACTTCTCATTTACAATGATGACCTGGTAAGGAAGCGAAGAAGTGTCAGTGGTGGTCGACAGCTTAGACAAGCAAGCTTGTGACCTAAAGGTTGTCGGTCCAATACCCTGGATTGGCAGGATATGTGTGGATCTGTGTGGGGAAAGTCACTGTGCAGCATTACAACCATTGAAGGTCCCTTATTCTCAGCCACTCCAAGGGCCAGCAGTTTGAAATTAGCTATCTGGCTACCACTAGGTCCTTTGTCAATAGACGAAATAAATAACTAAGACAGCCCACCTGAAATGGCACTTATAGTAAGACATAAGACATTGCAAAAGACAACACATATGAATAAATGTATTAGAAATGAATAAACATGATGTACAAATGAAGGTGAATACCTGAATGGTAGAATTGTAACAATGAGAGAGAAGACAGGGCTGGTCAAAAGGTTTGTACCAAGATCTTTAATACATTTGTGTTCCATCTAGTGCTAAGACTGAAATATCTCAACAAGTATTGAGTGGATGGATCGCTAATCATGTAAAGATATTTATTGTTTTTAGAAAATAAATTATTATGACTTCGGTGATCACCTGACTTTTTGTCTTTGGAGCCTCGCAGGCAGTTGTAGTATGTGTATGTGAATATAAAATATAAAATAACCTTATTGTCTCATTAGGCTCTCTATATAAAAATATGTCTCACCAGTGTTGTGCATGACTTCCAGTCAGGGCACTCCATGTAAACTTGGAGCACTCATGCTAACTAACATCAGTTAGTTACTAGTTAGTTACAGTGTTAGCTGATACTTCCGCATTCAAAATCAAGGTAGATAGAATTGAGCAGTGGTGTGTTCTGTTCCTTGTGAATTCATACATTAATTCTAAAGAGGAAGACAAATATGTTTTCGTTCCAAAGCTACAGTCTCACTCCTGCATACTTCAGTAGGCCAGCCGCTTGGAGTGAAGCCCGGTTGAATGGAATTTCAGCTCAGTATTTATTTCACATGGCGGATCGCTGCACTTTAAAGCATCTTTTCACGTCAGCCTAAAGGACCCTCACGTTTTACGATGCACATCCTGTCTTCAAAGCCCGTGATACGGGAACGTTGTTTATCTACTGAGTTTTATATTGAGAAGAGATGGCCGATCAACCAATTTGTTTGATTTAAATTGCGTGGAACTGAGCAGGAATTGTGCGCTGCACTCTATTTCTAAGGTCGGATTAACCTGCTGCATGTCACCAACCAGATGATTCACTGAGCTACCGCTCACATGTCTCCTTGGCAAAAGTGAATGATGAATGATTTAGATAACAGGCTGCGGGAGAGAGGAAGGGAGGAAGAAAGCTTAAAATGGGATTTCCCCTTTTCCATGGCTGTAGAGCTAAAGCATTAGTTGACCCTTTAGATTAGTAGATCCACAAAATGCGAAAACATCCTGTGGCATTTTCTAGGGCATATATTTATATATGTCAGCTAACTATGGGTCTATCCATTGTATTTTCTTGAAATAAAAGTAGTCTGAAAACATTTTACAATTAAGCAACAAAGTCCACATTTCCAACCACAAATCCCTCTAATCCTGCATTACCTCAATTTTTGTCCACTTGGGGGCAGCAGAAGCAAGATATGAGCAAGACAAGACATATCGTCACCTTTCAAGTTATTATGTTACACTTGTTAGTAGCTTATTTATACTTCCAGTGGTGACGGATCAACATGATCATTCATTTGGAGTCATGTTTCTATCCATCTGGTGAATGAAAATCCAATAGTCACTCTATATTAGCTCTGTTTTTGCTCTACTGCTGAGGGAAATATCTGCCTTTTTTATTTGTTAAATGTTCCACCATGTTCACCAGCTAGTTGCCAGCGGCGTCTGTTAGGTGTTTGGTGCTAAGCAAATATGCAGGATTTTTTTTTTCAGAGCTTTTTCTCTAAAAACGGCTGCCTGCTGTGGTTTAGCTTTTAACACTTTTGTTTGCTTGTTTCTTAAGTCACACGAGTTCATAAAAGTTACCCATCTACTTTGCATTGGTATCAAAAGTGTTTCCAATTAATTGCAATTAAAGGAGAAGCACAATAGAAGAAAGGATGATAGATTACCAGCTTTAAAGCTGCATTTATCAATACAATTGATACAAAGGATCAAATGACAGTGTGTACTGTAAAAGGCAGACACACAAAGTACAAAGAGCTAGTTGTTTGCAGGTTGTTCTGCTGCCCTAAAGTTTAAAGAACCATTGGATTACATGTATAAATTCAACCGTATTCTAATTCTGTGCATTTTCTTTTATTCACTATTAAATATTAGGTTAGGGTTGTTTATAGCAATTATTTCACTTTCATTATTTCATATTAAAACATCTTAACAACGACCAATCTCACTTAAGATTGATTAAGATGCAGCTTCTCACTGCAGTTTCTGATGATTGTTGGAAGCTGTGAGTAACAAGGAAAGAGGAGAATGGGCGATAATGGCATTACTGTGAGATAAATGACTGGCATCCCGCTCAAACCAGAGTTAGTCTGAAATGGAAAGGAGTTCCTCTGGAGAGTGTTTGACTTGTGTGAACGGACGCTGAGAGGAGATCACCATGTATGGGAACACTTACTTAGGTAAGTGTCCTCACAGCTGTCTGTGCGAACGTCTGGCTGCCGCACTCGGATTCCTGAGCTTTGTTAGTTAAGCAAAAACTCTGCCGTACCTGGTTTTAATTAAATACCAAAGAAAATAATTAGTTAAGTGTGGTAGTTGGTAATACTATCTAGAATGGGTGTGTTTTATTCATGAACAGAGGTAAATAAGTGAGTAAAAACCTGCTCTATGTGAGGTGTCAGGCTAGATTACAGTAAAGTTAAAATCAATAGATGCTTGTAAATTATTGTAGAATCGTATATTAGACAAACTGTAACACACAGTCCTATATTCTCCCGTTCATGGTTTCTAGAATCTATAATTCCTATATGTCATAAATTATCTGCTGCTCTCCATAACGAGACTTTACTTTCATAGATGCAGCAGCAGTAGCTTGGAAAAATCAGAGAGGCCCCAAAACTTATAGAGGCAGCGGTTTATGTTTAAAGCCACACTTTTCTATAGTTGCATATCCCCTATGGTTCATATAATGTGAAAGGTGTTGCTTGCAGCAATTATCGCCCAACTCTGCAGCCCTAGGCAGCGTTTCAACACCTTTCCGCTAATTGTTTTGCTTCGCTTTTATGACCTGCAACTTTATTATTTGCTTCACTCTCACTGTTCCAATTAACCTTGTTTCCAGCAGCAGCAGCCAGCTGTTTTTATGGAAAATGCCCTAAAAAAGCCATCGTACATGAGTGACTGCCCAGCACAAAACAAACAAAAAAAAAACATCACAGGGGCAAAGTTTGAAGCAACAAAGTGGAGCATTTAAGCAGCTAAATAGATTTAAATGCATCCAAAACTAAAGAAATCTCAATCTCACAAACAAACAAACAAACTGTCTCTCAAGTGTCATTCACTGCATTAACTGTTAAAATCCAGTCCAGACCTGCAAATTGAGGAAAAGAAAATACAGATGTTATTATGAAAAGGGCTCAGCAACATCTGTGCTGCCTGCTAGACTAAACCTTTTTGGATTAGATTAGAGAATATTGACAATGTTTTATTTCCCTTTTTTTATTGAAAATGTCATTTATCTTCTGGGTTACGTCCCTAAAATTTATCCCGAAGTCCTCAACGAAGCTTATAAAGTCATCAAAGTCCCACACATGACCTCCGCTATGACTACTTCATTGCAATCCATCAGCTGTAGTCTGATGACAGATTGGCCTCCGGGGGCGAGCTCCAGTTTTCTGTGTATCATCGTTGTTTAGTCTGACTAGTAACTTGACGGATATAAATGGAGATGAACAAGCTGAAGCTAATAAAAATTATAAATCATCAACAGATGCCCTTAGGTCCCAAGATATCATTTAGTCAATGCGATTAATTCTACCTCACCTACATATTCCATTCCAGCGTCTGTTGAATTCCTACACATGCATGCCTCATTCTGCTTAAAGAGGTACTGATTAGGTGAACACCTGACCCAAGAACAATGGTTCTTCAACAACTCTTCTTAAGTGTACATATTAGTGTTATGTTGTTGTTTTTTTAAATTAATTTAATCGTGTTTATTTGCAGGTTTGTTTGAGGTCTAAAAACATTGTCATTTTCTACAAATAAATACTCTAAATGCTAGTATTTTCTTTTGGAATTGTGGGGAAATGTCATTAGTTTATAGACTCTAGAGCTGTATATGTGTACTTATTTCAAACTTGTCTCAAATTGCCCTGGCAGGAACTATTAAAGTATTTTTAATTGATATTAATTGAAATATAGCCAAAAGGAGAGTACATTTTGGATTTAAATTCATTATGTAGTGAGAAACATAACTCCAAATAAATGTTATAATAATAATAATAATAATAGGGCGACATGGCGGCACAGGGGTTAGCGCTGTTGCCTCACAGCAAGAAGGTCACAGGTTCAAGACCTCCTTGGTCCTGGGTCTGGGACCTTTCTGTGTGGAGTTTGCATGTTCTCCCTGTGTCTGCGTGGGTTTTCACCAGGTACTCCGGCTTCCTCCCACAGTCCAAAAACATGCTGAGGTTAATTGGTGACTCTAAATTGCCCGTAGGTGTGAGTGAATGGTGTGTGTGCCCCACAATAGGCTGGCGACCATCTGGGGTGTATCCCTGCCTCTCGCCGTAACGCGCTGGGATAGGCTCCAGCAGACCCCTGCGACCCTAATGAGGAATAAGCAGGTATAGAAAATGACTGACTGACTAATAATAATACATTACATTTATACAGCTTTTTATCTAGTTACCTAAAGTGATTGACAGTTTGAGGTGCAGTCAGATACCCGTGTCTTGCTGGTTGTCTAAACAAATGATCGTATGCTGATCTCCAGCATCAACTAGGACTTTACTAAGTGATGACAGGTCAGGGTTTACAGCTTGGCCTGGTGCCTCCAAGTGGCCAAAAGCTGATCAGTCTTGCATAGTGTCCCTGCAGTGAAATTAAGTGTGAAACAGCAAAAACAATGTCAGCAAAATAATAGAAATAAAATCCTCAGATAAATGGCTTTCATTAGCCTTCAAAAAAAAAAAAATCATCACATGAATAAACCCTATTCACGGCAGACACAATGACTTGTCAGAGCAATAAAATGTGGAATTAATTACACCAGGGCTGCACTGCATTTAGATGGGCCACTTCCAGGCTCTGGTGTGGTGCATGTTCACTTACTGACACTGTGTACTGGGATACTCATTGGAATGGAGCCTTTGTTAATGTTATTATTTACACCTGTTTTTTTCTGCATGAACAAATCAAAATGTCTGTGGTGAAAAATGTTCATCATCATCATGATCACATCAGCTGAAGCCATCACAGAAGGCGCCTCTCGAGGCCACTCCTTGGCAAAGCCATCACACTTGTCTTTGATATTCGGCCATGTATTAGTGCTCGGAAGATTTGGAAGTTCCCTAAAGCACACATCTTATTAGAATCATAGAAGAGCATTTTGTATACCAGATCTGTGGGATTTGGAATTTCAGAGGAGGGCAGATTTAACAGATATTACTTTTAAATCACATCGCTAACGGCCAGCAGTGACTGTATCTATAAAAGGTTATGGGGTATTTTCAAAGTATCCCATTTATCCCCAGCTATAATTTAAAAAGCATGGCCTTAAAAAAAAGTTTAATAAACAATAAGCATCCGCTCATCCCTCAGAGGGTGTTTCGCCAGACTCTACCCGGGCTGTGTGACATTTGGGACTTGTTATCTCTATTTTTTTTTTTTCTGTTTTTTGCCCTCTGCTAAATCAGCATTTCTCACATCCGAGTGAAGCAGACTGTTGCTTTTCCCAGCAATCAGCACAAGTCTGCTTCAGACTTTGCCGAATAAAACAGTTTGACTCAAAGCAATGGAGTTACTCATAATAACACCCGTGCGTGCAGCCTCCAACTCACAGGAAAGCTATTTGTTTGAAAAGGGTTTAACTTAACTCCTTGAAGCCTTCCAGTACAGTTTTACGGAGGTTATTGCTGCATTCATTGCAAAAGTGCAATTTCAGCATTTGAGAGCAATTTCTCTGAAACTGAGCTTAAAAAAAAAAGGTAAATGTCACTGTACGGTGGTTATTGATTAACTCGTTAGAACCCATCATCAACACACTAGCAAAAACGTATCTAACCACAGTTTTCTTCCTTTTTATTCCATGTGTGATAGAATCTGCAAGTATAACCAGTAATTACTGAAGTTCTAGTGATGCCATTAACCCTGAAATAGTCATAGTGTAGAAAGAAATAACGACCATGTTGTTAAAGAAGAGTGAAATATTTTATTCAAAAAGATTAAAATAGTTAATACAATATAATATAATTACATAATTAGTGCTATTCAATTAAACTTGATTTTTAGCATCTTTTACATGGGTATAATACAAATCAAAAGTAAAAACTAATCAAGACAAATACGAAAAATGGAATATAATGGATTAAACCATTTAAGGCCAGATTTTTTTTTCATGCATATAATTATATCAGTTGAGTCCCAAACAATCATGTTAATGTCTTTTTTTTTTTTTTTTTTTGCAGAAAATAGCTATTTAATGGCTATTGGAGTTCTTATAATAAATAAGAAATTCTAATAATGGAATAAAAACTTGTTTTGCTTGCAACCTTTTGTCTAAGTTTTCTATTATCATGTCTTTAGGGGGGGGAAAGCTGTATGAGTAACATTTAGATTTTTTATTTTATGTATAAAATGACAGTCATAGACATAAAGACTCATAGGCTTTAATGGGTTAAAACAAAATAAGATGAAAACTAGATAAAACAGACAAAAGACAATGACTAATAAAATAGAAAAGAGGGGATATGAATACAATAAAATAAATAATTCTCATTCTGTAAAACCAGAAGAAGCCAGGCTAAAGGGATTAAAGTTTAACGATGTCAACTTCTTTGGTTCTAACAAATAAAGGATGTTACACAAATAGATTGGAGCAAGGCCAGTAAGTACTTAAAATAGGTTTTAAAATCAAATGGGAACTGACAGGAGACCATGTGTGAGAACTGTCAAACAGGCCGCCTGGACCCGGTTAACACCAGAGTTCATAAATGTAACACTCGAATAATGTTTTGGGAGACTAAGCATTACAATAGTCCAGTCGACTCAATCTAAAAGCATGCTTATGTTTCTTTGTGTCAGAGAGAGAACTAGTCACACTTTAGCAATATTTTTGAGCCAATAAAAAGTTGATTTTGAGGCTCAGTTCTGCGTCAAAAATCATGAGGCGAAGCACGATGAAGCTATGTCCCATTTATCCAAGTAACAATAGCAAAATGTTTCCTGGAAAGGCACTGCAGCGTTTTGCCTTCACTAACTTCGATATTTATACAAAGTCACCAAAACGAAGCCATGTGTTTCCGGCCATGTGCTGACAACCATCTCACGTTTGTCAGCCAGCTCATAAAATCTCTGAAATCGACTTTCATGTTGCCCCCTCATGTTCTTTGTTTCTTTGAGAGAGAGAGAGAGAGAGAGAGAGAGAGAGAATATGATGTCCATAATGTTTGACTGTTACATACAGAGTTGCGCTTGGTTAGCATATCTTAGCATTTAGATTGGAATCAGGGGGAAATTCAATTTAACTTAGCTTTATTGGCATGACTGTTACAGCAACAATCTTGCCCAAGCATCAGGAATCAATAAAAAGCTAAATATCAATATGTTTCATAAACTAAGGCAAGAAACGTGTCAGAAACCTAACTCTAGCTAAGCTGTATTATATACAAAATCTTCTTTGTTTAATTTGTACACAAAAAGACATGTAATGGTGCCTTTTCCCAATTTCAGGGTTAGTTACATGTCAGATCGATTTTCAGAACATTATCCTTCTGCCCAGCATTTGCGTGCAGCATGTAGTACCTGTCAATACTCGGGATGAGGGTCAGATTTTTAGGGCTAAGCCCTGTTTTGAAGCCGTTTCTAGTGGAAAACAAGCCTCTGGTCCTGGGTGCATTAAAAAGACATGATTTACTAAAACAGAGCGTAATTGTTTCCATCTCTGAGCTGCAGCCATAACGTCTGCACTACTATATACAAGTATATCAGCAAGCAGTGGATTTACAGTAATCAACCATGCTTTGAGGTCGCTTACAGACACTGATCGGAGGCCTTTGCATATAATCAGTATAAGTGTCACAAATCCTGCTACAAATACAATGTATAAAGGGGAAAATGTGTTGTCTTTTCCTTGCTGAGATCAGAAGACAACACATTTGATCACTTGTCTGCTGTCCCAGCTCTGATGTTGTTCCATTTTTTTTTAAATATATGGCCTGTCTTCATAGATACAGAATAAATGATGGTGTGTTTTTGGCCCTGGACTCTGAAGAGATGAAGCTAAGTGATAGGAGACATTTGTGTAGCTTTTGCTGTTTATATGACACCAGATGTGAAAGAAAGATTGCCAAGAGTATTTTGCTCTTTGAACCTGTTGTAATACTTGGTGGTTTTGCTCCTTTTAACTGCAGTATTT
Organism: Lepturacanthus savala; assembly: GCA_030544235.1. Lineage (NCBI taxonomy): Eukaryota > Metazoa > Chordata > Actinopteri > Scombriformes > Trichiuridae > Lepturacanthus > Lepturacanthus savala. The sequence continues at coordinate 10,903,018 of CM060470.1, read as the reverse complement.
CTCAGGACTGGGGGCATCCTTTCATTTGCCTCTATCACCTAATTACTAACTTAAAGGAATAATTGTGTGCACCTGTGTTAAACCACCCCTTCCTCTTCCTCTTCCTTAGGGAGCTAAAGACCAAGATTGAGAAGGAGGACACAAAAAGAGAGCTGCTGGGGAACCAGACCAGCCTGACTGAGTCTTACTGTATAATCTGTCTGGAGCCCTTCAAGTTCCTGGTCAACGCCAAGCGTCAGTGTCTGGACTGCCGCATGCATGTCTGCAAGTCCTGCAGTCGCTACAACAAGAAGGAGCATGGCCGCGTGTGTGACCCCTGTCGCATGGTCAGGTGAGATACACCAAATTCAAGATACCTTGACACCGTGATTCAAAGTGTAAAGCTAGCGCCAAAGTGGCTCGAAAGGTGTCAAATCTCAAAAACAAAAAAGTCAGTAGTTACAAGAGAGTAAATCTTAGTATTTGCTTAGTGTTTGCCAGTAGTTTGGTTGCTTGGTTACGTTAAGCAACCATTTTCAATGTGGATTGTGCTCATTTTCCCCTCTGAGCAATTATTTCAAGCCACAGATGATCCGTCGTAGCGACCCCTGTAGAACAGGGCGGGCATTGAGAACATCTCCTCTTTGGTGGGGAATGTGTTAAAGGTCTGTTTTAAGACATGTCAAACATGCATGCCTCCTACCTCACAGGAAAGTCCACTCAGTCTTTATCTCCACATCCCACTTGTGTAAATGTTCAACCCATTTGAGTTGAAAGTGAAAAGCTGCATATTGTTACAGCAAAAGTCAGGAAGAGGTAGATTTCTGAGTGGAAAGGTCCAATATGAACAAGTTAGAATTCATGTCCACATCATGTCAGAACAGATATGTTTGCATGACACACCTGTAGCATTACACAGACGTATGCTCATTTCACTACACATTGAAATCAATGTCAAGTCCTGTGAAAGTTGAGATTCAGGAAGTGGGGTCAACATATTGCGACTTCCTGACAGCCTCTATGCATATCACATGGAGTCCCACAGCGACTCCCTTGGTTGCGGCTTTGGCACTAAATAGGTTAGCCTGCTAACCTTTATCCTTGCCAAAAGACTACAAAATAACTTATGAATGTTTTCTGGCTGTGAATGAACTAAAAATGATACTTAATATGCTTGTGGAATAAATTTTGGTGGCTCACTGATCTGTCATAGAGCTACAGAGCTGTACAGCTTGGCTGAAACGTGCTGGATCATGTCTCCTCTGCGGTTTATATTGCAAAATCTTTCTCCCATTTGCTGTAATCAAAACTTAATGAATATAATAATTTATAAGTCATGCTCTTTCATAGTGGATCCAAAGCGTAGTTCTGGAATTGTGATATTAGTGTGACGAAAGATGACACCAAATTACTGATGAGGTCAACGAATCTCTGGTTAGGTAGAAGTTTAGAAGCATTGATTATGGTTGAGAACAATCACAATTCAATACATTTTGAGCAATTTGACAGCTAGTGGACAAATGCTTTCCCTTGGGGTGTCAACTAAGAATTGAATATATTATGCTGTATGTGAATTTATGTCTTTCTGAAGCAGTCTTAACTTACTCAGTTTGGCTAAAATGAATAGCAAATACATGCTTCAAATAACTACTACTAAGTTCTTCAATCGATATGCTTTTCTGGTTCCCAAGGCACATGAAAATGTTTATATCTTATGCCTTACGTAAATGATCTTATTTAACTAAATGCAATCCACAATTTATCACTTATAATTTAAAGATCCAGCATCTTGCACACATGGTGTTTGATGAATGTTTTGGCAAATGTACTTTGCTCCTTTATTCTCCAAGCTCTAGAATATAATTCAGTACATCCAGCTGGTTCCGGCTCCATATGTAACCATTATGTTGTTTGTTCAGACAAGGATGAGTACGGAAAATACCTTTTCCCTGAGTTTAACAAGGGTGCATGAATTCATCGGTTTCTTTTCTTTTTGTCCCTTCTGTTTCCTCTCACAGGGTCCTCAAGATCGGCAATTTGGAGTGGTTCCATGAAAACGTACGAGCCCGTTTCAAGCGCTTCGGCAGCGCCAAGGTAATGCGATCGCTCTACAAAAGAGTGAACGCAGAACAGAACGGATGTACGGATGACCTTGGAGGTGAATCTTTACTATCAAGACTGTTTAAAAAAGGAATGAAACGCTGTGTTAAAATAGTTTCTTTTAAAGGTTTTCGGGGTTTTTCCAAACACATCAGTACAATAAAATGTAATGCTTGTGAAATAACAGTCTGTGAAAAAGCTCTTGCCTGGAACATTTCAATCACAGATCTTTCAGTGGAACATCTGTGTGGGGGTTAATTCACAATGTCAGCTCCCAAGTCAAAGTTACTTTGAACCTTTTCACAAATTTCCATCTGCTTCACTTATATCTTCGCGAGCCCTCTGGAGGTGCTGCAGGTCAGAAGCTGAACGTCTGCTTGGGCTTACCATAAGAAATCCGCAATAAATGAAAGACTTCAAGGAGCTATAACAGATGGATACTGTACTATAACTGCATTGAAAATAGGTTTCGGCACTTTGAATCACACTCTGGCTTCTTCGGCATCACCCTGACAAGTGCATCGCATGTGTGAATTGCGTCAGTTTTTATCTGCGTCAATTCGTTTTCAATTTCAACTTCAAGAGCTGATGTCTTCCATGCATTTTTCTATGAACGTGCAGACAGCCCACACATGCAAATGAACAAAAGCATGCAGGTTCTTCAAGGCCATGCAATTAGTTTGGGACATTTTCAGCCAGAATGCTGTCATGAGATCTCAACACCTCCAAGGGAGCTTGGTGTGATGTAATTGATGGTGCTCACCATCATCTACACATCAAATGAAGGAAAACCATTTGTAGGAATGATGTTCATTCCTCAAGAGTTCATGGACTCACAACCTCTACTGTTTAATAAGAATCACTGAAACTGTTCTGGCAACAGATGGAGGCCCAGAACTTTAGTAAAATATAAGTTGAAACTTTGTTAAAAAATTACCGAATTCAAGGATTCGGCACATTCAGCACATGTACATATGATAAAAGAAATTTGATTACCTGTATGTATGTTGTGTATATATACAGGTGCATTCTGTGCAAGGCGTGCAATGCCAATATAAATTCAGGAATCATAAATATATGTGCAAAACCTATATTACATTACAAAAAGATTAAAAGGAGGATATTCAGTGCAAAATGTTCAGCAGCTAGCTTCATTCCTGTTCCTGTAGTTAACCGTTCTCCGATGGAGAATTTCTGATAATGCAGATTAAGTAGTTAGTATGTATCATGTAAAAAGTACATATTATATTACCATTTTCATGTATTTTTAGGATAGGAACAATTTCAAGAGGAAAAGAAATGTGTAAAAAAAATGCGTTTTTATTCATTTTAGTGCATAATAAATAAAATACTGCATTATAAACAGTGCAGTAGAGTAATATATGAATAAAATGCTGTTAAAAAAAAGGCTGTATTTTACATAGTATAACAGTGGAACAGTCTAGTCAGCCAGTGTTTCCGGTTGTAATAATATAACGACATGTTTATATCATGGTCATAAAATGCACAGTGGTGTTGCTCCTTTAATCTGCCACCCATCTGTCTGTGAGCTTTCAATTATGTGACACAGAATCCCAGGAAGTTTACTCTGACTCTTTTTCAGATATTTGTCATCAGTGAACTTCTAACTATGTCAGGGGGATTTAATCTCTTCCATCTTCCTGTTTTTCCAGCTCAGGCTCCTCACAGCTGTTGTCACATTTTTAGTTTATTCAGGCCTGTATGCAGCTCAAGCCAGGTTCTCCAATGTAGAAACTTTGAACTTCAGGAGACATTATCACCAATGTGTATCATCCAAAACTTTCCAGCTTTCTTTATTCTTTTTTTTTTTTGAAGTGGCTAATGAACTTCGCACACAGCTGCCAACATCCCCCGGCCACGCCTAGAGTGTATAAAACAAGTGCCTCACTTGAGGTATATTAGCTGTGAGCATTATTATACACAGCAGGTTTTCAAGTGAGATCATAGCATCAGGCGATCAGTGAATTATGAGGAGACTCCTGGTCCTGCTTACGCTGAGTCATCCTGGAGGATTTTGGGAAGGGATACAGAGCGAGTTGGTTAGCTGGCTTAGCCCAGCGGGCCTTGTGATCATCCAGTCACATGTCTCCCATTCTGTGCCTGGAATTGAAGGATCTAGTCCTGTGGAGACGGGGGGGAGGATTAGAGACAGAAAAAGGGAGGGTGAACAAAACTTTTGTTTGACTTATGTGGAAGTCAGCACGCAGCTCGAGTGTCTACGGATGCAAATTGTAATTAAAACATGGCCATAAATGCATGTTAACAGATGCATTATGTTGGAAATGTTGAGGAAATCGCCACATATCGACATCCATGTGACCAGCTGGATTAAATTCAACATGCATGACTGTACTGCACACACACACACACACACACACACATTCTTTTGCTGTGTTTTACTGTACGTATTCTGCTGTGGTCCGTCAGGCCCCCAAAGCTCGGAGGGAGACATTGTGTGTGTGAGTGTGTGTGTGTGTGTGTGTGTGTGTGTGTGTGTGTGAGTGTTTGTGTGTGTGTGTGTGTGTGTGTGTGTGTGTGTGTGCACACACATACTGGGAGATGTATCGCTGAGGCTTACAGCCTGGCTTTTAGGAGTTCATTTGGCTAACTCCAACCCTGGCTCCTCAGCTTATTGCTGCTACTGCTGCTGCTTCTGTTTCTGATTAATATTTTATGTGGAAACTCAAGAACTACCTGAATTATCTCGATTTGCTGAGCCATTTGTTATCGTGATTGAATCGCAAGACTGCAACCCTGACCTCATGCCTTTGCGTTGTAGAGGCAACAGGTTATTAAAAATGTCTCTTTATATTTTATGAAATTGTAATGAAAGATAACAACAAAAAAGTCATCACTTTTCCCTTTTCTCCTCTTTTTTTTTGTTCCCCAGAGCACCATGACTATGAAACACAGAGCATGCCTGAGGTCCACTGTAAGTAGATTGATTTTAATTATCAAGAGAAAAGTTTAGGTTACTGAAAGACATATCCAGAATTTAATATACTTTGTCATTATTTTTGCTTCTTAACAAAAACTACACCTCTATATATGATTTGACATGACATTTAGTGTGTAGGTCTGTCTGTAGAGCCCTAACATGTTACTGTATTAATCATTTTTCCTATAGTTGACTCTCTGTTACAGAGTCTGATCTTGTAATCGTGAGATTGTTTCTCTTATGTGTAAGACATGGAATTCATAATTGCATGTTTGATTGTTTTCTTTGGTGCGTTCCTGGTAAAGTAGCCTAAAAGAAATAAAACTATTCAATGAGGTTTTATCCAAGTTTATCATTATCTATCATTATATTCCCCTTTTTTTCTGATATCCATAGTCCTAAACTTTGCTTCCGCACTCATTGTCCTGCACAGATACCTTTTTTTCCCCATGTTTTTTTTTGGCTTTTTGCATTTGATGGTACAGCAGAGAGATGACAGGAAAGGGGGAGGCAGAGAGAGGAGGAATGACATGCAGGAAAGAGCTTCCGATTCAGGATTTGAACCGGGGTCGCCTGCGGTGAGGACTGTAGCTTCTATGTATATGGGGGCGGCACCACTCGTCACTTACCATTTGATCAGTTATATTCAGAAAATTGGATCCCTATTCTGTGAGTCTTGTGTGACCTTGGCTTAACAATCAGACGAGACTTTGAGGCCCGGAAAGCAACAGGCACACAATATGTTGAGTGGTTATTGTATTTCTAGCAATATGCACCAGAACATTGAACTGACAGAATAAATACATAGTCCTGCACTGTTTCCTGTTTTGTTTTACTATCTTAAACAAGGCTGTCAAAAAGAACTAGATGCATATTCCGGAATTCATTTGTGTATAACCAAATTAACATAAACTACTTTATAATGAATGCTCTTTAGGATATTCCAACATTTTCAGATGACTTCAGATTAACCCTTTAGATTTTATAGGCTTTGGCCTCATGCTGTGGTTGCAGTGGTTTGGGGAAAAAGCCGTGGTTTGACTGGCACAGTTAGTGCTTTTCCATCATCCATCCCCACTGGGATATCAAGAGATCCGCTAGGGAAGTCAGAGTAATTGAGATCTTAGTATAAGTTGTTAATATTACTACTGTAATTAACATTAGAGATGGTAATATTCCTATAGTAGTTCACATATCTGCATGTTCTCATGAAATGAATTCATGTTGGGAAAGTTGGAAGCACTTCAGTGACCTATTTCTGTTGTGGTGTTTGTCTGCATAAGCTTTTAACTTTATTATCTGTTGATCTGCGAAGCGGAATCTTTAAAGTTGTTCCCCTCTCCGCAGCTTTTCTTGTTCCCATGTTGCTCGCCCCTCTCTCTCTCTCTCTCTCCCTCTTTCTATTAACTGTGGTGCAGAAATGCAGCTCAGTTGTAAACGCTCGCTTCAGCGGCGGCAGCTGGAAACCCAATGTTCCTGCTCTTGTCTTCTTGTGCTGTACTGGCTCTGCCAGGTGGAAATGAATGTGATTATGCTGCAGGACGACAGTGCACTACAGGGAGATGTCAGATGATTTTATTGTCTGTTTTCTTTATTAAAAAGCTTCAGAATAACACTGACATGTCTGCTTTCTTTATCAGCACGCGGCTATGAGGAGAACAATATGGATGCCTCGAATTCAAAACACTACAAAGGGGTATGGAAAGTCGTTTTATAATCATTTTAATTTACAGTAAGTAGCGCATGTGGTTCTTTCCCATGCTTGTGCTTTCCTATTAAACCTGACTTTTTTTTTCTGCATTTTTTTTGGTACAAACTTTTGTTTTGTGCTAAAGTTTCAGTCAGTTTGTGGCCAGCAGAGAACATTCCTATGATGTGCATCATAAAATGAGCAGCAGATATCAATTTGTCCTCAGACAGCAGAACATTGCTTCTGCTAATTCATGTGTTCAGACCATGACACGTGGAAATGCACAAACAATACACGACCCCTGTTACTTTTGTTGGTTTGTTGCCCGGACCGGACATGTTTCCTGTTTCTTAATTACACAATGTGTTAGCGAGGGAAATCAAAAGCTCATCTGCAGCACAGGCTACATCCATTCAAATCAGCATTTGTGCATGCTGAGATTCTGCTGTGGCCAGCACTGATCTTTGTCAAGATGAAGGGTCTTTCCTCTGCTGGAAAGCACAGGCCTTATCTACTTGATCTTGGTCAGCCCCCTTAAACAACTGGAATTCTTTTGACAGCTGGTGACGACTAAGGTTAGGCACGGTCAAACTAACCCCTCTGTCACCGCTGTGTATTGTGGGTAAATACCGGGTTGTCAAACCTAATGGCACACATAAAAAAAAAAAAGTCTGAACTAAGTTGAAAGAGACCTGAGTCCTGAGATTGTAAACGGGGCACAGTCCACTGGAATTCGTCATAAAACCAGGGCTACTATTGTTTATACCACAGTCCCTGTGTAATATAGGAGCTAAGCTTTGTTTATTTTCAATCACTGCAGCAACTGCTGAGGGGGAAAATCTTGCCTGGACTCATGGGCTCTGCTGGGTATTTGAATGCCTTCCTATTGTTTCCAGTGTGACTACCGATTAAGGATGTGTTTACATCTTCTATGATCGATTTTTGATGGATGTTACAAAAAGGCAGACTACAAGAAGGCAAGTGGTGCTTCCTGCATCCCCTGTTTGGTCTTTCACTTTGACAGAGTGCCCTCTGCTGCACCACATAGAGTAGTGCCGAAACTCCTCAATCTATGTAGGGAGACTTTCCTGGGACTCACAGCAAGAAGGTCACTGGTTCAAGACCTTGGTCTGGGACCTTTCTGTGTGGAGTTTGCATGTTCTCCCCGTGTCTGTGGGGGTTCTCTCCAGGTTCTCCGGCTTCTACCCACAGTTCAAAAATATGTTGAGGTTAATTGGAGACACTAAATTGCCCATAGGTGTGAGTGAATGGTGTGTGTTCCCGATGATAGGCTGGCAGCCATCTGGGTTTGTATCCCTGACTCTCGCCTGTAATATGCTGGGATTGGCTGCAGCAGACCCCTGTGACCCTAATGAGGAATAAGCAGGTATAGAAAACTAACCAGAGTCAGTTCTTACCAGAGGGACCACACCAAATCAAGTGGACTGAGACCACCTTTTTTTGGAGGTCTTGGTCTGTTTGTTTTAGTGCACTCAATCTGATACTTTCACATCAAGGAAATCAAACCAATAAAATGTTCCAATGGGCCATTTGGTGCGCACCAACTGCTGCTGGTGTCAAAGCACCCTGCATGGAGCAACAGGCAATGGGTGATGCACAGGTCAATGATCAATATATATCGGCAACTACACCTTTGGCAACGTTCTAAGTGAGAAAAAATTTAAACATTGTTGATAATTGTACATTGAAAAAAAGCATTTTTTTATTTGTAAAACGTTAGCATACATGCAAGAACTTCTTTGGGGCTGAACACTTAATTTCCTCTCTGCTTATCTCTTTACTTCCTCTCTTTTGTTGGTGATGGTGCTTCCTTTTCTGCTCTTCAAAGAGGAAAAAGATCAAAAGGCGGCTTACGGTCGATCCCCTTGATTTGGGTCTGGACTATCACTACTACACCGAATTAAGAAGACAAACCAGTCAGGTAGAAGCTGAACAACCACATAGAACCAAAGTCCTGAAGTAATTTGCATGCATAGATAAAAGGAGCCCCCTGTCTGCCCGGCTGCTTCTGTTTTCATTCTTTGCTGATCGTTGTCTGGTTTTGCAAGACATTGTGTAATCATTATATTCATTCATTCTCCTTTAATCTGGCCACAGTCATTATGTACATCCAGATGTTGATGCTTGTTTGTACAGACACCGATACCTTCAGTCAGCTCATTAACGGAATGATCAGACAATAAGTGACTTAATCTTTGAAAGCTTAAGCATGTTCTTAGAGTTAGCTGATTGAGTTGTTCCATATTCTAAGACAAATTGGCTCCGACACAGCACTCGCTAGGAGTAAAAAACTTTAAATTACTTTGTGAGCACAGAAAAAAAAACTACAGCACTCATAAAAATTTACTGACTACTTACGTCATCTTATGTCATCAGAAGTTGGTTTCATAAAAATGCTCAGTATTTACTGTCTTCTAATGTCACTCTTCAGCTTTATAGCTGTAATCTACAGCTTTTGCTCCTCTCTGTCCTGCTGTTACAGACACGCTTGCTCGGGGCCTTTTCTGTCGAGACATGATGTATGTCCCACAATGGTTTAGGGCTCCTAGGAATTTCTGTTTATAGGTCACTAAAAAAAACAGAAATGATGAGGGGGGAAAAAAACAAAAGCTGTACTTGGCTAAACATATGGAGTGAATAACACAACATACTCTTGAGTTAGGGTTTCTTACTCCTGGAGCTTTTCTTCAGTAGCACTAAACTCTCTCTCCATCTCAGGGCAACGACATCATGGATGTGGAAGCAATGGTGAAGGGAATGATCCTCGGGAACGGTGACATTTTCCAGCAGATTCTGGATGAAGAGAAATGTCAGGATATAAATACAGATGCTGGACTTGACCTCAGCCGGAGGATGGACCTTGGATCGGCTCCGCCACAAGGTAAAGAAAGGACAAAACACACCTCGGATCTCCTGTGTGGTTCCATCCATATCAACTCAAATAAACAGCCTTGGAATAGTATTGGGGTTTTTTTTGGAGTAGAGCTACATCTGTGAGTCACATGTGACAGAAGTCACAGTGTTATGAATCAGAGACATATTTCAAGTTAACCTTTGCTTGTTCCAGCTTCTGTAATGTGGATTTCCCAATTATCACTGTAATAATATTATTCTTATTATTCATGCAATGCAAGCTGACCATACTAAAGTGTTCTATTAACCCAAGATTTCATGCATATAATTCAGTTGAATTACTAACAATCATGCTGTGTATCAATTTTTTCCATTTTGTACTCTTTTCTTTGCAGAAAATTAGGTTTTAATGGCTATTATAGTTGCTGCTTGCACAAATCTGCCCATAAACAAAAATCAGTTTATCCCATGTGCAAAATTCCTTTTTTGGGGGATTATTGTAGATACTTGATTGATTATATAGATATATACATGTCAGGTTTGAAAATCATAATAATGTAAATAAAATGGCTCTTTCTGTGAGGGTTTACCATGTTCTCAGGAGAAATGAGAGGAAGCACTTGGAAAGTTAACTTTTATTATCGTTTATTATCATGTCAGGGTAAAAAAAAGCTGCATGCATTATTTTTTGATTTTAAGTATAAAATGGCAGTCATAGACTTAAAGGCTCATAGGATTCAATGGGTTAATATCAGATTGGTCAAATGTTGTTTTAAAACCACATTTTGAAGAGAATGAGTTTTCCGTCTTACTGAGAAAAATTTGGAAACATACTGCTCAGATTATCAATCATCCACATTTTCATCCGATTTATTTGTAGATGAACTTGCGTCTCGAACAACCCCATCTCGCTCCACCTCCCGGCTCAGCTACTCCTCATGTGGCAGTGGGAGTGTGGGCCCCCGAGGCAGCAGCATTTATCTGCAAGGCCCTGAATTCTCCGAGGAAGAGGACGAACATGGTCACCACTACCCAGCCTACCAGTCTCATCCTGATCCCTGCAGCTACACGTCCCAGGAAAGCCTGAACTCGGGCATCCCTCCAACACAGGTCTTATTAATATCTCTTGATCGCTTTATAAAATCCTCATTGCATAAAATTCATTTGGCAGATGCTTGTTTTCTTTTTGATTGAATGAACATAAAATGATAAAAGCTGAAATGTTATGGTGCACAGTGTTCAGACTCATATCATCATCAGTTCCCATCACTGCAACCTCACTGAAGTGTGTACAACTCATATGGCTTTTAATAATGGTTAATAAAAGTTTTATGAGTTTAATAATTAGGATTTTCATTTTCCCCTTGGTGCAGTTTAAAAGTCAAGGCCAAGATACATTCATATCAAAGATTTTTTTTTTTTTTTATGTTATTTGTTGGCAGGGGACACAAATCTACAAAGATAACGATCTCGAGGCATTTTGAATCACAACACTGATATCGACCTTGAAAGTTTTAAAGTCCCCATCGACTCATAACTGTTTCGCTTTTTGTTACATCAGATGGATGCTTGACCTTCACTGTGCAGAATATTGCACATGCATGTGTTTGTGCTTATCAGCAGTTCATCTGCTGAAGGGTTTTTCCACCTTAAAATATTAATTTTAGGTGTGTAGCCACAAGCTTGAATTGTGCCATCACAGTACTCTAGTTCAGAGGTAATTAAAGAAATAAACAAAAGTTGAAATGCCTTAACCTTCCTGCTGTCCTACAGGTTCACCTTTCCTTCTTTCCTTCCTTCCCCTTCTTTCCTTTCTTCCTTTCCTCCCTCCCTCCATTTTCCTTTCTCACTCATTTCCTCTCTTTCTCCACTCTTTTCCTTTTCCCTTCCTCACTTATGTTCTCACTTCTTAACAAGCGTTAATCGTAATGACTAATGTCAAGATCGTTAATAGAAAAGAGAGTAAACTTCATATTTCACTTCTTTATGTTTATGTTCATTTTTTTTAAGTATCTCCCTTTACCAAATAAGATATTCAGGTGAAGAAATAAAAGAATGAAGTAAAAAATCAACTACGTCATTGCAACATATGTAGACCTCTTAAATCACTGCAACATTTATAGGGATTTGATCATTGTGGGGGAAAAAAGTTAAGAAAAGATTACAGGTTCAAATAATAAACCTAATCTTGACCTGTTTGGTTGTTTTGGCACAAAACTCTGACATTTTGTGTTGAAATCAAACATGTGCCTTGGTTATTGCCACAGAAATATTAAGAGTAGGCCTCTGTTTGAAATAAGCACCGACACAAGGAGATCAGTCTCCAGCATCCTGCATCAATAGACAGCATCTTTTCTATTTTCCAGTATAATGAGGGCTGCAATAAAAAGAAAATGCATAACAGAACAATTGAAAAGATGAGTGGATCGACCAGCTTGGATAAATTATTTTCTCTTGGATCATTTGAGCGGATACTGTATTTGCTCATAGTATTTGTGCTTGTAAGAGACATGCTGGTTTTGATCTGCCTGTGGGAATTAGTCTGTCCATACTTGATTAAAATCAGTTGTTTTTTTTCTGCTTCATTGTGCCGCTCTGATCGTGGGCTGTGCTCATGCTTATTGTTGTATTACAAAAAATCAGAGACATGAATATTTTTTCAGTGAAAACAACTTCTGCCGCGGTTAATAAACACTCATGAAGTATTTTCATTTTTTTTTTAATGCTGGATGGACATGAGTGGGTTATTCCAGTCTTTCTCACTGCATATCATTTGTGCATGGCCTCCTTTTAACAAAAGCGAGATTAGAGACAGATTGCTCTCTGTTGGTGACAGGAATAGACAGGAAAAGACGTAGACCTCACGATATTTCCCTGTATTAATCTACGAATTTATGGTAGGAAAGACTGTAATTTTCTTCTGACACAAAGTCCAAGTGATATTTTTCTTCCGTCCTTTTCTATGTTGTTACTTTGAAAAGAAAATGCTGGATGGAGCAAACACGACATAATGACGTAAATCATATTTTTACAGCGTGTTGAAGCACGGAGAGAGGATTCACTCCTCATAACATCTGTCCCCAATCGCACGTAGCTTTCTCACCTCCTTCTTGTTTACTTTGTCTCTTCATTTGAAAGATAATGCGAACAATTTGCTCAACTATTGGTCGGGACAACCTTATTTTCCCCTAATATTGGCAGCGATTACGTACTACATACAAGCCCAAGTCCTTGGTGGTTAATATAGGGTTTTGTTTACTTTTTTTCTGACAATATATTCCTGAAAGCGAATAGCTGACAAACCTTTCTTTTGATAACCGAAGCCCAAACTGGAACCGAAACGCACACGTCCACACATTAGTTCGTCAGGCCAACATGCGAAATGATGTAAGCGTGACAGCTGCTAGATCAGAGGGAAATTACATACATTACTTCACTGTCTATTTACAGAACATGTTTTGCGTACGCCTCGGTCTCTGGAAGGGATTGCAACAAATGTTGTTGATCTGTTCACGAGGAACGGGTAATAAAAACAGACTTACTAAGTGTTTGTCTGACTTAGAGCGAGCTGCTGTCAGAAATCCTTACATGTTCATCCAGTTTTGAGTTCTCTGAGTTGATTTAGATGCACTCTGGAACATCATTTTTTAATTAAAACTGGGACTGTCTGAACCAAAACCTCACCTTGTTGATATAGAAGATAAAGAATATCAAAATAAATGGAGTGATTAAGCTCAGTTGTGAAAGGCAGGCAGCCATGAGAAAAACAGTCCCCCCCCCCCGTGCTTTTCTACACCTTTGATATATCAATGTCATGGTAAATTTGTCTCGCAGCTTGGCGGACAGCATACAGAAGAAAACAAACAGCCCAGACATGTGCCTGTCAGACACTGGAACAGCTGTGACATTTATCATTGGAACCCTTTTCGCCCTGCGTGTCGGCACGCTTTGGAACACATTCAAGCTGACAAGCGAGCGTTAAAGCCAAGTGACGTACATGCAGTATAATGTTTGTGGAGCGAGACATGAAGATGAGTCGAAAGCATGCACAGACTGAACAGGGCCAAAGCACATGTGGGCCAAAAATAGTGCAGGGCGAAGTAACCGTGTGTTTACTTGTTTAATATACAGACAAGTGACAAATTAGAGGAAAAACTTGAAATGAGCAGATAAACATAACAAATGCGGACGCTTCCACACAGGGCTCGAATGCTCCCTGAATGTTTAGATAAAAATGATGTGAATCATATGGTATGAGTCATCAACCAGAGTAAGCTCCGTTTTGATGTTAAGACATCAGACCAGAATATAAAAAAAAAAACTCATCAGGAAAATATGCTTTCAAATCCATTTCTCTATAGACCGTTAAATGTTTGTATCTCGATAAGCAAAATTTGGGATGAAGAAAGTGTAGACTCAAAGGCTACGTTCACACCGCAGCCAATGTGACCTGAATCTGATCTTTTTGTTTATACTGTATGACTGTGATCGGTTTATTTCAGAACAGTGTGAACAATGGGGCAAATCGAATGGAATCTGTTCTTTGACGATTCAGATTTGGGATACTTATGTATGTGGCTCTAAATCAGGTACAGGTCAGATTTAATCAGAGTTTTGGAATGTGACCCAAGCATGAACGTTAGCCTGTATCAGAATTATCTTCCTTCGTCTCCTCTAGAAACCGAAACCGTACTACTCAGAGCGAGGAACCTGTCTCACGGTATAAGAAGGAGAATCGAGACACACCCCTTTCAAAATCCCAGTTATCCTTCGGTTCAGACCCAGTAACATGATATGATATCAAGCAGATACCCAAGCACAAAAACAGCAGCACCTCATAGTCGAGGTCGCGGCCCATTTCCATTGCCAAGGAAACATGACGCTCTGCTCATGGTGCGTCCTGCGCTGTTCAGACCCGAGTTAAAACAGAGATGTGTAGAACTTAAAAATGAAACAAAATTGATCATTTTCACATCCAAACTGCACCATGTGGTATTTTGAATCATTTGGCATTATATCAGTTCAATTAGTGGGACTGATCAGGGTTTTTTTTTCCACTCGCCAAAGTGGCTGATTAATCAACTTCATTCGACGGCCAAAGAGTCAAAAACATTCCCCACTGGCAACAGGCGACTTGCTATTTTTGAAGCCTTTGTGGAAATTATCCCTACTGTATCTATTTTAACCTCTAGGGTTCGTATTAATACGTTTGTTGTTGTTTTCACTTGGGTCTGGGTGTGCACCACAAGCAGAGCGGCATATTTCCTTGGCAATGGAAGGAGACCCCAAATTTGACTGTGACATATTGCTGTTCATGTGCAACTGGAATTTGCAGCATTTCTTTCTTGCAACCTTGGGGGATTGCATGTCTTTTGATGTTTGCAACATATTTTTTAGGCAATTTTTTTATGGGTATGTATGTCTTTGCTTCTTCTTGGTTTCTGTGATTGCAGAATTTTGTTTCCTGTTTCATTTGTTTCATGTTTTTGTGTATTTTTGCTTTTTTATTTCTGTGTTTACATTATTTAGCTGTTTTTGGGCATGTTTGCTCCTGTCGGTCACCATAGAAAGGTCATGACATGCAGTTGGAGGATGCTTGCAATTGTATCGTGGGGTGTATCAAACCATGGGTCAAAAATTGTGATACAAACCGTATAGTGAGATGGGATATCATTACAGGCTCATTAAAATTTCCACTCAGTGGCCTTCAAGTTTATCTTCTTGTTCCTGTTTCGATATAATAGGCAATTGAGGAACAACATCAGAATTCCAATTATAGTGTCACCCATGACCCCATGATCAGAAAGTCAGATTGTGAGATTGATAGATTTTTACTGGTATTTAGCCTGACCAATGGTGCCAAATCCATTGGAAAAACCTTTGGTGCAGTATTTTTTAGGTTCCACCACATATTGATCTGTCTATTTGTTATTTTTATTATCATTCAGTCATTATTGACTTTCCCATTCTCACTCTCTGCATCTGGACTGTTGAAGTTTAATCCAAGTCGTTTTAGAAAAGAACCTCTTAATTATTTTTGAAATCACATTTATGGACATGCTGTTTTGGCTCTGAACTCATTCTCTGAAGAGAACATTTGAAAATATGAACTTACTTCATCAAGTGTGAACTAAATTGATGGCCATCTGCATTTCAAAGACATCTTTCGGTGCCAGTTTGTCTTTCAATAGTTTCAGTGTGCGTGAAATTGATATCATATGACATGTTACTAAGAGATTGAATCCAGTAAACAATATCATGTAAACAATGCACCGTATATCTTGTTTTTATTTTATTTTATTTTATTTATCTAACAGTATTCAGTCTTTCTGACTTTCTTCAGATCAGTGACATGAACAAACGCATGTCAGCCATTGAGGCCGTCGTGAGCCGCTTAGAGCAGAAGGTCAGCCCGACATACCAGGTAAAATAAGTTTTATTTATCTAGCTCTATACTATGCTCAAGCAACTTTTCAATGCATTCGAAACCTTCTCTCCTTAGACCCTCAGACGTGTGTTCAGTCTAACCTAATTTGTATAGCACTTTTCATACAGGTAATAAAATTCAAGCTGTCACTCTATCATAACCATATACTGGATAAGCCGGGAAATTATTTAATTGGTGGAGACCAAAACCAAGCTAACTGGAGAGTGAATAATGGAGTGGATAATGGTCATTCTCGGATCAGGTCAACAAAGGTGATCATAATATCCCAAATCTGCTGGATGTAAAAAAAAAAAATCTTTACCATCCAGTCAGTAATAAAATTCATGAACACTCGCAGTGTATAACAGTCAACAATTGGATTTCAACTTAAAGGCACCTGACCATCTAGCCTTCACAATTGTATAGTTTCTACTAGTAGTTATAGTTTCCATCCTAATTTTTTTTATCTGCAGCTCTGCATTAATAGCATTCTGAATATGATGAGGGGCTGCACAAATTCCTCCTTTTCCCACCAACAGTGGGGTCTCACGTCAGTTTGATGTCTGTTTTTAATTGGGACATGAGTGCTGAAGTCCACACCAGTATCATTATGGTTGTTAGTGCGTATTTGTTTTCAAATGAGAACAATATTTGATAGTCATGATTTTTCTCTCTGGAGGCAAACCACATCTTAAATCAATTTGCATTAAACACATGTTCTGCTGATTTTGACAGAGTGGAGGGCACGCAACACGGTTCTGTGTTGCGTGCACTCTGATTGATAGCAGAATAATTTTCATCATGCTTTCAAGCATCCATCTACTTTGTGATGATGTAATCTATTCTTATTCCAAGTATTATTCAAGATCACATAGATATGTAAGTGGCATGGTGGGGAGAGCAGTCTATCCCAGCATGCACTTTGCAGAATGCAGGACGACAGAGCAGATGAAATACTTAAAAACTTGACAGATTTCTTTCTTTTTTTAAACAATGACTTGACATCGGTGGTGCAGGGGTTAGCGCTGTTGCCTCACAGCAAGAAGGTCGCAGGTTCAAGACCTCCTTGGTCCTGGGTCTGGGACCTTTTTGTTCTCCCCGCATGTTCTCCCCGTGTCTGCGTGGGTTTTCACCGGGTACTGCCGCTTCCTCCCACAGTCCAAAAACATGCTCAGGTCAACTGGCGACTCTAAATTGCCCATAGGTGTGAGTGTGTGAGTGAATGGTGTGTGTGCCCCACGATTGGCTGGCGACCATCTGGGGTGTATCCCTGCCTCTCGCTGTAACGCGCTGGGATTGGCTCCAGCAGACCCCTGCGACCCCTAATGAGGAATAAGCAGGTATAGAAGATGACTGACTGACTGACTTGACATCAGCAGGCTACTTGTGTTAGCTGATGAGCATTGATTTTGACGGCTGAAACAAGCAGCAACTACAACCAGAAGCCAATGTGGAAGTAACTTAAAGTGCAATACCACCAACAACTGACCCTCATTCAAAAGGTGTCAACTCCTCCTTTATGAATACTAATTTCGATCTCTTTTTTTCAATGAATCTTTATTGTCTCAATATCTAAATGCAGACCCTCTAATAAGTGAAGATTTGAAGATTTGCGGTATCTTTGTTGCTTTTTGTGTGATGTTGATTGACAGCTGTGGTTTACATTTGGCTCACCTATTGCTCTCCCAGCAAGTCGAACTACTTTTGCAATATTTCTGTAAATTTAACGATAATTGATTATGATAAATGTTCCATTATGCAAAACTGCACAATTTGGGTAAAGTAGGTAAGGTGTCGTTAGTGCAAGTTCTCCGTGTTCCCAGTAAACTAGTGTTCGCTTCTGCTCAAGCTAGCAGGGCATGTTTCTAGAGCATGAAAGGCAACAAACACTGCCTTTTCCTTTTGGAAGGTCACCAGGACACTTATTAGAGGGTCAGAATTTTGCTGTTAAGACCATGACATGTTAACACGAATGGTTGACTTAATATTTCTAAAGAGCAGTTTGAATGGGAGATAATGGGAGCCAGGGATTCTAGTGGCCATCAATGGCATTGTACTGTATTTATTTAATTTTTTTTTTATTTTTGAAACTGATTTATAAAGAGGGCGACATGGTGGCGCAGGGATTAGCGCTGTTGCCTCAGCAAGAAGGTTGCAGGTTCAAGACCTCCTTGTTCCTGGGTCTGGGACCTTTCTCTGTGAAGTCTGCATGTTCTCCCCGTGTCTGCGTGGGTTTTCACCGGGTACTCCGGCTTCCTCCCACTGTCCAAAAACATGCTGAGGTTAATTGACTCTAAATTGCCTGTAGGTATGAATGTGTGAGTGAATGGTGTGTGTGCCCCACGATTGGCTGGCGACCATCTGGGGTGTATCCCTGCCTCTCGTCTGTAATATGCTGGGATTGGCTCCAGCAGACCCCTGCGACCCTAATGAGGAATAAGCGGGTATAGAAGAGGAGATGAGATTTATAAAGACCCTTTTAGCTCTTTTTCAGAAAATTGGATTTTAAAATTGGATGTACCTTTTTTATATTTAGAAAACAGAAGCTACAGTAGCACTCTACTACTCCACCGCCTATTATTTTTTACTTACTTACTCTCCCCACCCACATGAAACACAAGTTACAGCCACAAAACAATTTAATCTTGTCATTTAATGGTTAATGATTGGTTAATGAGTGTGGGGTCTCGATCAGGGGGGGAAAAAAATAAAATGTGCATTTTTGTTTTCCATGATAGGCCCCCTTTAACCTCATGCTGTGGTAGTTGGCACTGGTTCCATGCACAGTGCCTCAGCATGTGGAGAAAGCCCAAGCTTAATAGGCCTACTGTACCTAGTTACAGTTGCTATGATTGGACAATCCTTGTTTCCTGGTTGAGAGATGAATTTGGACTCTCCAGATTTCCTAGAATTCTTTGAGGAAATTTATGTTTTCATTGGGTAGCAGACAGTAGGGAGCTGACAGGATATGAAGGGAAAGAGAGAGATGGGGAATGACATACAGCACACGGAAAACACATTATATTTTTTTATGTTTACAAGGACAGCTTCCTTGGCTGCAAAAATGCCACATAACCAACTGGCCTTCGAACTGTGGACCCAAAGGAAACCTACAAAAGAAAATCTGTGCAAAATTTCTCAATCCATTTGCAATTTGCTTTTACCTAAGCAATACACTTTAAATCTCTCTAATGACTTCCATCAGGCTGATTGTCAAGTCAATCCAGATCCAAAGTATAAACTTTCACTAATGGCACAGTTCATTTCTCGCAGCCACGTATTGTCTGCTCTGTTCCAACAGACCACAGAGCCTCCTCAGACTCCAGACAGCATCTCTCCTTATCCTCAGTGGGAAGAGGTGGACCGAGAGGAGCAGCAACTAAGGCGGAGGTTGCACCAGATGACGAATAACATCAGCGACGATGAGGAGGAGACCATTACACAAGATGAGATGCCAGCAAATCAGGACAAATCAGGCATCGAGCTCTCCACACTCGAGGAGACTCAGCCTCAGGAGAATGGCTCTCAGGAGGTAGAGAAACAGAAAAAGGAAACGCAAATCTGCATTCACACACACACATGTTTACATGGCTTAACACTTCATTTTCATGCCAGCAAGTTCATCAGAAACATAAACAGCGCACATCTGGTCGTTTTGTGCAGAAATTCCATACCATCTCTGCTGGAATCCGGTTCAAGCACATGCTGAAGTCATAAATCAAGTTACTGAGGCTTGTTGTTTATATTTCCTCTGTAACCATCTCTCCCAGTCCCAGATTGTCTGAAACAGGGGATGGATTAGGAAAATTACTCTTTCTTAGCTGCTGTGGTAGGTTGCCTGACTTGTTTTTACTGGCAGTTTTCCCTTTAAAGTAACAAATCCACAATGTTTAATGAGTCATTATAGTTTCTTAACACCGCTTTACAGTGGGTCTGTGCAAACATGCTCAATTTTTTTATACAAAGCTAAGGATTTAAAGTATCATGTAACACTGGCTCATAGTAGCATGAAAACACACACGCCGAATTACCACACTCCCGTGACTTACTAAAAGAAGATAAGGAACAGACTTGTGAAGTTGGTATTTTTCCTTTGGCAGCCTGACAGCCTTGTTCCTGTTTTGGACTTTTTGATCTCCCAGGCGCCCTTGTTTTCTGTTCTGCTTATCATCAAATCCTTAATCCTGCTTAATTGGCAAAGTAAACTATGAAAGACAACTTTATAGAAGAGTGACTCTTGGAAAAAACGATGTAAAATGAACCTTAAGTTCAGTATTCTACAACTACTAAGATTAACATTTAGGTTTTATTGGTTTAAATGAACCCTTACATACTTTTAGGGTGTTTTTACAGCTCTCAAATCTAAGAGCTGAAATTCTATGAATTGACAGAAAACGTTGCAACTTTTTTATGTGTGCAGCTAATACACTTTTAGAATAATAATAATACAGTTTTATGTAATACAGGTTTACAAGTTTTCAAAAATATTATGTTTACATATGAAATGAGGCATTATCTAAGTAAATGTGCACACATTTGCAAACACTTCTAGGACGCAAATATGAACATGTTTTTTTCATTTTATTGACATACATTTTCAATTTTTTTTTATTGCTCCAAAAATAAAATAGTGTCAACAGTAAAAGAATTTTTTGCTATTTTTTATGAATACAGTGTTGTATAAATCAGGCTATATGCCGTAAACCCTTGACACAATAAACTGAAAGAATTTACTACAGGAAAAACTCCAATCAATCCAAGTTTTGCATCCTGTGGGCTGCATGAACTTGCTTTAAAAACAGTAGTTTCTCATGCTTTTTATCATAAGGGTGTTTCATTGTGTTTTCTAAGGAATTTGTCATCCTTTTTTTCCTCAATAAATTAAAACATTTTACGCTGAAATAAATTAATGAAATCGAATACATTAACATTCAATATTTCCTTTTTTTTAATGTGATGTTCCAATTAACATAGAATTTCCTCTCTGATCTCAACATTACTTTCTGCAGACAAACCAATCGACAGAAAACCTGGAGGGGAAGAGCCCTCTCCCGGAGGAGGAATCAAAGACGAGCTTCAAAGGCCCAACGGCCCTACTCATTGAGCTGGGGGACAAGGTAAACCAATCAGCTGCTGATGTCCAGAACGTAGAGAGTGAGGTAAGGAAAAACCAGAAGCTGTGTTGAGATTCGTTGGCATATTCGTTTTATTCTATAAAGTCAATAAATGATACAAGTATGCAAAGCCTCTTCTTTTTATCCCAAGGTCTCTTACATAGAGGACAGGATCGCTGCTCTCAATGCTGCTGGTTTGCCGACGGATAAAAAGAGAAGGGTAAAGACATTGCATTTCTATTTAGTTTATATCAATCCAAAGCCCCATTCAAAACAGGATTATTATTACACAGGGAAATGTGTAATTAAATATTTACTGTGCTCCTCTGTAATTTAACTAAGATTTTCACTGTTCGGGGAAATGGCAGGATATGGGCTATGGATATTTAACAGGAAAAAGCCAAAAAAGAAAGCTAAAATGGCTCTCCAGGGGGGCGTGGGAGAGGTGAAGTGAGGCAAAGATACTGAGGTGAAGAAGAGTCAAACATCCTCCTGAGTCATCGCTTAGTCAAATCCTAAAACACATGGACATGTGTTTTATTTGAAATGTTTCATTTAATCTGTTTAAACTGGGTAAAACTGATGATTTTTATAATGCTGTGTGTGTGTGTGTGTGTGTGTGTGTGTGTGTGTGTGTGTGTGTGTGTGTGTGTGTGTGTGTGTGTGTGTGTGTGTGTGTGTGTGTGTGTCTGTGCATGTGCATGTGTTTGTCTGTGTATATCAGAGGTTTCTTTTATTGAGATGAACCTACAAAGGATTATCTGCAACTCTGCAGCTCCCACCAAACAGTAAACCAACACAGCTGCAGACAAGCTGGTGAATAAAAAGTGCATAAAAAGCCTTTCATATAAAGTCAAACAAGTGCACACTGATGTAATTTGTAAAAGCAGAGATTTAATCCTACTGGAGGAGGGCCGTCACGTGTCTATGCATGTATAAATATATATGCATATACTGCTCTGTGGTCTTAATCGTGACTCATAGCTCCGTGGCCCCTCCCTCTGGGATTCAAACCAACCGTTTCGAACATCTTTGTCTACTAAGCAGGTCTGCTTCTGATACACTTTTCCACTTCTTGAAGGTGCCAAAAAAATAAGAGAAGAAGCTAGGCCATATATTTTCCCACATGCTCACTTATCTGGTTCTGTCTTCCACTTTGTGTGTCATCCAGTCTGCAATACCGATTCCAGCGAGGAGAATTTCCCACAACTTTCCCACAAGTAAGAACCAACACTGCTGCCCTTGAGTGTGATCCCCAGGGCCTGACTCAAAACATCTTAACCTTGTTAAACTCAGAGAACATGCGGATCTATTTTGTGCGCCGGGTTATGTCAGATGAACACTGTGTCCTATTGTCAGATACTTAAATTCTCTATGTGCAGATTTCCCACCGGCATATTTTACTATATAAAGCAGAATATTTTGAGGCAGAATGGTGGTATTGTTTAAGCGTAGGAAGGAGTGATGTCTGCACTGTGTTATGAGGCCAATAAATAATTTTATTCTCTTTTGTCTGACAAGGCAACTTTTCAGAATGTTCCTAGTCCAACAAAAAGAGAATTGCATGATTTGTTGCGAGTTTCATATTGTGCAGACTTCACTCATTTGTATCTTACAATGAAAATTTGATTTACGTGATCCATCTTCTGAAGAATATTGTTATTGCACAACAGTTTTCAGAGCGCAATTAGAGTGGAAGTAGATGACTTTTGTGCTTTAACTTATCTTTATGGAGTAAATGTTGATTGCACAGTGTAATGGCTGTAGGATAATGACACCAAATCATGGCAATAGCTTTTGCCTGGAGGTGAATCCCAGACTTCACAAGTGCACTATATTTTTTAAGAGGCAGTACAGTATGGATGCACAATGTAGTTGCTGTATGTTTGCAGGCCAGGTGGACAGGTTTGAGAGGAATTCCCTATACAGGGGCTCCCTGACGCAGAGGAATCCGGTGGCCAAGCCCAAGACCAGGGCACCCTGTGCGGTATGACCCTCCCCTCCGTGGTGCTGGGTGCAGTGAAGAGTTTATTTCCAATGCTTAATTTTGGAGAAAAGCAACACCTACAATGACGTAAAATAAGTCTGAGCCATGCCAGCCGTTTCCCTCTGTTTCCAGACTTTATTCTAAGCTAAGCTTGCTGGCTGTAGCTTCATATTTGACCGACAGACATGACGTTGGTATTTATCCGAACATGAAACATGAATAAACATTTCCCAAAATGTCAAATTGTTCCCCTTCCACTTTCTTATCAAGTGGATGTGTTGTTGTTGGAAACAAACTCTTCATTTACTGGGAATGCTGGGTTTTGACTTCTCTTACTGGTTTCCAATGAGACTCTGTGGTGATCAAGCCAAGGAATATGCACATACTTATCATTTCCATACAGGCATCACAAGTATCTATATCTAGATGGTCTCAGGTTTAGTTTATTTAAATGAACCGGTGCTTGAATCCTAGGAGAAAACTGGGAACTATTGCAGATTGAACGAGATGAGGAGGGAAAGAATGAGATAGATAAATATATGGATGTTAACTGTGATTTTAAATACCCTGTGTTTTCTACCTAGGACTTAAAATCCCTGTGAAACGGGAGTCGGAGCATCTTAAACAGTTAGAAGAGGGATTCAATTCAAAACCTCAAGTCAAATTGGAAAAGAAAGTGGGCGGAGCTTAGCGTTTGTATAACACAGAGCCTAATTACTTCCGCCTTTCAGGTAGGGTAAGTGATGTATTGTGGTCAATTGTGAGAGACCACAATTCCATTTGAATTGCGCCATGAATCGCACATGTAAGTTTATTTTTTTCTATTTAAAAAATTAAATTGTGCAATTCAAAATTTGGTTTGTGTATATACAAACTGGAAAAGTGTATTTTTCATTTCATGGGGCCTTTTACAACACGAGTGCTTGCATCATACCGCTCTAATTAAAGGTAATGATTTGAAAGGCAGCCATGCGATATACATTTCAGGTGAACCTTGTTAAACTTTTTTCGGCCTGGGAACCAAATGCAATATGAAAAAGTAGGTCAGGATCCAGTCTACAGTGGGGGGAGAAAAACCCAGATGCCTAAATCATAGTGACCTATTTAATTAGATCTTTGATCTTCCTTTAATTATGACTAATTGCTTCATATCCGTCCTCCATTTCTAACCTGTCGAACTCCAGTGACGTGTTGAAATATGCTGATTTCACTTTTTATGCACTTGTTTGAAAATGTGAATGATTTTGACGATTTCACAACTTTCAAATCTCAAATGATGATACGTAAGTCACAACTATAAATTATAGACATGTTTTAATTTATTTCTTTCTCTCAGTGATTTCACGGCTTCCGTAAATCTAATCGATGCATCGTCATCTAATCATTAAAGGAGCAGCAGTTCATTGTCTTCCTGTCTCTCTCCCTCTCTCTTGCAGAAACCGGTAATGATGCAGTGATGAGGATGCTGAGCATTATACAATATGACAAAGAAGAAACTGATTATTAGTATGTGATGAACTGAAATTCAGAGACTGTCAGCTGGAATGAGACTGGTTCAGTTCATGTCTGAAAATGTGTCCTTGTGATATTGTGTTAATCTACTGGGCTCGGGCCGTATTCATACCATGTATTTGAGTTACATGTGATATGCACTAACCTCACTAGACCTGTGTCTTGGATTCAGAAAAATTAGCATCTACTGTGTGAAATCTGCAGTTACCCTAAATTATCAAATAATAGCCAGGGTGTTTTATTTGTTTGAATCACTTAACAGATCAGGCATTTATTTGAGACCAGGTGGCAGTTTGGGTCAGGCGACAAAAATCTTGCTCAGCAAAACTGGAAAAATATGATAATTTACTCAAACTGTTTTATTAAACCGGTATGACTACCCTATAACGTACATTTTTCAAACTAAGATTACAGTACTGTAGTTAAATGTCGAAGAAGGAAAATGTGCAGTGTCAGTGATCACATCTTCTTCCTTTATTTCTTTTTTAATAAATTAGACTCAGAATTTATTTGAAACCAGCTGTTATATATCAAAATATACACCTGCACCCGGCTTTTAAAGGGGACCAGATGGTTAATTGAAACTTGGCCATTATTTGATAATTCATAGTAATTATTTCAATCCCCATGCAGTACAAATGGAAAATATTATATGAAACCAGGTTTTTACAACATTCTAAGGCTTCCAATGCATATTTCAATGGTAGTTACACTGTATAATAATTATTTTCATTGTGTCAAAGATTTTATTAATTAATTGATTAGTCTTTAAAATGTTAGTAAGAGGTAGATACTCCTACTTCAGGTTATGCTTTCATATTCAGTTCACTGTCATAGATGACTATAGAATCAATAAATAATAATATTATTGATAATTATTTGATTAGCAAAAGAAATTCAAATTCTGCCAATCAATTATTTTACTAATTGTTGCAGATCCACAATTCAATGACAGTTTGAAATAGTTTAACATTTTCTGAAATATGTTTTTTTAAGGCTTTTTGATGTTTAGTTATGTTTTTGTTATGGATTTTTACTATCAATAGAAAACACTTTAAGATATTTGTAGTGTATATGTAGGACAATACATGAATCATATAAATACAGTATATTGACATCTACAGAGTACACATATAAAAGATATTTATATTAGACTTGTAAATCTTGTACATCGCTTCATTATGTGGCAGATTAAAGCTTTGGTAAAATATTACTTTTACTGCTTCTTCATAATCAGTAATTTTATATTGACTTCTTGCATCTTAGCATGAGTAGATTATAGAGGTATGCATAAATAACGGAAATATTACTTGGGTTAATTCTTTAAATTGAATTTTTTCTTATTAGTATTAAAATTATTTACAAACTAACTAATTCTGTTTTATTTGTCTTGTTTTGTTGTAGACAGTAATGTAGTTTATGACCTTATAAAGATTTTACCCAAAATATTTGCTTTTGTTGCCTTTGTCTTTAGTGGAATTACATTAACTCACCTTAAGGTCAGCAAATCATGGTTTTATTGCATATATACGGTAGTTATATGGTGACATAACTGAACATGTGCTCTACTGGTTTCTTCAGCGGCAACCATTGCATTAGTAGACACCACAATGTTGCTTTGAACGTCCTTGAATGTATAATATTTTACCAAATGCACTTTCCAGAGAATTTATTCCAAGTTACCAAAACTTTACAGTAAAATGCATAATTTCCTCCTAACGATGAAAAGTTTAATAAGTGCAATGGATAAAGACGTTGCCTTGAAATTAGGATCCAGTCATGGAATTTAACAAACTAGTTTACTCAAGCATTGTATTTCACTACCACTCCATTTCAGGGGGAAATATTGTACTTTCTACTCCACTACATACAAATATGATCTCATAATTACAATATTACACTAGTCAATTAATATTATGACTATTGTTTTAAATATCTTTAACTAGGGAAGCATAATGAGATGCCTTTGTAAAATACCATTTTTCTTTTCAATGATACTGTATATATTTTTGGCCTTTAATCACTGGGTCAGTGATTAGGATTCTATGAATCCTAAGTGATTAGGATGTTTTTTTCCATTGTTGTAATGCTACTTTTACTGAAGGAGAAGATGGGAGTACTTCTTCTACTGTTGTTGGGATCTTTTCACATTGAGCAGCTTTTTTACATTTGGTGATCATATACAAAGCTACAGCATTTTTAAAAAATGAAGTCACGTGTATTGTAAGAACAGTACACAATATTTTTGAGGTGTCGATGACGTCAGCATATCAACACATTGCTGCCCCTCTTGCTGGAATATTGTAACGCCCAGGGGTGAATCCACCATCTGTTGCAGGTGAGAACATATTCTGTCCAATTCTATTGGTCTCAGCACTTGAAAGTATAACAGGATGTCATTTAATACCTACAGGGAGAGAGGGATTCCCTCTGGTCGCCATTTCTGTTCCTGGGAGATAGCGAAACAAGCAAATGAAGTTTAGTGCTGCAGCATCCTACAAGCATTTGAACTCAAGGTAAGTTTTGATATTTCGGGTCAAATATAGTTTGGATCAGAGATAATGCAGGTGTGGCAAAGCGTAGCCAGAACATCTGCTGAGATTTAAGAGAGAAAAAGAACTCATTCTATCTGCGGCTTTTAGCCCTGATCCTTTTTCTGTATTTCAAATCTGTCACATGTTCTCTGGCACAGTTGCTGCAATTTTCAAACAGCAGCAAATTGAGAATCCAGGGAAGCTTTACCATCAATTAAATGACTTGAAAACAGAACTTCTATGACTTTTCAGTATGTTGTAATTTACTCGAGATGTGATTGATCTTTTTTTTTGCTTTTCTTTGATGCAGGTCAAGTTGCAATGAGGATGAGTTCAATACTGTGTGCTGTCTTTCTGTTGCTGAGTCAAGCTGTATGTCAACCTCATTAAGATGATTAGCAGAAGTGAGGGATGCCTATCTGATACAATTATATGAGGTGATCAGTGGGTATATGTGAATATAAAAAAATGCTGAAACAATCATTTTTCATTCATTTATTGGCTTATTCAAAAGGAAACCTCCATAAACAGTACTGTAAATGAGCCAAAGTTATAAGAATATCCAAAGTTATAAGAATATTTAATTTGTATTCCCTTTTCCCCCCTAAATTAGTAATATAACAATGTGCTGCTTTATTAAATGTTTATATATTATTTATTATATTATATATAATAAAAAAACGTGCTATAAGCTTGCTAGAAATTTAATTTATTCATGCACATAAATACATTAAATATAACTTTAAATTAATATTTTATATTTATATTTAAGTTTGGAAATTATTGATTGAAACCTTTCACAATATCAAGCTTATATTATTATATAATTAAAAATAATATTGTATTTGTTCAAATTAATGTTTCTTTATGTATTAAAGTATTAAATATTCACCAATTTGGGTTTAAATATATTTACTTCTATTTGTAAAGCCCTACTTATGTGTTTTCAATTTCCATTCCATTTCCATTTACCTCCATTGTTTTGGGATGGGAGCAGAAATCTCACAGATCAATATCTCAAAACCTGATTTGAATGAAATAATAATAAGAAAAAAAAAACATCCGCATGGCTAGAAACTGCTATGGTTAAGAGAAAAAGTATATTTTTCATTCCTCTAGATCCAGCTACTTGTATAAATAAACTGCACTTTTAAAGTAACTATTTCTCTTAATTTCGTGTCAGCAGACTGACACTCAAAGAAATATTTTGTCAGTTTGAATCACCAGCAGCACATAATTCAGGTTAGAGGATTGTTTATAAGTGAAGGCCGTCTGATTTATGTTGTCATCCAGACATTGCTGCCTCCTGGTATACAGGCAGAGGGATCAGACCAGTGGGACGATTTTGGCCGAAAAGTTGCGAAGAGAAACAAGCATCTGGCTTTCATCACGGCCAGAGCTTACAGACCAACAGCTGACGGTGACAGCAATGTTTGGATCACACAGTGAACATGCTGCGGATGACGGATTGTTCACATTTGTTTACTTGACTTTCAGAATTTCATATAAATTATTTGTGTTGGTTTTCTTTTACTCTTTGATTGCATGTTTGTTGTTTTTTAAATAAGGCGGATGGACGAATCTTTAGAAAGTCCAGACGTTTTGTTTTTTTTTATATTTCATTACTTCAAAGGTGTTTCTGTGTTGCACATTAGAGCTGCACTGTAGTGAAATCAGTGTTGCCAGATGAGAGTGACAGTTTCCAGCCCAATCACAGTTTGCAACCTGCCCAATCCAATAAAATCCCGCCCAAAGTCTTAAGTTGCCAGATCTCAATGATATTTGCGTTTATTAGTCATACATGCGTAGTAGAGTGTGGCTCGGGCCATTTTTTTCTGTCCGGTACGCAACAAAACATCCAATGCAACCCAAAAAGCATTTTTCCCATGGACTGCAATAGTAAAAGATAAGCTGATAAAACGATTGATGGGACACCCCAAACTATAACCCATGTTAACTACAAATCTTTGTATTCCATATTTTTAAGTCTTTTTTAAGACTTTTTATCTGTCAAAAATCTTTCTAACAGCCAGAAAAGCTGCAAGTGAATTATACGACTTAAATGTTAGTTTGTTCACACATTGTACACGTTCTCATGATGGAAGGCCCCAGAGCATCATGGGGGATGACTCTACTGTGCAGTTTCTATGGGTAACAACGTGAAAATAAACAGTAGTCAGGAACTTTGTCATATGTGCCAGATGAGCTACTTCCATTGAAATGAATGTTGGCCATTTTTACTTAAGTATCCAGTTATAATATACATCCATGGGCAGAACTGCCCAACTCCCATAAGAGTTTGCAACAGTCTTCCTCATCTAAAGTCTGTCACATGATGTGCAATTGCAACTGTGGCAACTGTGGCCACTACACCAAGGGGGTGACCTTTTAAGATGTAGTCACCCACAGAACGATTAGTCTTTCATTTATCTGCCCTTTTTCAAGTTAGAAAGATAGCATCCTGTCTGCAAATGCACCTTTAGCTTCTGAAAAAAATCTAAATTGGGGTTTGTCCAACTGATCTTACCTTCCAAGATGGCCGGACCTGGCTATATATGCTAATAAGCCTACTCTCACTGGAAAACTGTAAGAGATGTGCAAAACAGCAAAAAAAAAAAAATAACAAAGCTGTCAGGCTAGCTAAGCTAAGAAGAAGGAAGCTAGGCTACATCTTTTGATGTAAAGCTATCCAGATTTTAATCCTGTTGCGCCTGCTCTTCCTTGCAATCGTCACAGTTTATGGATTGTATTTGTTGAGTTAAGTTTATTCTATACAAGATTAAAAAAGCCTTCAATGTTTAGATATATGATAATTTGCAACACTAATGTTACGTTAGATTTTGTCAAGATAGCAGAAATGTAACGTTACCATTAACTAACTCTAATAAGATGTGATGGTAATGTTGGTATTTTGTGTTCTTACCATACATTTATTGATATCAGTTATTGACAACTTTACTGGCTTGCATTGCCATAATTATTTTTTGCAGCTTTTTTGCTCATTGAAGAGTTACCTTGACACAAAACAAGAAATTAGAAAATCTGCAGTTGGATTCTTAGGGTTGATGGATAACAGTTTTTTCTAATGTTACATTAATATTCACCAAAAAACTAGAGAATATATTATATTTTTGCCTTCTAATGTCTTTGTGTGCCAAACACCAGACATTAAAATTGAACTCGGTTAAGAATGAAGAATGAGTTTCTTTATTTTCATCTTTTGAACAACAGAGACCAGTTCTTCGTTGTTTGATTTTCACGTTTGTTATAGTTTACAGGTAAACATGAAGAAACACTTTTGACTGAGGTTTACACAATATCTGCACAACGTGAAACACCAGAACTGTAGTTTTGTTTTGTTCGCAAGATTTATACTCACATAATGACAACCACACTTTCATTTTCTATGGAGCGTTTACATTTGTTTCTGACTAGCATCCAAACTAAACAGGGCCAGAAGCCCCCTCTGGCCATGCAGAAGCTTGGTTTCAATCAGCACTCTAAAGCCTCTTTTCAGTGAGAATATATCATCTATGAGCTCAGCAATGTTTTAAATCACCGGGTTGTAAAAAGTCCAAAAATTGGAGCCATCCAGCAGACGATCTTAATGTGGGATAAGATTAGAAGCAGATAAGATTAATGTGTGTATGGGGAACATGAATAAGTATATTGTGCAAAGAGACATGGCACATGGGGCTTCAGCTGGACCGAACGCAAACTGTTAGGGAGAGACTAGTCTGGCTCACCGGATGTAGACTGGCGGCATTATGCTCGCCGCGTGTTTCCAAAATCCCTGTTGCTAAATGGAACGACAAGCAGGACTTCCAAGCTAGCAACCTACGCGCTGAAAAATGGAAAGTTATGTTTTTATCAGTAAAATGTATTAACCGAATCGACATACATCATCCCTTTTGCCAGGGATTCAGCCATTTTAACGCCAGGGGTCAATACAAATTCTAACCCAATCATTTTTGCCCTCCCTAGCAGAAACGATAGCAGGTGCAGCCAGGTGCAGCCAGACTATATCAATATAGTCTGTTATGGGATGGCTAGTGAGAAACTGGCACAGGTTTTTCATCTAATTTCAGTTTTATTATTAAGTGTCTGATTTTTTTATCCCTGCATGGTGTATTTAACCCCATTTGAAAGCACAGCATATTCTGTTGCAACGTATATGTACAATCCTATTATCCTACGTATGAATGGTCATGTGTCGATGCAGTTTTAATTTTTTAAAATGGATGGAAATTAATATTGAAATGGTCCTAAAACTCTTAGACAGAGATCATTTTCAGTTTAAAAACCTCGTTTTGGGGCAAAAACAAATATATTTGTGCGGATGTAGCTTTGATGTGTTGTTTGGAGCTATTTACTTAGCTTTTATGCAAATTTCTAATCAAATTTTATTGTCTGAATGAAATTGATTTAATCTTATTACTTAGGCCAGCTGGTACTTGTCTACTTTGTGGTTCCTCAAGTCAAACACGGTGAAGCTGCTTTTAGTTGCGATGCTGCTCACATCTGGAAGGAACTACTTATTTTTATTATTACTATAAAGTTTTAAAGCTGCACTAATTGTAAGTCTTTTGCTTTCACTTGATTCTTTTAGTTGTTTTTGCTAATTTTTTATCGTCCTCAATTTGTCCCTATGGTCTTTTGCATGTAATCACAATTTCCTTGTGTATGAAATGTCCTGTATAAATAAAAAAAACTTTATTATTTACCAGAACCTCAAACTATTCCTTCTAAAAACAACACACTCAATGGTGTAGTTTATCATCAGTCGCAGAATTAAAGAAAACTTTACTGGTGGTGGCCAGTAAAAATATATAATATTTTTTAAATGTTTTATAGTTCTCATCTCTGCCTCCAATACAGCAGAATGCAGCATATTGTTGCACAATAGAAACACACCCAAAATGTTCTATTATTATCTCTCTCACTATTATCTCTACAGTGCCTTTTCAAAATGTGAGTGCTTGGAATGGACCAATTGCTTGGCTCCAATGCTATTTTCCTTGGGAACTGGTTCTCCAAACAACTTTATACTCAACAAATACATCCGTATAAGGTCGACTAGATTAACACTTGGTCAGTGAGGGACAGATATACATGCAAACAGACTGAGACTCCTTCCATTTTTAGATTTTAGTCAGAACCTTTACATGGTCGCTTTTGTGCAAAAAGGAATTTGGAGATCCACATTCGACAGAACTCTTCCTCTCTGGGGGATCTCAGCTCAAGTGTGATCACATGCAGATAGTCACAAGGCAGGAGATGCTGAACGAAGGTAATTGGTTTCAGTTCAACATCTGGAAAAGAGGTTTCAGCCCGTTGGACATTGTTCCTGAACCCACCGAGGGAAATCAGAACAACTGGTGAATGAAGTAAAAATAACCTGAACATGCATTCCTTGGTTGTTCCCCTTAGGATAAAAGCAGTATTTTTTGCATTGGATCAGGAAATAAAAAAAAAGGCAGCAAATTACATTTAGAACCTGCAGGCCTATCTGCAGACAGGGATAAGACAGATGGAGTTGTAGAGGTTAAGGTGCGACTCTGCAGCAGGATGCGAAAGGATTGAATGGGTTGTTATGTTGCAGATCCACAAGCGGCGTCTTCTCCTGCCACTCCGACAGACCCCCCTGCTGCGCTCCGACACACTCGTACACTCTGTGGGCTGAAACACAGCTTTATTAAGGAAGGTACGACACACCCAGGAACATTTTAGCAGCCAGTACTTCCAGTAGTGGAAGAGAACTGTTACAATTTACAGCTAATACCTTTCAGATCCATGACGATGAAGTACTGATCTTCATGTTGGTATCTACCGCTCTCTAGTGGTAGCTACGAGACCCTGTGGCACTATGAACTTTTTTATTTGCCTGTCAGGCAGATCTCTTTTCAGTCTTACTCTAATGAATTTTATTAGTGCGGTGGAACACAGACTACCCTGGGAGGTTGAACTGAGGTGATAATATATCCCATAGAACATTTCTCAAACCTTGTCATGTCAAGGACCTTTAAACTCACAAGAACTAGACCACAGACCCCATCTGATGAGATTTTTGCTTTAGATGTAGGAAGGGTAGGAAACACATGGCTAAAATTATGGGGGCATTATTCCAACTGCTTGAACAAAAATAAATAAATGAAGGACTCACTTCATCAAATGAATATGAAAATATAAAGTGCATATATTTATTTAATTTTCCATTTAATTAATAAAATGTATTTAATTTTGTCTTCTTTTTGCACATAAATGCAGCATTTATTTGATTTCCCTTTTTATTTATTCATTTTTAAATGTATTTATTTATACATTTATTTATATATTCATCCCCCCATTTATTCCTCTCTGTATTTCCACCTCAGTATATAAAATGGAAAATCAAATTTCAAATTACGTGAAATCACGTGCAAAGTGAAAATAATACACGTATAATAGGAAATAAATATGTTAAGGAATACTAAATAAAGGAATTTCTTTTTCTTTTAATATATCAGCCTCCATCATAGTGAAATCATAGTGAAAATATATGATTCTCCTTTTTTCTGGGGACCCCTTAAGGATCCCTGGGGATCCCCGGACCCCACTTTCAAAGCCACTGCCATAGAATACCAGACTCATGTGCTGCATTAGAATTTTCTAGAGAAATACAGAAATTGAGACTCAAAGTATAATCTTATTTGGGTATGGGCCCAAAAACATAATATAAAAATAAAAAAGTCTAACTTATAACAGTAATATTAGCATGCTGTTCCTTTGCACTAAACAGAAGTATTTGGTTATAAAAGATATCATTTTAAATCAATAAAGCACAACGTATTGCAGCTGGATGTCTAACATTTCATGACGACACAAACTGCTGGAAAAACTATGTTCTCAGTGACTTATGGACAAATTATGCGGCGTGGGTAGGCCTCTTACCAAAAAAATAGTTGCGGCGACTGCATTGACGCATCATTGCAATGACTCGCAGTGCCCAGTGTGGTCATATATGCCACATTTTGTTTGCTTATTCACTTACCCACATCTAGCAGCAGCTCACTCACTTGTTCCCCTGACTGGGCTGATGTCTCTATAAAGAATAAGCCCCTGTCATTGGCTAGGCCCTGTCCTTCCTGTGTAATGACATGCAGGAAATCAGAATTTCATACTGTAGGTTAATTATAGGCATTGAGGAAGTTTAATTTCTGTGTCTGTACCTGCACTGAGACTTGGCGATCCTGAGCCAGATCGCCCTTGTTGCCTACCAGCCATATGACGGTAGACCCGGGGATCAGTTGTTTCTCGAGCTCTTTGAGCCACACTTGAGTTCTGATGAATGTTTCCTATGTTGACATTAAAACACAAGCAAGGGGGCTCATAAACCCGCTGAGAATAGACAAGAAACGTCTTGCTGAGAGTCAGGCGTCTCATCCTTTTACCCTTTTGCTGATATCGTAGACCAAGAGTGCAGCGTGGGCTCCTCTGTAGTACAGCGGGGTGACACTGTGGTATTTCTCCTGCCCGGCTGTGTCCCATATTTCAAAGCGAAGGGTGACATCACTCAGGTGCACCACCCGGGTTAGGTACGCACCTGAGGGAGGGGACAACACAGATCCATCAGGCGGGATTGATCCATTCACCTCTGAGACTCATTTTAACTGGACCACATTTACGGTTCAGCAGTCAATCATGATATTACATTTAAAATAGTGCTGTTGCATTAATGAAACAATAATGAATGACGAACATTAAAGGAATAGTTTGACATTTTGGTAGATGTTTTTTTTCCGCACTTCCCTACCCAGATGTAGATGAGAAGGTTGCCTGAAATCCTATTCACACATCGGCAAACCAGTCTTCCGTCACCTCATAAATATTTCAAAAAATGTGTTGGTTTCTATCACAGTCAGACTTGGAAACGCTTGTCCACGCATTAGTCACCTGCAGAACAGTGGCCTTTTCACTCTGTCTGACTTCCTGTGAAAACCACAACGGCTTCAGCTCACTTGAAATGCAGCTGTCTTTATCCTCACTAGGACCAAAGCATCTAAATTTCTCCTTGCTACCCATTCACAGCTGTGAAAGGAGTTTACTTAAGTAAAAGTACTAATACAGCAATGAAAATATACTTAATTACAGGGAAAAAAAAGTCCTGCATGAAAAATCCTCCTAAAACTGTCAAATAAAAGTAATGTAATGTACATGTAAATGTAAAAAAATACCAGATTTTCCTCTGGAGTTTAGTGAAGTATTTGTATATAGTTGCTATAGTTGTTATAGTATTATAGTAGTAATTTGTTTTCTACTGTCATATTACTAACTTTTCCATTCAGTATAAAGTTGCACCTCAGAGACAGTTAGTCTTAGCACAAACACAATCATGAGGGTGCAATCAATCTTCTCCTGGAGAAAAGAAAGCAGGTAAGCATAATTCCCAAAGTTATGAACTGTCCTCCAAGATAAATCTTTAGATAAGAATCTTTCTGTGTTTAATAAATGTTATTCCAGTGGCATGAACTCACAGCCCACAGTAGGGGATGTACTTCTGAACTCATCCTTGCCAAATCGCAGGGCCAAACTTGACTTTCCCACTCCGGAGCTTCCCAGGAGCACCATCTTCACCCTGAAGGTCTGGACGGGTCTCCTCCACGTGTCACCGTGGAGACGGGCTCCTCCTGGCACCCTCGGAAGAGTTTCCCCCATTAAAAACCAGTGAGAGGAAAACAGTCCAAGAAAGTCCCCACGTCTTGATCCAGGAATCAGTACCTTCTCACGTATGCATCGACAGCTACTCAGAACTGTTCAGAGGCTTGTGTTTCTTGTCATAAGAGGCTCTGCTTCACCTCGTTTTACAGAAAGTAGAAGCAAAACCAAAGTCCAGTCTTAACTTGTAAAAGGCCTGATTTCACTTCCTGTTTACACCTACTACTAAACCATAAAACCTGCCCGCAGTATGAATACAAGTTTAAATCAGAGGTCACGCTTTTCAAGCTATATAACGAGAAGCAAAAAGGATATATAAATTATATATCAATTTCAAACCGTTATGACTTACGCATCATGCTAATTTACAACTTTTTAACTTAACTTACAAAATATGTTCTATGGGAGGATAACTAGTTTATATACATTAGAAATGTGCTGTGTCCCTTTTTTGTGTGCATTTATTTCACTGAAGGCTATATTGAGAGATTCTATGCAGACTGCAGCTGGACGGTTTTCTTCCTGTGTATCTCCTGATTTTACACTGTATCAACACAAGAGAGCAGCATTGTATATTTTACAGCTTTACTGTAAAAAATAAACTGTCAGCCTTACAGTTTAGGAGCATGTGTCTCTAGTAAATTGATCCTTAATATTCTTTTGTGAACTAATGTCACAATTTGTTTGGCTTTTAAAACAAAAACCAGGCATCCAGATACAGACATGTGTTGAAAACTGCAACTGGCTCAATAAGGCCAACAGATACTAAATGAAATTATTAACCAAATAATAGAAACTGAATTATTGTACACCTATAAACATAATTTAACCCGATCTAACTGATAGAAACTGTAACCTTGACGAATGTTCATCTTAGCATATGCAATGAATACCACAGTTAAACTAATGAAATCTGTAGGTTTGGGAAAATATTATAAATGTATCTGACTCTTTTAAAGCATCCTAACATCCTGTCTCTGAGTTTCCCCAGGAAGAAAAATTCCAGAAAAATAAAATAACATCATTAGCCTTTCACTCCTCATAAGTTGTAAAAATGTTGTCAGACATGACAGACATCAGAGTTAAGTATCACATGAAATACAAACTTATAAAATGTAATAATAATAGTATTAAAAGTTATTTATATGATTACCTTTGGGAAAGATTGCAAGTGAAATCACTTCACGTAGAATAATTAAAGGATTATATAATAAAACAATATATGTATGGAAATCCCATATTCCCTGATATAATAATTCTGCTTGAATTTAGACAAATACTGTAAAAATGACTCAATATAAAAAGTATTCAATGTAGTTCTGACACTGGACTGTTACATCCATGCACAGGGATCTACATTGTGATGAGTTTTCAGGCAGTAAAAAGTTCAGAATTTGAGGACTTGTCTATCTCTTTAAGAAGCACATGGCTGTTTTTAGAGCTCCATAGTCATCATTAAAAATAGCAGAGGGGAGTATGCAGGAGCTGTGGTTTCTGACTGAAACTGAACCCCTGAACATGTATGCAGTCCCTGACCAGAGATTGACGTTGCATTCAAGTGCTTTGCGTAAATGATACTTTTATGCTTTTTAAGCACTTTAGCTTAAAGGTTAAAATAGTAGTGGGAATATTTTGGGGGGTGTGATTTAAAAGTTTCATTCACTCCTATTTCCTGAAAGACCCTATTGAAGAACTACTGCTACTCCAATAAAAGTACAGAAGTATTACCGACTTCATGTAGTAAAACTCTAGCAGTAAAATTGGTGGTGTGGTCCTCTGGCTGATACATATTTCAATATTAGATTAATACTGAAGCATCAGTGTGTAAGCAGCATGTTACTGTTGTAGCTGCTGGAGGGTGTGTGTGTGTGTGTGTGTGTTTGGATGAGATTCAGAAATATTCATGTATGTTGATCTTTAACAGGTTGGAGTATGTCATGTGTGGTGTAGCAGAGAAAAAAAAAAGGTATAGTGTTAATGTTATAATGATGATAAATGATACTGATATAATAATGTAATATGATATATAATATGTATCATCAAACACAGCATGGTATATATATAATTTAATATAATATAATACAATACAATATATTATATCAATGACCATCATATTCATTCCAATTATCGTGCAAAGGATTTAATGCAATCTATAAACGGTTAACATTTTACTATAAAACTTTTTTGCCTACCACTTGCAAAATGGTTCCTGGGGGTTGACAGCTGTGACCCATTGAAACTGTACATATTTAGTTTTAGAGGTGGTAAATACAAATTCGTACATGTAGCAAGTCAAATACATGTTGATTCCACTTATCTTTATTTATCGTTAAGGTTTTAAGTTTTCACTGTTTTTATAATTTATTCTGTTTATATATTCTACTGTGTGCTCACACATTACTTACTGTGTGGAGGTCTGAGGAAAACATACAAAAAACATTAACTATTATCATGGGGGGGTCATAATAAGTGTGAATCATGCACATTATTATAAACAATCTCAACAAAATTAAATTCCTTAACATCTCTCAGTATTAAATTATTTATTATTTATCTTTATTAATTTAAATCCCTTAAAATTAATACGACATCAGGGGAACGTATGAGTTCAACAACAAACAAAGGTCAAAGGACAAATATCAAAAGTGGATGTATATCTGAAGGATGAAGGATGGGTATACCCAGACTATCATCCACGGCTGCTTGGGCTACTTTAGGTACCGCCCACTACCTCTGTATTTCACCGCGCTGATTGAAACCCATATATCCGACGTCCCGTGAAGGCAGCCTGATTGAACACGGGCTTCTGAAGCTGCTCAGCGTGACAGCTCCGAGTCTCTCGGTGGAGTTATACCGCTGCTATTCAACACTTTACGGCGATTTGACGTCGTTTACGTTTCAAATTCACGTGTTTTAAGTTTTTTTTTCCATATTATTTTATTTTCAGTGTTTTTTTTTGTTTGTTTGTTTTTTTTAATTTGCCAGTAAACGCATCAGAAACACACGTGGGGCAGCTCGCTGGCAAGTTTTCACAGAAACACGGTTTCCTCACAGAAACACAGGAAGAAGCGTGAAGACGGATGTATGACAATGACCCACGCTGCGAGCAGCCGCGGGTTCGCCTCCTCTCCTCGTCTCTAATTCTGCGTCGCAGCGACACATTGAGAGACGCTCTCCGCCGCTGTCCTTTGGATTATTATTGTCATTATTCGGCGCTCATTCGGACCACGAGTGTGAGTTCGTTGGCTTCGAAGTGTAAACTTGTATGGGTGACAACATGGGGACCCAGGGTACGGGACGGAAAAGGTCCACCAACAAGGAGAGGACGACGGCAGAGGACGATGCCCTGAATCTGATAGCGAGAGAGGTGGGTGAAGAATGTTGAACAAAAAAAGAATAAATCCTTCCTGCTCTGACATTAAGTGACACAACTTTTCCTCTTCAGCTCTGCGTGACATACAAGTAACTATTTACTGAATTAATTCCATGTTATTTGAGTATATTTTAAGATATATGAACTTAAATGATGCGGCTTTGTATTTCACAATCCACTTTCAAGAGGGAATATTCCACTTTGACATCTTTTAGCTTACTTTTCAGACGCAGTGGGTAAAATAACAAGCACTCAAAAAATACAACACATAGTTAAAGATGAAACCAGTGGTTTACAACCTGTGTGTCTTTTGATGTTTTACAAACGGCAGTGTGTAGTCTGGTTTCAGATGTCTGAGAGTTGTTAACAGCTCGGCAAAATACAGATGTTTCCCTTTAAACCCCTCACATGGTTTCATTTCATTAAACAGAGACGATATTTCAGCAACAATCAAAGATTAGAGGGACGGATCAAAAAGTGAAAACAGATGTGTGTATCAGAACTTTGCTTTTTTTTTTTCTTCTTTCCTCTCCCATTAATCATCTCGCGACCCCTCGGATTTATCTGGTGACCCTTCGGAGGGGCCTGACCCCTAGGGTGGGAACTGTTAGACTAAACCGGCTAACTGTATGTGAAACTAGCTACATCTGTAACATGCTGCTCACAGATTGATGCATGATATTAATAATCGAATGATGTTATTTATATATTAGTCAGAGGGTCAAACCACTGTAACACTTTAACTAGATCAAGCTGATAATACTTTGTAAATGATCTACTTCCACCACTAGTAACAAATTTCCTGCTTTCTTGCCTCCTGTCACAATTTGTCTACACTCATGTGTGTTGGAAAGTGCCACAAGTATTAAGAATATGTCTACCACAATGTAAAATCCCCAAAAAATCATCACTTCCTTAGAATAACCATTAACAGTCATTGATGGATTACTCTGCCAAATTGGTGATTATTTCCCAAAGTAGACTGTTCAATTTTTAGATTAACCATCTACATTCCTGGCAGCCAAAGTGGATTAATCATTAAAGTGATTTCCAAAGAAAAATGACAAAGCTAGCTTGTGTGTTTCTTTGTGTTTTTGACCGCTGGACGGACAAAACAAGACATTTGTCAGCTGACACACTGAAAGAATTTCGAAGAAACCTCAGGGGGAGTAGCTCTGGCTCTATCAGGACAGACAGGAAATAGGCGTCTGAACACGGAGCAGTGCAAAATGACTAATTATGGAAAATGAGGATGATAGAATTATAGTCAGGCAGCATGGTTTGTTTTTGACGAGTGAATGTATGATAATTTGAGAAAATATTCCTTTAAATTAAGTAGCAGCTGTAGTTAATAGCTACAGAGATGTTTATCATTTACATGTACCCTAGATGTGACTATCCAGATGCATAATAACCTAAACTGATGAACCTGTCAACCAAATTGTCTATTGAAGGTAGCATTCATTAACTGTGTCTGTCCTTTAAACTGCATGAAACTGTGTAAACTTCACCTGAACCCACTTAAGAAAAGGTCTACTGCGCTTAATAAGAAGCCTTTCTTGTCCTAACCTGTAGGAATTGTTGGGCTACCCCTCAATAATGCAAGCCTGGAGCTGGCAGCATTTGTCTCTGACAGGTGCTGAAATCGTGTTGTGTCACGCTTGCATTTAGCGGAGGATAAATTGATGTTTTGTGCTCGGACTAATACCTGGTGTGTCTTTGGGTCCTAAGTCACCCTGTTTGAAGTCTGAATCCCCGCAAGCTTTTGTCTACACTGGCTCCGCTTGAGGTGTGAAATGCAGGCTGAAAATCAATATTTTGAGTTGTATTTCAAAGGGAAAATAAAAAAAATAAAATAAAATCCTGCTGCAGAATCAAAGGGCATGAAACCCTGAACTCTGTCATCATAACCATCACCCTCATTCAGAGCAGTTGTGACGGTTTCTTCACTTGAGAGGAA
Source organism: Lepturacanthus savala (assembly GCA_030544235.1). NCBI lineage: Eukaryota > Metazoa > Chordata > Actinopteri > Scombriformes > Trichiuridae > Lepturacanthus > Lepturacanthus savala. Next base: position 10,861,815 of record CM060470.1, on the reverse strand, counting down.
GTTTAACCGGATGTTTCAGTGAATTTGCATGTCACTCTGACTGTAACTGACAGAAGTGCGCGCTACGCCCCTCATCATCTCGCTGTGAATGGCCCTGGTGCCAACCATGAACCCTACACAGGTTAAATGTTATCTTCCCCCTACTGCTTAGCGGACTTATTTACTCTGCAGTAAGTGTGTCTGAGGTTGCACATTCCTATCGCTGGTAATCGCTCCTTGTACTATCTGCGGTCTACTTGCAGTGGCAGGAATGTTACCAGCTGAGGTTTTGAGGGGACGAGGAGTTTGACCTACACACTTAGTCAGCAGCAGAGACGTGCAATATCCAAACAGGAGACTCCCCTTCGGATGAATGAATCCTTTTCTTGTGGTAGAGCCCAACAACAAAACCCTAATCGTGGCCTGTTTTCTATCACATCACATCTGCACACTGAACCGGAGAGAAAGTCTGTGCCTTTAAGTAGAGGAGAGAGGGGTCAGGTCCCTCACTGGCACTCCTCTGACAGGATGGTATGTCGGCCCTGATGAGTTGGCCTGTTCTGCAGAAGAGTTTTAAAAATAGCCGGTCCTGAAAGATCAGCTGTTGCTGCACCCCAGTTTTAGATCGGGCCTCAGGGTGGGGGATGGGGATGGCGGTGGAGGAGGATGTGGCTCACCAACTGGTCGCCGTGCCAGCATGGAAATGTGGAGAAGTCACTCCGGTGGATCTGACAGGCATTGTTGCTGAGAGTTATTCTGTAAGGAGCCACCGGTTGAAGATGCTGCTGGTAGTTTTAGCTTCCGTATTAGATGGTGGAAATGGTTCCATTAATATTATGCTGCTGTCCATTTTCTTCTATTTCCCCACTATCACAGCATTCAGAAAAAGTGTCAAATACCATAAACCTGACTAAGCTTTAGGCTAGGGATGGCAGAAGACCACACAGCAGGAAAGAATGCCAGCTCTCAACACCAAAGCATTAGTGATTCAGCACTTTATGGGAGTCTGTTCCCTTCTGTCGAACAATTTGAATCCACCATTCATTCTTACCAAAGAGGATGGTGCACTGTTGTTGTGAAAAATATTTTTGAAAAATACCAGGATCGAAAACAGTAGATTATAACAATGTGGCTTAAAACATCATGAAGTCAAGGAAGTACAAACAAGCCTTGAAAAGTTTCTAAATCCAGACTGTGTGCATTTCTTTTCATGTTCTTTTAGTCTAATGACTTGATTCGTTAGTAAGGTTCTGGCTAATTAGAGCTCTGCTCAGGTTGAAGGTGCAAAGAACTAAGGAATTACATAATTACTCAAGGTCACTAAACTTCTTGTACTAACAGGATAATAATGGTGTAATAGGCCTTTTTCCACATTATAACACCTTTTTATCACAGTCGAAAAGGCAGGTTTGTCACTATAAGCAGTAATATCATTTCAGCTGGAGTGCTCAGATGTTCAGTCAGTTCCTGTGTTCACTCTGTGACAGATGGTGGAGTCACAGATATTATGCAGAGCATTTTGTCCTGTGCTCTGATAAGTCCCTGATCTAAATAGACATGCTATATAGACTGTTGTCTGAGGTCCAGCTAATTGCTGATCTTTAAACTAACATTGACTCAATACAGACCTTATTGGGTTACAAGCTAACTTCAGTTCAGTATATGTCTGGTAGCTGTCTGCTGTTGTCTTCTTCAGCTTTGTTCATATCTCCAGTATAGAAACAGAAGCAGACAGATGTGGATGAACACACATTTTTATACTACAATCTGTGGTGTTTAACTCCTGCACATTAGAAAAATAGAAAATGATGTGTGCCTTTGACTATACAACAGAATCAAGGATGGGGAAAATGCTACATACAGTACACAAAACAAGTGTCCGGTTTTCCCGTATAGCAATGCATGGTTGGTTGGTCTGTGGATCGCAGAATTTGAGAATTTTCGTCTCTTTTTAGTGGGCCGGATCATTTGGCTCAACTCTCTAAGAAGAACCGACTCTTTCAGCTCCCAAACTTCTCTTCATTGTACCACTTACACCATTTGTAATTCAGCCAAATTTAGCCAACAGTTTGCGGAGGTGATCCGGCTCCCATCCCAGCCGGCTCTCAGCTCACTTCAAAAAGCCCGCTCTTTGACCCGGCTCATTCGTGACTGACACGACACTAGTGGCAACCTAAAATTGTCCTTTTATGCAGTGACTCACAAGTCCCGACTGTGACCCACTGCGCTGTTATCCTCTGCTCCACCCAGTTCAAATCAACAGGGTTGGGTTTTTTTGTGGGCGTTTTACGCTGATTATTTAACACAATGTTGACCGTCTGATGTCATTATTGATCAACCTTCGTTACCTGAGCTGCTTTAGACCCTGACTTTGACCTCATGGTCACTGTAGTTACAAGATGACTAATTATGTTGTGTGATTTAGCACCTGTGCTTTTTTCCTCTGAAGGTTAATATTATTAAACTGTCCCCATGACTGAAGGTTTTAATAATCTAGCTCCAGAGCAGAGCCAACAGCAATGTCACATTGACTTTCAGCCAGGAGTGCTATTGCTGTAGTCGTAAAATAAATGTGTCAATCTGTAAATGACTTGACAAATTCATAATTTTTTTTGAAAATAGTTTTATCTATATGAAATCTTAAGGTTTGGTTGCTTACTGCAATACAGCTTGAATTGTTAATGTATGGAATGTATTTGTAATTAAAAAAAGAAGCAGTCAATATGATAACTGTTTATTATTAACGGTATGTTTTCTGATTGGACAATCACTTTTATCATCTGTTTGCTTGTTTCGATTCCAGAAAAAAATAACTTATCCATGTTTGTTGACTTTGTCAGCAGAAAGTGCAACTGCAACAGCTGCAGCTTCTGGTTTTGGTGAATGACTACCAATCGGTTACTAATAAAGTGGACAGGAGGAGAAGGGGACTTTTTGCTAGAGCCAAATGCTTTGGGCATTTTAAAGTGGAAGTACATCGAATCCAATTTCCTTACATAAACCCACAATGATTCTCAATTTCCCCCACTTATCAAAAAACGCTTGTGGTGTTTTTGTTTTCCTGAAAGCTCCTTGCAGAAACGTGTGCATGTATTTTTACTGCAAAACTACAAATCTCTAGTCATATTTTCTTTCAATATGAATGACAAATTGTTTTTGTATTCAGATTTCAGCAACGTGACTAATTTATTTAGAGGGAAAAGGTTGTTTTGTTGAACTGTTTTAGTCTTCTAGCCATCGCTGTTTAGTCAGATGCTGAAGCACAGTGTTCCAGACTTTTCCTCAGTTTGGTTTCGGGTATTGATTATCACTCTAATGATTACAGTCCTGGAATTTGGCCTGAGGTGAACTCCCTTTCGCTTCAGTTTTTGGGAATAAAAGTTTAGACAAAAAACATCAAAATACCACCAGGAACTCTGCGTACCAGCCGTTGTTCTGAATTTGCCTTAAAGATAGATGGATTAGGATTGACTTCTCACAAACTTGATGCTATCTGAATTCACCAGAATTTGCCTCACTGAGATTAAAAAGTTGATAAGATGATGTGAAAATTGGGACAGATCTGTGTTTTGTACCAACACAGACAAGGATGTGGTGTAGACAGGATTTAATCATGAATTACTTTGATAATTATCTCGCAAAATGGGGATGATTTGTATAATTTCTATAACGCTTATCTTTAGTCATCAGTACCAGACCTATGATGGGCCATTGGTTATGGTGCTCAGTCCTCAGCAGCAGCAGCAGCAGCAGCAGCAGCTGCTCAGGTGTCTGTTGGTGGTTTGTTTTGTCTGTGTGAGTTTGAGAAAACAATTTAAACTGGGGATTAAGTTTCAGGGCTGTGCTATGGGTGGCTGTTAAAAGCTCAGCTCGGCATTGAAGAGAATTAAGTATTAAGGGTAGATTAGTCTGGGGCTCGACGGTGAGGAAGGGGGGGAAACCCCCACACACACACCCACACACACACACCTTTCATTCTTACCGTCATAAGCCAGACATCCACAGTACCTTGTGCGGTCATGGCTGAGTTAATCTTTAATGCGGGGAAACCAGAAACATATATTGACACAGCCCCCAACAGTTAATAAAGTTATTCCTCCAAGAATAAGTAATATTGCTTTGTATCTGCATCCCTGTCCAATCCAAACACTGTTATTTGAATGTTTTATATGCTGCGTTTTTAAACTCTGAGTTTCCTGCACTTCATTGTAGGCCAATCAGCCGCGCCGCCCAGAATGTGGCTGGAGCCGATTTGACATTTTGCAGTGAACACCCATTATGCCACAAAGTGCTTAAACAAACATTAATGGTCCAAACAATCACTTGTGTGTTTCCTGATATGCATGCACATACACAAATCACCGGCTTCAGTTCAGCCCCTCTGCTTGGCTGACTCATGTTTCCTTAAAAGGAAGTGGAGACTGTGTGTGTGTGTGTGTGTGTGTGTGTGTGTGTGTGTGTGTGTGTGTGTGTGTGTGTGTGTGTGTGTGTGTGTGTGTGTGTGTGTGTGTGTGTGTGTGTGTGTGTGTGTGTGTGTGTGTGTGTGTGTGTGTGTGTGTGTGTGTGTGTGTGTGTGTGTGTGTGTGTGTGTGTGTGTGTGTGTGTGTGTGTGTGTGTCTGTGTCTGTGTCTGTGTCTGTGTGTGTGTGTCTGTGTGTGTCTGTGTGTCTGTGTGTCTGTGTGTCTGTGTGTCTGTGTGTCTGTGTGCGTGCGTCTGTGTGTGTGCGTGCGTGTGTGGCTTCCTCTAGATGACATCATCACACGCATGGCTCATGCAGATTGTTATCACAAACTCCTTCCTGTTTATTCACCAACGCAGAATTTTCCTCCAAAGCTTCGGGAGCAGTGGGGGGGGGGCTGTAGACTGGGTGTGGGGGGTTGAGCACAGGTATTAACACCCATTAAATCAACCAATCAGCCATTGGTGATAGTTGGAACAAATTAAGATAGATGGTCAGAGATCTAATCAGACCAATCGTTATTCAGATCTGGCCAAAGCAGCAAAAGTAACACAACTATAGAAAGTTAATTATTTGTATGATGTGTGCAACTTTTACATATACACAGAGTTTAAATCGGTGGTGACATTCCCACGCTGGCTGGACGAATGCAAAGCATGAGCCTCCAGTGGATAAAATAATATAAATGTGTGGCTCTTAAGGACTCACTAAGTACTATTAGACTAAATTATTCACATTCTGAAAAGAGTCCATTCATAGGGGTTTGTGTGACCCTCTGAACAGTTTATGGGCAGTAGGCTATCGCAGAGCGTTTGATAGAAAACCCATGCGGACAGTGTTTTTATAATTGCTCTCTCACTGGCAGAAAGGCAAAATTCTATTTATTAACTATAACTTTATATTGTTTAGATTACACATTTCTTTCATTATTATTGTATACTTTTCATTTCCCTTCTCCTTCCACGTGGCTCTCTGGCCTCTCAGCTCAAGTTCAGCTTCTCAAGTGGCAATAATATGGACGTAATAGGCATACGTAATATACAGTGTTTAGGAAAAATGTGTAGTTGATCATAATAACATGGACATAGGACATACATACAGCAACCTTGTTATACACTTATCACTACAATAGACGCAAAGATCCACTGCATTACCTTCATTGCATGGCTTTTTTCCAAAGCAACTTTCAGTCAGTGAATTTAGACTTAATAGGAATGAGCACCAGATGTCATCAAAACTGCAAAGCAAAAAAATACAGCTGAAATGATGCATCTGCTTAAAGCTTAAAATAAACCAACAAAAAATAGATGGATATAGGTAGATATAAGCTCACATAGGATGTTTGGAAAAAGGAGCATGGAGTCTGCAGTTAAATATGGGCACTGACTCCACAGCCAGAACAGAGAAGGTCATAGAGTTAGATGAGCAACCACAATGTCCACAGAGTGACAGTGGGGTCAATTGCATTGAGTCAGAGGAGCACAACGGCCGCAGCAGCATGTAGAGTTTCACCATTAAATTGGAGGTCGGCAACAGGGAGACATTGTAGTGAACGGAGAAGAGGAGCGTTGTGGGAAAAGATCCCTTTTTTTTTGAGAGTACTTGCAATTTCGTAACCTCAGAAAGGTCCTCCAGAGTCTCGGAATATATTAGTTTTTTTTTTTTTTTCCCCTCTTGTTTTTACAGGCTACTCTGATCAGTCAAATAAAATGTATGCGTAAAATCTGTGGGCAGCCTCTTGAAATCACAGCTCCCCTTTACCAAATATCAGCGAGCCCCTGAGCAAGACATTTTAAACCCCCCTCGTTTTTACTACTCGGGTGTCACTACCCTGAGGCAAGGGCTAAACTGTATTCATTCTAATGTGTGTGACGCCATTAGCACGAAGAAATAAATCATCTATTGGAAATAAACATGTCACATAAATTCCTTTCTGCAACTGATCTCCTGTTTTTCACTCCGCTCGCCGAGCTCCTTGTGTAACTTCCTGTATGGTGTGGCTTACTCCCATGATGCTTTAGCAGCAGCGAGCCTTGCAACATAAAGTGCCGCCGCCTGAAGCACCATGCAGCTACAAGACGCTTCCTATTACTCCCACAAGGAGAACCTCGTATATAACCAATATGAAACACGTGTGGGTAACTGAAATGTCTCTTTCTCAAGTAAAGGTCACATATTTTGCATCACAAGCACACCAGCTTCCTGGAAAGAAAAGCCCAGTGGCTTGTTAATTGAATGACTAGGATTACCCATTTTCCATACATTACTGTCTGTGAATATCACTGCAGATTACACAGACATGTTCTTGATACTTCTGTGTTTGGTTCTCAAAAGAATCTCAAAGAGGAAGACTTTGCTGGTTTGTGTTGTTTTTTTTTTTCCGCGTTCCAACCCAGCTGCCTTGCTCGTATTTTGAGAAACGTCTGAAGCCTACTATTTATTGTAAATTTGGCCTGAAGTAGCCTGAGGTTTGTGTTTGAGAACGCTCAACAGCTGTTCCACGTGTTTGTAGTGCAGCTTGAGGTTGACTTGTATGGCTGTGTGAGTGGAGGCAGGCGGAAGGATGGTGGTAACTGAGGGCACATCATGAATGTAACTCACTGTTTCTCACGTTCTATATCATCTAGCTTATATTGTATACAGTATGGAGGATTTATGCCTGGCCAGTTTTGGAAATATTGATTATAAGAAAAAAATGGAAATATGCACGAATATACTTAATGCTTTACAAAAAGTACAACATAATACAACAATGACAAATACATACAACAAATACAAAATACTCCACTTTTTCCTTAATTACTACCAATGAGATACCTTTAAGCAAGGCACTAAACCACCAACTCCTCTGGTGAAAGCTGTGGTCACCAAATTAGACTTTAGTTTTACTGGGCAGCATCTTTTAACTCCTTAATTTAGAAATGATCATTTACAAAGGCTGATATAATATAATAATCTATGTATAATAATAAAGTGTAATGTGTAACATTGCTGGTTTAATCTGTCAGTTAAAATGATGTGTCCTTCGGGCATTTAGACATACCAGGACGTTTTACAAAAAGAGACTATGTTTGCATGATATTTGCCACCTAGAGAGAGAAAGATGTTACCGATTTGATCTTGAAACTCATTTTGTTGTTGAACACGTTCAGGCAGTGACCTCATTCAGGATCATAGTGGCCTGAGGGTAGAAGCTCTTCCTGTGCTTCTCAGTGCTGGCTTGGCATATCCAGTACCTTCTTCCTGACCTGATGGTGGAGGGGTAGAAATTCCTCAGTATTTGAGAGTATACGGAAATATCCTCAAGCGACTGTCCACCCCACCCCCCACAGAGAACCAGTAAATGAATGTTTCGGGTGTCATAGTTCATTCCATGCTTCTTCCAAAAGTTTATTATCAGCTCCGTAGTCTTGCTGACGTTCAGTAATTGATTTCTTATACTGACACCAGCAGATCATGTCCTCTACTTCCTTCATGTAGACCTTTTTATTGTTCTCTGTGATCAGGCTGATGATGGCTGTGTCCTCAGCGAACGTGACAATGGTGATGAGTCAACAGTGGGCTTAAAACATAGCCCTGGGGTGCTCCAGTGTTTAGGATGAAGGTAGAAGGTAGTGTGTCCGCCTACCCGCACCCCCTGGGGTCTGTCTCTTAGGAAGAAAAATTATTAGGATTGAGATTCAACTTACAGTGATGTAAGAAGGTAAAACAAGACGTTCCTATATCTCTCTGCAAGTTTGACATTCTGCTGCTGCAGCCTGACAGAATTCAATTCAGACTGCTGGAAATATTAGAGAAATGTTCCAGACCTGACCTCATAACATTACAGGTGTGGATGTCTGTCTATAGATTCTGACTACAAACGTTAACAAGCAAAAAGCAACTCCTGGAATTTCCTGGTATCACATTATAAAAAGTATGTGATACATGTCAATCCTGTATTTTTCTTGATCATATTGATACCGAGGAGGAACTATGCCACTGTGTTTTTTGTTGTTTGGTGGCTCTTGCTGACATACTGTATATTAATAAATTATTTTCCATGGTTCATTCAGCAGACACATAGACAATAATAACCAAATTCAATATGTGTTGATGATTTTTCATTCTTAACCTTAAAGCCAACATGGATGAGAAATCCTGAAGGTGCTTTGAATTAAATTATAACAGCTACTCACAATTAAGCTCACACATGTTAACAAAGCCATCTCCATGACAACTGACCATGACCAAGACCATGCTTTGACCAAATATAGTAAATGTACCTTATGGTATTCTGGTATGGTAAGTATTAAAAATGTAATTTTTACTTCATTTTTTTCTGTCTGTTTTTTAAAATTTTCATGGCTCTGTGTGCAATCCCAGAACCAGGATTTTTGGGAACAAGGGCCCATTTATCCTTTTTTTTTTTGCATTCTGTGAGGAAAAGACATCCGTTGGGTTGACTCATGTCTGTGGCTAATATAGAATGGGCTGAGCTTTTTAACAGCCCCACCCTTTTAGGCAACATCTGGGAGGTTTATAAGGTCTTGCAGAGGAAACTTTTTTTTTTTCTTCTTCTTCAGTTAGCCGTCACTACTTCAGTTAGCCGTCATCACCACTCTCAAATAAGCCGTGCGTGTATGAATCCACTTAATTGTTCCATGTAATTTTATTCGCAGTCAAACCGCCGGTTGGTCAGAAATCAGAGTTATTTCCGTGTCCTCCCTTTGTTCCGCCTTTCAGCTCTTATGGTCATTAAAATACCCGTCCATTTGGGTTGCTGAAGACATTCTGGCATTCGGGGCGTGGGAACTCAGCTCCCTGGAAACAAGACCAGGCTGGCATCCACTCATTGTGGCACTTGAGGACTTGGTGCCCTTAGAGATTGTCAGTAGTGACATAATCAGTTTGACAGGAGCCAGGCCAGTACATCTGTCGTCTGTGGCCACCTCAGTATGTTGCACACAAGTGCAGGTTAAACTCCCCTCTGTGGTTTTCTGGTTTATAGTAGAATGTTTTAAGTGTAATCAATGTATTTCATAATAAAAGGCTAAATATTTGAGTCTAGTCAAAGTCTGAGAAAATCTAATTTCAGTCCGACTAAGGTCTATACATGCATTTTAAAAATCCGACCATATTCCGACCACAATTGGGAGAAAAACACAATAGAGACCATTAATTTATGTCCCTAGATTATGTGCAGTCATTACAGTTTAAATGAGGATGTCTAATTTATCTTTAAGCTAGTTTATTCTCTTTTCACCAAGACTCTCTAACAACCGGCCTCACGACTGTAGAGTTAAACTGACAATGTTGCTCCATAACTGCTGGATGTGGAAATAAGCATCTCTTTGCTAACGAGTTCAACATATCAACTTAAAAGATGATGATAGATCAGTGTTGTGTTGACATTCTTGCTGCCCCCAAGAGGCCAAAAGTGTAAATGCAGGTTTAAGGAAGAATGAACTTATGTTTATATGCAAGTTCTGGTAACATAAATCGTGGCAGCATTGATTTATGTTTTTATTCTCATTCTTTAAGGAGATAAGCACTGCCTTTTACTATTTTGTTATGTAAAAATAAGCGCTTGTTAAAATTATAAGAGGAAGAAGAACATACTGTGTTACATAATCCACCTTTGCACAATATGTTTGAAATCAACCTTCAGTTCAACACTTATCTTTATTTGTACTCTTGTCAGCAGTTTAACCATTTCCTAAGTTGTTGTGCCTAAGTATTGAATCTTGTCAGAGCGTCCGGACTCACAATGAACTAGCTCATTTACTCTCAGGAGGAAGAGTCACCCCACTGAAAATGGGCTGAATTAGAACAGTTCTGATAGAACCTGAATCCATGTAGGTCATTATAAATAGCCATAATCGAGGGGGGGGGGGGGGGGAGCTGTGCAGTTCCGTCTTTTGGCCTAGTTGGGTGCATCTTTCTGAGTAGATGCAGCTACAATAAAAATAAACTCAGCAGAACAACAGGAACCAGGGTTTCACGTGCTAACTGACTGACTTTATTGTGTGTTTCGATTGTGAGGGGATTGTTTCAAGAATTAGTCGCAGTTTAAATGTTTCTGCCATTATTTGTTTGGGCATTTCTAACTGGTCCATGGACTAAGTGGGCAGAGTTGAAGGCAACTCAGGTGTTGTCAAGTAAGTAATTATTTTCTGAAATGAACGCTGAGTCAACTTTTAAACCCTTTTTATTGCCACCGTTTACATGCATTTAAGTCGCCAGCGTTACAGTCCGCTTCCTCCATTCAGCTGAATTTCTTTGCCGTCATGTATAGGAGAACCCCGGTCTCCATAATCCGGGCACTGGATTAGATTTGTCCCAGAGAACGTTGATTCCTTTGCCATGTATACGGTATGTGTCACCGAGTTTTATTCTAGAATCTATTTTACAAGTAGACTGCAGATTAAGAAAGGGAATCGGAGCCGCTGGAGAAGAGATCATTACATGGAAACAACGTGTGGCGTCGCTTTTTGTTTCTGTCTTACTGTTTTCTGTACAACCACCTTTCTCGTCAGTTTTCTTTAAGCAGCCTCGAGGTACAGTAAATGCATCTGATGTCAGGAATGAGTGTGTTCTGCCCAGCACAAAAAGGGAAGGGCGTGTAAATGATTAACTCATTCACACCTCCGTTTCAGAGGGTTTTTAGAAGCCGTGACACTCAAACTTTTAGTAGTGAAATTAACAGTGCGGTTGCTGACAGTTTTCATAACGATGAGAGTGAAACCCTGACTTAAAGTGTCTTTTCAAACAACTGTTCATTTACTATTTTTTGAACTCATGCTCCTTTCACTTAACATTTCATTTGCTGGACTTGTGGATTTGTTTGTGACCTCTGCAGTCATATAAAGCCTTTTTTTTTTTTTTAAAGTTTTTTTTAGCTGACGATGCCAGTTCACAGTACAGACAGAAACATTTAATAGAACTTTAAGTGATCCAAATAAATGAACCAGAGGAAAGAACCTTGCAGCTACTGTACTGGGAGGTAATGTTCTGTGGTTTTGACAAACTTCAGTCCTCATGATGATTAAACTGTAAGCCCCGCTGACAGAGGCGTTACTCCGGAGGGAGAAACGCTTAGAAACCTCTGTACTTCAATTAAGGGAGGAGATTCATAGCGTCGGGTTGGGGCAGAGATGCGGGTACAAGGTGAAATTAATTAGAAGAAGGCAGCGCTAACTCAGGCGCCTTACCACGTGTCTGTGTAGGGGGTGAAGTGTGGGGAGGCCTTTATTTGTGCCAAAGGCTGTGATGACGGCCAGAAACAAATTTCATTTGTCTCATTAACCATGTTTCTCTCCACCTCCGCTCGTTCTCTTCGTTCATTCTGTAGCTCGCTCAACCGCTGCCGCTCTCTCTTTTTCTCTAATCTGTTTTTCTCATTCCTTTGTTCTCTCGCCGCTTTAAAAACGAGTCGGGAAGCCGACGGCAAATCCTAATGATCTTACTTTAAACCTTATCAAATGAAGATAAATGTCCTCCACTCATTGTACTCCCTCATGTCAGGGCTGTACAGCTCTGATCAGTCTGATCTAATCAAATTTGATTATGTCTCAACCAGTCACAGGAAGACCTGCTTTGTTTGCTTTCTTTTTTTTGGCACCATGTGTGGTCGTTTTTCCTGCCACCAAAACACATTCAAATTAACATAAGAGACCTATTTTTCCCCTGTATTGTCTGATCCTGGGTTAATTTAGCCTGTAGATCCACTGTGTCACCTGTCAGACAATAAGTGACAACAGAACGTTTTCTAGGCTACCTTTTGTTCACAGTCCCCTACATGATTTATCTTTTCCTTGCTTTATTGATCAACCACTTAAGCCCCAGGGTTATTTTTCAGTTTTCCTGCTCTGAATGATAATAAATATGGAATATCTCTACAGCCACAAAGGTTATGTCCTTAAACCTCATATCAAAAGAAATTATGTGAGGTGACTATAGAAGTGTCAGAATCAATTTATGTTGCTGTTACAGAGGGAATATATTTCACATATTGCAAAAAAAAATACTTTATTTAAAACCTAAAACAAGACCAAACTGACTCAAATCAGACAAAAAAAAACTTGAAATAAGCTAAATTATGTGCAAGGCGAAGTTCAGTGTTTAATATATTTTTAAATACTTGTACTGTTGCTGTTGTTTTTTTCTTATTTCAAATGTTCTAGTTTCAAATGATCCAGTGTCTTTTGTTATGCCTGAAGGTAAACTGAATGCATTTATTTTTTTTTACTGATGAAACAAGATCTCTGTGGATGTCGCCTTCGACCAAAGGACTATTAATCACAGTCCTGCTTACAACATTCGTTTTTCATATTTTTAGTGTTTCATCTGAACATTTTCTCAGCCACATGATCCTCAGAATAGAAGATGACATAGTGCAACAAACATCAAGTGATCATAGAAACAGCTTTTAGTCGCTGTTGTTGGGTGTGGCTTTCTGTCATTCCCAGGAAAATCTAATTCAACGCGATATGATTGTCTGCATGACTTGGCACATACTCTATTGTTTCATTTTGAATTGTACTCGTCTCGTTTCAACCCTCCCATGTGACCACTGAATTCAATAGAGCTGTAAAAGTGTTTGCAAAACACCTGCACACCAAAACCCATTGCGCTTATATGTCCTTGAATTTATTTCTTCATTTGCTCGTTCCTCTTTTTAATGAAGTTCATAGCTTCTTATGCAAATTGCAAACCTTTTGAGAAATAGCAAGGAGTTTGTGTAAAAGCTCTTAACCCCTGACCTCCGATGGAGAAAGTGGCAGCGTTCCGTCTTCCGAAAAGCAAAGTGTTTTTTTGAGGCGCTGTATTTGCGCTGCCGGAAGCTAAAAAGGCTGATGTCATGTTGTTCTTCTGACTCCGCAACTTAGTCAGCCCTGGGGTCATGAGAGATGAAGTAAAGAAAGAATTAAACACTTAAGTGTAGACACATCAGCACAAAATCAGTTGGATTTATTTTAATAGCAATTTGCTGCATGTCTGACAGTTCTTGCCATAAATGTTAGGAATCATTGAGGCACAGTGTTCAACATGAGTAACTCTTAGTTGAAAGATTTATTTTACTGTCCTTTTATTTATTTTTTCTATGTCCTGTCACACGTTTACTGCAGGGCAAAAAGCACCTCAACTGATGCAGCAACAGGCCTCCTCTTCTAATATATTAGCCGCCTGTTGCAAGTTTCTCCTCCTCTGAGGCGTTAAAAGTGGAGATTCAAGCAGATGGTCCTTGCATAAATCATTCCAAAGACATCATAGCATTTAACCTCAATCCAGGAACTTGTATGAGAGGAAAGGAACTTTAAAAAAGTAACTATTATTATTATTTTTCCAGTGGTTTTACACCCTCCTGTCCTACAGCGGTGTACTCCAGGGTGTGTCGGTACACTGTGACATCACTGTTGAGGTCGGCTACAAAGTACAATGAAGCACTGATGTAGGTGTTGGAAATCTTTGGGAATCTCACAGTGTCGTTCAGTTCACAATCAATTCTCCATTCAAAACCTATTCTCTACCGAGTAAATGGAAAGGGAGGCACTAGAGCTATTACTCCTGTTCACTACGTGCCAAACCATTCATTCTTGTCCACTGAACTGCAATAATAAACATAACTGGCAGTTAGGCTAACCGGAGCTGAGTTATTTTCTTTCCTCCACCGCAGCTGTTTGAGGTTTTGTACAGTGCTGCTGTGTGTGTGTTTGTGTGTATTTGTGTGTGTGTTGATCTGCTGGACGTGTTTGTTCGTGCCAGAGTTCGCTGCTTCACTCCACTAACGTTACTCTACGTGAGATGGGGTAGTAGTAGACAAAATACTTCAGCTTTTGTCGTGCAAAGCCGCTCGTTGAGCTTAATCTTGATGCAATCGAAATTTGCTATATTTATATTTTAACAGTATTAAGCTGTTTTGATGTGAAAAAGGTTGTGACTGCAAACAAAAGTGACGGTAACACCATGGATCAGTTTGCTTCAGCTCGATTGGCATCAATTGATCAATCAGTGGTGAAGGGGCAGGAAAACGTCATAGTCGGACACAACCACCTGTGCGGAAAATCTCACTGGTCAAATGGAGGAGAGTGAATAATGCTGCCAGTCAGTAATCACTTAAAGGTGCAATATGTCATTTTTGTAGATTAAAATGTCTGTGTTAAATCTTCTGCTCAATTATGAAACCTTCTTTATCGCAACTGTTTCCAACAATTTGGTCATTTTTATATAAATTCACAACTAACTATTTTATTTTAATCACAGGACTGCAGCGCAACAAAGACGCCATCTTTCGGTGTCGTTCGATTGAGACTCACAAGACCGTCTTTAAACACTTTGCTTATCTAGAGACTGAAAAGTTTCCCTCAGGGAGAGCAACATTTCTAGGAAGGCGTGTTGTAAAGCACCAAGCAACCAACCTGATAAGTAGATGGGAAGATTTCTGATCATCTGGTATGGAGTCTATGGTTCAGAGTTGTTTTCATTCACAATCAAGATGCAGATTATCTTGATTAATAATTTTTTTTTTTTTTGAATGATCGGTCTGTTAATTGCAAAAAAAAAATCTCTGCAACTATGTGGATCTGGGAAATGATGCAGAATGAACAAGAGGACAAGAAGCCAAACTACCTCTTTTATTTTCTTAATAGATAAAACTAATCTAAAATTGTATATATTTTTTATTTTGAAGCAGTACAAATCGCAAAAAGAGAGTTGATTACACCTTTTTTTTATTCCTACGGTCAAAGTTTGGTTTATTACTGGTGCAGGACATGGCAGCCAGGCGGAGCTAAAGGATAAAGCTCTTAAACGTATGTGAACAGGGTGTAATGAGTCAGACTAAACTGACTCTTTGTTTGTCTGTTACTTGGTCATGGTGGCTGACATTGGGGAAATGCATTAGTGCGATGGAAGGAGGGATTACAGTGACCCCGCCTAGAGGCGAACGGGCTGCAGCCGCACAGCGTCGACCACAAAGTTAGAGGAAGGAAATGCTTACACACACGCTGTAACGCACACACACATACAGTCCACGCTCTCAGAGAGATCCTTTTAAGGAAAAGGTCCCGCTCTTGCCCGAGTGCTGAGTGGAGCAAAGGCAATGCCCTCAAATACAGAAATAAAAATACATACACACATTTACACACTGTTTCTATCCACAGGATTGCAAACTCATAAATACAGTCCACTTCTATTCAGAGTTTAAAGGACACTTGATATTGTGAGGTTTATGGACGTTATACAGTCTGTGAAGACTTAAACTCCTCTGATAGTTGCCTGACAGCTGCACCACAGAGGAAAAGGTCGATTCAACAATTTACATTTATTTCTCAACAATGAGTCTCATAAGAACTCATAAAAGCGCTGTCGAGGAACCAGGGCCCTGAGTTACTCGTGTGCTCGGTATTTCTAGACGTGTAAATGTGTCCCACTTTAAATGTACTGTTGTCTCACTTCTCATTTTTTTGAAACTTTTTCTCTCAACTTCTCTTTTTTTTTTCTCCTTTTTCTGTCCTTTAGGCCGAGGCCAGGCTGGCAGCGAAGAGGGCAGCGAGGGCAGAGGCCAGAGAGATCCGCATGAAGGAGCTCGAGAGGCAACAGAAAGAGGTATCACTGCCATATGTTGGTCTGTTCACATTAATGCCATTTTTAAAATTGAAAACATTCTAAAGGAAATTTTGCATGAATAACTTTGTGTTTGGACGACGTTTCCATCTATCAGATATCACACTTGAACCCAAACAGCTCAACACTAAGAAGTGAGGTTCAGTATAATCATGCAGCGTTACCGCATTTAACTTTTCACACATTAGGTTTCAGTATGTATGTCACAAAGCTTAAAAATGCATTACTCGAGCAGTTGTGTTGGTACTCGACTGAAGGCATTTCCTGTCTACATTGCTTTACGCTCTTAAGCCGGGACTCTGATCCTGTGGGTCATGAGGTCATGAGGTCAGAGGTAAACAAAGTGGAAATGCCAGCACTGTTTGGGACTTCCTAACAGTCATGTTGTTGTCCATAAATACTGCAAAAAAAGTTAAAATGAAAATAAAAAACAAACACAATTTAGGATCAATATATAAATAAATCGGTTATGTAGTAAAGTGTTGAACATGTGCAGCTCAACTCATTCCACTTTCCGCTTTTTAAATTCTACTGTATTTTTCAATATCCCTTCTGGACATGTTGATCTGTAAATTTTTTTTTAGAACTTTAGAAATTCCTCGGAGAAATGGAGAAATACAGAGCTATGAATATGCAACTCTTTTTCATTTCAAAAGTTGAACTGCTGGAGACACGGGTTCATATTGTATATATCACTATTATATAATCACTATTACTAAACTGTAAATACAGCTGCAATTTCTATTTAGAGATTTTAAACTGGAATTGAAAAGACCTCAAGCTGCAGGGAAAATAACAAAAAAGAATGGATTCTTTACCAAGTGGATTTACTGTGGGACCAGCTAGGGAGAGTGAATGATGAGGTGCAAAGAGAAGAGACCGGCCAGAAAAAAATACCAGAAACTGTCCAGAGTTTGAGATCATTTAAAGTTGAAACAAAGAGGAAACGCTGAAACTTACAGTGTAAAAATGAATGAGCCAACTATAATAACAGTACATTAATACTGAGGCAGACAGCATTAAGATCAAGAGCGGACATTGCACATGGTAACATACAGGTAGCGTTAGCATAGCATCTGATAATTTGATTAGTCAATGGAATAATCAATGGAATAATCAATTACTCTAGTAATACAATCGTTAGCTGCAGCCCTATTTACATGGCTGGCTGCAGTCTTGGAAATTGAAGTTTGAGACTTCCCAAGTTGTAATGAGATCTTTGTCATTGAGCTCTATCAGTCAACAACATAGTAAAGCACATGTTTGAGTGGAGGGGGACAAGAAGTCAGGGAGCCTCAGAACTAGAACGAAGTGAAGTTTTTTTTTTTTTTTTTTTTTTTTTTTAATGAATGGAATGAGATGGAAGTGCTCACTCAATGATTACTCCTTCACAAGGGTCTGAACATTTTACAGTTCTTCTCTGGCCAAATAAAAAAAAAAGACTTCAAAGAAACATTTAATTGGACTTCTTCTGAAAGTGACATAAAGTTCTGAGATGAAAGACTGTTTTGACACCTGCTTTGTTGTGTAACCCTTTTAGACTTTCACCAGTTATTCAGTTCAATTTTGTGGTTGAATCTTTAGATACTATACTATTAGTATATAATACATGCATAGTATAGCTGTACTAGTAGGACTGTCTTTATTTGGCCACCAAAAGTGATAACTGGAAGCCTCAACCTGGGAGATACCTTTTTAGAAATTTCAATCAAAAGTGCACAGAGGTTTTAAATATGCTGTTTTGAGAAGGAAATGGAATGGTAATAGTGTAAAACCTAAACATTAAACCCAAACAGAGCCGACATGTCTGGTTTGCTTCCTCCAGCACCTCGAGTGCTGGTGTTTCTTCCAGCACCACGTTCTGATTTGTGTTGAAACAGGTGCAGAGCTGGACAGTGTGTGTGTTTGGACTGCCGGTCAGCGGCGTGTTACATGAGTTTTTCTTCCTCCAGTTTAGCACCTCTGATCTGTACCATGGGGAGTTGTGCTTTTCCTAGCTCCCTATTCTTAGCTTTGCAGTAATCCCATACACACAAACAAACTTCTGCGTCTCACCCGTCGCAACTGAACTAGCGAGGGTCACCTACTTCCTGTGTCTAGAGATGTTTGGGGTTTAAACCGTCTGATACTGAATTTAAAAAAGGAAAAAAAAATACATGGACACAGCAATATAGAAAAATCTGAAAATAAAGATGCTTGAAAACCAATGAAAACTACGGCGGTGTGTCCAAACAACACCAATCTACATTTGCAGACACACACACACACACACACACCGGTCATATGCACAGGATTATCGGTCATTGTTAAGCTGAGTTTTGTCTGTGTGTGTGTTTGTGTCCCTTAAACCCTTTAGTGCAGCGCTAAAGTGGCTTAGCAGGACGTGCAACTTGGTTTTGCCTGCAGTGGAGCAGTTTTTGTTGATGTGAGCGATGGGTCGCTGCACTCTTAGCCGCCTTCGGGTTGTCGACTTTTGGATTTTCTCACTCACAGAAGACAGGATTTAATGGTGGATTATTGGCGTTATAACGGTGCGGTTCCTTCTCCTCGATCTGGGCTCAAACCTCGGTGATTCGTCCTACCACAATCCTGCATGACAAGCTGAGGCCTTGCCTCCTGACCGGTAAAGGGATGCCACCTTTCCTGGTACCCTAAAGGGTCAAGCAGGACGGCCGGACATCGGCTGGTAGGGAAGGGGCTGAGGCCTGCCCTCGCTGGGCGCTCAGGAACCCCCTCAAACACAAAGCGTCGCTCGGTGAGTTAAATAGAACCAGCACAGACATGTAAGCTGATTGTGTAACTTATTCAATGAATGGGCTTATGACGGAGTGTCCAGGTGTGCAAGGAGAGATGAGTAACTAGACAAGATCTCTCCAGCTGTTATTCATCCATCCTGCATTATGTACACTACCGTTCAAAAGTTTGGGGTTACTTAGAAATTTCCTTAATTTTGAAAGAAAAGCACTTTTTTTTTCCAATGAAGATAACTTTAAACTAATAAAAATACTCTCTATAATACCCTCTATTGCTAATGTGGTAAATGACTATTCTAGCAGAAAATGTCTGATTTTTGTGCAATATCTAATCTTGTCAATGTTTTGACTATATTTTCTGTTCATTTTACAACTCAAGGTGTTAAATATAAGTGTGATTTTTCATGGAAAACAGAAAATTGTATGGGTGACCCCAAACCTTTGAACGGTAGTGTATTGGTTATTTTTTGTGAGACATTGTGCTCTAGTAGGTTTTAATTCTCACAGCTCAACTCAGTGTCATGTAGAACAGGCAGATTATGAGGTTAAAGGTTATGATTACTATTGATTCTTTTTTTTTAATCAGAGCAACAGGCATATTTATTGCAGGAATAATGTGAAATCGGCACGTTACTTTATCACTACACTTGATACGCAGGTATATCTCCACTGATAACAGGATTTAGTGGAGTGATTTCTTTGGCACCCTCTGACCATTTGAGGCCTGAGATTTTATTAATAAATCTGACCTCTACAACTCGGTGTCCCCTTCTTGTAATTGAGGATATGTTTTCAAGCCGCAGGAAGAGGTCGTCTCGGTGTGTACCCGAAACTCTCATTTCAAGTGACCCTATAAATTAAGAGCGGTTGACTCGTAAGGGCAACTTGATTATCCAGGAGCGCTGTTGTTGCTGAAGTTGTAATGAACAAAGAAGCCCGCAGCGAATCGACTTTCTGGAAGCCAGAATCACAAAGCAGCCAATCCATTTATTGAGTAAGCATACAAGGGAGACAGTGGTAGTAAATCTGGATTAAAGTGCTGGACCGATGGGATGGAAAGTGCAACGGTAAGGGTGAAGTGTGTTTTTAAGTGCGCATTTGACAAGGTCAAAGAGGTAGCTGATTGTAATTCAACCGTATGTTGGTCTCATTAAAAGAAAGAACTGTTGTTAAATCCACTGCATGGTTATCACATGGCTACCACACTGATCTCATTTGAATACACATGAACACTTCCTATGAGGATATACTGTTCCCCTTACTTATCTCTACACAGAATTCACAAACGTCGCCTGGTTTTAGAGCATCTTATAGTAGGCCTATACTTTGGAACGGTCTCCCCATTATAATGGTCAGAGTTGAGGGAAACTTCAGTGAAAATACTGCCTTCACGTTGAAAGCCAGGGCTTCAACCTGCGAACGCTCAAGTTACCTCTACTTTGTCCTCGGACGCCCACAAACCCCTGTCTGCACTGTAGCCTTTGTTGCCTAGGTTGTTGCTAAAGTTGTTCCATGGGTTTTCCATGTTGTCCACTCCGATATATCAGATAAAATTCACGCAGCATGTTCAGATATATTTGAGGAGTTTATATTTTCTACCTAGGGGGCAAAGGGTTTTTTTCCCGACCTGGAATGTTGTGAAAGGTTCGCACCCAGAAATGAAATCTTGGATCTTCCAGAATCATAAACTTTAGTGGACAAACCTGGCCAAACTAGCTACTGGAAGCCTACAGGGAGCAGATATAAATCACATCAAGAGTGAGTAAAATAAATATGGAGTTTTTCACTGTTAGTCATGCAAAGATATTCCAGTAGAGGCCCGGAATAGAAATATCCAGTTGGAAAAGTATGCATGTCCTTTTTAAATAAATCTTGACTAAAAAACATTTGGTGCCTGATTTTTGGCTGGTTGGCCCAAGCCAGTTTTTTAGTTTAAGACTCAGTCCTGCAGCCATCTGAAGGCTTTGTGGCTCGGGACCTGCAGTTTTCTGCCACTGATGCCAACCTTAAAGAATCGTGGGAAAACACCAAGCAGCTCGGTTTCATAGTGTCCAGAGAAAAGCTCAAACGAACCCCTGGTTTTCTTGGGTCGGTTACTGGTTTTCTTGATGTGAAGCAGGGGAACTTCACATTCCTGAGCACCTAATTAGCAGAAAAACTGCCTCGGTATGTTTTCTCTGCTTGCCGCCTTCCTTAATCTGTCACTTTAATTTCTTATCTGCCTTCACGACTTTATAACTCATTTTTTTCCCCCTTTTCCTGTTTTCATGTTTGACACCTTCCGATCTTTCTCCTCTTCTCCTCATCGGTGTTGATGTGTAGATCTTTCAGGTGCAGAAGGTAGGCCTCCATGTTTGATTTGAGCATGATTATGTAATTTTTAAAGAAGGCATGCCCTTCAAATTGTGCCCAAGAAAACTATGAAAATCTGTTAACTGTTCGCTCTCTTCTGAACTTTTTTTTTCCCTCCTTCCCCCTCGTCTTAGAAATATTACGGCTTGGACACCAAAGTAGACGACCGAGCAGACAGCAAATGGGGCGATATTGAACAATGGATGGTATAGATTTTATGCTGTGATGACAACACTAAAAAAAAAAACTACTACTAAAATAAAGTATTAAAAATGACGCATGCTGTGTTTTCCTCTGAGCATATTTTTGAGCTTTTATTCCTGTTTGTGGGAGGCTTTTCCAGCCTGCCAAGTATGCTTTTGAATTTCCAGCTAAATCCTGTTAAAGCCTTTTGAGAAACCGGCCGATTATGACGAATCAAAGCTTGACCATTAATGATAATCCACTTATTCAAAGAGCAGGGTGTTGGGCTTTGAATCAGCACGGCCATCTGCCCCATTAGTGTTACCACTGCATGGGATTTACCGCCTTGAATTTCCCTCTTTAGTTACTTAGTCTGAATTGCCCTGGGTCATGTGAGCGATTCAAACACAGTAATGAGGATTCTAAGGTGTGTATGTGCGTGTGACATTTAATTCCACTAACCATGGTGTGGTTCATCAGAAATAATACTTGAATAATATTTTGGCATGCGTCGTGGCTGGGTTTGTGCAACACGTGGGTTACTGGTTCACTCTGAGGGGTTTAAGGACACGCATGGCCGATTCTGTGAATAAAAAGCATCGTACAGATGTATTTATCTGAGCCAATAAAGCAGTTTGTTTGGTTTGTATCCCAAGGGTCTCACGGTATCCAGTCTCATTTGCATTCCTACCAAATATCACTTTCTCATTCCATGTGTTAATATGACAATTTTTGCCTACCTTGGCTGAAATATCCCAATATATGAGAATAACATAATCCCCCCAAATTAAATTAAATCAAATTTGATTGAGTTACCTTGAAAGCACTCTCTTTTGGCTGGAATGAAACTGTTCCTCTCGGACTGGACCAGTGGAAAAACTGACTAAAGTCTTTGGTCATTTAGTACCTCATGCTACAGTAAACTTTGCCATCCATCTGTCTCGTTGACCGTTCACATCTCTCCTCCTTCACACTTCCTTCATCTCTTCTCCCATCTTCATCCCTCCCCACCCTTCCCTCATCCAGGAGGACAGTGAGAGATACTCACACCCTTCAAGGACACACATGGTTTGTATTCCTCCCTCTTGTTTTCCATCTCATGCCTTTCGTTCCGTTATCTTGTCCTCTGCCCCCCTTTTTTTTCTGGAAGATTGCAGGGTTAGGGTTAACTCTCTGTTGGCTTCACACATTAGAATCAGCAATCTGTGTGCACAAAAAATGTGGTACGAAATTGTGGTATAACCAATCGCATTTTAGTAAGACATCTCATTTTTGAGCGCTGAGCTCCCATTTTTGTTGACTGTTATGTAATGTATTGCAAAATCAACACTAACTCAAACATATTGGAATTCTGAGATTAAATCAGGCTCCAGACGTTTTTTCTCAGAAAGCGACAATAGTGGAAAACAATGAGTTGTAAAAAAATTCCAAGACGAAAGTCAGAAGTTACTTTTTTTTTCCTCAGGAGTCTGAATTTAATCTCAGAATTGTGATATTTCTTAAGTACTCACTCTAACTTAAATATATACACATAAATGCATATTTAGAAACTGCAACCGACAAATCCTTTAGAGCAAATAACTTTTTTAAAGTTGATAATGTTTTCACATGCATACAAAGCACTATAGAAAAACCTAATAACTTAACGATGATGTTAATATTATTTCACTATGGTTTTTGCAAAGGAGAATATCTAAATATCTAAATGTCTTTCTTTTTGTATCGAGTACATGAAAACACAAATTGGATCCGATCTTCAGCAAAAATCTGTGAAGGAAACCCTGTTAATGGAATCATGTGCCTTTGCAGCAGGAGACTTCCTGCTCTGATCTGCTGTCCGGTGTCATTGTTGGCATAAATCATCCACTGTGAGTGTTCCCATCCCTAACCATCCGTTTCCATCTTTCGCTCTTTCTTTCATCACAGCTCTCAGACGACGATGAGCGGATGTCAGTGGGAAGCCGGGGCAGTGTCAGGGTCAGTATCAAACAGCACTTGCTAAAACTCCGCAAGCTCTTACTTTCTGAACCTTGTTTTTTATTCCCCCCCCCTTTAGAATTGCTTTTGGATTCACAAAGATAAACCTTGTCTTCTTGAACCTTTTGTTTGTTTGGATGTAGTAGTGTCTGACTTTTCTGATTTTTGAAAGGTGCCGTCAGTGTGGGTGGCACTCCGCTGATGTTGTTGTGTCTTTTGTACAGTCGGATCTTGATGCATTCTATGGTGGAGGGGTAAGGGTTGATATTCCTGAGACACACACACAGGGATTTGTGTGTTTTTAACTCCAATGTGTGCAGATTTGTTGTGTGAATGTGTTGTTTGACTAACAGCTGTTTTGAGGCATGAAGTAGATGTCTTATCCCTCTAAACAGATTGTTTGGTAATTCAAAGCATGTTTGTTTGTGTGCTGAAATGTTTCTTTAATGATAAAATGAAATAGATGTTTATATAACTAGTCATCTATAACATGGATGGGGGCGTTTTATACTGCTTTGTGACATTAGAGGAACATTTATGAAACATTTATTGACAGTATATTGAATTGTTGCCTTAAAGGATGAGGCTAGATTTTTCTTTTCAATAATTCCAGAGCCAAAACAAGGATGGATTGACCCACTTCAGAGGCCTGTGTGTGTGTATCATGCTGCGTTCCAGTTACCTTAGAATAAGTAATCCAGAAAGTCAAATTTTGTGCATACAAACACTATAGAAACATGTCCACAGATAGAGGGTGGACACTACTGTGTGCAATACTGATCTGATATCCGAGCTCAGGGGGAATGCCAGTTGAAATTTCCAACTGGAAACTTGGAAAAGTTCCCTAATAGACTTGGAATGCCGCATTAGGCTTCTGCCGATTATTGATATATTAAAATATTATATATAATAATAAAATATTTAATATTTCCTGCCATATGAGATATTCTTCACCATTTTTTTTGGTCAGCCCTACTGTGAGTAAATAACATGAACTGTCCTTTATTTATTAATACTATATAACAAATAAATCTGTATGTAACCTAAACATATATAAATTACATACATATAATTTCACATTATTTAAAACAAACTCCTGAGACCTATACGGTAAATTCTCTAATATAGGCCTGAGCCTTTATTTACTCAAGCGCATTGAGGCCCAGGTCTTTGTTGAAACGGGGCCAAACTTAGAAACAGGCCTCTATTTTTATTTAAGGAAAACAGACTGCCAGCAGAATTAAGAAAAACAAGATTTTGTGTTTATTTTCGAACCTATGAAATGTTACTATCATTTACTGAAAAAGTCCAGTTAACAAAACATAATGGTATGCATACAGAACATTAACAACAAATACCAGTAATTTATTGTTCAGGCTAAATTCCAGTGTAGAAATATTGTAACAAAAGCATAGCAAACATAGTGTAACTGTGATTCCTGTTAAATAATTTACATTGTGAGATAAAACAAATTTAAACAGAGGGGTAGAAATAATAAACTAATTTTGCTATAATAATAGAATATAGAAATATAAGGCAGCAGTAGTTGTATAATAACAATAGGAATTATTGTTGGGAACCTTTGTTTAGTTCAGTGTGACACATAGACATGTTTTGAAGTGACACCACCGGAGTTGCCGGGCTGAACTAAATGTTCTCTACACGTTAAAAGTTAATTAAAGTCTGTTACCCATCATGTTAAAACTGTAAGCAGACAGTAGCCTCTTGTGACAGACTGTAACAAAAGCCACTGTAGCTATGACTTGATATTTTATGCCCTGGTGTTTTTCTAATCAGCTAAACATTCTCATCTGTATTGTTTTTTTTTTTGCATTCAATTAGACATTTAAAAAGCTGGTTCTAATAACAGCCCGGGCCCATATTAGAAATCAAACTTTATTTACTGAGATCATCCAATGTTAGAGACCTAGAGACCTGACCGCTAATGGAATAAAGACCAATATTGGAGAATGACTAATACAGTAATCTAATAATTAATTCTAAAAAAAAATCATAAAAACAGTCATCATCAAAACAATGATATTGTTGTGTGTGTAAAACACATCAATGATGCAACACCGCTGTGATGATTGACATGTTCCTTCGCCATGAAGATTATGGGACGTCAAACTCTTGTTGAGGACAACAGCACGGAGAAACATGATATCAGGCTTTGGATACACACACACACAATACTTAAGTAGATTAATTAATTGTTGGTTTGACTCTGCACCACTTTATTGAGAATAAGAAAAGCATAGAAAATCACCAGCCTTGCCCTTTTAATAATAATCGAGGTGAATTTTTTTTTTCCGTGACTTTGCAATGTAACAGCTGGTGACGTATCTCTTCTTTTGTATACTTTTCTTTATTTAGTGCTACAAATCACTGCATATTCCTCACACAATCTAACCTGTCGTCGTACAATCTGACACAGATTGTGAACGTTATCAGAGCTGCTCTGCACAGTGTGACGTACAAATAACCAATCCCAGTTGCGCAGCAGTCTCGAGGCGCCGTAACACTGAGTAAGCTTGAGGTGAATCAGTAAAGTGATTGTGTTTGGTCATGTACTCGTTGCTGTTGTGCTGGAAGGAACACTGACTGGAGTTTGTTAAGATTTGCCACAAAAAGAACACAGTGTGTTATTGTTAAAGAGCTATCTCGCTCCAACCAAAACACAGTCTGCACTATTTTAGAGCCTGTGACGTCTCTAAATGTTAACTGCTATTTCTTCTGAGCTATGCGACTGTGGAAAAATTCAGCATACTTTCCATTCTGATATCTGGCCCGGTGTATTGGCTGAATCATTGAGCGCCGTCTCGTTAAATGCATGTGAATATGTCGTGGCCTTCGGGTGATTGCATCTACCGCCGTGCATGTTTATGCGTTGCAACGATTTTTTCTCGATTTCCATCTTTCTTTTCAAAACAATTTTACAACTATGTAAACATGTTTTTTTTTTCTCTTCAGTTTTTTTAAACTTGTCAATTAGGCGTTCTGATTTCAGAAGGAGATATTTGTCCAGACGCTGTGTCATATTCCTTTCATTGCTCTCCCTCTTTCTCTCCCTCGAAGGGCTCCTCCTCTCACTCGCATAAGAAGTCAAAGAAAAAGAAGAAACATAAGCACAAAGACAAAGATGTATGTAAAAGCTCTGAACTTTGACCCCGTTAGAGGACGTCACAGAAACGGCATCCATGTTTCTCACTTTTGTTTCATTCTATCCGCAGAGGAACGGCCATGATGATGAGTACAGTGTAATATCCAGCAGGGTTAGTAGCTGTGTGTTGAACTGATCATACAGGATGAGTGAAGTTTTTGTTAATGGCGTGATGGAGATGGAAAGCTGCATCCTGTCGCTCATGACTTTCTCTGTCTCTGTCTCTCGCTGTCAGAGCTCAAGACTCAGCGATGAAAGCAGAGCGACTCGCTCCTCCAGGGTTGACCTGACGGTGTGTGTTGGCAGAATTTGATCCCCCGTTTAGTTTTGATTTCATGAGCAGAAAACAACTGCTTTGAGTTAGCCTGAAACCGTAAAATTTGAGTCAGAAATCTAATAAACGAATGACACATTAATGTCGAGCTACAATGATTCGTCAGAAATCTAATAAACGAATGACACATTAATGTCGAGCTGCAATGATTCGTCAGAAATCTAATAAACGAATGACATTAATGTAGAGCTGCAATAACTCGTCAATTTAACGATCAAGAGAAAATGAATCAAAAAGTATTTTGATGATCAGTAAATGATTTCTTTTTTTTCTTTTCAGGAATGAATGCTAAAATCTTTTATTGACTCTGACAGTTGCCGATGCTCTTATTGAAACTTCTCTCCATAACATGCTACAAAAAAAGTCGTGACTTGAGTTAATATCCGCAACGTCATGAAACACAAGTCACAGGAAAATCTGGTGTTGTTTTTCTTCTGGAAAACACCTGCTTTGAGCCCTAAGAACCAGGCTGGTAGCTACTGTACCTAAACCAAATGGACTCTGCTGTGGTGAAGGGCTGCTATTTTTTCCTATACTTTTATAAGAATATTTCACAGTTTCGCAATAAACTTGGCGACAGCCTTGTGACATTCTGAATGAGAATGTAAGTTAAGTTTGGGTGTCTGAAGCTGTGGTTTCTGCTTGTCTGATTGGGATTATTTACAGTAGAAGGGTGAAACCAATACAGTGTTCTGGATTAATAAGGTCAAGAGGCGCAAGAAGTGCCTTTTCTGAGTTGGAGCCGGGACACTGCACTGAAGATGCTACGCTGCTAATCATAGCTAGTTTGCTAAAGCCGTCAAACACTCTGCTTCACATCGATTGTGCAGGCATGTGTTGTATTTAGATGCTTTTTCACACACTTTTGGAACACAGAATGTTTTGCTCTCTCGGCCATGACTGTGGAGCATTTTAAATCAGCAGTTATGTAGCGTCACCTGGCAACAGCGGCTTAAAATTACGTAAATACTGATCTGAAGCTTATCGCTACTCAGGTACTGAACCAATTAGCATCTTTGGTACTGAAATATACCGGTTCTCGTTACCTATTCTCAGTGATCAACTTTCACCATTTTCTGACGAATCAGTTAATCAACAATCAACTGATTTACAATGAAAATAATCATTAAGTTGAAGTTGAATATGTATTTAAAAACTTGTGCTCATCTGACACAGACACTCACAGCATGTGATGATGAGTCAGAGGTGTCAATGACATGACGGTGAGGTTTTGCAGTTTTGGTGTTTGACGTTGTCACCTTCGCTTCCTCGTCTCTCAGAGCTCCAGACTAAGTGATGAGAGCCGACTGTCTCGTGCCTCCAGATTAGACCTGCAGCCGGTGGGTGGGCACTGCACTGGAATCTGTGTTTCCTCACACCACTAACATCCCCTAACGCTGCACAGTTCTCTGGCTGTCATGATCGTGTGTGTATTTTCTAACCAAGCTGCCAAATGTATGTAAATGTACTAAAGAGCATGGGCATGCATTTTGTTTTTGTACTGAATTTCTACAAGAATCCTACTGCAAGTATGTCCAACTGTTTTTTTGTTTGTTTTTTTACAGTGGAATAAGAGTGATGAAGTTCTTTTCATTTTTTTTTTTCCTAATGTCAGTTCAGACGTATTGGTTAACAAGCTAATTGACCCTTTCTAACTCCAGCCCCTGTTCGCTCCGTCCTCCAATGTCTGTTGTGTAAGCTTGGTCAACCTTCCCTTTTCCTGTGTGCTGAGATATACCTGGTCTCCATGGGAAAGAGGGGGACACATACCTGTCAGCGTTTCATTTCATCAAGCTTCACCTACCTAGCAACTGTAACCGGGGACGGGATTGGACATAGGAAGGGTCAATCCCTGAGTTGTTTTTTCTGCTACACTTAAATTTCTGCAAACATTTTGGCAGATGTCTTCTTCCAAATTAACATGCTAATAAGGTGAAATCCAAGCTACAGTAGATCAATGAGAAGCGTTTTTTGCTTTTGGGTTGTTTTTGTATGTTTTATAGCATGAATGCATTGCTAACAGGTGTGAGTGGAAATTTTTGGAGTTGTGACTTTAAAAAAAATAGTGTTACAGAACTTCAAATCCTTTGTCCTCATTCTCATCTTCCTTCTTCTCTTGGCTTGTTGAACCCCCCCCCCCCCCCCCCTTCTCCCCCCCCCCGTCCTGCTTTCAGACCTCTTATGCTTCCTCTGACTTGTACAGCCTCAATGGTCTGTCCTCCTCCAGAAACCCAGGTTCAACTTTCAATGGTTACCAGGTCCGTATACAGATTAGCATTTAAACGTGCTGCCTGACCTCACTCATCTCTCTGTAGAGAAGTGAAACAAGCAGATTAGATTCAAGCTTAATGTCATTACACGTCACAAGTACAAAGCTATATATATGTATATGATAATTATGATGCAGTGTATGGTACATTATATGATGATAATGAGTATGAATTATGATACAGACTATAAATAGGCTATGTACAGACTATAAGGATTTACAAATGCAATTGTGATTAGTCATTGTAACATGATATGATTTAATTTTCTCTATAAGTCAAATTACCATTTGTTATTGTTTCCTACCTGCTGCCTTTTCTCCCTTCAAACCTTCTGACTTCACACCTGTGTTGCAGTTCTACAGGTCACTCAGTCAGCTCAGCCAGCAGCTCTATCGTAGGGTTGGTTCTTTTCATTTCCCCTGATGTGTTTACCGACCATAACTTTCACTCGGTGTTAACCAACGCCTGCAGTTATCGTTCATTCACGCCGGCGTTCTCATGCACACCTAATACCGAACCTGTTTGTCTCGAGCGACAGATTTGACGATTAAGTCAAACGCTTTATCACTTTATCACCGAGCGCCTGACTGCACACACTCGGTTTGGAAGTGAGCCTCACGGGGCCTCATAAAATCTGCATCAAAGAGATATCACGGTGTGTTCAATGTGCTGAAACCTGCTGTTTATGCTGTGTGAATGTGCAGAGCTCCCTGTATGATGACAGTCTCTGCAGCGGCTCACGGCGAGTCACTGGCTCCAGCTCCCATGTAAGATTTCTTGGAATTGTGTTTTTTTTCACGGGGGTTTGATGCAACTAATTAAAGGTTCAAAAACTGCTTTCAGTTCCTGGATTGATGATACTAACAGTTTGTTGCATATAAAGTTAGTCTGAACATGAACCTGCTGTAAAATAATTGGAACATTGCAGTGTTTTTTTTCTTAATTTGACTTGCGTGATATTTGCTTTTGCTTGAGTTTGTTGTGTCATAAAAAGGACTCTAGATGCTTTATCCACTAAAAAATGGAGTGTTTAATCAACACTAGCATGCGTTTGTTCTACTTCTTATATATTGGCGTGAGTTGGGCATGCTGGTTTCTTTTGACTCCACATGGAGACAAAAAGGTAACGGTATGTTTTCTCTGCAGCCTTTAGAGTACACTAGTTACCGCAGCTCCGGCTCCAGAGTCTCCAGCAGGGCCGGGTCAGCCCGCGCCAGTCCAGTGGTGAGCCTTACCTCCCTCAGACAACCTGGGGTTTATAATGCATTAGTCCAGTAGTTCCCAACTTATAGGTTGTGGTCCAAGAGTGGACCGCAAGCAATTTCAATAAAAAAAACTACAACTACAAAGCTTTGAAATACAGCTAATGTCCAGAACAGCAGTTTTATTTTGAGGTGCGATTTTTCGACTTTACTGTACCTGGATGCTGTCGATCTGTATATATACACTATCGTTCAAAAGTTTGGGTGACACAATTTAGTGTTTTCCATGAAAAGTCACACTTTTATTTACCACCATGAGATGTAAAAAGGAATAGAAAATGACCTTCTGATGCAATGAGCAAAAACACTGTATCATTAGAACACTGGAGTGATAGTTGCTGGAAATGCACCTCTATACACGTATGTAGATATTGCACCAAAAACCAGACATTTGCACCTATAATAGTCATTCATCACATTAGCAACATATGGAGTGTATTTCTGATTAGTTAAAAGTAAATCTTTGAAAAGTCATTAAAAAAAAAAACTGTGCTTTTCTTTCAAAAAATAAGGAAATTTTGAAGTGACCCCAAACTTTTGAACGGTAGTGTATATGACAACTTTTCCTCCATCATTTACAACACTGCAGTTGGTGCGTTGCCTTGTTCTTTGAATCATGGCCTTTATATATTTTATTAAATGTTTGTATTAGGTTCTGTTTCTGCAGTGCTGTATATTTTGTGATCTTTTAATTTGGCGAATTCAAATCAAACCTCAGTGTACTCCTCACAGGTCCGGGGGTGTTCGGTCAATTTTCGGAACTTGACTTGATGTATGAGGTGAAAAATCTGAACCCGGAGCCTAAACCAGTTGGGAACCACTGCATTAGCTCATGACATGTTGTTTTGTACATAGCAAAAAACCCTGAGACCATCATGCATTTTCTCTAGAGCATTTTGTTTATAGAACACTGATTGACTTTAGGGGAATTTACAACATAAATAGACTGTGTTCAATCTGGGTGTTACAGTGACTCAGAGCTGGCATGGTTTGCAGAATTTGGGAATGTGAAAACATTTGTGCTATCTGATGAATAGAAGCAGGTGTTTCCTGGTGGGCCCGTATAGTTCTGTGGCTAAAAATGTATTGTTCAATGTAGTAATCATGACTCCAAAATGTAAACTCAGTCTACCAATGAACTGCAAGTCACTCAAGTTGAGAAAATCACATTATTGCCTAAAATTAACCGAATCCAGTTCTTTAGTTTTGAATTTAATTGCAAATTGAATGAGGTTTATGAAGCAGTGTGCATACGTCACATTAAATCCTAAAAATAATTAAATATAATCTTGCTGTTATGTCCGTAATTGACAAAATTCTGATTCATGGTGAGTTTTTTTTTTTTTGATAAATCCTCAACTCTCCTACATTCTTGTTTATGAAAACCTTATGATATTTTTTCCCTATAAGCTGCATTTATAGGATTTTATTGATTGCCACTGGGCTAATACTGTTAATACATACATGCAACTTCTAAAGTTGTTTGTCTTTCTGCCTCTCTGTGGGAAAATGCTAAATATAGGACTGAAATGTGATTGAGTTTCCGTGTTTCTCCCGGTGTGGAAGCTGCATTCAAACAGGAAAGTTAGTCTGGACAAACAAAAAGAAGCAAGTTGGGCTGAAAATAATTTAAACTTTCGTCAATTATCATCACTCGGTTTTAATCCATTATTCCGCTAATTGTGATGTACTTTTTTGTATGTTTTCTGTTGTCTCACCTTCATGTTTTTTTTTCTAACTGGTTGTTATCCTCCCGAGTGACTGGCTTCTTTTCTTGTTCTGTTTCGCCCCCTGGTGGCCACATGTAGGACACCGGCGGCTCTGTTGCCAGTTATTTGAGGAGCGCTGCCAGCAGCAGCAGCCTCCACAGAGACCTGGACAATGTTACTATTCCTGACTTCTCTGATGTGAGTCAGTTTGCGCCTGCAGGCTATGGTGTGAGCTGAGTTCCTGCTCGATTGTGTTTTGTTTTTTTTTTAATTATATTTTTCCACCGAGGCCTTTTCTTAACGCATGCCGCTCCACAAAGATGGATTATTGTACGTTTTTACACGTGTCAAAGGTTAATTTGTGTGCTGACTGTGGAAACAGCTTGTCGTGTGAGAGGGATGATTTTATGTGTGTGCAAGAGAATAAAACTTGAGATGTTTGAAGTGTTTTTTTGACACGTAACCTGGTTGCTGAATGGACTGCCATGTCAAATGTTTGATCCGGTAATTATTTAAATTTCCAAAGGTGGATTTGCTGGCTGTGAACTAATTATTTTGCACAATGTTGCACATTAAGATAAACTTGTGCCTTTTCTGTTTTAAGTGATAATCAGAAACCAGATTTGTATACTTGGAAGAATTGTTCCATCTGCTGCTTTTTTTTTGTGGTAAATCTTCTTATCAGTGCTGAACTGTCTGCCGGGAGGATTTATTTATTTAGTTCCTTCCTTCCACCAGAGACAGCGCGCTGACTTATGTCACTCTGACTGTATTTTATTTGTCTCCACAGGTGGAGGACAGAGATTATCTTGAAAAGGTGAGCAGTTCATGTTAAGAAATGAGGTGTTGTTTGGGAGGGGGGGGGATTTTCTAACATTTTGGAATTCATATTGTGCTTCGCTTTTGATTGTGAAACTGCTAAAAAGCGTTTTTTCTCTTTTTTTTGTCCCTCCAAAGGGATCTCGAGCAGCTTCAGCCTTAACAGCGGGGACGCTCACCTCGTCAGGCGGGACGTCCTCGCGGAGAGGAAGCGGGGAGACGGCTATAACTTTAGACGCTGAGACCTCCTTACGAGAAATCAAGGTAATAACAAAAAGGTTTCTACGGACAGAGGAGGTTTCCTGGTGCGTTGTGTTTTTTAGTGTGACTCACACTGGGAGATTTTGACAACTTAGTTGCACCAGTAATCTCATGCTCATCTCATTATATGCATTACGTATGCATAGTGCATTTACTTTAAAATTAACAAGCGCCAATTGTAGATCACAGTTTTGTTTCCCACATTGCATCAGAATTTGTCCCCAGAAGACCAATACATTTTCTGTTTATCACTATTTATTCTTTATAAATAGTGATTTTATATTGATACATTTTAAGGATTTTTATTCATTTTCTATTTAAAATGTTCAAGATCAGATACATTTTTTTACTTTTTTATAGCAAAATTGATCATTCTCATATTATTGACCAAAATTTATGATGGCGTCTCTATAGTCTAGAAATCTCCCTTTCAAGGAAAACTACTTGTTTTAATAAAGGGTCAAATGCAAATGTAAAGGGCCAAATGCATCCGAAGGGGGGTTTTATATATATCAAGGACATTTTCTTTTATTTGAGCTTCTCTTCAATGAAGTTCTGCGCTTTCATCTCATTTTTTTTTTTCTGTCTGCAAACACGCCTCTGTTGCTGCGCTCATTGTCACCAAACCTTCTGCTTCACCTTTTCCCCCCTGACGCTGTCACGCCGCGCTTCTCTGCTCACCACTGCTGCTCTGTTCACCAGGAGATTCATGAACTCAAGGATCAAATTCAAGACGTGGAATCCAAGTACACGCAGAACCTAAAAGAAGCCAAGGTATAATCAGGAAAACGTTGCAGAACTCCAGACTGTCTGTTGATGCGTTTTCTCCCGCTAACTCGGTTTGATGCCCCTGTACTTACAACAGTTTCAATATGCCTATTTATTAACCAATTTACTGCTTTTTTACCCAAACATTGCTTCTTCCTCTATAGATCAATAAACACATAAGCTTTAGAAATGAAAAGTGGAACATTATTCTAACTTCAGAGTTTTACTGCATATTTTTTAGATTATGAGAAGCGCTAGCTCTTTTATTAAATACTGTTTTTTTAATCCAGAGAGAAATGCACACAGCTCATTAATATTAATAAAACACAAAATGTTCTTTCTAAAGCTCCAGAGAGAAGCAGAGAGAGGAGATGTAAAACTACTGAGATGATTTCTGGTTCTTAAAACCACAAATACACACAATACCAGGAAAAGTTCACAATATGAGACCTTTAGGTGTCTCACCTGTTCTTCATGTCTGCTGGGAGGATATTTTCTTACTTGTGCATGAAGTTGAAAACTGACACTCGAACTGGCAGTGTTGCATCTGCATGTTGATGTCTTTCTTCATTTTGTGTGTGTGTGTGTGTGTTAGCCTTTACTTCTTAACTTTAATTCCCTACTTGCTGGCATTAATACATTTGTGATATTCACGATTGTTCAAAAGTTTGGGGTCACCCAGACAGTTTTGTGTTTTCCATAAAAAGTCACACTTTCATTTACCACCATGATTTGTAAAACAAATAGAAAATATAGTCAAAACACTGACAATGATTTGTATTTTAAATAATATTTTTTTCTTTCAAACTTTGCTTTGGTCAAAGAAAGGTCAGTTTTCTAGCTTTTCTTACCAGCTAATCAGCTAACATGATTGTACAAGGGTTTTCTAACCATCCATTAGCCTTCTGACACAATGAGCAAACACATTGTACCATTAGAACACTGGAGTGATAGTTGCTGGAAATGGGATTCTATGCATCTATGTAGATATTGCATCAAAATCCAGACATTTGCAGCTAGAATAGTCATTTACCACATTAGCAATGTATAGAGTGCGTTTCTGATTAGTTTAAAGTTATCTTCATTGAAAAAAACAGTGATTTTCTTTAAAAAATAAGGAGATTTCTAAGTGACCCCAAACTTTTGAACAGTAGTGTACAGATACGTGTTTGACTTCAAAATACATTCTTGCACTGTCCGAACTAGTTCCTACCAGCTCCATCATTCTCATAATCTAAACGCATATTAAACAGAGGAAGGTATGGACTCTGTTGTGCTGTTTTGTTTGAGGTCCACATTATTCCTCACTTTGCACCTGTACTACTTTTGTACATTCTGTATATGTCATGACATCAGGATGCATTGGCTGAAGTGGAGGAGAAGTATCGTAAAGCCATGGTGTCCAACGCCCAGCTGGATAACGAGAAAAACAACCTGATGTACCAGGTGGACACACTGAAGGACTCGCTCATGGAGCTGGAGGAGCTGCTGACAGAGTCACGCAGGGGATATGAGGACAAAGTCAAGGTACAACGGGCAATGAATGAATGACCAGAATTATATTAATCAATCTCAAGGTATTGATCCGTTGAGAAATGGAAAGTGTTTATAGCTTATGAGGTCACACTTTCCCTTGTCTGATGCCAGTGACATATTTCAAAATGCGTCATTGCCAGTTTTGCAATGATTGATTCACATAAGATCGCTTCAACAACTGAACCATCTTTATTTAATAATAATCTATATTTATAAAGCCCTTTTCAAAATCCAAATCTTTTCAAAAAACAAAGCTCTTCCAGGGAGGGAAGTGGGCAGTCAAAGGTCTTTTGGCATTGTTTTTTGTTATTTTCGACTACAGAACTGAAACTGAAGGTTTTCAAAAGCCCTTAAATATAAAGTAGTAAGAAGATAGGGATAAATAAACAATGATTACAATGCCTGTATTTGATATCACACACAAGTCCTCATGTAATTCTTTCACATTTCAAAAACTTACATTTTTAAGAAGTGAAAATATCATTCTTTTTTTGGTACAGTTAGTCCAACATTGACTGGAATTATCTAATTCCACTGGCAAATCAAAAATAGCTTATTTCAAGTTCTTAATTTTAGTTAAAAACAAGATATTTTCACCTGTTGAGGTTTCAGTTTTTGAAGAGAACTACTAAGTTTACAGTAATGAGCTGATCCCTGCGGTAATAGGGTAAACGCCACATCCGTAGCAGTATTATCCTGGTACAGGCAGACACTGAATAGACTTTTTACAGCAAGCAACCGCATGGTAACATTCTTATAATGAGGATTCTTTGATCTGACAGGACCAGGTGAAGACATCACACATAAACAGCAGCAGACATCGGTTGTCATAGTAATGTTTTCAGGCAGGCCGTCATGAGAAGTTTATCGGGTTGTCAAACTCCCTCTTGTTCCCCCACAGGAATACGAGCGGGAGAAACACGCCCACAGCGTGCTTCAGTTCCAGTTCAACGAAATGAAAGAGACGCTAAAACAAAGCGAAGAGCTGCTAAATGTGAGTATTGCGTCCCACAGCGAAGCAGGGTGCAGAAGCGAAGTTATTCACAGAAAAATAAGAAATCTCAGTCACTTAGGGAGGCTGCATGTCGGGCGCATTTCACAGCTTTCCTTTTCACACACAAGTAAATTCTTGGACTGCCTTTCTCTTTTTGCTGTCTCTCTCTCTTTCCTTGAAACTTTTATTTCCCCGTTTCCTGCTGTGTAGGAGATCCGTCAGCTGCGTATGAAACAGGAGGGTTTCGTTAGAGAGATATCTGACCTACAGGAGACGGTGGAGTGGAAGGATAAAAAAATCGGGGTACGGCTCATGAGCCCTGGTGCAGCAAGTCTCATTAATTTAATCTCGTTCAGTATTTACTTTGACCCAGTCGAATGCAGTATGTCCTTTGCATGGAATTGTCTATACTTCTCTACTGTCTCACTTCTTCTTGAACACTTTCTTTCTTTTGCACTCTTTCCACTTGGGGATGGGGGGGAACTCTGCTCAGGCCTTAGAGCGACAGAAAGAATACACAGATGCAATCCGAATTGAGCGAGATGAGCTCAGAGAAGAGGCGGTGAAGCTGAAAGACATTCTGAAGGTACTCAGTCAGCGTGTGGAAGCCTTTTTTCTCCTGTGATTCACACAACATAAAAAAATATTCCAAATGAGGTCTGCTGTGTATCGCAAATGTGAAACTCTATGTATGTACTCTGTGAGCGAGGCTAGGGGATGATTTTCTTTACTAAATATGTGATTGTAATCATGGCATGTTTTGTGATTTTGGATATGGTGTTAGATTTTAAGCTTTACTTCATTTTCTACAGTCTATGGAGTTTATATTTTGAGCTGTTATTTTGTGCAGAAACACGGAATAGTTTTGGGACCTGATCTGAACGTCAACGGGGACATCGGTGAGGCAGAAAACGACGGGACCTCCGGCGGAGACTCCGCCGCTCAGCCGGCTCAGGACTCCCAGACCTCCCCGACGGAGGGGAACAGCGTGCTCGGTAAATACAAATTTTTTAAAAATCCTTTATTCTTCCTGCATGGCTGTGCATGAACGTGAAGCCTTTCATTCCAAAATGTTTCAGATTAGTACCAAAAGAGAAATTATAATTATATAATTACATCTTGAATCTTGATTACTTCTTTTTTTCCCCCACAATATGCATCTGAATCTTCAAAAAAGTGAATCTCTTTCATTTTGGTGTGAACGTTTCAGTTTGCATATTGTCCATCACTTTAACTCACTTGTTGCACTAATCCTAAAGGATAAGGCTGGTGATTTTCTTATTGTCATCAAATCTCATGTGCAGAGCCAAACCAACACTGAACTCATCCGATTTACAAATATAGTGTGTGAAACATCTTGTTCTCGTCCAAAAACTATTAAAAAACAACAATAAGCCACACTGCTGCACTGGGTGACATGTGGTGTGTGGGAATGTGGTTCAGTCACAGCTCAAGTTTGTACTAAAGTTCATTCATATATATATATATGTGACAAAAAGAAAAATACAGAAAATCACTAGCCGCATCCTTACATTCTGCTGCACATCTTGCTTTCCTGTAGAAACTAGATTCAATTAACAATTAGCAACACCTCACTTTGTCTCTTCATTACTAATGTCATTACATTCGTTTCATCATTTCAACTTGTATCTTAGTTCAAAATCACAAGAAACTGTGTTCATGTGGGTGTTGGCAGGTGGTGGTTAAATGCTATGAATCAATAATTTGTAGGATTTTCAAAGACACTACAGTTTGCATTGATATACTAAAATCATACAG
Organism: Lepturacanthus savala; assembly: GCA_030544235.1. Lineage (NCBI taxonomy): Eukaryota > Metazoa > Chordata > Actinopteri > Scombriformes > Trichiuridae > Lepturacanthus > Lepturacanthus savala. The sequence continues at coordinate 10,823,610 of CM060470.1, read as the reverse complement.
ATCTTTTTCTTTGTGAAAACCACCAGTATCATGATTTCAAGACTTACTTTTCTCAAGCCAGCGGCCTCTTGCTTCTCCACTTCCGCGTTGATGTACTGGGGACCAAGACCTTCGTTTTCGGTGTTCCTCCTGCCTTTCTTCATCTTTTTTCTTCTCGTGCATCTTTTGGTCATCTCTGGCTCTGTGCTTCTCTTCTCTGCCCACTGAATCAATCAGGTCTTCTGGCTTACCTTACCTTACCTTACCTTGACTTCTGCTGTTGAACTTTCTGCTAAAGGTTACACTTTTAAAAGTCACATCTTCTATCATCGTCTGCTCTTCATGATCTCTCAGGCAGCACAGAGGAGACTCAGTTGAGAAGTAGCGGAGAGGAAGAGGTGGATCCAGAGCAGCGTCAAGAAATTCTTGAGGAAGCTGAAAAGATTCGCTTGATTTCTGACGCACTCTCTAACGCGTCCACTGCGGAAACGTCAATCAAAGAACAGCCGGCAGAAGAGCAACAGACATTCTTACCCGCAGAGGAAGACCGCATTGGAGAAACTGAAAATGTACAAGTTGACATTAATGAAAGTCCAATCACAGAAGCTAAAGATATAATCCTTTGCAGACCTGAGCTTCAAGAGATTGTAACAAGTCCTGAGGAAAACGTTCCAGGAACAGAAATACTTGAGGGGAGAAATTCAGAAGAGACAAGTAACCCAGATTCAGGAGAGACGGGAACAAAAAGCAGTGATGACACACGTAGTGATGGCATTAGTGAGACATGTGACAACCTTGTTGAAATGCAAGGAAACAAACAGGAAGATTTTGATGAAAGTCATTTGATAAATACAGAATCTCCAGGTCCTCAGCAAAACTTCACAGAAGATGTTATGAAAGAACCCGATGAGTCTGTCCAAGCTGTATCATACACCGAACCCTGTCAAGAGCCTGAGAACGCAGAAGAGGCAGAGAACGATGAGACAGAGGATACATTAAATAAATCTCAGTCTCAGGGAGCTTCTGGGAAAAAGAAAAAGAGGAAGAGGAGAGGCAAAAAGAAAGGAGGGTCCAATGAGGAAACAAGGCAACAAAAAGATGCAAAGGAAGAAAATGGCAGTAAAGAATGTGGCAAAACCGAAAAAGACGCACAATTGGCTGCAAGAGATAATGAGTCGACAACAGAGTCTGGCGTTGATATTTCTGTCACTGAAACCCTCAAAGAATCACAGATGGATGATATTAGGAATGATGCCGTCGAAGGAGTTGAACTCGCCGAAACCTTTTCTCACACCGAAACTCTTAAAGAATCAAGAGACGACCATGTTACCGAAGAAAATTTGAAAATTGAGACAGATGAAGTAGTAGAGGCAGTGGCACCCGCTGAAAACCCATCTGTAATGAATGATGCCCATGGAGGAGCTGAGGCTACTGAAACCTCTTTTCATACCGAAACTTTCAAAGAATCAAGAGTTGAATGTGTTACAGATGAACAGATAGAGGAACAAATTCTGGAGATTGAGACGGTGGTAGCAGTAGAGGCAGTGACACCCACTGAAAACCTTTCTCTCACTGAAACGCTTAATGAATCAACAACAGATGGCTTAGCAGATGAGCAGGACATGGAGCAAACTTCAAAGGAGGCCAATGTTTGCGCATCTGATCTTATTGACAACTCCCCAGGTACAGAGAACACTGATGGACTCGACAAAGAGTGCACTACTAGAGTAGATAACTCTAAAGGTGAAGACATCACACCCAAAGGCGACGTCCCTATTGAATCAGGAGTTGTTAATAGCCAAGAGTATGGAATTGGGCCAGTTGATGAGATGGAATCTGAATGTACAATTAAAAATCCTGAAAACTCTTCTGAAACCACCATCTCTAATGAAGGCACTGAAGCTGAATCACCTGTTCTATGCGATGTTGATGCTGCTGTTGACAAATCAGAATCCACAAATGATTCTGAGACCATGGATAACGCGTCTGTGGACCTATCGTCTACTGATGACTTCATTGATGGCCCCAAAAGTTTATCTGGCTCAGAGGCGCCTGCAGCCGCCAACTCAAGCAGCGAGGACGGATTCGAACACGTTTCAGATAACAGCCCTAAGGAGGAAACTGAGACTGCCAAAGATGAGGAGCTACCAACAGAGACTGGCCAAGAATTACTTCCTCCCAGTCAGGATGATGATAATTCAGAACTAAATCTCGATGCATCAGGAAAGGGGGAACTGCATGAAGATTTAAGGGAATCTGAGGATTTAGTGGAGCCAGACAACTCCCCACATGATGAAGAAAGTGATAACGTCTCAATGAAACATGCTGATGTCCTTGATACTGAAAAGAGTCCTTTGGAGACTGTGCCTCAAGCTGAACTTTTGGACAATGTAGAGAACCAGACAGTACAATGTGCAGATCAGATTGATGAATCAAATGCTGAAGTTTCCGCAGAAACAGAACAGATCGATACCAGCGATATTATAAAGATACCAGACTCTCCAAAAGAGGAACTCACTTCCTTAATCCAGCAGGAACATGACAATGGAGAATCAACTGCTGCAGAGGATCCTGACCATAAATTCAGTCAAAATGACCAGGAAAGTGACAAATGTGAGCAGGAATCTAGCAAAGACGAGCCTAGGGACGATAACCCATCTCAACCCCCCCAGCAGGACAGTGAGGACGAGGAAGGGCAGTCATTTGACTTTGATGACATGGATCTAGAGGCGGCTGTAGATACAAATTCCCCTAAATACCCAGAGCAGGAAGAAGTCGAGGAGGCCGTTGAAGCCATGTCAAACGACAGCATTGATTGTAGTGCAAGCAATATCGGGTCAAATGAAAAAACACAAGAGGAGCCAGTCGATAGCAAAGAGGAGATGGCTGACCAGCCTCAAGACAACCAACACTCTTCAGCTCACGAGGAAACCACATCTGGAAATGGGGAAAAGCAGGAGAACATAGGTGTAGCAGATATGAAGGAAGGCAAGGTTTTAAATGTTGAAGAGTTGTCTGCCGTAGAATGCAACAGCACAGAGAACATTGACCAGGCAATGTCTTTACCAGTAGAGGAAGGAATAGATGCTGTTAAGCAGGAGTTACAGGATGAAGTTTTACCAAAGAGCGAGGACCAAGTTGGCGGCAAACAAGAGCCTCCACCATCGGGAAAAAAGAACGGAAAGAAAGGCAAAAACAAGGGCAAAGAGGACTGTATGATGTCTTAGCTTATAGCTATGGTCTGTAGCGTGTAGAAATATGTTACTTGATTCGCCATCTACTATTTTCGCTTAGCTGTTTACAAAGTGATGAAACAAACATCACAGCACTTTGATTACCGTCACAAATTAACATTGACGTAAGTATATATAAATTATTTTTAAATTAAATGCATAAAAACAGTCCATGGTCAAGAAGACAAAAGTGTAGAGAATTGAATTTGTCAAAGGATAAGAACGTAAAGTGCGAGGTAACTGTAGATTTTACTGTTGAACTCGTTGATAATATATTGAGATATAACTGCACTTGATACTGTAAATCAGGAAGACTTTACTTTAACTAGCTTTAGTTCTACCTGTTCTGTTCATGGTTAAAGCTGCTTGGAAACACTGTTCTGTCCACAAAACTGTTTTTTTTTTGTTTGTTTTTGTTTTTTTAGGTTTAACAAAGCCAATTTCAACTTTTAGGTCTATAAATCCTAAAGCTCATAAATGTTTGATAAATGTATGTTGCGTTTTGTTGCACTCAATGGAAAAGATAAATGTGGCGCCACAATGAAATGACAATAAACACCCTGCTGTTATCAGTTTGAAAGCTTGCTGTAAATGCCTTTTTTCTTTTTCTTTTGAATTTTGTAATTGAAAGAAAGACATGATCAAATAATCATCTGATCCAGATTAGAGCTGTAACGATTAATGGATTAAGTGATCAAAAGAAAAAATGAATCAACTATTTTGATAATCAGTCATTTTTTTCTTTCAGTTGTTTTTATACCATTATAATCTCAGCTATCTATGTTCAATGTAAATCAATCTATGTTATGTAACATGGTCAAAGTTCCAAAAATTTTATGCAATCTTGGAACCCATCAACTATTTTCTAAAAATAGATCGCTCCAGTATTTTTGTGCCATTGTTCAGTCCGACTAGTAAACTGAGACATGGGAATAGAACTGTACAAGCAAATAAAAGCTAATAACATGTATCAAGCTAAATCATCAACAAACTCTTAAGTCCTGAGACACAATTTGTCCAATGTGTGCAACACAAATTCACAGAAATCTGTTTATAGAGATTAGAACATATGTTAGAGTGCTCACTGAATGTCCAGAGCCAGAGTTTTGTCCACATTAGTCGTCTGTTCTGTAGTCTTTTGCTGCTCACGTTCTATGAGTGACTCACATTGTCCATATAGGTTTTGGGCACAAACATGAGAGGAACCTTGAGAAGTTATTTCAAGTATGATAATATTTTTGGGTTGTTGACTCTTGGGTTGGGACCAAAAAAAGACATGGGTGGCAAGACATGCCACAAGACAAGACATCCATTTATAGACCAAACGACCAATCAAGAAAATGGTCGACATATAAACTGATAACAATCGTAGTTGGTTGCAGCCCTAACCACCTCAAACTCCATTCACCTCACTGTTCCGTTGAGCGCATTTACACTCAAATGTCCGTCCCTCTGCATTACTTGGTCATTTAGTGTGAATGTAGTCCTGTGTGCCCTTGCTTTGACCCACTGGTCCACAGTTGCATGCTAACATTCCCCCTCACACTCCATCACTCCTTCATGGATGCCTGCTCTGTTGCATGCATCAGCCTCCCACCCTGACCCAGCCCCACTCCCATCATCTCCCTGGCTCCTCCCACCCCTGGTATGTTACCTTCTTTTTTTTTTCTTTCTCTTTATAAAGACCAACCATAAACAGTTTTATATTTCATTATGGCATTGTGATGCACAACGCCCCATTTACATAAATATTGTGTGATTAAGACTCAGATGTGAGTTTTTTTTTTCCCCTTTTCTCAAAAACTGTTTTACCTTTCAGAGATTCGCCTGAGGAAATTGGTGGACGAGCGGGAAAAAATGATAGAACAGGTGAGTTTGTAAATCTGTTAGAATTTAAATAAAGAAGCAATGTGGTTAATCAAAAGAGATATTTTAAACATATGCACAACAGAGTCCTGCTGATGTAAGTACTCACTAGAGCACCAAATGTGGATTAGGGTTTATATAGGTTCTATAGTGTAAAATAGTCCCAAACAGATATAATTGTAGTATTTTAAAAGTAGTCTTCTTTTTAGAACATTATATTTTTCAGACTTAATATCCTTTTTATCTGTTTTTACACACTTTACATCAAACTCAAGACTGTTATACCATATTTAATCTAGAAAAGCACTCTGTCATGCATTTTGCGACTCTCACCCAACATTGTTGTCCTTTACTTATTGAATACATGCGCTTTCATCATTACTGAAATTTAACAATTAGTTCATGGTACCATTCCCAACATTTGCTGAAAATGTTATTAAAATCTGGCCAAAACTTTTTGAGGTATTTTGCCAACAAATAGACGGACGAAAGGACGCGTGGTGGGAGTAATAATTTAAATATCCCAGCCCCCACTCTCTCTGACTTGGCAGCCTTTTCTGCTACTTTTAGATTTGGTGAGATGGCGATCATCATTACATGCACACAAACATTTTCAGCTGTGTTCTTGAGCGTTGCAGTGGACGCCGTAGTAGCATAGTGTCGCTAACGAGCTGATGTGTTACAGGTAAAGAAGCTAAAGTCGCAGCTGGAACAGAAGAGCCAGAAAAACGGCACAGAGAGCGGTTCGAGCCCACACGGTGAAATTCTCGAAAACGGCAATGATCCCAATATAATAGAAGTGCAGAGTAAGTTCACGGTGTATGCACAGAAACAGTCGTGTGTGTAGACAGGTTCACAATTGTTCAAGTATGTCTTAAAGGTACAGCGTGTATGATTAAGCAGCATTTAGGAACATCTAGTGGAACAGACCTGGCAGGAATGGAATATAATATACATGCAATCTTAATTTTTCCACTAGAAAAACAAGTTTCATTGCTTATTTCGGATCCTGACCTTTTTAACACAGACTTAAATAACTGTGCTTTAATTGTGTCCTACAACTCAACTCTCCAACAACTTTTTTTTTTTTTGTTCCCTTAGGAGATTCGGGCAGGCAAATCAGTGACTTGAAGTTCAAGCTTGTGAAAGCAGAGCAAGAAGTGACCGCTTTAGAACAAAATGTAAGCTGAGAAAACCCACGTGTAGCACACTTGATAAAACACAATCAAGTTCTCAGTTTAGAAGTCAATTTCCTTGGTTTCCCAGGTGACCAGACTCGAGGGTCAGGTGTTGCGCTACAAGTCTGCGTCGGAGAACTCGGAGAAAGTGGAGGACGAGCTAAAAGCGGAGAAACGGAAACTACAGAGAGAGGTGTGGATTCCTTTTGGTCACGCTGCAGAGATTAGCAGGAAGCATGTTGGAACAGGCTGTTTCATTTAAAAATATCTTTTCTCTGCTTCCCCCCCTCCCCCCTCCGACCCAACAGCTGCGGTCAGCACTGGACAAGATCGACGAGCTCGAGTCAAACAACAGCCACCTCAATAAACGACTGGAGAAGATGAAGTCAAGTCGCGGCATGGCACAGACTCCATAGCGAAACACGCCACTTCTGTGTCCAAAACTGGCTGATCACTTGGATAGGAGTTCAGAATTTCTGTTTTTTTTTTTTCTCTTTCATCTGCTTGAGAGCTTAGGAAAAAGAAGAAGGAAAAAAAAAAAGTATCAAGAAACTTAGTTAACATATTCACAGAATAGCGAACACAAACGAGCAATGTGCCATTTCTTTGTCTATTTTCTGTCTGATGAGGGGGAATGCCGCGTCGTGCACACACAAAGAAAGCACATGAAAACATGAAGGGAAGCGGACACTTGTGTACCTGAGACTTTGGTTGAAACCTCTGAAGTTTAGCAGCACTCATGGCTGAAGGAGACGGGGGCCACGTGGATATTCGCGGCGAGACAAAAAAAAAAAAAGACTCCTCGGCGGTCAAAGTTTAGAAAGCGAGAGACAATATGTTGCACCGGCCTCTTTCTGCCGCCGCTCGTCGAGATTCAAGAAAAGGCTCAAGAAAAGCTCAAGAAAAGGCTGAACACGGTGCAGTGATCAGTACCGACATCCACCATACGGCCCAAGACTGTTACCTTCTGACGGCATGAGTGCTTAGTGTATGTGTGTGTGTGTTTGTGAATGAAAGAGCAAAGTTCTGTGGTGTTTTTCCTCGTCTGACCTTCGTCATTATTTGCATCCAAAGCCAAACTATTTTTAAAAAGTGACAAACGTTCAGGTGGGTTTTGTAGAGAGCACCCCCCCCCAACACAATATAAGCATCACAGTCCAAAAAGTCACCAGCTTTAAATACAGTTGCTAAGCGGGAGCTTCCCCAGTCTGGGTTCACATTTCAATGTTTTTATTCAACTAGATAATATTCAAACTAGATTTCTACCGCAGTTATTGAAACTGAGTTGCCTAATGTTGTCTATGGAAAAACAATGAGCTTCTTTTTCCTCCTGATCCAGACCTCCCACTTTGCAACTCTATTGCAGTTCCTATATTTTGTCTTTAGCCAGGTAATTGAACGCTGATGCCCTCAAAACGGCTTGTCCCACAGCGTGTAACTTTCTCTTCCACTACAATACAATAATACGTTCGAGCTTTTTTTTTTTTTTTCCTGCTTCAATATAGTCGGTCACTGGTTGGCTTTTGTGCACACACTTAATTGCTGAGACTTATTCAAGAAATGTGACAACGGGGACTCAAAACAGTGAAAGCAGGAGATACTGAACACACTGGGGAGATGCTGCTTCACTGTTTACAAAGCTTTAAAAAATGTTTGTAAGGAAACATAAAGAACTGTAATCTTTGTGCAATAAAATTTCAAACCAGATTGTATTTGCATGTGTGCGTTTTAGTCCCGGACTCGGACGTCTGACAGGACCTTGTCTTAAGGTTGTTTTGCAAGCTTTATTCCCCCAAATGTTCTCATCTCTAAAACATCAGGGTCATATCTCAGTCTGTTCTTGACCTTTGACACAACCTCAACTTCCGAGCTTGTTCTGCTTCTTTTGACCATATCAAAATTAAATAGTAGTGTTGATCGTAAGTCTTTAAAACAATATGTACAATACATTACTATTACAAATACAACTATATATTACAAACCAGTTTCTGAACAGGTAAGACCTGCACTGTAAAAAAAAAAAAATATATTCAAGAGTTTGGGGTCACTCAAAAAACGTATTTTTGAAAGAAAAGCACTGTTTTTTTCAATGAAGATAATTTTGAACTAACCATAAATGCACTATACATTGCTAATGTGGTAAATGACTATTCTAGCTGCAAATGTCTGGTGTTTATACAACTCATTATTTCTAGCCTTGTTAGTGTCTTGACTATATTTTGTATTCATTTTACAACTCATGGTGGTAAATAAAGGTGACTTCTCATTAAAAAAAAACTAAATCGTCTGGGTGACCCCAAACTTTTGAACGGTAATGTACCACTGGTATGTATAAGCAGTATAATAATATTTAAGGAATGGTTTAAAACGCGCTGTATTTTAGATACAAGAAAATATAAAAATTAGTGTTTATCAAGTTTTTGTCAACGACTTTAATTCTTCCTGTGAGCACAGTAGAGGCTGTCAATGAAAATGAAGGGAAATTAAAATAAATGCATTACAGGTGTTTTTCATGATTTACAGTTCCTGGGCACTCATCCAGGTTTGCTGGAGGGACAGCTGGGCGATATGCTGTCAGAGTCCAGCTGTCCGTTTGTGTCTGATGGACTGTCACGGCGCGTCCGATTTTGGATTCGCTGAATCATGCGGCGTCCGTAGAAGTCCCGATAATCGGGCGGAAGCTCGTCCAGGGCGTGCAGTGCCCTTTCCAGCGTCTGAAGGGCTCGGGTTGCGGCCACGGGGTCTTTATTACCGTACGGGTCCTTTTTGTCGTAGCTGGCTGCAGGTAGATGGCGCCAGAACACGTTGACGCCCACGCCGAACTGCAGCGCCAGCGTGTTATGGAACCACAGAGCTGAAACAAACAGGATTATGAGAAGGCTTTTTCATATATGAGGAACACATTACAGTAGCAAATGCTATTTTACCAGGGATGAAGAGCAGATCTCCAGGCTCCAGCACACACTCGTATCTCTTTGCCTTCACAAACTCAGGAAACAGCTTCAAGTCAGGGGAGTCGATGTCCAGGACTTCTGATTTATCACCTGATGGGTTAAATTCTCTTTTTAAAATCACATTATAACATCATACTAAGCTATAAAACATTGTGACAAATGGCATCACTATGGATTTTATAAATCTCACAGACCTGCAGGCATCTTTTCCGCAGCTACTTGCCTGACAGGTAGAGGTGGAGTGCGTCCTCTGGGCTGTAGAGAGCCACTCTCTTCATCCCCGTCACCTGAGCCAGCAGGTTATCCATCACCTGAACACAAGGAACATTCTTCAGATTAATGCGCCGAGAATCCTGGAAACCTAATTGCAAAAAAAAAAATGTTAGTTTCCTTTCCGCTCTCTACGAAGCATTAGACTCTGCTGCTGAAGGATTTATTTTTGTAACGCTTTATAGTAACTGTTATAACTAGTCAATAGATCATTAGTAAACTGTTAATTAATGACTTGTTAGGTGTTCAACAGTTTAAGGATTTATAACAATGCATTATAGTTATTATACATTAATAAACAGTTAATTACTGACTTGTTCAATAAGAGTTAACAGTTTAAGAATTCATCCCTGCATTTTATAGATAGCCAATAAATAATGTACAAGTTGTTAGCTAACTAGTTATAAATGACTTGTTAACTGTATGTTAATTATTTATAACTATAGCATTAATCGAAAAGGGAAATAATTATTCCTCATTTTACTAAGAGTTAATAAATGAACAATAGATGCAACTTTAGAATGTCATAATAACAAACTATTAATTGACACTTAAATCATTAGTAAGTAATTCACTAATAGCTTGTTCATGATCTGTTACTAATTTATAAATCATCAACAAACACTTAACAATTCATTATTAAGCCATTTGAATTAACAGTTTACTAATGATCCATTACTAGTTATAATGGATAGTTTTTATAAAGTGGTGGTACATTTTTTTTTTTAAATGATAAATCTGCAGCTCCTCCAACACTCACGTCATAGTGCGTCCACAGCTGCAGACCACAGGAGCTGATGCGGAACACACTAGAGAAAAACTGATCGGGCTCGAAGAAGTGTGGGGTATGGAAATCCTCCGCCAGGTCTGGGAACTGCTTTCTCAAATCAGCAGGTTCCTGCAAGAGAGGAAATACCTGTGTCACTTGCTGCATTCACTATACAACACAAGGCTAAAGGCTAAAGTAGCTCTCGATTCTCTGAAAAATCTAAGATGCAGGTATCAAAAATATCAGAAAGGTCAAAAAAATACCTTTCGGACATCTTCACCCAGTGATCGGAGATAATAACTCTCATCCTAAAACAGATCAAGAGGTTTGTTTTATTAAAACCATATGATGTCCTGTAATAAATCTTATTGTAAGAGCCACTTATGTTTTAATATTCTTTTAATTCATATATTGAAGAGTGTACATACACACAAAGATAAGTGAAAACAAAGATATGCTGCAGATGAAGTGACCTGTAGGAGAGTGGAACGTGGTATTTTTACCTCACACAGGAAAAAGTCAGAGTGTATTTTCCCAGATGCCCTTTTCACAAACTCATTAAATGGCAGAGTTCTGTGAACAGGAGATATAAGTGAGAAATCTGCAGAGACAGAGGGTTGATATGCTCGTGTGTGTCTGCTCACTTGTAGGCAAAGTTTTTGTGAAGGAAATTCATCTGTGGCACAGTCGAAACATGAATCTTCACCTCCTTGTTTCCTCCTTTTTGTCCAAGATACTCAACTGTCCATTTTTCCAGGCAGGGTCCGAGACTCACACCTCTCAGCACGGCCGGCCTTCGCTGGAAAAATAATAAATACATTTGATCTGTGGGTGCAGGGTGCAAATAAACGCACCCATGATCCAAGATTATACACAACTTAAAGGACGATTTCACGATTTTTTCCAAGTCCGACATCGAGAAACCCAAATGAACAACAAAACTATTCATAATGCACTAGTATGGACAGGAGGGACGATTTCATTGAGGAAAACCCTCTAACTGTTCATATGCACACCTGACTTTCGCTTTAAGACACACTTGTCGAAATTGTGAACCTGTCCTTTAAACCTAAAGCTAACAATTTTCTTTCCGTGGAGATTGTAGCCACTTTAAGAAGAAGATGTGATCTCACCTGTGGGTAAATATCTCGCAGAAAAACATCTCTATCTACTTCTGTAAATATAGGCACGTGCACTTTCTCCTGGAGCTCCATTTAACATGGTCAGTTTTGGAAAATCCGCAAGTTAGTGGAGGTAAATATCAACGGGTGTCACATTATTAGTGTTCCCCACTGAAACAAAAAAGTCAAAAGTCGACTAAAAAAACAAAAGTGAATTTCATTATAAAATAATGTTATTTTAAAGTTTAATATAATAAAATCACTCATTTGCTCCTTCATTATACTAAACTGTAACGTTCACGGTATATAAAATATATATATAAAAACGCATTCCGTTTGTTTCCAACCGGAAGGTAAACGTAGACGGACAGGAAAAACAGTGAACGTAAAAAAAAAAAGATGGCCGTGTTGTACAGAGGTTGTTGCCGGTTTCCATCAACATTCAGCTTCAGTCGAGCCGTACTTAGCCGCACCGGTGACGTTAAAACGCGGCTCCCGCTCTCAGCGCCGGTCGGTGCGGCGGCGGCGGCCCGGACGTACAGCTCTGACCACGGCGGGCAGAAACGGAACAAGAGGGTCGTGCTTTTCACCATCCCGAACCCCGTCATCTGGTTGCGCACGAGGCTCTACTACTTTCTGATCCGGGCCTACTTCGATAAAGAATTTGACATCAACGAGTTCACAGAAGGAGCCAAACAGGTCTGTGGGGAAACAATAATGCTGTCACAAAACAAGCTGATTATGATTAGTGGTGGAAAGTAACTGAGTACAAGTACTCAATTTGAATTGCGAGGCACCTGTACTTTTCTGTGATGCTACCTTTTACTCCTACTCCACTGCATTGAGCTTTAGTTACTTTTCAAAGGACGCGAAATTAATACCATAATATCCTGCTTCCTATATTGTATTAAATTGCCGGTCTTTTCATACATTTGCACCGAGTAGGATATATAATATATGTGCAATAATCTATCCTACTCAATGAAGCGAATCTATCTTGTATATATGATGCATCTATCCCTGCTGCTCCCCTACTGCCTCTACTGCTGTTGCTAATGCAATTTCCCCACTGTGGGACAAATATAGGATTATCTTATCTTATGTGCATCCCAACAAGAGCCATTTCTAAAAGTCTTGTATTCCACCAGGTTTTAGCAACACTTCAGAAGAAACCAGACCACAAGCATCACAAATTTATATTGACCAGGCCATAACTACAGTTGCATCATAACCTTGATTTATATTGTATTCTGTTTCTGGGGTTGACCTTGATGTTGTTTAACTCTCACAGGCCTTCATACATGTTTCCAGTCTGCTGTCGCAGTGCAAGTTTGAAGCCCTGGAGGGGTTGGTGGCAAAAGATGTGAGTATGTAAAACCCAGGAAGCACAAACTTGTATGATCCACTGATGTCTTAGGCCCCAGCTACACTTGTCGGATCAACAGGAATACAATCTACGCCAGGCCAGTAGTGGCTGATGGGCAAAATTTCAAAGCGTGAAAGAACATTTGAATATGTGCATTGCAACGTGGCAGTGAATAAAAAATCAAGTTGATATAAGTTGATAAATTCTGTTCTAAAGCTACAAATGATACCAAAGGTATCAAGAGCACAAACATAACCTGACAAGTCTTTATTTTAAATAGAAAATGACAGTCAGACTTAAATGCTCATAGGCTTCAATGGGTTAAATGTCTGCAATTTATGAAAAATCATGATCAGTATTTCTTGATACCCGTGTATATATATAACCTTATTCAATTTTTCATTTCCTTGCAGATGGTCGGGAAGCTGGAGGAGAAATGCAGGGGGCTGCCACTGAACTACATGAAGGCGCTCTGTGCTGAAGCGGATGACATCATGGACTTCCTACCCGGAGATGTAGGAATCTTCTACGACGATAATGGTCAGCCTACAGGATCAACTGACTAATACAATGACCTTATATCTTTTTGGCACATTAAGTCTTATTTTTTAACTTTTTTTTTTCTCCAGGGAGAAAGTTTGTAAGTATTCTGATGCGTTTCTGGTATCTGACGAGCGCACATCTTCCTGAGGACATGGAGGGAACTCACATCTTCCGGGTGAATTTAGATACAGAGGGAGAAACAGAATCCAAGAGGATGCTAACTGCATATTATGAGTGAGTTTTTATATCTATATCTATCTATCTATCTATCTATGTGTGTGTGTTTTTTTTGCTTCTAGAATTTTAAAATGCTTGTAAAACTAGGAATTATCTAATTTTTTTTTTGGTTTGGATTGACAGATTCCAAAGAGAGTTTACTAAAGGAGTGCCACCGGACTGGACTATTACAAGAATAGAGCACTCCAATCTTTTGTAATAAGATTTTTTTGTTTTGTTTTGTTTTTTTCCCGTTCGAGGCGGATACGCTGGTGGAAACCAGTCAAATGCACAAAATTCCCCTTAGTGTTTGCTTTCATGAAATTGAGGAAGAATCCACAGAAGAAAAGGCAAGAGGCAGCTCCTCACCAGAAAAGCAGAGGAAAACGCCTGGTCACACTTGAATTCATCCACTATTGCACACTACATATCCAATAGGTGCTCCCCAGAAATGTCTTTCAGTATTTTCTGTGTTGTGGTTTGTTTTCTTCACCTTATATCCCAGAAACCAATAAGAACCTGACTAGGGTTGCTAATTCTCTGACCGGAAGGTTTTGTGCTTTAGGGAATGGAGCCAGAGTCAAATATTCTCTAATAATTCAGAGCCTTATTGTAAGTATTGTGTAATATCAGAGGAAAAGAGTTTTTACCACAAAAGACTCAACTGCAAGATTAAAAACCATTAAAAACATGCTAAATTGTGATAGTAAATATCTTCAGTCTTATATTCCAAGCAAATACTGAGGTATATTTGACCTACATCTGAGGGATGACTGAAACTCCAAAAGGATTTTTTTTTTAGATCTGCTGCTGCGTACACTTTGAAATTTAGATGCAGAATGTGTTTAAAGGTAACAACACATCTGTATCCTTGTTTTGACTTGAATATAATGTGAAATAAATCTCCAGAAGATAACTTTTTTTGTCATTTTGTCTGTTTTTTTTGTTAATACAACATACTGTTTCCAAGTAGAGAACTCATAAAGATGTAAAGAACCGTGTTTTTCTTTTCTGTCTCCACAAAAAATATTTGACTTGATGCAGTGTCGTGGCTCTGACACACATGCATATACACTATGAAGTGTGTGTGTGTGTAATGGTGAAGGCAGCTTCATTTAGCTGCAGGAGATCTTTATATGTTGTATAAAATATTAGAAAAATGAAGAATGTAGCTGAAATGTGTAGTATTGTCCCCTACTCACTTTAGTGCTTCTTTACTATTGTATTGTCTGCCGAATTTAAATGATTAATAATGGATAACATATATACTACAGGCAAAGAAGCATGAACAGGTTCACAATTTTTGAATTTTAAAACAACTTTACTACCATCGCAGCCTCATATCAGTGTTGTTTAAATGCATTTTTGCACCACCACACCAGAGGTTGTGTCCTCCATCACTTACATTGAAAGCACATGTTAGGGACTTTTAACCAGTATGAACAAGAGTAATGATTACAGTGGAAAACTGCTTTCACTGTTCATTTGGGCAGCTGATTGTTAAGCAATATAAAAAAATGCGAACCCGTCCTTTATTTAAAGGACATTTAAAGGTCCCATGAAACAGAAGTTAGAGCACTTTTGTGAGGTATTTCTCATTGAAACAAATTATTTGCTTAATTTTTACTTTGTTTTTTAATAATAAAGTTGATTTGATGAGCTTATTTGCCACGCCAATAAATACATAAATAACTAAATGGACACAATGAAAACTGGGAAATGCGTTTTTTTAATTTTGAAGATGAACAGAAATGTTTAAAGATGAGTACAAATTCAATTAAAGTGTTACGGAATCCATTAAACGTAGCAAAAGCAATGTCACTTACAGATCTCTAACAGATACACGCTGTCACTCGCTTCCCTCTTCTCCCATTGGTCCGCGTCTTAACTCCTCGCCTCCCATTGGTCGAGCGACCTGTCAATCACTCCTGTTTGTATAGTATATGGTTCTTCCTGTTGTGAGGGTGGAGAGCAGCCCCGGTGTGTGTGTGTGAGAGAGAGAAAGGCGTTTACAGGAGGAAAATGGATACCTGGAGATTGAACTGCTGTAAAATTTAAAACCAAGAGTCACCATTGAGCCATGAAAGTCGCCGCTGTGGCTTTTTACGGGTTCTCTCTGGGGCTGCTGGCCGTCGGCCTGCGAGAGTTGCTGACTGGCTTCGATGAGAACAGATGCAGTATGACCTATATGTTTGAATACCCGGAGTACCGCGTAAGTATCCAGGCTAATTATCACGTTATACACACCGTAGAACATCCTTCAGTCACTCGCTAGCGCTTCATTATCTCTATCGAGCGTAATTCCAAGCGATTTCCTGAAAGCTCCTACCTGAGCAAGGAACGTCAGGTGCTAAATGTCTATTTCCTTGATGGCTTTCTATGAATAACACCTGTCTATCTGCATGTCTGTCTGTCTGGATGTGTGTGAGGTTGTTGGTTGATTCAGATAAAATTATCCCCCAATTTATAAAAACCACAAACAAATCACCTGCTATCACCCAGTAGTGCAAAGTAACTGAGTACATTTACTCAAATACTGTACTTTAGTACAATTTCGAGTTACCACTCCTTTATTTGACTGTTTCCTTTCGCTGCTACTTTATGTTTCCACTAACTTAAAAGTACATTAACAATTGTGAAAGGAAATTTAATTAAAATTCTATTGCAGTGAGGCTCTCATTCTGTTTGCGTTAAAATATTTATTATCATGTGCACTAGCTTTTCTCCTTTAATATGATCCCTGCTGTATCAACACATAGGAAGGATTTACTACGTATTTTCAAATTAAAGGCCCTTTTTTCATGTTTTTATTAGGGGACACAAATGCTGGTGTGAGGGATGAATCCCCTGAATCCACCCAAAACCTACACCCATGCGTTTATCTAAAGTTTTTACTTTTCATGATATAACTTTTAAGTCAGTTATTGTGAAACCTTACATGTTATAAATTGTCATTTGTTTAATGTATTTGATGTTGTCATTGTTGTAGTATGCATGTGTGAATTTAGCTTTTTACACATAGAAAAGGCACTTTATACCATGCACCTTTTACTGCACTTTTATCTTTTTTTGGCTGTTTGTCACCTACCAAGGGACTAAGGATGTAAATTAACAATCCTAATAACTCTGCCATATTCATATTTGTGTTATATACTGATGACCATCAATATGTTCTGTCCCTTTTTAAAAAAAAATAAAATAAAGATAAAACCAGTGGTTTCCAACCGTTTTCTCTTTTGACATGATACAAACAGCAGAGTGTAGTTGGGTGGGATTTTAAACTTCTCGTATGGTTTTGCTTAAAAAAAGAAACTGTTTAAGTGATCTATTATTTCACTAAAGATTAGAGGAGAGGTTCAAAAACCGATTTAACCATCAGATTTATCTGGTGACCCTTTGGAGGGGCCCGACCCCTAGGTTGGGAACCATCAGACTAAACTAGCTAACTGTATATAAAGTAGTTAAAACTACTTCTACTGTTTCTACTACTACAGTACTGCTGTTGTAATTCTGTCTCTCGCAGCTGTAGCATGCTGTTGCTTCAGTATTATTAATTTGATTTTATATATAATTATACATCAGTCAAGGGACCAAACCACTACTTTTACTGCAATACTTCAACTTCAACAAGCTCATGATACTTGCACTTTTCCATAGGACATGCTTTTCATCCAGGACTTGCTATACTGGTACTTTTACTTAAATAAAGGATCATTATTACTGATCCCTGAATCCTCACTGCACATCAGCTTTGAAAACATACGGACATGTGCTAAATACACACACACACATACGGCCCAAAAGTCAGGTGAAGATGTTAGCAATGCAATGTAGGCCGCTCTCGTTCAGCTCTTCGTGTTTACTGATGTGTTCATCTGTCCAGAAGTGGGACACAGCTGGAGGCAGTGCACAGTATGGGCATCAACCTGAGTTCAAACAGGAGTGTATTTGTTGTGGTATAAAGAGGAGTGTGAATCAAGCGTCATATATCATAAAATATGAACAACTTTAGTCTTATTTATGTGATTAATGGACAAGCTTTCTTGTAGGGCTGGAACTAACAGGCAATTTTTCATTCACAGCTAAATACTTGCATCATTAGATGTAATGTATAAATATATCTTTCCATAAAATCATATTTTAGTGCTGATGAAAGGCCTCACCCTAAAAGGCTGAGAAGTTAAGTTAATAATAATAATAATAATAATGATACTATCTCTGTTATTCACTGTTTTACCCTTTCATTATTATTAATTTCTAACATACACCACTGTTCAAAAGTTTGGGGTCACCTAGACAATTTAGTGTTCTCCATGATAACTAACTAAGACTTTATTACATTAGCCTTCTGATGCAATGAGCAAACAGTGTTCCATTAGAACACTGGACTGATAGTTGCTGGAAATGGGCCTCTATACACCTTTGTAGATATTGCACCAAAAACCAGACATTTGCAACTAAAATAGTCATTTACCACATTCTTCGTTGAAAAAAACAGTGCTTTTCTTTAAAAAATAAGCACATTTCTGAGTGATCCTAAACTTTTGCACGGTAGTGTAAATGCAGAACATACTGCAGGTATTTAGCATAATGCAGTTGCAGGTGGTTTTCGTTTGCTTTTTAGAGAGTCTGTTACATGAACTATTTTCATCTGAAACTAAATGTGCACCACCTGACCCATGTCCGTGCATGTTGTTTTACAGCGTGTGGCTCTGCCTCGCCGCGTGGCCAGACTGTACCCGGCGTACGGGCTCTACCTGTACGGGGAGGGTCTGTACGCCCAGGAGACCCGTGCCCTAAAACTCACCGGTGCCCCTGTGCTCTTCCTTCCTGGAAATGCAGGCAGTTATAAACAAGGTACGTCCACAAAGTAAATGGAGGGGTAGCTTTAGTCTATACAGACAATGCTAATGTTCTAATAGGTCAATGCTATCAACTGCTAATAGGTCAATGCTATTGATCTACACTTCCATCCAAAAGTTTGGGGTCACTTAGAAATGTCCTTTTTTTTAAAGAAAAACACTGTCTTTTTCAATGGATATAACTTTAAACTAATTAGAAATACACTCTATACATTGATAATGTGATGAATGACTATTCTAGCTGCAGATGTTGATTATTGTTTCCAAAAGTCCAAGGTGAAGTATTCAAATGTCTGCTTTTGTCCTGATCAACAGTCCACAACTTAAACATATTCAGTTCGCAGTCATGGAAACCAATTAATTTTATTGTCTATTATATTATTAAAGAATGACACCAGACAATTAATTGATTATCAAAATAATTGGAAATGAATTTTAATAGTGACTTATTTTTGCGGTTCTATCAGCTGCTTTCTCCAGATATATGTCCTCACTATCTCCACGCTGTTGCCCTGGGTGACACGTCCCTTAAGCAACAAGAATGCACACGCTGTAGTTTTATTTTGAGCCAATCCTACTCACTTTGTCCTGCTGCCAGAAACGCTCACTCACTTAATCACCGAATGTGGATCAATCCACAGCTGAAAATAGTCTCCGACAAGTTTCCTGATAAAGGGTTGTGTATAGAGAATAGACCTAGAGAATAGAGGATGTGATAGAAGAAAACTTGCGATGTGATATTGGGCTCTATAGATAAAATTGATTATAAATGAAATGCCTTCAAATCCAATAAGGCTCCC
Source organism: Lepturacanthus savala (assembly GCA_030544235.1). Taxonomy (NCBI): domain Eukaryota; kingdom Metazoa; phylum Chordata; class Actinopteri; order Scombriformes; family Trichiuridae; genus Lepturacanthus; species Lepturacanthus savala. Next base: position 10,804,453 of record CM060470.1, on the reverse strand, counting down.
TCTTTTTGTAGATAAACTGTAGTGTGCAGAATTGCACCAGAATTAGTTATACATGATTAAATAGCACAATTTAAACTCATCATGATGAATGTTTATAGGAGTATGTCGATAGGAGATGGATATATTGCAGTCTACTATAACTATAACTGCTCCCTGTGATACAAATCCATTCTGAGATGGTGCTGGCCTCCTGTTGTTGGTATCAGTTGTGTATAGCAGGATAACACCTGTGCTTTTAATCATGTGAAAACATGTTCTGCAGTGACGCCGCCTGTTGTTTGAGCTGGTTGTAACGATGATGTATATAAGATATTAAAAGAGACCTGGCATCAGATCAGAATGTTTTAGCTTTCTTCCATACAGAAATACAAAAGACTTAATCTAAATTTAATGAGCTTTATGAGGTGTCAAGTGAGAGTTTTCCTTTTGAGGTCATGAGGAGCACAATAGATAATGACTCTGCATGAATCAATAATTCAAAAACGCTACATAAATGATTACAGCTGAGCAGAACTACACCTTAGCATGTGGTACTAATTGGTTTAGGACTAATTATACTTTTGTTTAACTGTAAAATGCTCCTTTCTGGATATCAAAAGCAGCTTTGACTATCGTGGCGCCTCTAATTCACTCATTAGTACCTGTATCTGCAGCCTAATAACACTTCCGTGTTGACATTTTCTTCACGAAGCTCGCTCACTGGGCTCCGTGGCCTTGAGGAAGGCGGAAAACATGGAGGGAGGCCTCCACTTCAACGTGTTCACGGTGGACTTCAACGAGGAGCTGGTGGCTCTCTACGGCGGCAGCCTGCTCCGGCAGACACACTTCCTGCACGAGAGCATTAAGGCCATCCTGAGGCTCTACAAGGTCAGGCCTCAAATATCAGCCACTCGTCAGGCTGCGGTACTTACTCTGTACAGTATGACGGATGTTGCTGTTGGAGTAATATTTCAGTGCGGGAGGATACATATCACAGACATATCGCCTTCCATCACCTTCCACATTTAACTTCAAGGCATGTAGTAAGTTCTAATAATTAGAACACCTCATCATAGTAAAGAAGTTTGGCAAAGCCACAATAGCACAATCTTTAATTCCTCAAGTGCTGACATTACAAGAAGCCAAAAGGATCAATTACAATTGCAAAATACAATATTCAATAGTTTTATCTTATTCCACTGGCAAATAATTTAGCTTATTTTTGTTTTTTTCTTGCTTTTTAGTCAATTTAACCTCAAATCAGGAAAAAAAAAGTTGAAATGAGATAAATTAACTGCCAGTGATACAAGATAATTCTACTTGATATTGGACTGATTGTACTAAAACAAGATATCTTCACCTGTTAAGATATCAGTTTTTACAGTGAACAGATACAGCTAATACTGAATATTTCGCATATATATATATATATATATATATATATATATATATATATATATATATTCAATACTGTAATAGGATATAAACAAGGAGTTTATATCCAGCAGCTTTTGCTGGATTTAAAGGTTATTAGTTATTATTAGTACTACATTAAGGGCCTGAATAAGAATACATGAATGAGCGTTTTTGTTGTTGTTGTTGTTTTTCTAAATATAAATTTAATATTTATAAATATATATAATATTTAGAAATATATTTTGCTTTGTCATGAGGGATTATTTAGTCTAGACTCAATGGGAATTGTGTAGCTAAATGTTTTTAAAATTACATTTACAGCACTATAAAATGGCCATAATGATTCTAAACTAAACTACAAAATTATTCTGCTTTTTTTCATCTCTTTATTCTAGTTAGTAATAAAAAAGTGATACTCACTAAGCAAAAACTAAACTTAAAAAAAAAAAACTAACTTTAACACTTTAAAATCTAATTAAATATGAGTTGAAACTGAAAAGTCAAAACAAAATAAAAACTAAAAGTTAAAATCTAAAACCATTATAACCTTGGTTGGTTCAAGATGATCCTATTTATGAGATTTCCATGTACTTCTGCGTTATGAAGTGCCAATTAAGATACGTGGGCCATTTCAGAATCCGAAATGAAAACTCAATGATCCTGATGTAAATCATGGTTAGAGTAGCCTTAGGGTTTAATTATGTTTTCTCACTTTTCTTGGCTTGCCAGCACCTGAAGACCCCCCCTCAGAGCGTGGTGCTTGTGGGCCACTCCATGGGAGGAGTGGTGGCCCGGGCGCTGTACACGTTGCCCCGCTTTAACACCAACCTGGTCAGCCTCATCATCACCCAGGCCTCCCCTCACCTGGCTCCAGTGTTGGCCCTGGACCCGTACCTGTTGGGTAAGAACAACTCTCAGCCACTCTTGAACAATACTCTGATAATTCTGGTAATACTGGTAATTCCAGTAACAGCTGATCTCATTGATAACTAAGGAGGGACTGATCAGTACAAACTTGCTTACGTACTGTATTGCACTCGAGCTGACGGTTTAACAATTACATTTCAATGCAAGGTGGGGAGTACCCAGGCACTGAAACAGGTTCCCATTCCACACCCATAGCTCATTACATAGCTATGCTTTTTGCTCCGTTTGATTCAGCAGCACACAATTGAATATACAGGTAACAGGTTAGGCCAGGCAGGTAAGAGCCTTCATATCATGTAAAATTGGGAAAATACAAGGCAAAATTTGAAAAAAAAAATAAAAAAAGAGAATCCCCTGTACCAGCTTCACCCAGTTATAAGTAGTTTTACTCTTTTTGGTAGTTTTGATCATATACCGCCTTAACCTGCATAACCTGTGAGTTTGTGGTGGTGACAGGTTAACCTGCACCTGACTCACAGGTCATGTAGTTTGATTGACATAAATGCAGCCCCATGTTTGATGCTGTCTTCATCATATTTACTCACTCACCAGTGAAACACTTTGAATTGTACGAACCTGTACAAAAGATGCTTTGAAAATAAAGTTTGATTGATTGATCATAGACACAGGGGCGCAGGGGTTAGCGCTGTTGCCTCACAACAAGAAGGTCACAGGTTCAAGACCTCCTTGGTCCTGGGTCTGGGACCTTTCTGTGTGGAGTTTGCATGTTCTCCCCGTGTCTGCGTGGGTTTTCAACGGGTACTCCGGCTTCCTCCCACAGTCCAAAAACATGCTGAGGTTAGTTGGTGACTCTAAATTGCCCGTAGGTGTGAGTGTGTGAGTGAATGGTGTGTGTGCCCCACGATTGGCTGGCGACCATCTGGGGTGTATCCCTGCCTCTTGCCGTAATGCACTGGGATTGGCTCCAGCAGACCCCTGCGACCCTAATGAGGAATAAGCAGGTATAGAAAATGATTGACTGATTGATCATAATATAAATTGAGGGCAATATCACGCGCCATGTATTAGGGCCAATCTGACCAAGTGTTCCTGATAATTTGCTGCCCTCATGTATGTTAATAGCGTGGACGTTTTCTCTTTTTTTATTGAAAAATATTCATCATGTTGTTTTTTAGATTTCTATGCTGCAGTGCGACAGAAGTGGGTGAGCCAGGCGAAAAAGCTCCGGAACGTCACGGTCCTGTCAGTCGGTGGCGGTTACCGTGACTACCAGGTCCGATCCGGTCTGACATCCCTACCTTGTCCCTCCGGAGACCCCAACAAGTTGTCACTGGTGGTAGGTATTGCAGTTCGTGGGTTGGTCAGGTGAAGCGTGACCAAATAATCAGGCCCTTTTCCACCTCAAGGACTTTTCTAAGAACCCTTTTTTTTAGGATAAGGCACTAGGGACTAATTTAGTTGTTCTCTATACTGCTTTATACAGAAGTATAATTTTTTTCCCGCTGTGTTAGATGTTGTATCAGACAACACTAAAAGTTCAAGGGAAAAGAGCTGCTGCTACTGTATAAATAGATTGTTTTCACCGCTGGTTGCTTCAAGTTTCAGTGTCTTCTTGTTTTTTTTTCAAGGCAACTGCAGTTCCAAGGACATGGGTATCCACTGACCATCTGTCCATCGTTTGGTAAAACACATGGCTTTCTGTTTTGGTAGACTGAGTCATTTATCTGGAACTCTATTTAAACTACATGTAAATGTATACACATATATATATAAATAATTACATTTTACACATATGTACAAGTGCGTATGTCTGCGTTCCAGGTGCAAAGAGCTTGTTCTTGCTACTGTCAGAGCCTTCTTCGACCTCATTGATCCTGAAACCAGACAGGTCAGAACAACAGTGATACAGCTTCTTTTTTTAAAATCTGATGCTATATGGAAGATACGGAGGGTTGTCCACATAAATAGTTCTGTGTCCTCCCCAAAATGAAATCTGTTCCTGTGAATTTATTAAAATTCCAATGAGCAGTAATTTTGAGCATGCCATCTGTCCCTAAGCTCATCGGTGTGTTTTTATTAGTTCACAGAAAACCCAGAGAAGAAAATGGCTGTTCTGAACCATCACTTCATCAGGCATCCCGTGAGGATGTTGGGAGAAACTCAAGACACCTCCATCTCCATCTTAGGTCAGCCTCCTGTTTACGTTTTATTGTTCTATCCATTAAATTTTTTTTATAATTAGATAAATATATATGGTTATATCTGTTTTGTATTTTTATCAGCCTGTCTGATTGGATTATATAAAATACAGTTTCTTTTAGATTGTAAAGCATGGTATAAATTGTGATGAAATAAATTTATAGTCTATATCCTTTTTGTAATTTTCCAGATTTTCCTGAAGCGTGGAGTGAAGTGAACACATTGCGTCTATCTTACAGCACACCAAAGGTACCATAGTTTACTCCAATCATAAAACACCTCCTTATGTACGGTCTAAAGAGAACACTAATTAATATTTGTACTTGTGACCTTAATGTTGCCTGTTTCACTAAAGGAAGCCTCTGATTGTAAAAGCTTAGTGATTTTTCAGTTTCCAAGGGAACACAACCTTAGACATATATTAGATTATATACAGGAAAGAATGATCAGATGTCTGCAGCTCAAAGTGCTAAACGTTGCTGTCTGTCTCCAGGAAGGACAGGTCAAATACTTTCTGTTTGCCTTGTCGAGTCGCAGGAAAGCCTACAGCCACTTCTACTGCCGGAGCAACAACCTGGTGAGTTTCAAGAACTGTGCTGATGTTGATTTGAGGTTGCGTATGTTTATGCAAAGCTCCATTTATATAGGTTTTGACTTTAAACATAGTCTCAAACAAGAAAATAAGGATTAAAGTCCAACAGCCACACCTTAAGTAAATTAGAAATCATAGCAGTTCATCTGTTTAGATGCCATTTTTAAAATTCTTGGATACAATGAAGTAAAATGAAGCAACACACAAAACAAATTTATATTCTGGTGCATTTATTTTATAAATAGATCTGTTGCTCACCCCTGAGTGTCTGCGTGTACTTTTATTTATATAAGCAAATGTATGGACAATTGTCTTTAATCCAACTTGTGTTGTAGTTTCTTCTAAGAACTAGGATCCCTCACATAATCCTCTAATGCTGCAGAAATAGGTTGGCGTATGGGTAGCTTGTAGCAGAGGAATACATGAGGTCTATGTCAACCCGTACGCTACAAAATTTGCAATGTCATCATCACCCGAAACAAACTGTTGAAGAAAAAGGTGATTCTCATTTATTCTTGTCGGCCAACAGGAGATGACAAGCTGGGTGTACGGCTGCGTGCAGAGGAATGGTTCATCATGGTAAGAATATAAATGCCACCACATTTATTCTCAGTGAACATTTGATGTTCTTTTTAAATCACAGCAAACCTTCTTTTCTGTTTCCAGTGTGCGAGCAGTGGACTTATCCATGACAACTGAGCTTCTGCCTCCATACAAGGTGACCTAGAGAGAGACACAGCGTCAGGTCCAGACTGAGCTGCTGTTAGTTTCTGTTAACCGTCTGCCTTTCTCCTCAGGTTCTAATTCTGAATCTCAGCGACTTGTCTTCAGTTACTCATCTGGTTGTTTCAGCCTCCAACCTCAATGGGAAACTGGTAAACTTCCATCTTCTTCTGTCTCTTTCTGTTTTTCGTGCTGTGCTCCTGATCAGAGGATCAGGGACAGAAGAGCCAGAATAGATTTTAAACTTTATAGACACAGCAGCAGGGACAAAGTAATTATTAACACACTTGTTGCACAGTGCATTGGTGTAAATCGGTTGGATTAAATCATCATACTTCAATGTTTTTTTCTGATTTTTTCCACTACACATTCAATCATTTTCAAGATTTTAATTATTTAATGCCAGTTTGTCTATTTGAATCATTTCATTAGTTTTTGCAAAATGAAAAAATCTATTTTCCATATAATAAATGGTTAGAGATTGGGACTTTGACGATGAATAAAGCCTTAGTTATGTCAAAGATTACCAAATTGATTTGATTGTATTAGTATTTTTTATGTAGTTCCAAATACTCCCTCTGGACACCTTCGTAGCCACGAGTGCCTCATTGACTTCCATTATAACCACATTTTTAATCTCATTACCATTACAGTACAAAACCATGCATTCTGTAATGTCAGCGTTTCACTTTGAAGAGAAGTAGTGGTATTTTACATTTTACCAGATTCAACCATTAACCCGTCGTGGGCTGATGCATGAAATTTGTGTATTTTTGCCTGTTATATTAATGAGCAATGTGACCAGGAGGCCTGAAGAGGCGTGTGCATGGGGACGCAAAGCAGTTTTATTTCATGGACATTTTTGGCCACAAACGTGTTGAAAAGATGCAAAAATTTGTTTACAGGGTATAAAAGTCATGTAAGAGTAAAAGACATTGGATTTCAAAAATTCAACTAAAAAGAAGAGTTTCTGCAAAAAATCATGTCAAAAGCTGTAACACAGCCAAAATGATCAACAAATAAATAGAAAAAAGTGTATATAAATGCCCGAGGAGGACATGAGGGTTGAATGGTCATATTTCATCGGTAACATGATTTAAGGTCGCGATACGCCTCGATGCTTTTGCATTTGCTTCATTACAAACTCCCTGAAGTGTTTTTCAGTTTTTGCTGTAGACTTTAAAGAACACATTACATTTTGTCATCCCTGCAATATTGTCTCAATATCGATATTGAGGTATTGGTAAAAAATATCATGATATTTGATTTTGTCTATGCTGTCCAACCCTATTATAACATCACCGACACGCTCAACAACAACAGAAAACATTTTTTATATAACCATATTTAAAATACAGTTCTATAGAACTGTAAGTGGTTAAATAGTCCATAGGATAATTGGGGAATTGTTTAAAAAGGTCTTTTTTTTAATAGTTAGAATTGTTCTTAGAATACAAAAACCCAGGGATGAGCTAGTAAAAGTGTCCTGAATAAATTACTCAACTTCCATTACAATTATCACAAATGTTACTTTATTTCAAATGACAGGTGTTTGTATGTGTTTATCACAGTTCACGGTGGAGTGCGAATGGCAGAGACAAGCATCCCAGACTCTGTCTGTTCCAGTACCACATGTCCTGTCCTTCGGCAAGTTGTCTTTCTGTTGATTAGAGCTGCATCAATTAGTCTTTAATAATCGAATTCTTGTATTTAGACATTTTCTTAAGAATATTCCAGTTCCAGCCTCTTAAATGAATATAATATAAAATAATATATCTGGTTTCTTTTGTCTTCTTCGGTAGTGAACTGCTCTATTTTGAGCTGTAATGGGAAAGGAGAAATATTGCATTTCAATAACTGTTGGTTTTGCAGGTTTGACAGTCAGTGATATTGCAGTCAACTCCTCTGGTCTTCTTCACACCATCGTGCTGCAACACTTTCACCAGGTCTGTTTTATTATTTCATTATGTGCTGTCAAAATAATCAACCCTCCCTCTCCCTGTCTCTACTATGTTATTAACCTTTAAATACCTCTGTGTCTCCAGGCCTATCAGGCTTTCAGAATTAGTGTCGCTAGCCAGTGCAAAGTATATAAAGGTGAGTTTGTCTCTATTGTGGTGTAGACACATGCGCGCAAGCTGAAATGTAATAATGATCAGCGTCTGTCTACAGATAGATTACCCAATGTGTACAGAATAAAAGTCCCATGGTTTCGGGAGGACTCTTTAACCACAGTCAGGTCAGTCATTTTAAATCTGTCTCCACTGTGTTTTTTCTACATTTTTTTTTCTTTTTTTTAAACAGCAGATTAACAGACTTTGTTCTCTAAACTAACTACTGTTTCCACCAGTGTGCCGTCAGTGACCGAGATCTCAGGGATGCTCCATACAAGTCGTCTGGACAACGCCTCAGGTGTCCTCCTTCAGCTCCACACTGCCCCTAACTGCCAGTATAAGGTACCACTCCCTGTTTACAGAAAGAACTACAGCGTTGTTTTCCCTTCACATCCAGATTTCTAATGATGGACGGATTTTTAAACATCAGTAATTATACTCTGATTTTAATCTCAGGTGTCTGTGAGGACTTCATTACCCAGGGTGCTGGGACAGGTAAAACAAATGAAGTCTCTTTTTCTTTGTGTTGTTTCATGACACTAAGTAACATCCGTTCAAACTGGAGAAAACCAAATTCCCCTGCTCTCTTCTATGTGGCAGATACTGAGGTTCTGTGGTCCCATGGTGCCGGTGTACACAGCTGTAACTCTCCTCCTGGCCTGCGGGGGGCAGCTGTCCTGCATCAAGAAGTCTGGCCGAGCCGCAGACATGAGTCAGGTTGTGGGCAAAGGTCTGCAGCCTCATAAAGTCAACCTGCCTGTTTTCCTTCTGCACATCCTCCTGAGGTAGGTGTTTGAATCTAAATCTGAAATCTAAAAATTGAAGGATTTTAATCTGAATCATTATCTTTATTTCAAACACATAGGTGAGCACTGAACAGTTGATTAGTACATCAAATTAGCCTTTCATGCTCACCACACATAAATAGATAAACAAATAATTAAAATAAAATGCAATTTTTCCTTTCCTTTTATTCTTTCCGATTTTTCTGTCTTTTTCCTTCCTCTCTCTCTCCACTAACTACTTATAATATATTATCTATAGTATCCTTCTATTCTAATTATAGTAGTAATAAATAAAATTAAAAGGAAGTTAAAAACTTATTAATTCTTACCCACACTCTCCATTCTATTATAATACATATAATTATAATTTCCTGTAAATAGTGTATGAAACTATAATCAAAGTTATGAAAATGAAGCGGTAAAAGCAACAACACATTATCAGTATATATTGATATTGAAAAGATCAAAATGACATCAACATTAACAGCTCATTAGTAATATAATATAATAGCAGAATTCTATTGATGAAAATAACAGTAAAATGGAATAACGACCATAATAACTACATACAGTAGATAATAGATTGTACAGTGCAACAGGGCCCAACCAAGTTCTCCTTCAAGCCCCTTCCTCCCAGTATTTTGCAAAGATTGTTTATATTTGTTTTTAAACTGCTTGGTGTTTATTCTTGATATTGGAAAACAATCGTTTGACAAGTTATCTTAACTCATGGTCTATTTACTAGCCTTTTTTTGGAGATATCCCTCATGGAAACGCACAAATCTCTTCCTGACACTCTCCCCTCAGCTGCAGCTGGTTTAAAGAGGCCTGGTCCATTCTCTACCTCCCCACTATGGACGCCCTCCCCCCAACTTTCCCTGATGCCACATTTCACGAGGACGCTGTACCAGTGGAAGAATGGCCTCGTCTGCTGTCCCCACTCCTCTACCTCTTGGGTGCAGCTGTAGCGTTTTGGGGCAGCGCCCTCCTCCATCTCATCATGCGCCTGGTCTCATTATTATTAGCTCCACTGCACAGGTAAAGACTAGCTGGTGAACATCGTGGACAATCCAGCTGTTAAAGAGCCAGATGTTTCCTTCAGGAGAGCAGAGCAGAAACTGAGTCAGAAAATCACTTAATGGAGGATTATCTCTTAATACCTACACTACCGTTCAAAAGTTTGGGGTCACTTAGAAATTTCCTTATTTTTGAAAGAAAAACACTGTTTTTTCAATTAAGATAACTTTAAACTAATCAGAAATACATTCTATACATTGCTAATGTGGTAATATTCTAGCTGCAAATGTCTGGTTTTTGGTTCAATATCTACATAGGGGTATAGAGGCCCATTTCCAGCAACTATCATTCCAATGTTAGTTGCAATGTGTGTTTTAGATACAATGTGTTTGCTCATTGCATCAGAAGGCTAATGGATGATTAGAAAACCCTCGTTCAATCATGTTAGCACAGCTGAAAACAGTTAAGATGGTTAGAGAAGCTAGAAAACTGACCTTCCTTTAATGAAAGCAAAGTTTAAACGAAAAAAAATTTCGATTACAAATCATTGTCAGTGTCTTGACTATATTTTCTATTCATTTTACAACTCATGGTGGTAAATAAAAATGTGACTTTTCATGGAAAAGACTCAATTACCTGGGTGACCCCAGACTTTTGAACAGTAGTGTGTATAATAATTTTCTTACTACAGCTTTTTACTTTCTCTTATATGTGCAGACCATCCGTCTCCAGAGACTGCGGCACCCTGCAGCCTCGGACCCAGCTCCTCGTCACTCTGTCTCTGGCTGTTCTGGGCGGGACGTCCTGCGGGGCGTTATCATTATTCGCCGCCTTTCTGCTCCACCTTTACAGGGTGAGTTTCAGACATTGTCATTTTATAGGATAACAATTAAACACATTATTGACTTTATTTGTCCTGTTTTGTTCCAAGCAGGTCAGAGCATGTAGTATTAATGCTATTGTTACATCCTTAATAGTGGATATCAGTATTTGCTCACCAGTAGCTTTAAGAGTACCAATAAATGGCTTCTAATATTGTAAGAAGAGCATTTAAAAAAAACTCTATAACCTATTTATTTTTTTGCCATTGCATGCTCAGGTAATAAGGCTACAGATGACAGAAAGATCTTTGAGCCACATGCTGAACCTGGTAAGGTCTTTTAAAAATATTATAAATCTATTCCTTCCCAAATTACACTAGTAATAATGGTTTTCCACAATATTTCCAGGCTCCCCGGAAGCACAAAGAAGCTGAGAACGGCACGGCTGGCGTCGAGACCCTAACAAAGACCAGGGAATGTAATGGCGCCCCCCTGCTGTCCGAGTGTGCTCTGCAGGAGGTGAGGGACGACCTGCAGCTCCACCTCTGCCTCTCAGCCGTCCTCACACTACCCATCATGCTCAGCACTCCTTCACTTATCCACTGGATTCGCAACCTGAGGTACAGTATCAAAACAGGACAAGATGTGAACCTTGCTGAAGAGTCTTTGAGCAGCGCACTGGAGGCTGTGGTTATCAGGGTTCCTGCAGCATCTAAATATGTCTTTAAAAGCATTGAATTTACAAATTTGGAAATAATACTATAAAAAGTCTTGAATTTATGTAACTTCACTACCCGCTATGGGTGAGGTTTTAGTGAAATCCCCATATTCAATAAACATTATTCTTAAAGTTATATAAAAACATAATCCCACATATTTAGCAAGAAAAATGCTAATTAAGTTACATTTAGACAAACAGATCATGCATAGCATCTCCAAGTGTAGTACTTGATTAGTCAAATCAATTACAGATTTTACTACCTGAGGTGCACCAGCGTGAGCCTGCTGTGAGTTGAGCAAGAGATGAAGCACTGGCAGATGTTTGTTGTTGTTTATTAGATACGTTACACAATTCTTAGGGTAAACCTCATCTTTGACCACAACTGAAGGTCTATGATGGATAATCAAGGTTAAAATGCTATTCCGAACCCTGGAAGCATTTGTACTGTACACACATAGAATGCAGTTACAGAATGCTGTACACATAATGCTGCATGTACACAAACTTAAAAATCAATGCCAGGAGATTTGTCTTATGCAGAGAACAACAAGATCATAAAATTACACAAGCAGCTCCCCAAGTTCTCTATGGCTGGAGCCAGTCATTGTTGTCCGTCTGGCCCCGACTACATAAATGTACTGAGAGTTACATGCCTGTTAAAGCCTTAACTGTACACTGATTCAGCATTCCACTTTACGTTCTCTGTAAGTTTCTACCACATGCTACTTATTCCTTTAAATAATTAATAAAGCGTCCGTTTGCAACTACAGGTAACAATGATGTGTTTTGTTTCTGTTGAAAATAACAGCCGCTATTTTTGCATCCAACTTTCACTCATCAAATTAAATATCATCATCCTATTAAATTAATGGCCTAAGTCATTTTTTGGAAAAACACAAAAAAACTTTATAGATTGCAGATAATATTATATATATTAATTATTTCATCATCATCAATTAGAACGTTATGTGTCACTTATGTAATATTAAAGAATAAAGTGGCTCACGCCAATTTTTAACACTCTAGTGTGACTTCAGCAACTTTAGACCTGGCTTAAACTGGTCCTTTTTATTCCATGGTGCAAACTCAAAACTTGCATTACCTGGAGTTAAACCTGAGATGTGCCTATTTTCAATGAAGTCACTCAAAGGGTAACTTAAGATCCTGGAACTTCCTTTCTTCTATATAATATGCCATAGTCAGGCTTTTTTTATCCTGACTTAGACAAAAACTAAAACGGCCCAAGTAAATTGGCCATTTTCCTATTGGTTATACCAGAGGTGGCAGCATCATCAAGAGATGATTTAGGCCAAAGTGACTTAAGCCAATATTTTAATAGAGCAACTGTGTCAAATAAACGCTTCCCCCACTTTACCTGGTTATCCTGTCCATTAGAAGATTCCCTTATAAAACAATTACACACAGTGATGGAACAAACTCTACGGTCTACAATTCTATGCTAAATAGATTTGTCAGATATCCACTTCAGCTCTGGGTACACCTGCTGTAAACATGTGTCTGTGTGTAACCTGAGTTTTGATCCTCTGCAGGTATTCCACTCAGTTGGATCCCGACCCTTGTTGGCCACACTTTGTGCCTCTAATCATCGTTTATTTGCTGCTTATTAACTGCAACACTTTAAAACTCAGCAGCAGGTAGGAGCATCACCAACGCACAAATTCACTACTAGCATTATTATCCGATTGCCGTGAAAGATGAACTTTTCCTTCCCCCGCATCTCTTTCAGTAAACTCCTGCCTCTCACATCCTGCCTCCCCCTGCCCCTGACCATCGCCATGGTGATCTTCTCCCCGCTCCACCTCTACAGGGTCACCTACTTCCTGTTGGCAGCACTCGTCCCTCTGGCTCTGTGCTGCCTGCTCTGACGGTACCTGGCTGCTGTCAGCCCCCATCTCTACCATAACAAGCCTTTCTCTAAGTTACAGCTCGACTCGCTGGAGCCGCTCGAGACTGAGTCGCGCCCCGGGAACCCCGTTGGTCCCGGGAAGACTCACTCTTATCCGTCTGCCATGGAGCAGAGCCATAGACATACATAGCTTGGGAACTGCCCGCCCAATGTTGGCACTAAAAGCTCTACGGCGATTACGCCGCGCTGTTTTAAAACGTAATGGCCTTGGAACATTTGGTGCGAATACGGCGTTTTCGGATTGACCTGAAACCAAGTTTGCCTTACTCTGTATATCTATAGCTCTGCCTTCAAGGAGCAAGACCTCCACAACCAGTGAAGCTACTGATACTAGAGATTTCCAACAGGGTGTTACTGTTAAAATGTATGCGTGTGTTTGTTTTTTTGTTTTAGTTTCAGTAACTTCCAGTGGCGTTGTCCTCTGCGGCCACTACGCTGTAAACTCCTCCACTGCCTACAGCTTAGCGATGTTTTATAGTTGCGCGTTATCTTTACCTACTGACTGTTGTAGCACTGCCACATAACCGGACGGCAGCAGCAAACACTCATTCCCCAAGAAAACCCAAAGTAATCCTGTTTACATCCTCCGTTACTCACTTTGTTTTAAACAGAACAATGAAGGGTTTGTACTGTGAAAGGCTTTGCCACATGTGAAGATTCTAACTAGGGCTGCGTTTAACAATCGGTTAATATTCATCCTATATTCATACGCTTATTGGTCACCCAATTAATCTATTCTGTCTATAACATTTTTAAAAACTGAAAAAAATGTTGCTTGTCTTGTTCCATTAGTTTTTTTTGAACACGGACAATATTTGGTCATTTTTGCTTGGAAAACTGTCAAAATAGTCACTAGTTGATTTCCTGTCATTTATCGACTAATTATCGCAGCTCTAGTTCTAATCAGTCTCGCAGTGTTTAGATGAAAATAACGATCGATTCATCCGACACAGTGGCAGAGCCAAACGATTCCCATACGTTGTTTCCACAGCTTGCGTGGCAAAAGCAGCTCGCTGGCAGAGCAGCAGTTTCGAGTGTAGGTCGAGCACATTCTGTCAACGCTCAGAGCTTTATACACATTCACTGTAGTTGAGTGTGTACAACGGAAGAAAATGGACTTGAAGCCTAAAATTAAGCTTCACTTACTGTATCGACTGCTGTATTTGTTTTGTTTTGCGACAGAAGCTTAAAATTTCAATGGTTTGAAATGGACGACTGCAAAAGTGTCTGTAGCTCCTCCAAACCATGATACCGATGTTCATGTAAATGTGGGACTGAAATCTGTATCCTTAATTTTTTATTTCTTCATATGACAAATAAATACTCACCCCAGCAATAGCCACTGTTAAATAAGCACCAAGCCCCTGAAAGCCTTATGGGAACAAATAATGGTGACCGATTTAAACTTATTTCAAAGAAACGAGACAAATTTTCTATGAGTTTCAGAACAACTCAAATATGCATTCATGCATGCAAAAGAGTTGCCTTCAACACCTGTGAATCCAACATGTAGCTGCATTTGTATTTGGCAAGCTAAAGGTGAGCTTGCCAAATACAAATGCACAGCTTTGAAAAGAGCCGAGGAACTAGAATTTTTTTTTAAGCCACTGACTCAAGAACAATGGCAACCTGTCGCTTAAAATTAGCAGCTGGCTGCTGCGGAAGGTTCCAGCCTTTGATCTAACTCCCCTTATATTTGGCTGTGTGGGATACGAACAAGGAGGGAAGTCCAAGAATTGGATCAAGTTTCTGTTGCATGTATGTTTGCACATACAAATGTGATATCAGACTAGCACGGCTGTAATATTTGATGCAGCACGGTCCATGTCAGAAACTTCCTCCAATCTGTGTTTATGTGCCAAATGAAGTGTTGACAGGACAAACACAATTTCAGCAAAAGTTAACGAGTTGATTGTGAGGTAAATGTGCTAAACAGATAATTTAGCATCGAACAAATCATAAATATTCATAGGTTTTTTGTTGTTTTTTTTACATGATGGCAACAAACAAAAAAAGTTTGTCCCTTAGGTTCATCATGGCCACAATAAATTTTGGTCATTGATGCCATGCAGCCAAAAAAGCTTTTGGCTCAAGAAGTTTGAAAAGCAGCTTAAAAATAATCAGAACACAATACGAGTAATATTACAATGGTGAGGAGTAGCGATATGCAGTAATTGGCATATTATAGAAGGTTGAACTTCGGATTTATGTTGAAAGCCTAATGAAAGCAATTAGGTTTTCAGTCTCCAATGATTACATATCACAGCCTCTTTACTTTATACTAAGTCATTTACAATGTTACACAAAGTAAAAAGGTTGTAATATGGATTGTAGCACAAGCTACAACAGTATTATTGCCGCACATGCTCTGTGGCGTCTGCCTTACACAGAATGACTCTGCGGAGACTGAAAACATGATTGTTTATGGTCTTTGGAGCCTTATTAACAAACCAACGTGACCAAACTCTTTATAATGAAGGAACATGTCATGTTTTTAAAAGTTTTTGGACAACAACAGAGATCTACAGCACAGAGGAATATGATCAGGCTTTGGATACAGGAGTTTATCGTTGGTTTTTACCTTGATAGACGGATATATTGACAATAAGGGAAAATAATATATATATATATATCTCACCAGCCTCATCCTTAGATGCAAGGTGTAGTGGCAAGGTGTAGACTGTTGTGTCCTGTGTGTGTGTCTGTGTGTGTGCATGTGTAGGCGACATTTTGTGACTTTTTTGTTGCTGATAACCTTTAACACTAAGCCAAGTAACTGTCAGTCATTTCCTACTTTGTGATTCATTAAATCTTAAAGGGTGATTTCAGCTTACACTACCGTTCAAAAGTTTGGTCATTTAGAAATTTCCTTATTTTTTGAAAGAAAAGCACTGTTTCTTTCAATGAAGATAACTTTAAACTAATTATAAATACACCCTATACATTGCTAATGTATAGGGTACTGCTACTGCTAACTAATAGTTAGCAGTAGCAGTACTGCTAACTAATAGTTACTGCTAACTATTTTAGCAGTAATGTCTGGTGCAGTATCTACATAGATGTATAGAGGCCCATTTCCAGCAACTATCACTCCAGTGTTCTAATGGAACAATGTGTTGGCTCATTGCATCCGAAGGCTAATGTAATACAATCTTCTATTCATTTTACAACTCATGGTGGTAAATAAAAGTGTGACTTTATAAGGAAAACACTAAATTGTCTGGGTGACGCCAGACTTTTCAACAGTAGTGTTTATAATAAGGGACTAGTGATGTATATCTGGCTGTTATAACATCAACAGATGAACTGATCCTAAAAACATCGGGTGTTGGTGTCTCATCTCAGTGTTGCCTTTTTAGTTTTTTTTTTTTAATTTTGAGCCTTTCTGGTGTCTTACATCCTCCTGCTGTTGCTCACACTCCCCTCCCTCTGTCAGTGAAGCAGCTGTTGTGCCTTTCTGCTTTCTCGTGTGTGCAGCAGTGCGCCTGTCTCACACCTGCCTGTCACTTCTAAACCATTCAATCCTCTTGTCAGCCGCGCGCCACAGCTGTGTGTTGGCTGAATGACGAAAGCCTCCAGTAAATGTAAGTGTACTTCACTGGTTCTGTGTGCACGTGTTGACGCTCAATAACATTTCCTCAACACAGTAGAATTTCGTTCCTTTTTAGATTTACGTGACTTTATAATAAGAAGACACTAAAGAGAAGTTCAATAGGGACCAATCAGCAACAAATATACATAAACGTGCTTGAATGTACCTGCACTGAATGTCTCGACATGCGTGCGTGAATTTATACACAACTATCGGTGTAAGTGATCAGCTTTTCCGTGCACTCGTCCGTCTGGTGCAGTCGTCGCTTTGAGATGCACATCGTCTGCCTCGTGGTGAATTGGTGGCTAACGCTACTCTGTAGAGCAAATCAGTAGAGATGAGAGAGTCGTGTTTTATATAAATATACTTGTGATTTATATCGGTGTTCACTGTGATCATGTGTTCCAGGCGTTCACATTTACAGAGGGTTTTCTTCCCAATCTGATGAAGTGATGTTTTGGAGTGTTCAGAACTTGGAATGATGTAAGGGTTTGTGTGTTTTTTCACCTCTTGTTAAAAATGTAATGTTTAATTTAAGAATATGATATTTAAAGGTACAATGTGTACTTTTTAGCAACATCTAGTGGTGAGGTTGAGGATTGCAACCAACTGATCGACAAATAAACTGCGGTGGCTGTGAAATGTGGCCGTCTCTTTGGTTCGTCAGTTCTAGGCTACAGTTAAAACATGGTGGCGCAATGTAGATAAAAATGACTCAATCTAAGCTAATAAAAACTCAACAATCCTTCATTTGATTAAATGATCCATTCATTAAAACAGATTATAATTATTATATTCCATGTCTGCCAAGTTTGCTCCGCTAAATGACACTAAATTTTACACGGTGTACCTTTAAAGTCAGCTGAAATGTACAGAATAAAGTTGCAAGCACGAGTTGGGCTAATATAACGCAGAGAAATTAAAATAATGCAGGGAAAATATTTAAGTTTCATTTAAATATTTTCTCTTTTCTTTCTCTTTTATTGTGCAGTTTTTAAAGAACATCTCCATCTATCATTTTTTTCACTTGTGTATCATTTGGTCACAGTTTGATTTCAGGCAAATGGACGTACAGTAAAGGGATGCACATTAGTCGTCAGTCATTCAGTCACTACTGTACTTATATGTAGGAAAATACTACTAATAATAAAATGGACATTTTTTGGATAAATTGTATGAATAATAATAGTAACCTACAGTAACCGACAACTTAATGCATATGCACCCTGTGTACAATTTTAGAAGAAAAATATGTCCGTGTCCATCATGGCTTCTTTATTTGAATCAAAAATCCATAGTTTTTATTTTTAAAATGTCTCACTTTCTTTTAAACTATGAACATAATTTCCTTGTGTCCCGTGATCCACAAAGTAAAATGCATCATCTGCTCTATTCACTCTTATTGATCACTGTAAACTTTGAGGATGCTGTTCAGCTGCCAATTTGTATTTATTATTTATTTATTTATTTTAAACATACTGGAAAAATGAGTTGCTCCATCAAATCAAATTCCCTATTAGAATCAAGAGTTTTAACTGAGTTTTAGAGTAAAAGGATGGAGGCGTGCTGGCAGTCTTTTATGTCAATCTTTTGATTCTACATTAAAATTGTCAATAGACTCAAAGCTCAGAATAGTTCTGAAGCTAAGAGTGGCTGTGCTTGCAATTATTTTATTTTTTTATGTTATCTTGACATAATTTAGATCGAGCATGAGCAGCCTTCAGGAGGCTCTTAAGGACGTAATGGCTTCAAATCTGTCATATGTTGGTTTGGTACTTCTCCTAAATGATTATTACCAGGAGATAACCATCCTGCCCTTTGGTCCTGATACAGATACCATTGATAAATTTGCTGTTGCTAATATTAGAGGCTTCTTAATCTGGCATTTTCACCTTAAATCAATTACTGCAATAAAAATAAATTTAAAATAATTGTAGCTTCTGTAGAAAGACTGCCACAATGCTTCTGTCCTTTTATTTTGGGGAGTAACTTTACTCTTGTGCTAAATCTCAGTGAATCTCCTGGGAAATTTGTTTATTCCAATGTTGTATCATGTCATTAACAGCTGGATGTTCCCCTAAACACGTTAAGATATGTATGTAATACAATATACACAGAGGTGGCTCAATGATGGCCAATGATAGTCTATGAAAATATGAATCAAAGCTGGTATTTGTTATCGACTATAATATCTCATTTAACATTACATTTAACAGTGTTTCACTGGTGATATAAGTAAACCTTCTCTGTTTCTACTGTCTGTAAGTGCTTTAAGTCTGCTAACTTAATCATTTTCCTTTCGCTTCTGCCTAGAGTGACTTTAAAACCTGTAACCTCCTTTTAGCTGCTCCTTGTTGTGCACAACTAGTCGGCCCTCTGACTTTCGCTGGTATACACACATCTGAGGTAGTTCTTTTAATTTATTTTCTTTCTATTTGCTGGTGAGGCTCTAGTGTGGAAGAGTATTTAATCCTCAGGTTTAAGCATCGTCGTGTCAAAATGGATTGCTTTGATGTTTTTATATTTCTCACATTTTTATCTGATGTCATTGTAAATGGGCAAATTGTGCAATTTTTGGCACCATTGTTGTTGCAATAAAACCAAGAAAAAACGAACTGTGGATGTGATTGTCTGAATCGAGGTCAGGTTGAGATCTCTGCAGCACAGGTCTAAATATTCTTGAAGTCTGAAAAGTGAAGCACCGCAATCTCTCTCATGGCCAGAAGGGGGCGACTCCACTGATTCCAGAAATAAGTCTGACTTTATGGAAGTCTATGAGAAAATTATCCGATTCTCACTTTTATTAACTCAGTAAATTTTGTTCCTGATGTGTTTATGGTCTCAGTCACGAGTTCTAAGTCTTCTTCAATACAGAATGATGTTCATTTAGTAAATTAAGACCCATTTAGAGTAAAAAAAAAAAAATTACTACCACAGCAAGAGTGTTGGTTAAGATTAGAATAATCGTTTTTCATGGCAAGTACATTGACATGATATAGGATGTTGCCAATGGTAGTAATTATTAGTATAGTACTAGTATAATTATTTTTCCATTCAGGTTATGTCCACTGGAAAAATTAAGTTAACTTAATTGGTATTATTGGTAAGACCTGCATGTGTTTACCTCCTTAATTTCAATATTAAGGAGGTAAACTTATATAACATATGATGTTACATTATACTAACACTATGCTAGCACTTTTCCTTATTTTGATGTAAAACCTGTAATTATAGTATCTGATTTTTACTGTTTATTGTTAGGAAGATTGGTGACAATGTTTGAACCATGAAACTTTTTTTTTTTTTTTTGGGGGGGGGGGTCGATACAAGCCATTTCCAGACCAACGGAGCAGAGCCGCGAGCTGCTCATCTACTGCTACACAGCTAATGGTATTTTTTGGTTTCCCTCATTAAATTCAGCAAATACGCTATCCAGCAACTCCCAAACGCACCTGCACATTCACCACATTATGAAACAATAACTGTAACATCACCAAGTACTCAGGACTACTTTCTTTAGTAAGCCACTGGGCGGAGTGACACAGCGTGCGACCTAAGGCAGTGACCGTACTTTTTTGTTGACAGAAGTAACTGCACTAAACGTGCACTTTTGAGATCACTCCGCCGAGCTCTATTACTATGACTCTGGGAATCATGACAATGGGTGAATTTTCAAAAATGACAAATTATCCTTTTAACTAAATCAATTTAGCTGTGGTGAAAATGGAGACTTTTTTTTTTCAAGCAACTGTTTAGAAGAATCTCTGAGGAGTGTGACCTGCACCATGAACATTATAATTTTGAGTGTGTGTGAGTGAGTAATATACAGAGTGGTTTCTTTCTAAATGTTATTTTTCTGACAACATCATTAGATTATCATGATGTAATTGATGCGTAAACAGCATTGTGGTTGGTTGCTATGTCTGTAATTTTGTGTCTTTGAATCTTTTACTACATCATATTAATCACATGTTTATATAGAAATCCTATAATGGCAAAGCACTGACTCTCAGATGATAGTAGCTGCAGCTATAAATAACAAAGTCAGAAAAGCAAACTAGGTTAACCTCTAAATTACAGTGAAATGCAGGTAAATGCTCTCGGAACTGTTCAGTGTTAATTGTTCCACAGGTTAACAATATTCCCTTCACCTCTCTCTCTCTCTTCTTATTGGGCTACATTGTATAAAGTAGCCCAAGAAGAGAAAAGTACAATTTATAACATAGCACTGACATGGTGTAATAGTTTGTAATTAACAGTTAGAAGGAGGGGGGGGGGCTCACTGTTGGTCTCTCTCTCTTTAAACGGAACGAGCCTTGACTCACCTCCCACTGTGGCGTTTTCCCACATTAATATTCAGTATGTAGCCTCTATACAGTAGCTACAGGCTTATTTAAAAACTACACCCCCGGCACTACTCTCTGAATAAATCCCTCCGCAGCCCCCAGGCAAGGACTCACTGCAAATGACCAAACATTACGCCATCCTCCGGTGAGCTGAGTGTCTGTGTGTGGACGGACGGCGGCTGCTGCTCTGCCCACTGTGCCCAGTCACATATTGAGCATCTGCCCAGACTGGTGGGAGGACGTCGGCTGTGACTGCAGCGCATTGCGATGCAGAGAGAGAGAGAGAGAGAGAGAAAGGTGGAGAGAGAGAGAGAAACAGAGGAGGGATAATGATGCGTGAGCTGCACGCCTGAAGCCCGCAGCAGCAGCCTCCTGTGCGGACAAGAGCGCAGGAAGGTGGTGCTGGTGGAGGAGTTTATGCGCACAGCCCGCGCACCTCTGGCCGCCAACCGGAGGAGGAAGAGGAGGAGGAGGAAGAGGAGGAGGCCCGGAGGTGTCTCCGCAGCGCCGCAGCTTCGACGAGGGGAAACCGTCTCGATACGTGACTCCGAGCCCGAAGCTGCCCCGGCTTCTGGATCTGGAGAGGGGACGGGAAGGGGAGGGGGTGAGGGAGAGGAGGAAGAGGGGAGGGGTGGTGGTGGTGGTGGTGGGGGGGGGGGTAGCTTTAGCGCGGCACCCCGCCCGTCTCGCCTCGTTCGGACTGCAGGGATAACGACCCGAACCGTGATATCCCCGCGCGCCAGAGCACCGAGCGGGTGGACGCTCGGGTTGGACGCACCGGCACCGTCCGGACGCCGCTATTCCTCCAAAAAAAAACAAGGGAGGGGGGGGAAACGCACCTCTGCGCCAAAAAGGTAAGATCCGCCAGACGAGTAAAGGAACGGAGGGAGAGCGGAAGGTGTTCATGGCTTCCAGTGGCGATGGGGACAATTATGATGATGATGATGAGGAGGAGGAGGATGATGCTGAACGCAGCTGTCACTAAAACAACCGCAGCGTCGGTTTTTGGTGTTCGCTCTCGCCGCGTCTGTGCACCGAGGGGGTTAATTGATTGATTTTGTGTGTGTGTGTTGTTTGGTTTCATCGCCTGCGTCTTGTGAAGGAGATGCATTAGAAGAAAATGACGTAGGGAATTCCCACAGTAATCCAATAGCGAGCGATGACACCTGCACATTCATACGGTGCGGTCCCTATAGGCTCCGGCCTGCTCAGTCATGTGCGCAAAAGCGGCCGCGCGCGCGCCGCTGGCTTTGCGCACAAATTCATTTGGAAACGATTAAACTTGGAGACGAACTGTTATATAACGTGTTTTTTTTTCCTTTTTTTTTTGTGCTGATGTGATTTTGCCACAAGCGGGAGTTTTACCTCCGCGTCTCCGCCGCGAGATGAGACGCACTAGTCCAGAAAGTGACCTGCAGTGATCACTCAGCTCAGAATGGCATTCAAGTAATGTTGGTTGTTAAAATGAAAATGATTTTTTTTTTCTCACTCTACTCTGCTTGGTTGAAATCTGCATCGAAAATATCTGTTATCTGAGATGAACTGGAACATGAAAATATACGGTTTTGCTCGTTTTGTGCATACAACTTTTTCCTCACTTGAGAGAATTCGGTTCTGACTGTAACTGATCAGTGTGTAATTTGTGAACCAGTATGTAGAACCTCTCTTTGACCTCATCTCTTTATATTTAAAGAGCTGACTGACCAGACCTTCGCTTCCACACTACTATCTATGTGTTGCTGTACACTCATGTTTCATGGCAGGTTCACACCTCATAATAAGGACAACAGCAACATTTAACCCTGTGCATATCCAACATATCCTACTCCAGCTGCTGAAGAGACTAAAAGTGTGTGAAGGGTCACTTTCAGAATGCATCATTAGGTCCTGACATGAAGACCTGCTGTTTTCTAGATGAGCTGAATTTAGATTTATATATATATATATATATATATATATATATATATATATATATATATATATATATATATATATATATATATATATATATATAATCCAATTCCAAAAGTACTATTAAATTACCTCTGTCATATTATTATAATATAGTATATACACTAAAATGTTTTGTTAGAAATGCAGACTAATTATTTTGAATATAGTTTGCTTTAATTTTCCAAGAGATTTCTACTTAAATTCATTAGGATGGGATTATTTGGTATTATTATGGTCTTATTTTTCATATACTAAAATGAATCATGTAGATTCAGTCAATGTAATGGTTCAACGCCTACATATTAGGTAAATCCAAGTTTTAAATGGTTAAATCCAATCGAATTCAAACGTTTTGCTATTTTTTTTTGTATCTTAACCTTCAATAAATATAAATATATAAAGCCAAATATTTGACTTGTCTGCACATACCCAGAAGATGGACATTAAATTATATTTACTAATTTACAAATTACTTTTGAGTTAAACTGGCTCATTTTAAGGAAGGGAATGTTTTAGAATTAATTGAAAAAAGTATAATTCAATAAAACATTTCAATCTAATAAACAAACCCGATAAAAATATGTGGTCGCATGTAATAGCTATTTATTGTTTTTTAATGTAGAGCCGATTTTAGATATTTGAGTTGAATAATAATAGCCGTACTGCATCATAATATTTGGTGACGTTGCTATTACAACAGTGTGGGTCAGATGACTGGGTGTGTCTTCTTGCTATATTATTTAAAATAAGTGCCTTTGTTTTCAGATCATAAACATTAAGAGGAAGTTGCTTTAAATCTAAGAAATGACCAAGATCCTAAAATGGATTTAAAAGTAAACCAAAATATAGCTTCTCCCACTTCATAATTCTATAGGATAGGATTTATTGTGTGCTTGAACATTTCAGGGTAGAAGGTGCATTTCAGCAAGAAGCGGCGTAAACTAAACATTCCAGAACTTGAGAAAACTGATTTTATCAATAGATTGAATTAGTTTACTTTTCATTTTGAATTCAACTATTGCACAATTTGTTTACAACTTAAAGTTCATTTGCTCCAGTTTTCACCCACAGATTTTCCTCTATGGCAACAGTGACAGAATCTCATGGGTAAAACCGTGGTGTTTAAATAACTAAACCAGATGCTCATAATAATTCTATAGGATTGTTACATTATCTGAAAGAAATTGTTTGAAATAAAAGCTTCAGAATAGCAATTTGCATCGCTATCTTAGCATAAAAAGCAAAAATGTTTGCTTAAAAAGTTCAGCCACACAAAAAAAACAGATGTTTTAAGTTGTATTCATTATTTGCAGAGCTGCTAGGAGTACTGACTGCTGCTGAGTAGCCAAAGCCAGGGGTGTAGCACCAAATAATGGACGCTGTACACCCTTAATGTCAGTAGGCCCCAAAATGGGGTTTTAAGCTACAATCACATCAGATTATACTGATTACTGATTGTTTCATTCACCACCTGAATTGATGCATTTGGTCTTTATTCACCATTTTGAGTCCCCAAGAGGGGAGGCCCCCAGAACGTCTGATCTAGTACTGTGACACAAATTTCATTCTTTTATGATGTTATCAATACGTTAGAAGCCATATTAAATTATGACCACAATTAACTGAAGGAAAATCAAGACTTTAATTGGGCCTCTCTCTACTCAGGCCCTGGGTTTGGGGGCGCTACCACGGCCATGCCCACAGCCAATCAGAGCCACCAGCTCTGCATCTGCAAGTAATGTTAGCATAAGCTGTGGCAAATCATGCTAGAGTCTGGACGATATGACTTCACATCAGATTTACCATTTCAAACTTTTACCTCAATTACGAGTGCGGGACAATTATTTTGTAACTAACTAGTGTTGATCTCATCTCGATTACTTGTGTCGGCCCCCGCCCTCACTGACAGCAGTAAAACACAGGCCGTACAGGACGGTAAAAGGTGGTAGACACGTCTTTATTAATGCTATTGACATAATTTATGTGCACTCGCTCCAGCCCAATGTGAGATTCTCTGCTGCGTTTAGTTATCTTTTATGGTCGCCGACACGAGCTGTCGGGCTAGTTCTCTCCACTGCTGTTTTTTGTGTAACTGTGCACGCGGCGCCGGCGTAGAGACCAGCTGAAAGCACTCGAATTAACGAGTCAAGATCTGACGACCCAGAAAATCACTGAACCCGAAAGCAAGATAAACAGATAGTCGGGCAAAAAAAGGCGATGTAAGTTCAAAAAAAGGGCTTTTTTTTCCAGAAAACAGGCGAGCAGCACCAGGCGTTCAACCGGGAAAAAAAAGGCAAAACTTAACCGAGAGGGATCAGGCAGAGAATCCGAGTCCAGGGAATCAGGAGGAAATGGAAAGGAACTAGTGGAGATGGACTGGTGTAAAAGCAGTGGGTCTAATCAGAGAATGAGCTGCAAGTTGGCAAAATCATTAGCATTATTGATCGGCCACATATGATCATGATCATCACCTGTTGTCACCCAGAAACCTGTCTATGAATAGATCTTAAAGGTACGATGTGTATTTCCTTGGAGGCATCTAGTGGTGAGGTACAGTGGTCAATGGGGGCCAAACATGCTGCAAAGGCAAAACGCTGCAAACGCCGAAATGATGCAGAACCATAAACACACAACGTAACAAAAGAAATGCTGCATGAGAAGAATGCTGTAAACACATAAACAAAGCAAAAGCAGACTTAGTCACTTAGACGAGGCTTAATGCTGAAAAAATGTTGCAAATATAAAAAAAAAACAACTGCAGGAGAGAAACGCTGCCAAGTCCCGGTCCATCGCTGTTGCCAAGGAAACGCGATGCTCTGCTCATGTAAAAAGTAAAGTAAAAACATGTGTTAATGCGAAACATGGAGGTTAAAAATGAAAAATGTCACGTTTCCTTGGGAACGAAGATGGACCGTGACTTTGCAGCATTTCTCTCTTGTAGTTGTTTTGGGGGTTTGTGTTATATTTTCAGCATTTTTCTTCTTCTTTGTCTTTGCTTCTGCATCATTTCTGTTTGCAGTGTGTTTGCTACTGTCGGCCATCGTAATGAATTCAACGGCCTACAACGGCCCCGGAAAACATGAAAGGGCTTCTATAGAGCCATTGCTTGGTTTGTCCATTCTGGGCTACTATAGAAACATGGTTGGCTTCACAGAGCGCGACCCGCTCCCTGTGTAGAAAAATATGGCTCAATCTAAGGTAATAAAACAGCAATTCTTGTTTTGATGGATTTATGTACTAATTAGAACATGCTTATGAATATTCCATTTCTGCCAAGTCTGTTCCACTAAATCTTACACACTGCACCTTTAAATATCATGAAACGATGATGAAAAGAACAGAAATAGCCTGATCAGCAGCTCAGATGTCTCTACCAGATTGGCCTGTATTCATTTGTATACAATATCCACTTCATATGTCATAAATCCATAAACATACCACATTCCCACATATAGAGAGGTCAGCGTTCTAAATCGGACAAAGTGATATCACTCGGTCTTTGCAGCGTAAACGCTGTTTTTGACTCGCCGCTGCCTGTCATGGAGGGATAGCTCCCGGGGAGTGACTCATTCCAGACAGGGAGAGAAATGCCCTGAGTGGGACAGAGCTGCACAAAACTCTGGCACTGACCCTGTAGCATGTGTTCCCTGAATGACTCACAAAGCTGCATCCTTCAAAGTGTGAGGCTTCGCTGCAGTCTTCATCCATCTTTAGGATCATGTTAGAGCTGAAGAGTATGTGGTTTTAACACGGTGCATTTGTTTTAGAAACCCCGTCTCCTGGAAATGACCACGATATACAACCAAATTGCGTTTCCAATTACATCGCATTGACAAACGGCATCACAGATGTTAGTGGTAGGCTTAGGCAATAAAACGCTTTGGTTAGGGTTAGTAAAAGATTGTGGTGCAGCTTAAATGTTAATGAGCTTCATCTCACTGGACACTTTCCTGTATTAAACCAAGACCACAATCTTTCCCTCATCTTAACCAAGTGCCTACTGTATAACATAAGCATATAAAGTTCAATTTTGCTGTATCTCTTATAGCAGATTTTAGAGGCTACTGCAAGATCAGATATTTTGATGCAGGAAAAAGTAGATTAAAGAAGTAGATTAATAGATTTTAGAACATTTGAAGATGCAACATAGACACGGATACAATATAACAAACAATCAGTGCTTAAGGGGCAACTGCCTTAAAAGGAAAAATCAATCCTGAGATCTATTTGGATTACAGCCATCACAAATAACATTTATCAAACATAGAAAAATAAAAAAGGAAAGCAAAAAAAAATAAAGCATAATAGAGAAAGGAGTAGAAAAGAAGACAAAAAGAATACTGGCAGATATTAAAACCTATATGCAACATATTAGATATCAGATATTTTGATGGGGAAAACATATTTTGATGGGGAAAAAATAAGTAGATTAAGTAGATTCTCAATAATTTAAGATACAACATAATATTTTTTTGTCTTATTTATTTTATTTTTGTAACATGTGTAGTCTGTGATAGGTATAATCCAAATATGTCTTGTGTTTGACTTTTCCTTTTTCCTTTTAAGGCAGCTGTCCATTAAGCACTGATTGTGTTTGTTATACTGCATCACATAGACACTGATACAATATCACTAACACAATGGACATGAGACCTATTTGGAGAACAACTATCACAAACCACACAATTTGAAATGTTCGAGAAATGAATATAATAATTTATAATATAATAATAAATGAATATAATAATAAAAAAGCATAACATAGAAAGAAGAAAAAAGAAATAAATGAAAAAGGCGAAAAAGAATTAAGATACATATTTTTACGATGGTACATTTATTACAATGGTACATTTATTTATAGCACATTTAAGGTAAGACAAGAGTCAACTGTGATTTTAACCACTGTTGGAGATATATATATATATATATATATATATATATATATATATATATATATATATATATATATATATATATATATATATATATATATATATATATACGCCATCATTTCAGTTCATGAAAATCAGTCAGCCAGCATTTCTGCCCAAAAAACATTGCAATTCAGTTGTATAGTATTAAGCTTCTTTCTGCTTCTCTTGTGATTTTGTTAACTTTATATGTGAGTGAGGCAAGATAAGTCCTCTCAGTGTGTGTGTGTGTGTGTGTGTGTGTGTGTGTGTGTGTGTGTGTGTGTGCGTGCCAGCTCCCCAAGGTGCCCGTTCTGTCAGGCTGTAAAGTGCTGCAGTCACCTCCACAGGGGCACAGAGGGGTCCCACTGCTGACACCTACTACACCTGCACACATACACAGAGAAAGTGAGTGAGTGAAGGAGGAATCCCTCTCTGGACATCACAGAAGCTGCAGCTCACACGCCTGTCTCTGAGAGATTAATTTTAAATATGACTAAGCTGCAACTGCCACAAATAGTTTATTTTGTTGTTTTGTTTTGTGTTTATTCCTCCTAGTTCTTATCTGTCTTCCTTCCTGCACTAGTGTACATGTAAATTTCCCTTCTGGGAATCAACAAAGTCTAATCATAGTCTCTTATCATCTGTCGAGTCAAAAGAACTGATCACTCTTTCCGTTTGTTTCCAATTAATGAATTGAAGTATTCGAGTAGAGTGTTAGAGTAGTTGGATCCTGGCAGATTGGTCGGGACATGGATTTCAATGTTATTTATGTGTTTTTGGGCATAATAATCTGTTCTGGGCCCTTTTTCTCTCTCACCAGTCTATTGAAATGATTTTCCGCACCCTGTGTGCGTGTCTTTGTAATTCCCAATACTTTAAAATGATCTTTGCCATCTTGTTCTATGAACATTCTCTGAAGAAATGCTCTTTGACAAAATGCGAGAAAGCAATGATCCAGCACATTCTGGCAGCCTCCATCAGATCCTGTGCTGCAGATGTGGGGTTTTTTTTTTAGTATGCACTGCAAAGTGGCGCAGAGTACAAAGAATTTGGTGCCTAATAGCAGAACGGTACTCAAATGACAGTCTGTGTCTGTGGAAGACAGGTCTCAAATTTAACATCTCTTAAAACGGTCGGCCTTTGGGCGCTCATGTAGCATCTTGTTTATCCCTCGGCCCTTCCTGTCTCACCTCCTCTCTAATCGCCACATCGGGACCAAACCGTGCCGAGCAGCCGAGTTGGGATTATAATGGGAGACAGCAGTGTGTTCGGGGAGAAGGGGAAAAAAATAAGGCACTGAAGTGAGTTCAGATTGTTGAATGCTCTTTCTTGAGGTCATGTTTTTGGCTTGTGCAGTTTGCAGCTGGTCGACAGACTCCGCTCGGGAGTGGGACGGGTGCAGGCAAGGCATCTCCGAATCCACTTCGGGGTTAGACCGATGCCAGGCAAACATGGAGGAGGAGGGGGGACAATTGGACCAAAGGAACACTTACATAACAACTCAGCAGTTACATAGACTCTTATGGTTTTTTTTTTTGTTTCTTCTGCCTGTTTATGGAACCGCCCCCTCCCTCCCGGTGCTATACGACCACGTACGAGGCCACGTGCGCACGTGAGCAGGATTTACGTATTCGTGCATCTGTGATGAAGGTTTTATTCTATCATAAATCCCCGCATGCGTCCGTGTGCGCGCGCGCGGGACGGAGCTGATGTGCTCCGGTAATCTTGTCGAGTCAGGGACATCCAGGCTTTCCTCATGTCAAATGCAGCAGATCTTATTTCAATATCAGGCCTCTGGTTATCTGAAAACACAGCCAATCCACATACGTCAGCGCAGGGTCCAGTTCATCATTTCTGTTCAGTCAGTTCAAAATGCAAATTGAACGGATTCATGGGCAGTATATACATTATATTACACAATTATTCATACCAGTTACAGCATATATGCAAATCACTTTTTAAATTATTTTCCATCTTTGCATGGTGAATATAATTTTACACACAATTTACCTATTAACATTTACTGCATGGGAAATTATTCCAAATAATACATTGAACTGTACCAAAAAAGATAAGGAATGAAATATCATTTACTAAAGCTGCAACAATTCATTTTTAAACAAAAACTATATTATTCAGACATATATACCGGTATACTAATATTTGATGGTTCTAGTTCTTCAAATATACGAATTTGATGCATTTCCATGATAATGAATTGAACATATTTGTGTTTTGGACTGTTGATCAGACCAAAAAAATACATTAGAAGATGAGATTAGATTTAGGCAATCGTAATCACGGTTTTATGACGTATTATAGACGGATTAATCGGCTAGTGAGAAACAAATCTGATGATGAATCAGCGTTGAAAATTATGTATCTATCATGCTATTTCTGACTGGAAGAGACATCTGCAATACTTTATTGAAGTTCATTATTTTTTATTACTTTGATAGCTGCTGCAGAGCATGCCGTCAGTCGGTGTGGAGGGAAATCAGAGAAAGAGGAGAAATTACTTCAAAGGTACACACTCATATCAAAACAGAAGAGGAAGCTCTGTCGGTGACAGTTGAACTGGGCCGAGGTCAAGCTCGCAGGTTTTCAGGTTTTACTCGTGTGAATGCTATTAACTCCACAATGCATCAAATGGATTGGCAGGAGGCCTGGAGAGTTTCAAAGCACCACTGAACAGCTCAGCTTTTGAGACGTATATGCAGTTAAAATGCCAAAGATATCAGGGCTTAGCTCAGACCGCAGCCCGCATCGTTTTCTGGTGGCTGCACCAGGCACATATTAGCTGAATATTACCGCACCTTTATCCCTTCTCTGCCTCTTAGTCCGTTTAATCAACAGCCCCTGTTGGCTAGATTCTGAAGTCACGTGCCACCCCTCCTTTTAAAAACAAAATGGCTCTGGTTGAGACTGTGACAGCAGCGCTCCCCGGACGGCTCCCAAACTGGCATTTGCTGATTGAAGAGCTTCCCGGGAGGTAGACGAGGCTGCCTGTCTAACATACTGACGGAGAGCATAGAAACCCAATCAGAGACGCGTGTGTGTGTGAGGGTTATTACGATGATTCAAAGGTGTCCTTTTTCCAGTGGTCTCGGAGAAATAATGGATTTCAAATGAGTTAATTTCAGTTTACTACAGGGGGCAGGTCTGTTTGTATCACCAAGAGCCTACAAACACTCTGCAAGGGTTTCATTAATCATTCAATGATTTGTATTTACTCCATCATTCTGATCCCAGTAAGCAAAAAATAAATGTAATTGTGCGATTCTGCCTCACATCCATTACCTCTGTCATTAAAGGGGCTGTCAGAGAAAGGTGGGGTGAAGTGCTTGTGCTTTGGTTGTTTGGTGGAAAACAACCCCCCTGGTGACTAATGCTTGTTGGGTCATTTGTTGATTGCCGCTTGCTGCATGCAATCATTCCATTTGTCGTGCAGGAGCAATTTTGGAGCTGACCAATTTCTCTGTCTCTCTCCTCTTTCCCCATCTTCAGGCTCTACGAGACCAAACGAAATAGAAAGAGTGGCAAAGAATTGCTGGATGTCCTCCGTCTTTACTACGTCATTCTCTGCCAATAGGCTGTGATGGGAGGACCAAATGGCCTGACCGTAGGATCCTCTGTGGAGAAGCAAGCGGCAAAACATTTCTAAGACTCCCATGTTTCTTCTTGTGATGACCTTTTGTAACCCGTTCGCTGTCAGAACATGAGGATATAAGGTCATCACTTCATAGACAGATCCGTTCCTCTTCTTGGGCCACCACTTCAACAGTTTTTGTAGCTACCCTTTTCTTTAGCCGTACAACATGCGCCCTTCCCTCGCCACAGCGGTCCTACCACCCCGGACACGTTCCCACAATGCACCCAACCTGGCCGTCGGGGGCCGCGAGCACCTATCGGCTCCACGGAGGCGCAGCCCCCACCTGCGGCACACCCTCAGCCCGGAGAACCTGCGAACCCTGGCGGAGAGGGGCGGCACATCCGTCGATAGCGTCTCGGTGGTCAGCGTTCCGATCGGGCTGCCGCGGGCCAACAGCGACACGGATCTGGTGACCTCCCAGAGTCGGTCCTCGCTGACGGCGTCCACACTGGAGTACACGCTGAACCGGGGCCAGAATCTCGTCATATCCTGGGATATCAAGGAGGAAGTGGATGCTACCGACTGGATCGGGCTGTACCATATTGGTGAGATTTGCTTGCATGACACCTGGTGATTTTAAGAAATGGAATTGCTAGAACATGGCAGCATGGCAGAACAGTGGTTAGCACTAGGTCACAGGTTCAGGGACTTGGGCTGGGACTTTTCTGTGTGGAGTTTGCTCTAGACTAGCGACCTGTCTGATGTTTATCCATGCCTCTCGCCTGAAGTACACTGGCATTGACGCCAATAGACCCCCGTAAACAGATGTTAAACAGCCATTTTATTTAAAGGGCTGGTATTGTTGGGTGAAATGTATTAGAAGTAAATAAATAAGCTTTGTCTCCCACCCACTTCAAAGCCTTCAGCACATCACATGGTCTTCAACAGTGGATGGAATTTACTCACTTGTATCTGTTGGGCTCAGTAGCAATTTTCATCCTATCCTAGTATTGTTAGGAATTCTTGCCTGCATGTTTGTAAAGTATGACTTGACAATTAGTTGATCAGTCAATTAGTTGATTCTTATATTTAATAGCACACATCATAGGTACTCCTATAGCTTTCAATAGCAAAAAAAGAAACCGTTTTTGTCCGTTTAATGAGGTTAATGAGGTATTGCATGCTAAGAATTATAATTGGTGGTAGCACCAACCATGCTATCTTTTTAACCCTCTGAAACTGTCATTGTCGTGGATGACGAAATTCTGCGCAGTTCATTTAACTTTGAATAACCTTTGATCAATAAATCTTGCTCCTTAAATGCGTGTGCCATTCCAATGCTGCCTTTGGTGTAATCCTAGTCTGTGTAGAAGGTTTTTTATCCACCCTGGAACGTGTGTATCTTTCTGTGGGGCTTTGTAAAATAAATCCATACGGGTAAATCCAATATTGACTATTTTATTGTCCATATTATACCAATTATTAATCAAACAGTACAGGTCAAAGGTTTGGACACACCTTCTCATTCAGCGTGTTTTCTTTATTTTCATGACTATTTACATTGTAGATTCTCACTGAAGGCATCGAAACTATGAATAAACGCACATTTATGGTGCTATGTACTTAACGAAAAAAGGTGAAATAACTGAAAACATGTTTTATATTCTAGTTTCTTCAAAATAGCCACCATTTGCTCTGATTACTGCTTTGCATACTCTTGGCATTCTCTTGATGAACTGCCATTTCAGGTAGTCACCTGAAATGGTTTTCACTCACTGTGCCTTATCAGGGTTAATTATTATTATTAATTACACAGCTCCACATGTGTTCTTTCATAGTGTTGATGCCTTCAGTGAGAATCTACAATGTTAATAGTCATGAAAATAAAGAAAACACATTGATGAGAAGGTGTGTCCAAACTTTGGGCCTGTACTGTATATTGTAGCTAGCAAATTAGTTTCCCATAATGCATTGCGAGAATCCTTTGACTAATCAGAGGCTGATGCAGCCTGAAATAACTGTTCTTCTTTTCAACCCCTGATTACTCAGCAGTTATTTTAAAGAGCGCCCTTAAACAGAAGTGCATGTTTCTGACAGGAGGGGGCGTGGCATCTTGATGGTGGCTCTTCATCCTGATGTTGGGTCATCCATCATGATAGACATTGATATCGTTTATTGACATTTTTAGATTTTTGATGCCAGCATTTGATTTCAGGTTTTAATAATAGTTTCCCAATCTCTCAGGTTTAGTCCGCCTTCCCAAAATTGCACAGTGCGTCTGAGCCTCATGTCAGCTTTCAGAGATGCCTGCAAGTTTCTGCGTCGACTTGCCCCTACCTGTCCTCAAAGCTTTCCCGCTGACCCCAAGGTTTTATTTTTGGTAGCTGAGAATAGCCAAGTAGAGTCTTGTGCAGAAGCTTCCAACTCCGAGTCAATACTGAAACAGGAGCTGCTGAGACTTTACACAGGTTGGACAGACAGGAGGCTGAGTCGACATGTAACAGCTCTGCCTCGGTATACGATAACACACGCACCATCACAAACCGCGCACGTCTCTGAGGCCGGCCTGGGTGGTCTCCAATAATGTATGCTAATCCTGCTTAGAGACAGGAATTTGACAGGGGGGAAACACATTGACCTGTGTGCTGAAGAAGGCTATGTCGGGCAAATCTGTCCATCCTTGTGAAAAGTAATACAGGAGCAATTGTGTACAACCAGCACATTTAAGATGTTGTCGCTCGCATACTTACATACCGCTGAAGTGACGTCACCTCGGAGCTATTTTCCCATTCATTAGTTTCTAGGATTAACCTTCCATGAATTGATATTTAATACTTGCTATTAAAAGTGGAATTTGTGATTTTAACAGCCAATTGTTTGGCCCACAACAAATACTATTCCCATGAAAATGCGGCAGGGTGGGCTATGTTTGGGCATTTTCAGTGTATAGAAATATTGCTAAAATTCCCCAATATGCAGTATTTTTCACAACATCAAAATATTATTTTTATTTAATTTCTTTCATTCATTCATCTTCTATACCCGCTTATTCCTCATTAGGGTCGCGGGGGTCTGCTGGAGCCAATCCCAGCACATTACAGGTGAGAGGCAGGGATCCATCCCAGATGGTCGCCAGCCAATCGTGGGGCACACACACCATTTACTGACATGCTCACACCTATGGACAATTTAGAGTCTCCAATTAACCTCAGCATGTTTTTGGACTGTGTAAGGAAGCCGGAGAACCTGGAGAGAACCCACGCAAACATGGGAAGAACATGCAAACTCCACACAGAAAGGTCCCAGACCAAGGAGGTCTTGAACCTGCGACCTTCCTGCTGTGAGGCAACAGCGCTAACCTAACTCCTGCCCCACCGCGTCGCCCCTTAATTTCTTTCAATTTAATTGATTTATTTATTTTTCAGTTTTTCACTCTGCTCTACTGCAGGTCCGAGTTTGATTTCACTGCTCCATCATTGCCATTATCGATCGATAACCTATCACAAGAGATAGTTTTGCAATATATTGCAATATCCATATTTTATCCCACCCCTACTGCACATAACATTATGCAGTAATCCATAAAATATAATTGAATTATATATATAATTGTTTTTTTACACCATCAACTATTTAGTTGTACTGCTGTATAATGTTTTCATTAGTTCATCTCTATCTCAGTTTCACCCAAGGTGAGAAAATCTTGTGGTTTAACTGGGTAAACAATAGTTTAGTTTCAATAGCTATATTGTTATATTTCCACAACAATGTTGTAATTGTGAGGAAATCCCATTAGTTCTTGCATTTTAGTGAAATGTACGTATGTTTTCCTCTTTGAAAGAAAGGGATGATTTTCTGTCTCCAGTTTTTGATCAATAATATCATCAATCTTCAAATTTGACAGTGTCGGCGTCTTATGTCCGGAGCAGAATTTCCACCATGTATTCCATGACATATTGTGTTAGGAGGGATAATGGATTTCTAAAAGCGTTTGGCGCGTCTGATGAAAACTTTCGAAAGGTTATTGTAGTTATTGTATCGTTGTAAAGGTTATTCTATTTATAGACTTCTTCTTAACCATGTTTCCTAAATTGATCGTTTCCATTCCTAATGACCTCCAGGACTTAACCTGCCTCGATCAGTGGATTAAATTGTCCAGACGTTGGTATCGGAGAAAGAGATAGTGTAAACAGCTGGTGCCGTGTGTGGCGCCGGGTCACTTCATATCGATCAAAAGGGCCGCCATGACTTCATTACCTGCTCCAGTCTTATACCCAAGAGGGGCTACCACTTTCCTCGACTAAGCAGACATTCAATGATAAGCAACTTGCCCT
Organism: Lepturacanthus savala; assembly: GCA_030544235.1. Lineage (NCBI taxonomy): Eukaryota > Metazoa > Chordata > Actinopteri > Scombriformes > Trichiuridae > Lepturacanthus > Lepturacanthus savala. The sequence continues at coordinate 10,768,541 of CM060470.1, read as the reverse complement.
ACCCTCACCCCCCCCACACACGTATACAGTACACACACCTCCATCCACTCTCTCCAGCAGTCAGCTGAGTTCGGTGCTTCATTAATCTGGGTGTGAAAGTGCTACGTACAGCGGAATTCCCCTCCCTGTTTTTAACTCGGAGGAAGTTTTGCTTTGTGTTTGTCCTTCTGGTTAGAGGTTGCGGAGAAGCTATTTTAGGAATGGTTTTCACTGATTAAAGGCTAACTTTGTTGTTTTGGGAGACAGAATCCGCAGACTAAACAAACTGAAAGGCTGAACAAATGCAACTTGGTCGCAGTTTTTTTGGGGTTTTTTTGCATTGGTGAGCGAATCTTGAGTTTGAACACGCTCATGTGTTGTTCTTAAAATAGTGCTTTTAACATTCTTTGGTTTGAAATCAAGAGGATTGTCCACCAAAAACATGATTTGTCTTTGTCTTGCCTCAGAATTAACACACACACACACACACAGCTAACCATTGTACCCTCCTCCAGATGAAACCAGTCCATCCAATGTGTGGGACTGTAAGAACCGAGGGGTGAATGGCACCCAGAAGGGTCAAATCGTTTGGAGGCTGGAGCCCGGGCCCTACTTTATGGAGCGTAAGTTACTCCAGGAAGTCGAAAACCATCCATTCTCCCAGAATTTTATTTTTGTCATATCCTGTAACTTAATAAAATAGTTAGTAAAATATCAAAAACATGTAACGTTTCCCTGGCATTAAAACGTAAAAGGTATTATGAGAACGAAACACCAATGCAGTATATTTACCTGCAGTTTTGTAGCTAACAATTTGCCGATAATGCTTGCACCATTTCCTCTGCAGCTGAAACCAAGATCTGTTTCAAGTACTATCACGGCGTGAGTGGAGCCCTGAGAGCCATGACACCCTGCATCACCGTGAAGAATCCTGCTGTCCTGGTCTGTGTGTGTGTGTGTGTTTGCATGTGTGTGTGTGTGAGTTTGTGTATAAAAGGGAGAGAATCAGCTTCAGATTTAAACCAAGCTTTTAGTTTTAATATTTAGCAATATTGTCGAAATTTGTCAGAGATGCACATCACACACAATTCAAATTATGAGGTTAGGTTAAGCAACATCAACAGAAGATTATTATTAGTAGTAGTAGTTTTTTGTCAACATCAGAGATGTGATCTACTAGAAAGAATCTATTAAGAATCTATCAATTAATTCTAATCCCCAAAGCTATTTAATCTAACATAAAATATAATTATCCAAAACTATTATCAATATATTTAATAAAACATTTTTCAGCAGCAGGGTCAGGGAAAAGGAAAAAACAAACTTTACTTTGATTGTAACACCAAATTGACTATAAAACTATTATAGTAACCATATAGTATTTACACAATTTGCACATAGTTTAGCCTTGTAGTTGTTCAGCTGAAAATGTAAGAATAGTCATATATCAATAAATCACACCTAGATATGGGACAGTAGATTGAGCGTCCTTGCGGCTGCAATATATATATGTGGAATTATTTGGACAAATACAGGTTTGGGTTGGCATGTTCCCATTGAACAGTCGTGTTTGTGTTGCCTCTTCTCTTCTCTTGCCTCTTCTTTCTCAGGTGGAGGGGCTGGCAGAGCAGGTGGGAGTTGAACACCCTCGGAAACTGATCAGCTTTACTTTGACAGGTGAGTTTAGAGGTTTACATATTTTGGTGGTTTTGGAGAGTAATTTGAATGTGTATTGTTATGGATTTTTTTAAGTAGCACACAGCTGTTCAGAAAACTCAAGTCTGGAAAGGAATAGGTTAAAAAAACACAGACCAGAAATTAGAATTTTTTCTGAGTGATGCAATGTTCTCTTCATTCTCCTTTGTTGAATGAAAAACAGAACAGTTGCCACTTTACAATTAAAGAAACCACCAGAAACAGATACTTCAGTAGTTAAAATTCTATATTTTAGCACAATGGCTTTGTTGGAAAGTCTGTATTTTTCCCTTTGAAATGCTGTCCCATTTTCAAGGAACATGCATTTGTGGGATGAGCAGCATAGCTGCGAATGTAGGTTGTGCTCTTGAAAAAAAAATTCACACATTCTTACCACTGGTGTATTTTTATACGTTTGAAAACCTGCTTGGAAAGTGCTGTAAGTACACCTTCTGTAAAAAGGAGTTGTCCACTCCACTTCAGAGAAGACATCTGGCTCCAAAATATCATCCAAGGTTTATAGGTTTGGCCCCAGCAGGTTTTGAAACGTGCTGCCTAAATAAAGTTTGACTTACTTTATGTTTTTTTGTTGCAGATCTGCGTGCCACTGGCTTGAAGAAGGGAATGTTCTTCAATCCGGACCCGTACCTGAAGATGTCCATTCACCCAGGGAAGAGGAGCGTTTTCCCCATCTTCAGCCATCACGGACAGGAACGACGATCGGCCATCATCGCTAACACGACCAACCCCGTCTGGCATGGAGAGGTGACGTTTAAAGGCTTTTTTATATTCAAAAACACTGTACTGTATGGTCCCACATACAGACAGTATCTAAACACATTCGCCTGGACACATGTATTCTCTTCACTGACTCTGTTATGTTTTCACCTTTGCAGAAATACACATTTGTAGCGCTGATGACAGACATCCTGTACATCGAGGTGAAGGACAAGTTTGCGAAAAGCCGACCGATCATCAAACGTTTCCTCGGTCAGCTTACGATCCCTGTGCAGCGGCTTATTGAGAAGATACCCGGGTAGGTGACCAATAAACAGAAAATACTCTACTTTATATACTTTATATAAGAAAGGTTGTCAGCTTTTGTCATACCTTGGTCTGGGACCTTTCTGTGTGGAGTTTGCATGTTCTCCCCATGTCTGCATGGGTTCTCTCCAGGTTCTCCGGCTTCCTCCCACAGTCCAAAAACAAAAACAAAAAAGAGTGTCAGAGAAAGTATTGTGGTGATGAAAAACCAATTGTCCTCTTTGTTTGGCCTTCCAGAGTCCAGCCTGTGAGTTTCTCTTTGTGCCGGCGCTTGCCCACCGAACACGTAAGCGGCCAGTTGCAGTTCAAAGTGGAGCTCACCTCGACCGGGCCTGATGGTAAATCTGCCTTTTTTGTATTTTCTGCCACTCCAGAATTTAGTTTCTGCTATTATTTTTCACTCAATATGCAACCTGCTCTCCCCAGGTGCCTCTCCTGACTCCATCATCGGCATTTCGTCCTTGAATGGAGCGCCGGGGACTCCATCTGATGACGAGGACCTGCCTCATCACCTTCCAGGGGTGATCTCTTCCGGCCCCTCTCCCACTGGCTCCCAGGGCTCCCAAGGCATCTGGGAAGGCGGGGCCACAGCCTACCCTGACAAGGACCTCCCTGTTGTGAGACCTGAGTGTCGATTCATGGAGCCTCCAGGCATGTCAGGGCATGAAATGCTCCAGAGGTCACTTATTGAGGGCTTGGACGCTATCGAGGCCCCCAAAGGCCCCGGTGAAAGACCTCTAGGTGCAGCTTCAACTAGACTACGCTCGAGCTTCCCAACACACACAAGGCTCAGCTCCATGTCGCACATCGATTCGGACGAGGACGAGGAGAGGTCCGGGGCCAACGACATCACTCCGGTGCCGCTGTCACCGCTGCTGATGAACGGAGACCCTCCAGATGTCAGCGGCCCCGATGAAGACGACCCATTCCCTGAGCTCCAGCACGAGCCAGAGCAGCTGGAACCATCGGTGCTGGAGGAGGAACCTGAGGGTGCAAGTGCCCAAGTGAACCAAGATGTGCCCCCTGAGGCAGACCAGCTCCTGGACGCAGAAGGAGGACTGGACTTGGAGGATATTTTGGAGCCAGACGTCTTCTCTGAAGTGGAGGACCCTCCTTTCACAGAAGCTGTGTCCCATACTACTCTGCCAGAGGGCGGGGAGGTACATGAGGAAGTGAGGGGGCCTGGTGAAGAACCTTCGTCAGAGATTGACACCTGCTCAATGGCAACAGCCCCTCAGACAGTCGTCTCGTCATCAGAGAGCTGTCCAATAACGCTGGTTACTGCTGTGGTGAGTTTACTGCCCCTTGATACTGTAGGTGCAACTCAAAATTCTATCGTCAGTAATATTGGTCTCTCCAAAACTACCACTGTTCTTATTATCCTGTCCTACTGCAGAAACACTGTAGCAGCAAGATATAATTTAAGAAATCCCTCGTAATAATAACTTTTATATATCATATATATTATGTACCACCTTTTAAAATAAAATGCTTTGAGAAAAGCAAGATATCCAGAGGCCAATATAACTAAATATAACACCAAAAACATAGGAGAGAGACTGAAGGATGATGAAAGATTTAAAAAAAAAATGATAAATGACAATAGAAAACATAAATGAATGTAAATAAAAGAAATAAAACGCTGTAAATGCAAAAAAAAATACATAAAAACAAAGGGAATGGTGGGGCATCATTTACGGCAATGCTACGCTTCAGTCATTAATTTCTATATGCAAATAACGCAACAGTTAGGGTCTTGAGATTGTTTTGCATTGATTGACACCATGCATGAGCCAATGTTTGAGCACCTTTGGTTTGATGGATAGCGATGCGACCCAATGGAAATTTCCTATGATGGAACCATCCAAATCTGATAGCCAATAGCCAGGGCTTTGGAACAAAATATGACATGTGACATTCAGGAACTGTGCTACATCCAAATTGGGCATACCAGTTTTGCAAATGAGACTGAAAAAGGTGGTGTCACTGATAAAGTCACTTTCAGTCTTTTAATGCATGCATATTGACCATATGTGACCGACAGCTCAATTGATGTTTCATATAGACCTAAACCTAGATGATTATAAATGTGTCTGTAAATGTGTGGACTGCGCAATGCACTGTACCACTGCTTTTATTTCACTTCAAGTCAATGATCAGTCCCAGTTTAATTCAGATGGTAAATTTTAGTGTTTCTTCTTTCAGAGTATTTGCATATAATATCTACAGGTTATTTTGGGGAATTATAACTTGTATAAAATATGCTTGAAATACCACAGAACTGTAGGTCTGCATATGATGATTATTTCCATTGTTGATATAATAATTAGTCCAAGATGCAACCTAAAATGTCTTGTTTTGTTATGACCAACAGTCCACAACCTAACAAGATATTAAATAGAGTTGATCAGCTGCATTGCTGCAACAAATTATGGTCACAGTTTCTAAATGAGCGGGCTAATAAATGTCATAATCTATTCGGCTACTCATGGATATGTCTACAGTGCAGTGATGAGTTCTAATAATATTCTGTCACTTTTCATCATACTGTTTCTTTATCTTCTTTATCTTTTATCTATTGGCAGCCACAACCCACTCTGCTGTGATTAAGTGCTATAATTGTACTTTTTGTACTATGCAGCAGTCTTTTAGCTCCAGCTGCTTACATGTGTCTTGCGATTCTGTATTTATAGACTTTCATTAAAGGGCGCTGCAATATAATACCGTGATCCATCATTCCACTTGTAATATACGTCTGTCTGTGTGTACATTTCTGTTTTCTGTTGTTGCTAATTTATGATTGTGTACATTGTTTTCACTCTGTCATTTTCATTTTTTCTTTACTTTTGGGGGATATATTTATAGGAAGCGGAGGAGGGTGCAGAGGCAGCCATAGATCCGGGGGGAGACGTGGTTTCTGGCACCCCTCCAACCAATCAAGCTGTAGACGATGAAGGTGGTGGGCAAGTCGCCGTCACCTTGGTGGAAGGAGAAGCTCCATCAGCCTGCGAACAAGAGGAGGTGGAGGCGATCAGCGCCAGAAGGCTGAGCCTGCAGGCTTCCGGGGGCGTGGCCGAAGAGCAGGAAGGGGCGGAGACAAAGCCACGCGAGGAGGCGGGGTCTGCGGATTCAGAGCAAGCTACCACGGAAACAGATGGAGAGGAAGGTCCTTGGCTTTAGGCAACTTTATGTTCATATTTTGTAGAGGTTTTTTTTTTTTTTTTTTCCAGAGGAAAGCATTTTCAGAAATTTTAAACAATTTAGCTCTAAGTTAATTGTAACTCAACAATAGGTCAAACAAGATTAAGTTCACGAGAAATTAAATAAAAATTCCCATTTCCTTTCTTATGATTCCTGTGCACAGGTACTCACGTCAACGGCCATCCTGTACGTTCGCTCCCTTCTGTTCGTCACGACATCCACCGTTACCAACGTGTGGACGAGCCACTACCACCCAGTGAGTGTGTGTGTCCGCATGAAACCTACTGTTTGTCTCTTGTAGCTGTGTATTTCACCATCTATAAAGCATTAAGTGTTTGCATCAAGTGTGTTTATGTGTCTGTCTTTGTATGTGCATTTGTGTCTACTGGAGAGAGGATTACAAATTGTTAGCCTCATAGCATAATTTTTTGGCAATTTTTTTACGCCAATTTTTTGAAATCACATTGGTGTTTTTTCATAGATATCGGTATATTGTGTTAAATTTTTTAACAGTGCATTCAACTAGATGTGTGAACAAATATGCAAAAAGGAAGAGACTGATCATCAATTGTCTAAAACATAAAAAATACTTTTTGCCTTATATAAATGCAAACTATGTCTATCATAACTTGAGGCAAAAAGGGCATTTTAAGTTTAAATACACAGTTCATAACCACTTTGATTGATTAAAATTACATTTGGTGTCTAGCTCCTTCCTCTCTGCATTTTGTATCAAAACTGATTAAATCAAATGAATGACTTAGGCAGATAGTCTTTTTGGATTCTGATTGTTGTGATTGGCCAGTGACATGGGCAGAAAGACAGCATGATGCAGCAGTGGTAGGGGAGTAAAAATATGCAAATATCTCAATTTGGCCAAAAAATGACTCTACTGAATGAATCTACTTTGGGTGGAGCTCAAAGTAGTAAAAGAATAATAAGTCCATGTAGCTTAGACACTCAGGCCTACAGGGAGGTGTGCTTCATGATGTAACCAGAACAAGTACAAAAGCACTTCTAAAGAAGGATATCAGGGAATAAACAGATAAAGTTTTCACTGCATATTCGTCAAAGTACCCGTTCCTTCTTAAAGGTACAGTGTGTAGTTTCTGGTGGGGAGGTTGCAGCTTGCACCAACTGAGTACCCCATGTATTAAAGAGAACTTACAGTGGTGATGACACAAACACAACAAAACACAAAATGCCATCTTCATAGATTTTTGCATTGTTTTTTTCCTCTGCTGCATTAAATACCTACTATCATTTGTTAACTGCTTTCTCAGACTGGGAGGCTCGGATCGACAGCCACGGCAGGATATTTTTCGTGGACCACGTTAACAGGACGACCACATGGCAGCGTCCCACCGGGCCTCCGGCCCCACAGGGCCTGACTCGCTCCAGCTCCATTCAGCAGATGGAGCAACTCAACCGCAGGTGGGCTTCGTAAAGCTAGACGTCCCGCGATAACTACTGCAGTGTAATGGAATTTATGTAAAAGTAAATATTTAATATCTTTGCAAACCAAGTGTCTATAGAGTAGAGTACCACCATCGGTAGAGTAGAGGAGACCCATTTTCCCTATTGTGTTTTTTTCTGTTAATGGGACACTGCCTGCAGGTTTCTTGTTTCTCTTCGGTCTGTGGTTTGAATTTTCAGAGAAGTTGATTAATTCGTTGTATTAGAGATTGCATTCTTTGCTGAAATGTTGGATAACTATACCTTCACTTGATCACAGATATCAGAGCATCCGGAGGACCATCGCCAACAGTGATCGAACAGAAGAAAGCACAGTTGACCTGCTTCCTGAACCAGAAGGCGAACTGATGCCTCACTCCATTTCTGGTCAGTTTGAATAAATCATTGGTACCTCCGCCATGGAGCTTATGGTTTCACTGGTGCTTTGTCTGTTTGTCTGTTTGTTAGCAGAATAACTCAAAAAGTTTGGGCTGGATTTTTGGCAAATTTTCAGCGCATGTTGGGAATGGTACCATGAACAAATGATTACATTTTGACGATGATCCGAAAAAAATCCTGGTTTCTGGATCATTTTGATTTGTTTCTTGTTTGGTAACATTGAATCAAAACAACAGTAAATCGACCTTCAAACAGGTGCCATCGTTTGAGACCGCCTGGTGGTAATATTTTGTACCTGCTTATAGGACATATAGTATGCATATAGTATAAAACAACGATATTGGGTGGGAGTTACAATCAGTAAGTTCATTAACTTCCACAAAGTGGTCCTCCTGGGGTCCACACAACATGTGCGGCAACAATTAAACAAATTTAAAATACCAAGAAAACAAGAAAAAACACTCTTATGACACAGTCTTACACATATTATATCACAAATATCAAAATATGTCTTTGTTCTTGTGCCCTTTGCTGACATGTGTGTCTGCATGTGTTGATTCTTTTGCAGAATACAGAAGAGAAAGTGCAGTCGGTCACTCCAGTGGTCGGTCGCGGCTCTCTCTGCTGCTGCAGTCGCCCAGCGTCAAGTTCCTGTGCAGCCCCGACTTCTTCACCGTGCTGCATTCAAACCCTGTCAGTCGATCGTGCTTCACCTTTAATCTTAAACTCCTTTAACATGCAGTATACCTATATGTCTATATATATAAACACACATCCTCTATCTCTAAACTCATGAAACAATTCTATTTCATTATATATTGGAGTACTCATCACAATACTGTGACTCAGATATACTGCGGTAACCGCTGCATTAACGATCCTCTGTTGAACTTTTGTCAGCTCATCAGCAGTGCTTCAGTACATTTCAGTACAAAGGTGTCCTCTAAGGGAGTGTATGACTCAGTGCTGTTGTAGCAGGGTGCAGAATTGGTTCATTGGTTAGTGATGAGTAACGGTCAATGATGACAATCATTTTTTCGTGGAGAGTTATTGCAGTGTTATTAAACGATAATAAGCGTATGTAGTAAAAACACCAAACATGGTTAAAATGTCATATATTAAAGATTTTCTTACATTCTCTTCAAAATTACCAATACAATGACCCAAAACACACATTTCAGTAGTAGCTGGTCATGCAGGTAGTTTCTGAGCAGGTAGTTTACCTAATTCACAGGCATATCACTAGTAGGAAACCTAAGTTCCTTTTAATTAAGTGAAAATGAGCCGTATACTGTCTGCCGTCTCTTCTTGCTGACCTCACCTCTCTGCCCTGTCTGTCCAGAGTGCCTACCGCATGTTTACGAGCAACACCTGCCTGAAGCACATGATCAGTAAGGTGCGTCGGGACGCTCACTACTCTGAGCGCTACCAGCACAACCGCGACCTTGTTACCTTCCTCAACATGTTCTCCAACAAGCAGCTGGAGCTTCCTCGGGGCTGGGAGATGAAACATGACCATACCGGGAAGGTGAGTGTGTGTGTGTGACACATTAACCCTGAAAGTCATATGTGTCCTGTAGTTTTATTCTCTGCTCAAAAGAAAGTTTGTCAGTGTCGGAAAGTACTTTTTTACTTTTTCTTCAAGACCTGCACTTAAGTACAATTTTGAGGTACTTGTACTAGTATTTTTCCATTCTTGCTAGTCGATACTTCCACTCCAATCAGAGAAAAATGTTTTTGCAGTACATTTCTGTGTACTACATTAATTTTGCATGAAAAATGATAACCCAATACAACACAACACATGGTTAAAGGCTAAAGATCCCAACCTTTTGGAATGTTAACTCCTGACGGAAGTATCTCAGGTGTTTCATTTAAATCATTGATCGAGATCTTAAGACGTCAAAATTATTATATATGCAGCTCTGGAAGAAAATTAGAGATCACTGCAAAATTATCAGTTTTTCCGATTTTACTACTTATAGGTATGCGTTTTGGCAAAAGGAACATTTTTGTTTGTGTCTATCAACTACTGATAACATTTTCCCCAAATTCCAAATAAAAATATTATCAATTAGAGCATTTATTTGCCGCAAATGACAAACAGTCAAAGCAGTCAGACCTCAAACACTGCGAAGAAACAAGATCAAATTCATTTTAAAACCACATAATAATAATGTTTACACTTAAGAAGAAATCAATATTTGTTGCAATAACCACTTTCAAGCATCTTGGCATGATCTCCACAAGTCTTTACCATTGTTCTTGGATGACTTTATTCCACTTCTGGTACCTTAGAATGAGGTGTGCATGAGTTGGAATTCAACAGACGCTGCAATGGAATAGCTGGAATATATGTAGAGATGCTGATTTCAGAGAAAAATGCAGTGGTCTCTTATATTTTTCCAGGGCCAATTTCACCAAATTTGCAACATGCAATCTGTGACTTGTAGCCTGAGATCATTTCCCCTTGTGTCTGTGTTAATTTGGGACCCATGCATAAGCATGAGCATGCACAAGGACATAGGGGACTTTCTTCAATTTGCAAGTCACAGTCATTTGTGACAGAGCACTGGCACCATTTTAATTTCCTGCCGAATTTTGAGAAACTTAATAACTTCCACGCTAATCATCTCACAACCCTTCAACCCTACTATAATGCATGTGATGACGTGACTTTGTGGCGGTTCATTCATTGTCGTTTATTCTCGATCCTCAGGCTTTCTTTGTGGATCACAACTGTCGTTCCACAACCTTCATTGACCCGCGGCTGCCCCTCCAGAGCTCTCGCTCTACCGGGCTGCTGGCCCACCGCCAGCACCTGAGCCGCCAGCGCAGCCACAGTGCCGGGGAGGTGAGAGACTATAGCCGCCGCTGCAGGACTCATCCAGCGGATTCAACTCGTAGCTCCAAGAGCCACTGCAATGTTTATAGAGGCCTTTTTCCTGCTAGGGCCACACAGAGAATGACATCAGAGCTCTTAAATTGTTAAAATGAAAGTCAGAGGTGCAGCAGTATGACATTAATAATTGAAACCGTGTCAGTACTTGGAGTCTGCGGTTCTTTTTCCCAGTGTTAGCTACTGATTTAGGGCCTTGGTACAGTGAAACATCACCTAATTCCAAGACTTTAACAACAAATACAGTTTCCTTTGACTCAGTTTGACAGGGGGTAGCGCTGTTGCATCACAGCAAGAAGGTCGCAGGTTCAAGACCTGGGTCTGGGACCTTTCTATGTGGAGTTTGCATGTTCTCCCTGTGTTGCATGGGTTTTTACCGGGTTCCCTGGCTTCCTCCCACAGTCCAAAAACATGCTGAGGTTAATTGGAGACTCTAAATTGCCCATAGGTGTGAGAGTGTGAGTGAATGGTGTGTGCCTCATGATAGACTGGCGACCATCTGAGGTGTATTATTCAGAAATAACTAAAACTTCTCTTCTAGGTTTGGTACTTTATAGCAGCTCTACTGCACTGACCTGTTGTTTAAAGTGAGGGATTTAATCACAATTTCAATTTCAAATTGATTTTCAATTCAAATTGTAGCGTGGACAATGTTTCCTGTTTCATAAAACATGTTGTTAAATGGTATGGTATATATGATGAATGGTATTTTTGGAAAATGTGTGACAGAATTGCAGATTTCTAAGAATTGGATATTGTAGTTTTAGTGGAGTCGTCTTGACGACTGGCGAGTGAATCGGCCACAGAACTAGGATGCGACCTGAACTGTAGTGCTTCGTTTTGTCGCAGGTGGTGGACGACTCTCGCCAAACCAACCCGCCCGTCATGCCCCGCCCATCCAGCACCTTCAGCGGCTCCAGTCGAAGTCAGTACCACGATGTGGTGCCTGTGGGTATGTCAGGCAGAAACAAATGCATCCCCGCACAGTTTTAACACAATGACACAGACTCAGCCGCCCCCCTGAACAGTGATAATACCAATTATCAACCAAGAAACCTCTGGGTCATAACTGCACCATCAAATACACATGAGCAGCACTAACAGGCTGGTCAACTTCCTCTTCCAAATGCATAAAGCCCACCTTATTATCATGACACCAATGACATCACAGTCTCATATGATGTAACGTAAGAAGCTGCATTAATTAAGGGTAAATTTAATGATTAATTAATATTCTAGGACAATGAGAAACATAGAAACATAGTGAAGTAGCCTACACATGCATGCAACAGATAGCGAAAAGAGATAACCTATAACCTACTTTAAATGTAGCCGAGGCTAAATATGAAAGGACAGGCAATAAATATGATTATTTTAAGATTATATTAAGATTATATTAAGATTATGAAGGCTGTGAATAGTATTTTTCGTAATTGTACAGTATGTATAGATTAGAAGAAGCATGCATCGGACACAAGCAGGGCACACACACTCTTAATTCTCCCTCATCATCTCCCTCTAGCCTATAATGACAAGATAGTGGCGTTCCTACGGCAACCCAACATCTTCGAGATCCTGCAGGAAAGACAACCGGAGCTTGCCAGGAACCATCCGCTAAAGTACGTCTCTGTCTCTTTTACTGTTTCCCTTTCTACTCTCTGTCTCTCTCTCTTCCTCTCTAGCCTCGCTCACCCTCCATTATCATCATCGTCACCAATCTGAACACACAGTTAACCTTTAATCCTAATGAATTGTGTCAATTTACTCCCTGTGTGTGGATGTGTGTGTGTGTTTGCAGGGAGAAGGTGCAGTTCATTCGCACAGAGGGAGCCAGTGGGCTGGCTCGACTCTCTAGTGACGCTGACCTCGTCATGCTGCTGAGGTGAGTCCTGTTTATATCCTGTGTGTGTGTGCGTGCGTGTGTGTGTGTGTGACTGATGACTGACCTTCTGTCATTTTTTTTAGTTTGGTATTCTTTGTTCCTTATATTGCTTTAGACTCGGACAATAATCAATCTCAGTTATGGAACTACAGTACCCATAATGCCTTGGGTGATGTAAACGCAAAATAAAGTTGCCATAGCTTTGGGCTCCAATTTAAACTTACATTTATTTACACTTTGAAAAATGAACACAATTAAAAGTATGCTGAATTAGCTATTAGTAGCTTTGTTAGTGATGTAGCTGTAGATGTAGAGAGACTATAACCGGATTACTTTAATCCTGAAGATTACTTAAAAAATCTCAGGCAAGTTCTGGAGTTATAGGGAGCGTTGTTTGTCTATATACAAGCACATTTATTAAAGCGCATCGACAATGCACACCTTTAGTATACCACACTTAAAGTTTGCCATAGACATAGATAAATATAGAATTTCTTCAGTGTTAAATGTTCATTCCCTCTCTGATCGTGTCTCTTTTTTCTCCAGCTTATTTGAGGAGGAGGTGATGTCATATGTGCCACCATTACTCACCCCAAGTTACTGCCTCTCCTCTCCTCAGAGCTCTCCTGGTGAGTCATTCTCTCTGTGTTACCAGCTTTAGACCCAATCGCAATTCACCCCTTGCCCCTACCTTTCTGTTCCGCCCCTTACCTTCTCCTACCCCTGAGAACAGGGGTGTCAAACATGTGGCCTGGGGGCCAGAACTGGCCCGCTAAAGGGTCCGATCCGGCCCACTGGATGACTGTACAAAGTGTGACAAAAAAGATTTTATTGTAAAAATTGATTGTAAATCATGAGTTAACTTCACTTGCTGCTTAAAAATCTAAATATTGTTCAAGGAATAAATGAATTGACGGAATCTAGAATAACTGTTCTTAACTTCTTAAGTCATTATATATATATTTTAAACTGAGGGTTAATTCAATTTGTAAATGTTTGGTATTTCCTTACATAAAAAGGAGGACAAGAACTTTGTAGGTATTGTTATTTATAGATACATTTTTACTGGTCTGGTTCACTTGAGAATAAATTGCACAGTATATGGCCCACGAACTAAATTGAGTTTGACTCCGCTGCCTTAGAACAATGTTATAAGAAGGAGGTTTGAAATATTCCCCTGAACTACAGGGCAGGGCAAATTGTATTGATGAAGAAGATACTTCATTTGTGGCTGCCTTTTCTTAAGGCGTTTTCCGGGGTATGCGTCATCGTGCTAATGATTCACAGGGCATTATGGAGAATTCATTCCTCCTTTAAAGTGTGCCTTACATGAACAATGATAACACAGATGGGTGGGGGCTAAGGGGTGAATTGGAATTAAGCCTTAGTGACATGACACACCTTTTCTTGCCTTTATTAAATTTCCACCTTAAATTACACTGCGCATTGTGTCTTCCACCAAGAGATTTGGTTTGCAATATCTATAATAATATAACAGTTCCATAGAACCTTCATATAAACAAAGGTTTATGTCAACACTTACAAATCCCCCTAAAGTCAAAATGCAGACAGACAGAGATATAACCCTGTGTATTTTTCACTATAATGTATGAAACAGTCTGATCTAGGATTAACCTGCATGCGGCACTGAGTCCACACCCATTCAGGCTTTACCCAATTTCCGCTTTGGATCATAAAAATTTCATTTGATCTCAATCTCCTCTGCCCCCCCGCCCTTTGTTTGTCTACCGCCAGATGTTTATTGTCTGTTTTTGCCCCCTTTTCTCCATCTTCCTCTCTTTCTGTCTGTCTCCTTCTCTCTGTCATGTAAATCCCAGGCACCCAGCGAGCTAACGCCCGAGCTCCTGCTCCCTACAAGCGAGATTTTGAGGCAAAACTGAGGAACTTCTATAGAAAGCTCGAGACCAAGGGTTATGGCCAGGGACCCGGGAAAGTCAAGTAGGTTTAAGTCCTACGATAGGAAGCGATAATCTGCAATATATGTGTATGTGAGAATTGTCTTATTTAGTGCTGATCACAGTATAACAATAGGAATGTAGTGGTACAGCCTTATGGCCAATTTAGAAGTCTCAGAACTGTTTGTTCTAAATGGGAATGGTGCATTTTGTAGTGAATAAAACAAGAACAGGTGCCCATGACTAAACATGTCTCACCTGCAAAATACAAGAAAATCATCAACATACAATTGAAATGAAACCCACAAAGAAGAGAAAACCTCACTGATCACATGGTGCTTGGTTACCTGGTTCTGTCACCACACGCCTGTAAAAATCACATCAGATATCACATCCAGTCGACCTATGCATGAATAGCTTAAGACAAAATCCTGCTTGCAATTCTTGTGTGTGCATCTAGAGCCTGATGTGTCTTCCTCTTTTTACCCCAAAACTATTTAAAACACATCAACGAGCCACAGTGCTGCACTGGTTGACATGTTAATTTATCATCCTAAACACACTAGGGGTTCATTTTGAGCTGTAAAGAGAATAAATGAATGCCTCTGCAGCATAAATTCAAAGCGCTACGCAGCCATTAGCTTCATTTTACAAACTTCGCCCATTGCTTTGTTTGCCTTTTCGGTGCCAAATGGTTGCCATCCGCATTTGTTTTGGTGCACGGACACTCGAGAACGGCTGTTGCATTAGCTGCAGATCACTGCTTTGCTGTGTTCATGCTCTATCCTGAATGTCAAAGACTAAAAAAAATGGTGCTGTTTGGTGGAAACAATCTCCATCTGTTCCCCCTTTTTGCATTTCAGCTAGTCTTTAGATTTGTCCTCAGCTCAACTCGAGTATTCATGCTGTACAAGGTGATACAAAGTAAAATATGAACTCAGCGGGAAATATCAGGTCTGACACTGCTCTAACGCTGCGTATGTGCATTTCCAGGCTCATTATACGCAGGGACCACCTCCTGGAGGACGCCTTCAACCAGATCATGTGCTACTCTCGAAAAGACCTACAGAGGAGTAAACTCTATGTCAGTTTCGTAGGGGAGGACGGGTGAGAGCAACACCTTTTATTAGCACGCTTTACACAGTGTGTGCATGCATGCATTTTATAACTGGAATTGATCCAGGAGAGGTTTTTTTGAGTATTCATGTGTATTCAAAAAGCAGGAGCAAGTAAAGGACACCCGTGGAAATACCCGTACGATTTTGTAAACATGACACAGATGATTGGAAGCTTTGGATAGCATGTACTGCAATGTTACTTTAACTGAAAATATACCCTTTGTTATCAGTTAATTGTATCATCTTCTATCCTTTTCTTGTTGCAAAAGCACAATAGATGATGATTGTGGGAGTAGAAACCATCACTTGTTCCTTTTAAGTGCTTTTTGAGTATCTGAGAATGAGGAGTATACCGACTCTTTGAAGTCAAATGCATATATACATATATGTGTGTGTAATTATACCTTTATTACAGGCTGGACTACAGTGGGCCGTCCAGAGAGTTTTTCTTCCTTGTGTCCAGGGAACTGTTCAACCCGTACTACGGCCTCTTTGAATATTCAGCCAACGACACGTACACTGTCCAGATCAGCCCCATGTCTGCCTTCGTAGACAACCACCATGAATGGTGAGCTTTCTATTGATCTATCCATCGATCCGTCTGATCCGCCTGTTCATATGCGCGTTTATGGAGGCTACTCCTGCCGCCGTGCTGATTTGTAAAGTGATCATTTTGTCTCCTCCGATCGCTGCGTGCCGATCCCGAAATAGAAGTCATTTTCAGGGTGCCGTGTGGAAATTTGGATCTCGTCAATTTCGCCTCCGTGAGAGTGATTGGATGGATGGGTGGATGATGGATGAGTGGACAGATGGGGAGACAGCTAGACAGAACAAATATAATATCATGAGCTGAATGAGAAGGGTAAAAATATAAAGCCTGTGATTTGTTGGTTTGTTAACGTCGGACAAAACCAGAGGCAATTATCAAATTGAAAAATGTCATCACAAAGTGCATTAGGGTTGACATCCTACACCTCATTTGATGCAGGTCCTTACTGACTCTATACGCGGCTGCACTCTAGAGCTGTAATGATTAGATAATTAATAACAGTAATCAAAAAACCTCACGATAAACTGACCGCAAAAGTGATGATAATGGTATGATAAACAAGTGCTTTTGTTTTCCCTTTGTGAAGGGAGACAGAAAGAGGATCTTTTCAGAATCTAAATATTGTTCCTGCTTAAGGGAAAACAAGAAAATGAATTCAAGGCTAAAAAATCTTTCTTACTCTGTTAGAGTCGGTACAAAAACAGACTTCATCTCTGTTCTATGTGCATTGCTCTCACAGTAAATCATCATCCCAATCTGGTGCATCTTTAGTTTGGAAATTGAAACATGTCACAAATACACACAAGCCAGTTTGTGCATCTGCAGAAAAAGAAAGATGTAATTTTTTGCCATATCCTGTCACTTTAAGGGAACATACATTTTTTCAGAGAATTTCAGTTATTCATATACTGTTATAATGTGCACTGTCTGTTAAATATTGCTCCACAAATATGAGGCGAATGTATGTAAATAGGCCACCTTCGAGCCAAAAGCTCAGGCTTCAGCCTGCTCTGAACGCTCCATTTGCAAAGTTACCTCTGCTCCCTCCTCCTCATGATGTCAGATCATTTGTGCGTGACCACAGACGGCCCTCTAGTCCATAGCTTTTGTTGCTAAGGTCTTTCCATGTGTGTTCAAGTTGTCCAGGATCAGATTTGTCGGTGAAAGAGTTTGAACAATTCCTTCATGACCTGTACGTGGCAGCACCCTAACCAGAACAGAGTGGGCTCAGTAGGGGGCCTTAAAGAGCTAAAACGGACCGTTTCAGACGGAGGAGTCTGCGGAAAGGGCCGACTTTTTAGCCATAAATCAACTCTGAGAAGATAACAGCATTTCTTAATAATACTTTGGAACAATGTGTTCCACAGTTGGCAAACGGAACTATGTCATGTCCCTTAGGCCTGATTGTATTTGCACAAATGAATGATTGTGTTGGAAAGAAAAGAGCACTCCTTTCAAGTTTCAAGATGGAATATGTTTATTGGCACTGCTGCACCATTACTGAAAACAGTACAAAAAAGTCTAAAAAGCCCATATCATTGTCAAGACAGAGTATAAAAAGCCGTGTGTATGAATATAAAAAAGTATAACAAAAAAGATACAAAAAAAGGGGTGCCTACAAATAAAAAGGGAACAACACATATAAATAGCAGTAAATGTGCATATACTGATGAATCAGATATTGCCCTTGTGAGTAAGATATTGCACTGTTACGTAAAAGTTGGAAAAGAAAGTAGGTGTAAGATTAGTAAGGAGTTGACGGTAGATTTATGTTCTTTTTGTCCAAGAGGCTGGAGGAAATGTCATTGAGGTCGACTATTTGCGGGTTAGTGGTGTGGGAGAGAGCGGAGTCGGGAGGAGGAGAAGGAGGAAATATCCCTGACTTGGGCCTTTCACGCCTGCTATTTCCTTAATGAGGTTGCAGTCTGTACTTGCACACTGTGCTCAGAAAGCATTTTTTCCAGTTCACGCGCCTATTTTTAGGGGTAAACGCGAGTGAAACGCTTGCATCGTTGACGCCTGACATTATGTTGACACATGTAATTTGTGCCCTGGTTAATATGCACAATGCTTTTCCTGAGTTTTGCAAGCTTGAGCCATTTTCTTGTCCTTCACATTTACTGCAGAGTGATGGTCACTTCTTTTTTGTTGGCATTGATAGAGTTCATTTTTTATGATTTAAAGAGCAATGTTAACATTTGCCAAACTTCTTATTTTTATCTCCTGTGGTGTTTTATGGTGGTTGGCAAACCAACGTAAAGATGCATTACCGCCACCAACTGTGGTCAACAGCAGATGGACCATATCTACCCATGAAATGAGATTTCTCATAAAGTTGGTGTCAAAGTCATTTTTTAATTTTTTTTTTTTTCTCGAGCAAACTTATCTTAAATGTCTGTGAAGCAACTTTGAACATATAGACACACAAAGGGTTTTCTTTTAATCTAAATCATGCAAAGATATTCTAGAGTCCCAAAATAGAGATATAGACCTGGAAATGTGAATGATAATTCCCCTTTAAAACAACAGGCTGCATCCAATACTAAAGAATTATTTGAAGGTATTATTGAATCCGGTTCTGATGCAGATGTGTTCACCTGCATTTACTCTGCTGTGTTCAGGTTTCGCTTCAGTGGGCGCATTCTGGGGCTGGCTCTGGTTCATCAGTACCTGCTGGATGCCTTCTTTACCCGACCCTTCTACAAGGGCCTTCTTCGCATGTGAGTCCCTCCTCCCGCTGTTTTCCCATCTCAAGTCATCCTGCCAGGCGTCCAATCAAATCCCCCTCCCTAACTCTTATGAGATCTCGCTGTGAAAATGAGTGTTTCAGTCGGATCCTCTAAGCCAGCAGCTGGCTGTGTTTCCTGCAGCATCCCTATTAACAGCTTTGTCCAAGGACAGATGCAGCTTTAAAGGTTCTAAACCTCTCTTGTCTCTTGGCTCATTCAAGCAACCATTCTGTCAAATAGAGGGACATATATTTTAAAGGCTGGTAGAACTCATGACGTGTATGTCATGCTGAATTACAGGGAAATGTGAATAAAATGATGGCGTGCTATGTCTACCTTTAGTCAATGAATCAATTAGTCGGTCAATAGAAAATTAATCTGCAACTATATTGATAATCGAATATTCATTTCTAGTAGTCATAGTCATATTTTAAGGGAAAAACCCAAACTTTTGTTTATTTCAGCATCTCAAATATTATATTATATTATATTGACCTTCTATGTACATTACAGGATAATAAACTGCATATATTTGGGTTTTGAGCTTTTGATTAGACAAAACTGAAAATTAGGATTAATTGAGAAAATAATCTACAGATCAGTCTGACATCAAGATATGCAAATGTTTTACCTTTAAATAACATTATAACAAATGTTTTCTATACAATTATTATTTTTTTTTTAATCGGTGCAAAACTACCAGCCTCTTCTCATTCCATAGTCAAATATTGCTGTTTTTCAACATCTTCTGGCATCACTTTACAATGCACCAGACCTTAATCACAGTGTTGCCGTACCATATAATATAATTATTAAATACATAGTTAACAGTGATTTGTAACCATTAGAGTTACTCTAATTAAATGGTATAGTAATAAGATGGAATAGTAGGAGATAGTAACAATACGGAACAGAATAAGTGACATAAAAGTTAATATATAGTAATAATAAGTGTAATATAATCATTAATCAGGAGGTTCTGTCCTGATATGTAATAAATTGAAGCAAACATATTCCCTCATCTTGCATTGTGCTGTGTTATATTTTATTTTCACTTCGGAAATAGTTGTCCAATGCTGTTATATCAGTTAATTAACCTTCAACCTCGCTTCTTATAATCAGCCATGATTTATGAGTAGTACAGCCCATCAGTACCTTACTGATCCTCCTGTGTCCCCCGGTGTAACCTCTGCCTGTGCCCATGCAGCCCATGTGACCTGAGCGACCTGGAGTTCCTGGACGAGGAGTTCCACCAGAGCCTGCAGTGGATGAGAGACAACGACATCGAGGACATGCTGGACCTCACCTTCACCGTCAACGAGGAGGTCTTCGGACAGGTACGAGCGTGACACCACCGGGTCGTCGCTTTGCGCTTTGCTGCAGCTGAAAAATCCGCGGGTTTGCCTAACTGCTTGTGTTTCTGCAGATCACGGAGAGAGAGCTGAAGCCAGGCGGGGCCGGTATCCCTGTGTCAGAGAAGAACAAGAAGGAGTATATCGAGCGCATGGTCAAGTGGCGTATAGAGCGAGGAGTGGCCCAGCAGACGGAGAGCCTGGTCAGAGGATTTTATGAGGTACGGCACATGATATCAGTGTTTAAAGGATACCATTAGTGATGTTCTGTTTGTATCTTAAATATTAAAACAAAACAAAAAAAAAAACATGCGCCCTCAAACGACATCTGGCATTTTCAAGGGTGGGTGACAATGCTTTGAACGAGCAACTGATGCCAAAATACTTTTAAATAAAAAGGCCACAAAAGACCCGTGATCAAGCTGCATTAACAGGATGTCTGTTTGATTCTAGTGCTCATGGCTGTACAGATTTGAGGATAAAGTCAAATTTCGTTTAGTTTTCCGCTTATCTGTGTTCAGGTCGCAGCTTTACCTTCAGCAGGGAAGTCTTGGCTTAAATTGATCCAGTAAAATATAATAATATATTCATCATAACCTCTAAACCACATGCATGCTACCTAATCTCGCAGGATGGCAGATTACCAGGTGTTTGTAGGCTATGTTGAAACATGAGTTTTCAAGGCCTCCGTTTGCAAGCTGTAAATAAACAGGCTGAAAGTTCCCCCAACATGAGATATTTATCCACAGCCATCTGTGTCACTGTGTATCTCCACAATAAGATTCTGCTGTAACTGTCCTCTCTCAATGCTCAATCTGATGTATGTGGGAGGACTGTGATAAATGAATAGGCTGTGCCATATGTTTATCCATGTGTTTATCCATTTGTGCATGTGTGTGTGTGTGTGTGTGTGTGTGTTAGGTGGTGGATGTGCGACTGGTGTCTGTGTTTGATGGCAGGGAGCTGGAGCTGGTGATTGCTGGCACCGCAGAGATCGACCTGGCGGACTGGAGGAACAACACAGAGTACAGAGGAGGTATGTGAAGCTGGAGGGAAGAGATGAGGCAACAAAGAAGAAACATACATACAGCTCTGGAAAAAAAAAAAGAGACCACTGCTTTTTTTTTCTGAAATCAACATCTTCCAGCCATTCCATTCCGGCGTATGTTGAATTTCAACCCATGCACAGCTCATTCTGCTTAAAGAGGAGTGGAATAAAGTCACCCAAGAACAATGGTAATGCCCTGTGGAGAGCATGTCAAGATGCATGAAAGCTGTGATTAAAAGTAAGGGCGATTGCACCAAATATTGATTTCTGAACTCTTCTTAAGTGTAAATATTAGCATTGCGTTGTTATAAAATTAATTTGATCTTGTTTCTTTGCATTGTTTGAGATCTGTAAACATTGTATCTTTTTTATTATTTTGACTATTTGTCATTTTCTGCAAATAAATGCTCTAAACGATAATATTTGGAATTTCAGGGACCTGTTGTCAGTAGATTATAGACTCAAACAAAAATGTTCCTTTTGCCCAAACACATATTTATAAGTAGTAAAATCAGAAAAACTGATAATTTTGCAGTGGTGTGATTTTTTTTTCCAGAGCTGTAGATAAAGTGTTGGCAGCACAGCAACTTATAGTTTTCCTACTTTGCAGCAGGGGAAAAAAAAATTATGAACAACTTGGTAATGTTAAAGTTGTTAGATTAATTTAGAGTCATTTCTGCTGTCCACCTGCTGAATGTCAGTCTAATATTCTCACTCTTTTAGCTCTGTTTCCACTCCCTACTGACGCCTTAAGGAAAAATCTGCTCCACTATTTTCACAAGCTTGTCTATGGTTCACTGAATATATGCAATTTGACACTGAGCAGGTAGTGTACAGTGTTTTTTTAAAACTTTTTCTCTGTCACTGATAACGCTCTGCAGCTACATCGCTACAAGCCGTGACCAACACATTACACACTGTCATTTGATACACTGATATTTTAATAAATATCGATTATAGTCCCTTTAAATGTAATAAGTGTAGCCCTTGATGTCCAGACAGTGTCCATTCACAAGTGTAGAATAAACTCATATATTTACCGACATGTGACACAAAATGAATCTAAAATTATCTATTTCATTCATTACTGACTTTGTCTTGATGAATACTGAACAAAAGTAATTTAATCTTTTTTAAGATTGATTTTGGCACTTTTGCCTTAATTTATAAGATGAATCTGTGCTATGACATTGTCGTCGATGCGTTTTGTTACCAGAAGGAACTTTGAATTGGTTATGTAACAGTGTCGTGACTCCTCCGATGCCTCTTTATGACGTATCAGCAAACGAGAAAAGCAGAAGAACATATATTTCTACAGTTACTCTGAATTATTGTGTGAGGTATGAATGTAGCCTTACATGTACTGTAACCAAAGTGTGTTATAAATAGGACTAAAACAAAGTTCACTTCAACTACATCATATTAATCTTACATGGCCACAAAAAATGCAATACCTCAGAAAATATTATTTCCTGTAATTACTGCTGTCATTGTTTTAATTATACAGTAAATAGCATTTTTTTTATCTTTGAGAAATACACTATCAGACTTTAAGAACCCTTTATGTCTTCAGGAGATCACATCAAAAGGCCTTTTAAGGTTCTGGCAGATACAGCTGAACAGCAGCCAGCAGCAGAGAGACAAAAGAACTCAAATTGACGATCGGCCATGACTCAGTGCGAGGGTCTTTTAATAGACGAATCGACTCAGACGAACATTAAACATTAACCAGCAGAGCCCCATTCAGAAATCACATTAGGAGCGGCGAGGAGCAGCCCCCGAAGAACAGGGGACTGAGGCCTTATTTGTTATTCATGCACCGTCATCGTTATCGTCTATCTTCCGGCAGGTTACCATGACAACCACATAGTGATCCGCTGGTTCTGGGCAGCTGTGGAGAGGTTCAACAATGAGCAGAGGCTGAGACTGCTGCAGGTATAAGGCCAAGTGGATGGGGGAGCGCATGCACGGCAGGCTGCCACCATGTGGCGGGTCCACTATATTACATGTGTCGCTTCATAGTGGAGACAAGTCGCATCATGGTGGTCGAGCTATTCGTTTAGCTTCATATTACATTGATCTCTGTTTAATCCGGATTCATTAATGTGCAAATTTTCTTTTTTTTTCCTGACGTATTAGAGATAAATTCTGAGTTTCTGCAGGGCAACTTGCCGAATCCCAGATTAAACATACAAATCTCAAATGAATCATTAACATCCATTTACTGGAAGGTATCATTTGTGAGCTGTATGCAAATATTTGATGAATGGTGTATGACATGGGATATTATAGAAATGTAATATCTATCAAATATAAGGACATTTTGAATGTAAAAGATTTCTCAGTGATTATAAATTCCCCAAAGAAGACTTTTTTTTATAACTGTGTACTGCCGTTATATTTCCATTATTTATCCTTTTATATGCCGGCATCCAGTTACATGACATATAAACATCTAATATCTGTGTTATAAACCATATTGCTTATAAAATTCTAAATAAAGTCAGAAAGCTTTAAGTTTTACACACATATCAGGGTGTCTTATATTATTTTCATTACTTTTGTGGCGTCCTCTCTCTCTCCAGTTTGTGACAGGCACTTCCAGTATTCCCTACGAGGGTTTTGCCTCTCTACGGGGCAGTAATGGACCCCGCAGATTCTGTGTGGAGAAGTGGGGGAAAATATCCTCCTTACCCAGGTATGCAAGTGTTATCTCTTTGCTTGTTTCTTTTGGATTTTACCTACATTTTAATTTATGAAAAAAACACAAAGGTCGCAGATAACATATAGTTTTAAATATTTAAAAAAGTGACAATCTTTTCTTTAACTATCTCTAGTAACATAAGCACTATAACACGTTTCCAGGATAAAAGCTTTTTTTGTCCTGTTGAAGAATAAGGACTTTTATTTTGTGTATCAACTACTTTATTGGATTTCAAATACCTGACTGAGGCTTTAAATATGCAGCACCTATTCAACATATAAATAATTAATAAATAGAGAATAATTTTTTGACAGGTTCCATGAATAGGAATCTAAAATTTTCAGGAAATACTACATATTAATGCATAGGACGCCATTTTTCTTTTCAATGTTTTCTTTTAGTCTTCTGTATTTAGCAACTTCAGCCCAAGGCATATTTTTTAGTTCCTGCTCTAAATGACAATAAAGAATGTCTAACATGTGAGGTAACTATGGATGTATCAGAATTAATTTATGTTGCTGTTACAGAGCAAATTCTAACATTGTTAGAAATATTTTATATAAAACTTAAAACAAGAACAAACTGAACCAAATCAGAAAATGAAAAAAACCTGAAATAAGCTGAATTCTCTGCAATGCAAAGTTCATTGATTAATAAGATAGGAGTTCAAAGATCAAGTAATAATAATATCACACAAACAGCTAAAATCTAATTATATTAAACAATTTTATTATTGTATTAATGAGGTGGATATTGACAATATATATATTGATGCTGTAACTGTAACAATGTGTTTTACTACAGATAAAAGTACTTTATTTAGTGTTGTAACTGAGTTATTCTCATGTGTTTTATGAACAAAACTCAATGTGTGTGTGTGTGTGTGTGTGTGTGTGTGTGTGTGTGTGTGTGTGTGTGTGTGTGTGTGTGTGTGTGTCTCCACAGGGCTCACACTTGCTTTAATCGTCTGGACCTCCCGCCCTACCCCTCCTTCTCCATGCTGTACGAGAAGCTGGTCACTGCTGTAGAGGAAACCAGCACGTTCGGTTTGGAGTAGCCTCACCCAGGTGACATCCAGGTTTAACTCGGGAGAGACTACGACCCGGAAATCCACTTTTCTCACTTAGGAGAGACATGGAATATAAAACTAAAATCCTCAAAAGGCAACTAACACCCCCCTCTCCCCCCCTACCCCCTCCCACCCCCCCACCCACGGATAAATTCTGCCGCTCTATTCCCAACTGGCTTTTTTTTTTCGTCACTCAGCATGCCGACTCTGTTCCAATTCTCTGCCTTTCTTTCCCGTTTCTGACAGCGTTCGATCATGCGAACCCCTGCTGTGAGAAGGGCGGAGAATCGGAAATGTTTGGAAAAGCTGTACAGTGCAAGTGTTTTTTTTTTTTGTGGTAAACCTTAATCCTTTATTCATTGAGCCACATGTGTGCTTTATCTGTTCAGTTAATGGCCTTGGTTACTGGATTTCTAAGCACCCCCCTCCCCTACTTCTCCTCCTCCTCCAACCTGCACCTCAGAGACAGCTGCTGAAAAACCACTACACTCCCCTTCTCCCTCTCTGGACCTCTAAACTGTGTCCGTTCTGCACTGGAGATGCAGCATTACAAACTATAACACACACAAACACACATGCACACACACACTCATCACACACATAACATCTCGTTTTTACCAGTGGTGCAAACCAGTGTTGCCCCCACCTGCTCCTCCTCCCCTTTGCGAGATTTTTTTATCAGCATGGAAAAAAACGTGACATTTTAGACGTTCAGCGATGTTGGCTAGTCCTCCCTGCTGCCTCCCTCATGGTAGGGGATACACTGGTGTGCACAAACACACACATGAACACAGACACACATGTATAGATCAGTTGTTTCCGAGATTGAAAACACTTCTTTTCGCGGTTTCGATTCCTGAATATGCGGGGCATGGAGTCACCGGTTACACACTCCTGGACAATGTCAATGACCCGTCGTGATCATGTCAGCAGGCTCTGGTCAGGACTGTTTCCTTCAATACTGCGACGTCAGCGCTCCTACATGGAAAGCTAAAGACGCGTCTGAGAAATGCAGCCCTGTTTCTGCATACGCTCGCCGTGGACAACCAGTGTCACACACACACAAATACGTGCGTACCGTGTAAAGTGTCGATGCTGCAGGTGCACTTTCTTACAGTATACGGATACATTTACTGTAGTGACATAGAAAACGCAGGAAAACTGTTCCACGCATTCATCATGAGCAATAGATGCACTTTCCTTAAACAAACGGATGACGACCGCTCATAAGTAATGACACACCGGGTCCTACTCACTGATGTAATTGCCTCCCACCCAATGAAAGTGATGAATGTACCTAATCAGACTGAATGTATGAACCTCAAGCGACTCGGTTTAGCCCCCTCAAAGGCGTAAAGGAGGAAAGTTTATGCGGTTGCTTGAGGAGTTGTGGTGCCGGTTTAGACCTCGTTAGCTGACAGACACTTAGCCCGTAGTGTCGCCCAGGTACCTGGTCAGGGTGCAGTGGTGGGATTGTTTTTAGTGCCTCTTGGGTTTTCCTGAACATAAAGTGAACTGTCATAAGGGAAGCTGTTATAATTCCATGTAAAAAAAAAAAAGACCATTACCACGTGTCTCACAATTTAAAGAAACGATAGCTGCTTTAAGGTGCCTTGTGGAGTTTTCTTGCAAACAAGATTTTCATTCAAAGACTCATTGTGTGTGTCAGGTCTTTCCCTCCCCATAATCAATTGCAAAGCATTTTTTTTTCTTCTTAAAAGTTTTAATCCTACATTGTTTACATTCATTTTACTAGAGTGCAGTCTTCCTCTTCCCTCCTGCCTTTGTTGAGGTATCCAGGCATTTATTTGTGAGATACCACCACCTGCAGGTCATCGAACTGATGTGAATCCATAAGAAAGAACCAAGTCGCAACCGTTAACACGGAAGCGGACAAAAACTGCAGTTGCTTGAACGGCCACTTAAGCCAATTCTCATAGACCGCCTTTACATCAGAAATAGGAATAGTACAAAAATGTTTTTGGTCACAATATATATATTTTCCCTGTTCATGGCTGTAACTGGATTTGTTTTATTTATAAAACTAACTTCCTTACATTGTATTAAGGTTTAGAGTTCGGCATAATTATGGGTGTGGAGTGACAGGTGGTTAGCTACTTGCTATATGCTAGACACGGCTCCTTCCCAGCTCCACACTCTTGTCCAAATATGGTCACAACAACAAGATGATGTACAGTATACAGAAACACCTGCTCACAAAGAAAGGTGCGCCATCGTGCTACGAGAGGACAAAAACTCCACAGGGTACCTTTTTATTTGAATTACCAAATCAAACATCAACACAAGGGGGCGGTAAGGTGTGTTTAAGGCGTGTTATCATGTCCATACAGAGCAAAGAACCAGAGTCTTTGCTGAACGGCCTGACCAGGTGAGACGGTGCCGTCAGGAACTAGCCTTTAGGGCTCTATGAGTATTGTACTTGAGGATTTTGGGCACACGAGTCCATGCCAGACAATGCACTTGTCGTGAAAAGCATGTGATAAAAACCCAAAAGGATCCTTACACTCTTGTCTCACACACTTTCTTACATGCACACAAGAACACACACACATGCACACACACATACTCATTTTCTATGGGGTGCATGCACGATTACACCTACTGTACAGAGTCCTGTTGGAGCTAGACCACAGGGACTGGAATAATGCTAGAGAGCCCCACATGGGATGCGAGATGTGGCGGCAAACTTTCATATCCCAGCCCCTCCCTCCCAGCCCAATAAATGCATGCGGGATCTTCTCGGTCGGCTCTGTGAGCTGTGCTGGGGCAAAAAACCCCTAGATGGCGTTGTGTTATAGCTCGATATTGCATGCTGAAATAGTGCAACACACTGTCCTTACTAGCTTTTTTTGCATGAGGATATCGTTATCCATTCAGAAAAAGGGGTGAGGGAGCTGGTGAAGGCGTGCCACGTCGGTAGCGGCGCTCACTTCGAGGTGCGCGGCCTTATGCTTACCTGGCACTGTTATACCTTGAGCGTTAAGCTCGTGGGAACGAGGTGCAGCTGCTAGATTTAGCTCCGGGAATGGACAATGTGTGCGAATGCAATAGTTTGTTCTCTGTATGACAGTGTAACGGCGAGTATCTCGGCAGCATGTTTCAAAACTGTTGTTACTTTTCACATGTGCGTGTCTGCCTATCTTAGTAATAGGTCGGTGGTAATGGTTCATCGCTCACGAGTCGGTAATGAATCAATAGGGCTGTTTTGATTTTGTGAAAAAAAAAAAAAAAAAGCGAGAGCACATGTAGGTGTACCATGTGTGCGGTCCTGTTTGTCTCTTTGTATATAACTGTATATGTATGTCTGTCCTGTTGTGTGTATAAATATATATTTTGCACCGAATGTACCAAAGGTTTGGGGCTTGCAAAGTCAACCATTAGGCCTGCTCTCAGTTTCAGTCTAACACACACATTCCCACTTCTGGCTTCCGGGCCAAACCCTTACAGAGCATCACTCTTCATGTTTGCTTGAGAGGCAGATTCACGGCATGGGCAACAACGCTTCACGTTTAGGATATACTGCACATCACTCGGTCAACTTTTCCATAATGAGGCTTTTTGTGCTGCAGAAGACTGATAAGATTGATTACTCGCTTCACACCCAGACGAAAACAGTCGCACCTCCCGTCTTCCCTAGTACATTTCTGACAGGACCCGGCTCCCGTTTTCAGAATTCCACTCTATGCAAAGCTCCTGTATGTGTGTCTCCATTTCACCCCAATGATTGTAATAAAAGAGAACAAATGGCAAATTTTGATCAGGGATACGTGACTCTTATTTATCTTTTACAAGAGGTTCATTGAAACTGTATGGTCTTTATAGTACTTACAGTGTCTTTATCTGCCTATAACACTTTCTTACCTCTTATTCTTATCCTATAGGTTTTAAATGCAAGAAATAATTCCCTGCCTAACTGAAACATGGTGAAACAACAACAAAAAATGAGGAAAAATCATATGTTACATTTACTTAAATGGTATCTATGTCATCAGTGGAGTTTGTGGTAGGCTACTATGTTTACAATAGTGAAATAATTACATTAAAAGCTGCAGATTTTGTATTATGGTTGTGGTTTATTATTTTTTGGTGGGTCTAACACCCATCTTTAAAATCCCCCTTCACTCAAAAAATGTTTTTCTTCTGGTTCCTACAGTTTAATGTTTGAGCTTCACTGCCCAGACTTAGATACTAGAAGGCTGTTGATGTGTGTTGATTTCCTCTGAGCTCAATGAAATTCTGATTTTAAGGGGCCTACAACCATGATTTGTGACTTCAAAAATATTTTGGAAGCCAATACTGGTCCAGCATTCAATTTACAAAGTGGAAACTTAATGCCATTAGTGCACAAACAATGAGAGTCATCTTATTTCCAGCAAACTTTGGAAATTACTTTATTTGCATAGTTATAGTTTCTGAATTTTTTAATAAGGGAAAGAGGGTAGATGAAACTTTTTTTGTCGAAAAAAAAACATGTTAAACACATTATTATTTAAAGTAGATTATTTTGTATACATCTTAAAATATGTGTGAACGGGATCTTTAAATACAGTTGGAGTAAACTTTCAAATCAACAGAATAGCTTTTTTTTTTTAAACCAACGTCAGTGCGCATGCGCCGTGACGTGCCGTGACGTGTCGAGAAAGTGTCAAACAGAAGGATGTGAAAAAAAAGAGAGATCGAAACGTCTCCGGATCTAAAACTGACTCACGTAACAAACCGTGTCCCGCACCGACTGCTCGGATCTTCCATCACCGGAACCAACCGCACGTGCAGCCGCAACCGGACCCGCTTCCCTCTCTCTTCCCCCCCGCCCCCTCCTCTCGGTTGAGTTCAGGAAAGTCGGCTTGATTCACTTTTTGAACGTCAACCGTCGAGCTAATGACGGTTGAGCTAACCGGTTAACGTTTTACTCGCTTTGAAGTTAAGCAAACGGCGACGTCAACATGTTTCACTGATGTGAAGCTCGTTAGCGAACCTTTACGTCCGTTTGTTTTTTTTTTTACCCTCCGTCTCGTTGTCTTCTCACCGCCGGTTCACCGGCCGGGTTAAGCTAGCTGCTGGCAGCGGGCGCTGAGACACCGGAGAAGCGGAGAGGAAGATGTCTCGGAGGCGGCTGGACAGTCGCAGCGGGCTCCTCAGCGGGCTGCTCGGGGAGAGCCAGACCCCGATCAGCACGGAGACGATGGAGAGTGTCTATGAAATCACCGGAGAGCTGGGGAGGTGAGCCACACTCACATAGGTGATTTATAAAGGTCTATAAATATATAATGTGGAAGTTATATGAATGTGGCTGCTGCGATAAGGTCTCAACCAGCAGAAAACTCTTCTAGAAGTCTCAGTCGTCGCATTCTGCTCTGTAATACTGTTAAATAATACGTGTTTCGTGTTAATCCACATTATTAATAATGAAATACAGTTATTAGTTCTATTATACAGACGTCTGATAACCAGCGGTGGTATCTAACTAATGTATTGTACAATCTAAGAGGTATTTGTATTTACTTGAGTATGTGATGCTGTTTATGCTTCCATTCCATTACGTTTTATAGGAAATGTTGCACTTTCTTCTACTAATCTTGATTGTTAATAATAAGGAAGTCCATCTGGTAATGAGCAATAATATATATATATATATATATATATATATATATATATATATATATATATATATATATATGTGTGTGTGTCAGTGACAAATGAGAAACTGAGAAAGATGAGAAAGTCAATACATTTTGTGTTCATGTTGTTTTCTTGTTATTTAAAAATCACAGGAAATGTGAAATTGTGTAACTGAAAAAGAATCAATAAGACCTGTTGATAGCATGTGTTTTTAATTTTTTAAAACCTTTTTTAGAAAGTTAAACTATCTGATATCAAGTTTTTACGGTTGCACCACATATCAGTTTTGTCACTGACCCTTATATGTATATGCTAAGAGTATGTCATAGACAGTTTTGCATTATACATAAATCCGATGGCTGTGTACACTAATAACACTTGGACCGTCTTCGACTAAAGACCTTTTTAATTCATTTAACTTGTGAATAAGTTGATTTTATTGACAAATCTGTGCAGTTTGAGATTTCCATGTGCAATAATGCAGAAGAGCCCCTTTAAAACTAGCGTGCTCTTAATCTAAGGATATCACTAATTCAGCATTAAAATTGACTAATCGACTAAGTAATCCTCAGACGACTAAGACCGAATCAATCAGTAATTGACTAACTGACGATGAGGGGTCAGCCCTGAATAACACTATAGACTAATGTTTGCACTTATTGTATAAGGTTCAGGCAGCTGTCCAAACAGGCTGTCCTTTGGAAGTTTATCAATATATTGATCCAGCACTCAGCAGAGCCTCCGTGTGTGTGTCATGCATTTCCATTTATGACGTTCAGCTTTACATGAGTACTCTATACTATGCACACGTGAAAAATACTACTACTTTTTATATGCTTGGTAAAGTTAATTGTCAAGGAGGTAATTGATTTGTCATTGTGAAATCATTTTGACTGATGATGATGTAAAAAAAAAGAACAGATAAATATTAATTTCAGGCCTGTTTGAGACTTAAATTAAAGCTTGTTTTTATTTATTTATTTTTTTTGTTTTCTCAGCAGCTTAAGAAATACGTCACTGCACTGGTGAAGAAAACGTGTGGTGAACTCATGCAATTATTTCCTGATTTAGTCTCATATTGAGCAAAACGGTACCATGTAATGTTTTGTTACACATTTACAACTGAGGGTCTGTTTGTGTTTTCAGCAGAGTTTCAACTTGACGACTGAACTGAGTAACATTATCATTACATATTTAGAATTATTTTAAGTAAAAATTTTGAAAATAATATAACTCAGATGTGGACAAAAGAGTAGAAAATGTCCCTTTCAGCAAAGAGGCAACATGTCGTTCATCTAAGCAGTTCTAGTAATACATATTTAAGTCACTAGTTCTATTTTGTTTCTGTATTTGCTCTCATGAAAAGCAAAGATCACGTAATTCAGTGCACAAACATTAACTACATTTGGACTTTCAGTGCCAGGTGACCCGGGTGTGTTGTGCCACAACAGACCTTTTTTTTTTCATGTGTTTGCCACTGTGTGTGTGAGCCATGGTAACAGCTGGCGGTGGTTGATGATCGTATCGTAAGATCTCTGAGGTGTGTTTGAAGTAATGTGTCACACAGCACACACACGGTGTAATTCTGCTTTCAAAACGCGGGAGGAAGGAAACAAGCAACATGTGGACAGCACCAGGCTTTAGAAAGAAGAAATGACACAGGCCACTTCTGTTTAGCTATTTGTGTGTGACTTGTCAAAACAGGAAGTTCTGAGATTAAATATTTTCTAGAACATGTTAAGGGCAGTCAGCTGAAAATGTTCCATTTCTACTTTTGACTTTTTAAAAAATCACAGTACCACCTATGGTCAATCATAGTCTTAAACAGGGATGTTCCTAACGACCAATTTCCAAGTCGATTAAACAGGAATTCCAATTGATCAGTCTCAAAAGTAAGAAAACGTGCAGAATTAAGGAAAATATAATTAATGCGGTTAACCAAAAACTGTTTGTATTTAAGACCAATTTCGAACAGTTAATCTCATTCTTCAATAACAAAATCCCTTTTAAATCCATCTGAAATTTCGGAACATTCCGAACATTACCACTTGTATGTGCTGAATGTGGTTAGGCACTGTTGCTTTCGATTTATTTGTCAATTAATTTTGACACACACTGATGTACATGTATGTGCATTTTTTTAGATCTAAATCCTGCTGAACTGTGCACTTACTACTTCACTGGTTTCCAGGCGTTTAGCTGCTAATGGCAGGTGGTTTTGTAAAACACCGTAAACGCGACAGTCAAACAGCATTGTATATTAATGAAACATCAACAACTATTTAACTGGCTGGTGTTTCTGGTGCTGACTAGCAAGGGTAGAAACATTTAAAGGTTTTTCTTTGGTTAAAGAGGTCGATGAGAGCCGAGAGACTCAACCAAATCGATGAATTTGGGCTGTAGAACCAAAAACCTACGAGTCAAAGAGCCAGAAATTTATTCACATTTCTGAGCTTTTGACAACAAAAAAAACTCTCTTCTCCATGACAACATTTGGTATGCACCAAACGGTCCATTCGGCCAAAAGCGCATAGTTCAATTTGCTATTGTTGGTCTGAAAGCATCAATCGCACTCAGGTGTGCACTTAATCAAGCAGAACAAGACATGAACAAAAAGGCGGTCTTGATCCGCTTGACTCTGCACTGATTGACAAACTTGAATTCGAACGTGAATTCGGGTTTAAACAAACTATTTGAAGGATATTGAATTACTTGTTTGTTGGAAGATAAATCTTCTAGCGGACCACCTTGGAGTTTATATGCTACATAGTAAAATACTTTATTGCCTGGTGCAGACCAAATTATCAAACTAGTGGTGTGAAAGTGCCCTCAGTTACATACAACTGTGAGATCACCAAGTAGTTTTTATTTAATAACCCTTGGAACATTTCCTACTCAGTTACTAAATTACTGCAGATTCTACAGATGGATATGAACCTTAAACATGGTGAGAGCTCCCCCAGAATTCCACCATGTTCTACTACCAATGTTGTATTACAATATGTTTTGAGTATCATTTGATAAATTCCCATGAAAATAACACTTTTTACAGCGGCAGGAGTATGACGGCGTAGCTGTACCATTGTTCCATTGTTCCCTGGTGGAGCTCTAACCTTCACTATCATTGCCCTCGGGCGCTTTTAAAATTATTTATGGATTTGAATCCAATTTTCTTCTGTTGTCTCAAATGAATATCACATGTCATGAACACCTGCATGCTTTTGTTACATCTGTAATGTTGGATTGTTGCTTTTCAGGTTCATCAGCCTGTGCTGATACTAACATCTAGCTGCAGGCAGCCAGCCACTTGTATCTTTGCAGTCTTGAACAACACAAACATTTATTGTGATGCATATTGATATGGTAACTTGCACAAACGGCTGTGTAATATATCAGAAATCAAAGCAAACCAACTTCAGTAACAGGGCGTTTCCACTGCAGGAACTTTCCCATGGGGCTTACTGTGGGACTTTTCAGCGGAGGAACTACAGTAGGAACTAAATTTAGATCTTGTAAGGCTTCAGTAGTTCCCGATCCTGGGGGAGGTTTTGATTTCCGAAGGTGCACGGAACATTAGGGGCGGGCCTTGCCGGGTTGACCGACGCTCATTGGACTCATGTACACTTTCTTCTTCGTAGGGGAAAGTTCGCCGTGGTGAAGCGCTGCGTGGAGAAGGCCACGGGGAAAGTGTTCGCCGCCAAGTTCCTGCGAAAGAGGAGGCGGGGTCGTGACTGCCGGGCAGAGGTCATCCACGAGATGGCCGTCCTGGAGACGGCGCGCAACAACAACCGAGTGGTCAACCTGCACACGGCCTACGAGACCGACCACGACATCGTCTTGGTGCTGGAATAGTGAGTTCACCACAGAGCCGCTAATACAGAGTCCTCATTGGTTGAAAAAGACGTGACGTATAGATAAAATACAAGGGCACGATCTCCTGTCTTTCACACAAACGGCTCATTCTTAATAACAGGTTTATCAGGATTTCCTACAAGACTAACTCTAACTAACAGCTTGAGCTGAAAGTCCGGACGACTTGACTTGACTTAACTTGACTTTCTACGACATCGTCATGTCTCGACCTGTCTTGACCGTTCATGTTGAATCGTATTTTCAAACCAAGCTGCTTTCTTCGTCTGGCACATCTTTTTCTTACCTTTGTGCCATCAAATCAGCATCTAGATGTGAAACCGAGATTCGTTGGAATGACTTGAATATGCTGTGATTGTCTGAAGGCGGATTGCTGTGATTTCCCCCCCCCCCCCCCCCCCAGACACGCCTTGTACTTGTTGGAGACACCTCAATCCCTTCATGAGAGTTAAGACAGCTTGAACAACTATAATGCGTTGATCTAGGACAGCATGGAAGAGTCGAAAGCAGCTTCATAAATTTCGAACTCTAAGCACAGTTTAAGGGCTTGTCCACGTAGCTTCGTGCCAATTTCGTCTGACGCTCCTACTTAGAATGAATTACGGTAGCGTGAGTAGGCCGGAAGGTCTTTGCCAGGACATGTAGCATCAATCTAGTGATCTTCCTGCTATGGGTTAGCCTCTAAAACCCTTCACATACAGAGTGGTGATATCCTTGAAGCCAGCTCCTTACTGCTTATTATAATTCACATTCAGGAAGTCGGCTTTCTTTTACAGTACCACATCATTTCCTGGTATTTCTCTGCCCTTTATGACATTTTAGGAGATGATCGTTTCATAAACAGCCTGTGTGTGTAGTGTGTGTGTGTGTGTGTGTTATATATAAACAGTGTGCTTGTGTTTTTCTGCCCAGTGCTGCAGGCGGAGAGATTTTTGACCACTGTGTGTCTGATGAGCTGCTGCCAGAGGTCCAGATCACCCGTCTGATCAGACAAACACTGGAGGGAGTCCACTACCTCCACCAGAGCAACCTGGTGCACTTAGATCTAAAGGTCTGCACACACTCACACACATGCACACACACACACACACAGACATCATACTCACAATCACATGCATGAGTGATGCTGGAACTGAGGGAATCTATTTTTGCGTCCTCACTCACTTGACCACAAACTTCAACCTCGAGAACTTGGCCGTGTTTTTTGCTGGTTCAAAGCAGTTTTGCGCTCAAAGCTGCAATTTCGTATTTCCATGACACAGTTAAAGGAGCTGTTCACAGTTTTTCAAGTCTGCCTTGAATCAACTGTCAGGTGTCCATACAAATGGCGAAAGAGGTTTTCCTTGTTGTAATCCTTCCTCCTGTTCATACTGGTTATTCAAAGATTCCCTTCGAATGTGCTTTCGATGTAAGACATAGAGGACAAAATCCTCAGTTTGTCTACACAATCGTTTAAAAGTAGATGTGAGGCTTATACGAGGCTTTGTCTGGGTTAGTCACAGCAAGTGGATATCTGACACATTTACAGTCTGTTTGGCATCAAATTCCCTCTTTGTGTTCCTCGGACAGTGTGTTCCTGTTGAGCTATGGTGGAGCTATAGTAACAAAAAGAGGGACTTTTGCACTATACAGACTTGATTTGACTCATTTGGACAGCTGGAGCTTCACATTAGCAACGGATATACTTTTAAAAACATTTTTGCCCAGAAGGGCTGTGGCTTTTTTCCAAAATCACTTACTTTGTAAGTGCACGATGAAGGCTTAATGCAGGAGGAATGCTTAAAGCAAGAAAATCACATCGATATCTTCATTTGAGCTGATTTGAAAAATTGCGAACCTGTCCTTTAAGCCCAGCACTGAGATTATAGGTAGTAACAAAAGCCTTCGCTCTGGGCAACAACACAGTGTTAAATGAGTGATTTTCTCACAACTCCGCTAACGCTGACACCAGGTTGTGAAATGATCTTACCTGCTGCCCACAGCTGCAGGTGGATCCCCAGGTTTAAATTGTGTGTGTATAGTTTTTTTTTTTTTTTTTTAAGGGCTGGAAACGTTACATGACCGGTTCTTTCAACATTTGAACTTTGGCAGAGGCTAACACAATAAGATAATAGCAGTATTTATACACTGTCAACTGGTCAATGTGTTTTCAGCACTTGAACAAACAATCATGTATTTGCAGAAAGGCAAACACCTCTCCCTCAGAGAGCAAAAGCCTTTATAGTGTCAGTGTTCAGGAGAGATCTTGGAGTTATCAATTATATAATAAAGTTAAAGTACATCTTCTTTCTACATGATGTTCATGCCCTGTTTCCTCTCTGTGCCTCAGCCACAGAACATCCTCCTGACCAGCCTGTCTCCTCCAGGAGACATTAAGATCGTAGACTTTGGCCTGGCTCGCAGGCTGGGTGCGGTGGGAGAGCTCAGAGAGATTCTTGGCACACCTGAATATGTGGGTAAGTTGACGTTCATGAGAAACAATTTAATTTTATTACTCAGACACTTCAGATACAGTCAACCCACGCAAAACCACGTTCAAGTTAGAAAGTCTGGGGAAAAAAAAGACTAAAGTAAAATCCCGCTTATGTGATGCTAATATGCTCATTAGCTTATAGAAGACATTCTTGAAATTTTGTACGATAATTCACTTTTTCTTTCACCTCTTCATTTAGCTCCAGAGATCCTCAATTATGAGCCGATCACAACCGCAACAGACCTGTGGTGAGTTTTTCTCTGGAACATCTTCTGTCGAATGAACATTTCAGCCTTTTTTATTCAAATTATATTATTATTATTATCTTCTTAGCCAAATTAGTAGACTGTAAATGACAATTTGGACTTTCCAATATAGTTGAAAGCCAGGCACCATGAAGAAGCCATGCAGTAGGTAATAGTTGTTCACAGTTTGGGTATCGATTTTAATGTTAACCATTTATATGGATGTGTGGTTGAACAAATAATTAAAAAATAGGACATTTGTTACAGGTTAATCATATATTTTCAGTATGTTTGCTTGCATTCAGCCCAACTTCCTCAGGTCCACGTTTTTAAGTGCTTCCTTGTGTGTCCCTCAGGAGTGTGGGTGTCATCGCTTACATGCTGGTGACGGGTGAGTCCCCGTTCGCCGGCGACGACAAGCAGGAGACGTACCTGAACGTGTCCCAGGTCAACGTGGACTACAGCAGGGAGGCCTTCTCCAGGGTGTCTGAGCTGGCTGTGGACTTTATCCGCAAGCTGCTGGTCAAAGCGCCTGAGTGAGTCATCGTAAACATCCTCAGAATAGAAGCACGGTTAAATGATTTATTTTGAATGAAATCCGAACGTAGTGTTTGCACTGAGCCATAAACCCGACGTTATGAGCACGGACTCGTGATGTTTTGTTTTCGACCGAATCCACCTCTTGTGTGAAGAATACTCACATCAGGATATTGCACATCGCACATACCAGAGCCAAGAAAGTTTTTTTATTTTTTATTATTATAATTTTTTTTTCTGGAACAAGATTTTTTTTTAAAACCTCACTTCCAAACATTCATTTTACAAAGTTGTGTTCTTCGGCCCCGACTGGGACAGTGTTTATGAATCAACAGTTTTGATAATCGCCTTCATGGTTGTTTTAGCCATTGTTCAGAGATCGTTCTGGCTTCAAGACAAGAAATTCAAATTGGGCTGGAGAATGTAATGATGTGCATTTTTCTGAACTTTATCACATTTTATATAGAAAAAATAAGCAGATTATACCAATAATCAGTTGCAGCCAGATCCAGTCCTGGAAACCTGGGAAATCTGGAAAATGATTAACCATTTAAACAATGCTTTTCTTTCAAAAATAAGGACATTTATAAGTGACCCGCGAACTTTTGAACGGTAGTGATTATGTACATAAACTGTCGTGTTTTGACCACAGGGACCGGCCCAGCGCAGCAGAGTGTATGAGCCACCCCTGGCTATGGCAGCAGCAGTTCTGTCTGAGCCCCGAGCCCGCCACCACCGCCGCCCGCGAGAGGAGCTGCGGCGCCAAGTGGCTGGCACCGCGCGAAGACTACGAAGACAAGGAGAACTTACCGGACTCCCCCCACACCCAAGCAAAGAGGTCCCGCTTCGACGAGGAGACGCTCGCCGCCGGAGACGGTGACATTTGAAAAAAAAAAAAAAAAAAAAAACATGAAACGGAAGAGCGGAGAAAGTGGAGTGCGAGGCAACGGGTGCCCACTTCTCCCTCTGATCTTTTATAACACCAGCTGTCCGCCGCCCTCTACCCCGAGAGTACTTATTTATATTCCACTTAATCTGTCAATTACAAGATCGACCACTCAAACCAAAGATAACCAGCAACATTTTTGTAATCTGTCACTGATTCGTCACTGTTAAAACGTGTGAAAATTGTACAGTATGTCTCAATTATTATGTTTAACCTAAAGTATTTAATATTTCATCGTTGTAATCTGGTATTTTCAAAGGGCTGCACATACTGTAGTGTTTCCTGTGCTGATGAAGGCTAGTGTGGAGGGTTTCAAGGGAAATCTATGCAATACTTCTCTTGGGCATTTTTAAATATCTCTATCACAAGAAACCTTAGAAGTTAATAACGCTCCGCCTTAACGTCAGAAGTTCTAGTCAGCAGTGCTGGTTATTATTTAGTTGCACTTGTGCTTCAGCAGAAACGTGTGCGATATCTAGATAAGCTAACTGCAATGAGGAAGTATGATAGCGTCCTTATTTGCTTGTCGGGGCAGCAGCATTACAGAGAAGCAGGCTTTTGTCTTTTGTGACGCTGTTTTTTTTTAATTTCAAGCCGGTAAATCACTCCTTGGTTTACCTGCAACGTCCCTGTTCATTTTATTTCACATCCAAGCTGCACTTCCACTTTAAAAAAAAACAACCAGCAGAATGACACACAAACCATATTACATTCCTTATATATTAGCCTTTTATTCCAAATCTGCAATATCTCAAGGGTTTAAATTTAGCTCAGGGTTTTAGATAAATAAAAAAAAAAATCTTTTTAATAGCGCCTATTATTCCCCTTCCCTTGTGTTGATGAGGTCAGTATGAGATACTCCTATTTTTGTAGAAACCGCTTCAAGAGGGAAGGCTGAAAAGTGAAAACTCACTGACATCAGCAATGGGTGTTTTTTTTTTTTTTGAGAGGCGATGCCGGCGTTCGGGGCATTCCTGTTCAGTAAGGCAGAAACATGAAACTGTAACGGCTCGAGAAAACGGTGACTCATGCAGAGCCAGCGCCACACCCGCGCTTACTCAAATGATTTCCTCCTTGCCAGCGGCAGAAGTAAAAAAAAAAAAAAAAAAACACAACTCAAGCACTTACTTCACGGACCTGCAAAACTGGAGCTATTCACAAAAAATCCGTTTGCGTGTCCTTGAGCCGCTCATCGTTTGTTTTTCCTTCCCTCACCAAAGCCATCCAGTCAGCTTTCACTCCTTAGCCTCAGCATTACAAACTGCTCCCTCTAGTCCGGGTGCCTGAAGGTGATATATTCCTGTTGTTTCCATCTCAGGGCATGCTGCTCACTCTCTGCTCACTGTGTTTTTTTTTTTTTTTTTTGTATTCTTAATCTTATTCTTCTTATTATTATTTATGTGCTGGACTTATACTTTATATATTTTTTTTAATGTAAATAATGCGCTCACGTGTCTTTATAATAAAGTTTTGAGATTACGGTTGGACAGACGGGTGATTCCGGATGATTAGGGTGTTATTTAAGACAAAAAAAAACAACAACAAAGATGCCGGCGTGGTTTCAGTGCGATAAATGATGAACCGAAAGATGAAAGCGAGGGTTGGTTTTTAAGGTGGTTTTGGGAAGTAAGACTACACGTGGGGGAAAGGAGAGAAGGAGAGTCAAGATAGTTGGTTAAGGAGATGATTGAATATTTTTTTTGACAGATTTGGAAATGTCAGTGTTGAAGGAAAGGTTTAAAGGGATCGTGGATAACAGTGGAGCTATTTAAAGTTCCGACGTTGAGTGTTAAAGATACGTGGACGTAAAAGGCTTTTTTGGTTGATGAGATTTGGTTCTTAGAAATAGGTGGATGTTTTGTTTCAATGAC
The DNA here is from genome assembly GCA_030544235.1 of Lepturacanthus savala. Classification (NCBI taxonomy): domain Eukaryota; kingdom Metazoa; phylum Chordata; class Actinopteri; order Scombriformes; family Trichiuridae; genus Lepturacanthus; species Lepturacanthus savala. The sequence goes on along the minus strand of CM060470.1, from coordinate 10,727,919 downwards.
AGAAAAAGCACGACAGAACCTCTGTATTAATGTGAAACACGAGGTCCTAGTGATTCACAGGATTCGCCATCTTTTTTTTTTTTTCTATTCAAGTGAGACTTGAATGAAAAACACCTCACCTCTCCTGAAGGGCAGCGCTGGAATCCCTGATGGTTTTTAACCTCCAGTAAACATTCCTCTGCTCTGAGGTGCCAAACCGAATAAGACCACATTGTAATTGTGTGTTTGTTGTCCTCCCAGCTGACACAATGGCCTTTGTGTAGGAGATGGGCGTCTGTAGCCACGGCCATGCTCTCATCTGTATGTTGTCATCCTTTAAGATAAAAAAAAAAAAAAACTGGAACACCACACTGTAAAAAGATTTTCATCTCAAGTAATTTGATATCACGCTCAGCTGCCAGATTTCGCTTTTTTTTTTTCTCCAAACGTGACGAATACATCTCAGTTTGTGTCAGGTGATCACAGGGAACCGGCTGTATAAGGACATAAGCTTGAATCTTAATTTCACCTCAAGACTTTTCTACGCTGCTTTTTTTTTTTTCCCCCTAATACCTCATCCAAACAGGGGGCTGTGTTTTTCGAAGTAGATCAGGCTGAAATGATGGGAGTGACGTGTGAGGACGTTTCTCAAGCTCAAGTCGAAAGCTGTCCTTCCTGTTGCGGCAAACAAGATTTCAGGACTTGACAAATACTTTGATCCGGAGAGAGGATGGGCTTGTTTTTTTTTTTTTTTTTCTTGGCGAGCCCAGCAGCAATCTGGCTTTGCAGGATGACGAAATGCTTGAATCCGTCAAGACAAAGTGGCTCGTCTGTGTCACTTTGACATGACTTAATGCTGTGGTGTTGATTTTGTTATGCAGCTACTGTACTGTACTGTTATATTCAGTCTCTAGTGTGTGTGTGAGTGCTCATTGTCTGAGCAGGGAGGCGTTAAGCTGGCGGTCGAGCTGTCATCCTCACAATCTGGTGCTCCGGCAACACATGACGTCAGCCGACATACGTACCGAGACTGAGGGAAACTGTATGTTAGTCAAAACTAGCCACAAGCACAAGCAAACGCGTGTTTCAGAGATGTATGTTTATTTTGCATTTTATATATATTTTTTTTAATGTATGAGCATTCTGATTGCATTTGAAATGACTAAGAAAAAAAAATAATAATCCGTGTTGTATTCTGATCAGCTGCAGGCTAATATTTAGGCATCAACCAGCAAAAGTGGAAAAAAAAAGCTCATTAAAGATCGTAGAAAATATGACATATGCCACAATGTTTGTCTCTGTTGTCCTGACTCCAGTGTTGAGTTCCTCATTGTCTACTTTCTCCACACTGCTGCCACCTGCTGTTTCTAAACAAAGCAGAAACAAATTGCTCCATTAAAGGACGGGTTCACCATTTTTTATCTTAAGTCAGGTGCCTATATAAACACTGAACCAGGGTTTTTCTTGGTTTATTTATCAATTCATTTTTAATAATTGGTATCATTCATACTGACCAGAAGATCCCTTTTATAATGCACTTGCACATTAAGTAAATGGAGATAAAATCCAGTCCTTTGATTTATTTTAAAGTATATGTGAAGCTTATATGAGGCTTCTGTAGTCTGAGTTTATCATAAAGTGCATCTCTACCACATTGACAGTCTTGGCATCAAATTCCCTCTTTGTTTCCTTGGACATTGTTTCCCTATTGGGGGGAAAAAAGAGGAACTTTGGCACTAAACCGACTGTAACCTTGAAAGGTATCTACTTGATGTGAATCATTTGGACTGAAACTTTATATAAAGGCTTCCGATAAACTTTTAATTACATTTTTGCAAAGAATGACTGCAGATTTATTGCTCCATGACTTACATTGTCATTGCATTATAAGGGAGGAATGGTTACAGCAAGAAAATAATGTTTACATGTTCTTTTGGACTCCTGACTGAAGCTGAATCCTTAGTTAGTGACAAAAAGGTTGGTTAGAATCAATTTGCAAATATGATTTCAAAGAATGCACATTACGTTAGCTATGCATTAGCTAGAAACATAAAACCAACAAAGTTGCGGCTTTCTTGTGTTCTGGGTCGTGTAGTGAACATAATGGAATGATCTGAAGTTACATTCAGCAGAAATTATTAAGAGCCATCGATGTAGTGCAAAGATGCCGTGTAAGCGTACAAACCAAGATCACAAAGACTGGAATTAAAACATCACCGATTAATACACATGCTGTCAGCTGTCTAATACCAACAAGCCACTTGAATTAAGAACAAATTATCAAGTTTTTTTGATATACTGTAAAACACACAATGCTGCTGTCAAAAAAAGGTTCAGTCTACATTCCTTAAGAATACTGGAAATACATAAATGCTACCAAAGTAAAACTTCCAATATTAGTCTATCCCTTAAGACTGCAGCTGCCAACTGACCAATATAGCATTTGTCACATTGGGGTCAAACTGAATGAAGGATAGGGTACGCTTTTAGAAAATAAAATAGTTTTGACTAAGTACTTTGGCTTAATTAATAGGCTACACATTTGCATTCAATCAAAGCATCATTACTGAAAGAAATGTGTAAAAGCTGCTCAACACAAGTGCAGGTATAACGAGAATGTAAAGTCATTCAATTCAAAAATCATGGAAAAATCATAATCTTGAACTTGAATGCAATGAAAAATCCAACTGCGACAACGTGGATCATTCATGTTTCAGCAGAGACTCCAAGCAAGAGCCAGAATTAAGTGGAAAAGCATGAAAAAAAAAAACGATTAGAAGTATCCATCATACACATTTGAAACCTGTGTCTTATCTATTCGTATCTATCACATGCTCTAAATTCTCAGCCCTTATATCACAAAAAAGGAGGTAAGAGCAGCGAATAAGACACTCGAGATGTATTCCTTAATAAATAATCTAAAGCGCTAAGTTCAGCTCAGACGTGTGCATGTTTTGCCTAAAAGTCTTCAACCCTAAAACAAAACTCAAAACGCCTGGATGACCCTGAAGTGGTTCTCGATGGAGGGCGGCTCGTCCTCGAAGTGCAGCTGCTGGTGAGGAGAAGCCCCGAGCTCCTCCAGGGTCTTGACGAAGTGTCCGTGCTCGCGGCCCACCCAGGCCCGCATGGGGTCGCGCACCTCGTAGGGCGTCACGTGGGCGTGCACCGCCACGCCGCTGGCGGCTAGCTCCTTCAGCACCTGCCTGTTGGTCACCCAGGTCTCGCTGCCGCCCGGGTGCCCGCCGTCCAGCCAGAACATGTCCGTGATGCTTCCGACGAAGTGCGACATCTGCCGGTCGGCGCGCGCCCCGGCCAGCTCGTACAGCATCTGGTTCAGCACCACGCAGCCTTTGCTGAAGCCCACCAGCGTGAGTGCGAAGCCGGGCGGGACGCCGCCGGCGCCTCCTTGTGGCTGGAGGGGATTCGGTAAGTTGGCTCGCTCCATTCCGTGGCTCAGCAAGGCCCTGAGGTCAGAGAGGCTGGTCAGACTTACAGCAAAAGGGTCAGTGACTAATAGTCGTCGGCAAGATGAGAAAGTTAAACCTTTTTTAAAATACAGTTTTAAAGGCATTCATCAGGTCTCTCAAAATGTAAGTTTTTTTGTTCATGTTGGTTTCATGTCATTTGAAAGTCAATTTGTACCTAAAAGAATGACAATTTTAATATAACTGTTAAACTGATGCTCTCTGCTTAACTTTTAAACAAACACACATCTTGAAATAGTGTTTAAAATATCAACGTTGTTTTAGTTCACATAAAATACAAGGAGTTTATATGACACTGTTAGTACGACTTAATTATTGTCACAAAAGTGACCGACTGATGCGCAATAGGGAAGACAGAATGTCCTGGAAATAAAAAAAATAAATAAAACACCTGTAATTCAAAATAATTCAGCCTGGTAGTTTCCAAAACCACGGCTGCGCTGGGCCTGTCAGATGTGATGATTCCACTCCAAATACACCTCTGAATAGCACTTTAGATAAATAAAATCCAGCCTTTGCTTGAAATGTGGAAAGAAAAAAAAGAGTTGAGTTTGGGAAAAGCTTCCGGTTGACAAACCTGAGGTGGTGAAACGCTCCAAAGTCCTGTGAGTACGTCGCCGAGTGATCCGGAGCCCCGAACATGTTGCTCTCCACAAAGTTGTGGTAGCAGCTGAACTTGTGAAGGTACATGTGGGAGGCTCGGACCACCCAGATGTGCTGGTCGGGGAAACGTCGGCCCAGGGTGAGGGCGACCTGCTCCAGACTCCAGCAGAGCCACTGGGCTCCCTCCGACTGCAGAGCCATCTCCTCCTGGAAATTCTGCACAACCAGCAGAAAAAAAGAACAGAATGTAAGTTTAAAGTTGCAATATACAAGTTTTACACATATGGAATAATATGAAATAGGGTTGAACGATTTAAAAAAATACATATATTTTGTGATTTTTCCGGCAGATTTGGATTTCATTCACAATTTTCTTCAAATCAAGTTTTAGTGCATAACATTTACTCACATCACAGAAACTTACATCATACATTTACAACAATAAATGCCATAACTCTAATGCAAGAATTGATTTCAAACGTAGTCCTATTTATTAACAAGAAGCATGCTATACGTATGCTACATCGAGGGTTTGAGTAACAGCAGTTATTACAACTGAAGAAGAGCCATCTATGTCTTAGACTTAAAGTAGAGCAAAAAAAAAATGGTGCACAATATATCTAGAATTCTCCATTTCGTACATTTGTCGATGATATTTAAATCATTTGAGGACCAGTTATGATACTTGTTGTTTTCTAATTAAGGAAAAAAGCAGCAGAAAAACTCCTCTGGTTACTGTTTATGTGATCATATAGCATCAAATAGAACAGTATAATAGAACAGAATAGTAAATATAAATCTTTTATCAGTAGAAAGTGAGAGTTATTCTCCTCAGAGTTCCATAACGTCATCCCCGAATAGAATCAAAGCATAATAAATCTAAAGAAAACACACTCAGAATGTTTCCAATACTTATTCATGTTTTGTTTTTTGGGTTTTTTTTTTTCTGACGCATGTTGGCTTTGTTCTCATGGTGACATTCTGTCGAAAGTCGGTGCATCTTTGACAAACTCAATTAGTTCCATCAACAGCATCTTCTCAGAGCGTCACTGACACTGTTTGTGTGTGTGTGTGTGTGTGTGTGTGTGTGTGTGTGTGTGTGTGTGTGTGTGTGTGTGTGTGTGTGTGTTCCTGAACACAATGACCTCATTCATTTTTATTTACAGGGAAACATCTCTGTGACAGACACAAACGTCTCCTGGGAAATACCACCACACTGTGGGAATTTTAACACATGCTTGGAGAGTTGCTGCATGCAGATGAGGGGAATGACCATGGACAGAAAAGTTAGAATAAATGAGGGCAGGCCATGAATTCTTGAAAGCCATTAGAAAATAAAACATTTACCTCTCCATATTTATTACACTCGATTAGCCAGTGCCCCATTAATTTGCTTAAAAAAAAGGAACAAAAAGCCCCAGAGACAGCTTTGCACAATCTGGCAGCTGTTGCAATTACAGTTTTGGCACAAACACTAAATCTGATTATTTTTTTTTATGCACACATGTTCAGAAACACACTGAAAACAAATGTCAAGTGCAGATCAAAACAAACATAATAATAATAAAAATAAAAATAATTCCTAATAAAAAAATGACGTCCTCTAAGGCTTTGTTTCTCCACAACCGAAAGATAAGCGGTTTACTGTCATAGAAAACTGAAGAAACCAGAAAATATTTACTTTTCAGAAGCTGAAATCAAAGAATTTTGACATTAGACTGCAATTAATTTAACGGTTGGCAACTAATCGGCCGGTCATTGCAGCTCTGATCTCATTCCTCGTTCCTAGTGGTAAATGCCAATGAGCATGTGTGGGAATGTGACTCTGTTTACAGCTTCACTGGCTTGTTGTGTCACATATCGCAACATCTTGTGAAAATATCGCAACGAATACACCGGCGCATTTCTGCGGTGCTGTCACCCAACAACAATGTGCCCTCTTTCATTCTCTTCTGCTTGAGAAATTCTGCTTTCGGTTAAACTTTGAACTCTGATAAGGCCTTGTAAATAAACTTTGAAGATTGATATCGGTTCAGCCGAGTGTGAAAGGGTCAGAACGTTCCACTCACAGAAACATACTCATCTGAGGGTTTTTCACTTTTTCAAAGATTTCATGCACATAATTATATCAGTTGAGTCACTAACTATCATGTAATCTATGTTCCATTTTGTACTTTTTTTTGGAAAATAGCATTTTAATGGCTATTACAGTTGCTGTTTGCACAGATATGCCCATATACACAAATATATTTATCCAATGTAATCCAATGTACAAAATTCCTTTCGGTTAATTATTCTAGAGATTGGAATGATTATATATATATATATATATATATATATATATATATATATATATATATATATATATATATATATATATATATATATATATATATATATATATATATATATAGCTTAAAACATAAGAAGTTGTTTACTATCATGCCAGGGGGGAAAAAGCTGTATGAGTAACATTTCGATTTTTTTTTCCGACTCAAAGGCTCATAGGCTTTTATTTTCATAGCTCATTCTATCAAAATAAAAGCATTACTTTACATGTATAAACGTCTAATAATCTATTTAGAAAGTTGGAAAACTAAGTCTTATGTTTAGAAGGCTGGAGTTTGCAGCAGCAACAGAAAAGGACTTACTCTGCAGATTAAGTCTTCCTCACACACATGCGAGGTGTCACATGTTGTATACAAACCATTCAAACTGCACGAGCATTTGACACCTGCAAAAATACACCACCCATTTCCCACAAATCACATGACATCAGGAGTTCACGTTACTATAGGGGTTGCGCGTGCAATAAATGTGATTTAAAACGCTCTATGGGTGAAACGCTTAACTAATAATACTGATACTTAGCAGATCACCTTTAAGGATCATTGTGTCCCCACTCACCTGGATGTCCCCGTGGAAAAACACCACATGCCTGTTGTTTCTGCTGCTGTTCTGCGGCTCCGGAGCGCCCTGGGGCGGCGTGTCGGGCCGGAGGAGCAGCAGGTCGTTCACCCGGTTCGGGTTGGACCCGGGCACCGCCGGCAGCCTCTGCAGCGGGCTTCCAGCGACAGCATCCCGGCTGGCTGACGCATGCAGCCCCCGGAGCTCGGAGGACATCGTCGCAGCCACGGAGGTCATCGCTTTGGCCGCAGCTGTCTGAGTCAAGCCCGCCGCAACCGCTCGGGCGGCTATCATGGACTCTAAAATAAGAAAATGATTTGGCGTTTTCTGTCCTCAACGCAGTCGGTAATAACGCCGCCGTCAGCTACGTCAGAGCTAACCCGACTACAGCCGCATCACGTTAACTCAACGCAAGGCCCCGGGATAGCTTCTCTAGCTAATTTTAAGAGGTTTACTTAACGTTTAACGGCGTTTTCTAACCGTCTTCCTCACATTGCACATTTTGTTTTTAATATATACGCTATACTCTTATTTTATTCTGACATGTTTTATGCGTCTTGTCCACAAAGAGGCGCTATTCGTTAAAAACATCCACCAACCTTCTCTGCTGTCAGCTAACAGACGCTCCTGCGCGTGACCGTTTTCTCCGAGCTCCGAGAGCGCGCACGTTGATGACGTCAAGATGTCTTACCGCCATGTACTTCCGCTTTCGAACAAGCGTAAATATTGAGACAATTTTATTTTTTTTATTTTATTATTATTTTTTTTTAATTATTAATAAATAAAATACAGTGGTGTATATGTTTAGAGGATAATGCTGTGACCTCTAAGAAATTGTGAATGTAATTTTTTTCCAAGTTTTTAAATATTTCATTGACTAAACAATTACCACATAATGAAAATAATCATTAGTTGCAACCCTAGTCGCAAGAAACCAATAGTTGTCATTTTTGTCGTCATCAAAAATAATATAGAGTGAAATAAAAAGTAGATTTACTGTATAATATAGATACAAAACAGTGACAAATAAGATAGATAATTAAAATGTGCTGTGTTATGGGGCCAAGTGGATTGTTGACGACGTGTTCATTTGATATTCAAAGATGTGACTTAAAACATTGTAAACCGAGCCTTTAAGACGGTTTGCCCAAAAATACGAAGCTCTCTAGTAGTTTGGAAAAGGGGGTGAAACATCTTGGCATGAAGACCCTCGCCTTTAGTGACGCGTGCTGCTTGTGTACATTTTCGTGTGCACGTTTTAACAGATGTTTAACTTTAGCTAGAAAGAAAGACTTAATTGTGCACTTCACCTACCATATAATGCCGTGCACATGCCAATGCTAAGAGTTAATTAAACATATCGAAAGCATGCTGCAACTTTATGGGCTTATACTCTAATGTAGGTAACACACATGACTTGCAGATAAATGCACTTAGTTTGCTCCAGGTTGGACTTTGTTCATGTTCTGTGCAAAAAAAAGCAACACTAGCTGGTTCACACAGCTCCTGGCTGCACTGATTAGACTTGTCATTTTCAGTCGAGACGCCTCTCATCTACTGGAAGGTAATGCAGCTTTTCTAACATACTTTAAAGTTCATTCACTGGAGATCTTGTCCTGTCTATGGATTTGTTTCTGGAGCTGCTCTTGGAGCATAGAAGGACTTTGTTCCTGTGACATAGAGCATCTGCACAAAGCTGTCTGTAGATGGCATCATCATTAAAGACAAACATTATTTTGCTTTAAAGGTTGGCACAGTTCAGTGTCAGTACAGTATGGCAGCAATCAGCGGTGAAGGAATTATTCAGAATCTTTACTGCAGTAAAAGTACCAAGACAGCAATATAAAATATGCAACCTGTCAAGTAAACTATTTAAGTACAAGTGCTATGCAAGTATTATGAGCTTGATGTAGCTAAAGTATTGCAGTAACTCTACTGATTTCATATATAGATTATTAATACTGAAGCATTAATGTGGAAGCAGCATGTTACTGTTGCAGCTGCTGGAGAAGGAGCTGGTTTCAACTACTTTACATAATTAGCTAGCTCAGTCCATGGTTCCCAACCTAGGGGTCGAGTCCCTTCAAAGGTTCACTAGATAAATCTGAGGGGTCATGAGATGATTAATAGGAGCAGAAAGAAGAAAAAAGGTGAAATATTGAATCATTTTAACATTTAAAACACTCAAAATACTCCTTAGTTGAAGCTCCAGTACAAAAATAAATGAAAATTTGGTTTTGCAAATGTTTCAGGAGGAAGGAATTTCAGATAAAATGTTTATAAGACCTCAAACATGCACACAATGTGTTTTGGTAACATAAATACAGGGCTTCATGTACATCGATAACATATATTCCGTCTTGATTTTATACTTTTCTGAGGTCTTGTTAATGCATTTCAGAAACTTGAAGGTGAAATGTTGCTGTTTCAGAAACATGGCCTCCACGTCCTTGGGAAGACGACTGGTGGCCTGTCTCCTTAATGTTTCCGAGGCTCGCAGGAAGGACCTGGTGGAGACCGTGGCCAAGGCCGCCTTGTATGACACTGCAGGTGAGTCTAATGTTACATTGCAGTGAGAGTCATATGAGAGCCACTGCAGGACTGACTCAAACAAAATGTAGATTCACCTTTATTTGTTTAAGTCGCTCTGAAGTGCACATGCACATCATTTCAGATTCTATAGGACACCACACCTTAAATTCTGAATGAATCTGTGGAAAATTATCACATTTCCGTTGACTTAAAATGCTTTTAAACATATCAGAGAGCTGCAGAGATGTGTTAAGTTGGTAGATCTAAGAGGACTGCAGTACAGAGAAGAGCACGCACTTAATATCTCGGCCATGATGAATAATACATCACTAAAGCGATATATGTAAAGATGCCCCCCAGACATGCTTTAAGAAGGGTATAAAATACACTACTTCTAATAATAATTTGTGTCTGATGTGTTTTTGTCCACAAAAAAAGTTCAATTATCTCATGAAAACCTTTCAAATTAAATCGAATCCTTCTCCCTCATTAAAAATTCAAGATTCTATAAATATACACGTAGTGTTTCATTTCTAAAGTCCCCTTGCTGTACACAGGATGTCCTACAGTATTTCACTTTAAAGGCACATTTTTCAGTGTTTTGATGGGGACTTTTAGCTTTTAGATTATTTATATTTGAACATTTGATTGGTCGCGCCAGTTTTCTTATTTGTGGCGTTTGTCAGGGGAGCAAAAATAAATCTGGTATTGATTTAGCACAGTCACTGTCTGCTCTTGTGCTGCCAGACTCTCCGTATTAAAAGCGTTTTCTGACGCATCTCATCTACGGGATCTAGCAGGATGTCTCACAGCAGAATTTTGATTTCATTATTTAATTGTTGTTAATTTCACATGTTAATTCTCCACAGAGATTTAAAAAGTAGTTAATAATGTATATGTTCTTGCAGCTTAACAATCACTGTAGTATGAGCTTGATGTAGTTGAAGTACTTTTTCATGCTCTCAAAAGTTACTTTTATATTTCACTGTTTTAGTGGAAAGTTGTTGCTCTCTAGTGTAATTAAATGCAATTCTTAGACATTTGTGAAATACTGGCCCTGACATGTGTTTCTCAGGCACAGACATGGTTGCTGGGAGTTGAATGATGTTACTACAAATCCTCTACAGCATTGACCTAATAAGACTCAGGCTACACTTCTAAAACAACATTTTCCTAATTATCATACATCAGGCGTCAGACGGGAGGGGACCACAGTGCTCAACATCTTCAATGACCACGACTACAACCGCTCTGTCATCACAATTGTGTCCAGTATTGACTCTATCAGTAAGTATGATTTTTGCTAAAACCCTGGCCGTGACATAAAAGCTTTATATTATTTTTTTTTCCTGAAGGAGGAATAGAGTCGGCTTCTTGGTATAGAAGAGATTCAGTTTAAATGTCCTCTGCTTTCTCATCTCCTGAGAGGAAAGAAATCCTTTAATAAGCTTTGTCATGGATTAAAAACATACGAAAAAAATGTTTTTTGTTTTTCTTATGCAGAGATCATAGAAAAATGTTGATCTTACTTAATGCCTATTGGAAACCTTTGACGTTCTCAGAATACAGAGTGTGTTTACAGTTACAGTTCTGTCTTGGCACCTTAAGACTAAGAAGAAAGAAGAAAACAAGTGTATTTTCAAGTAGGGTTGCACACATAAGGCATCAGCCTTGGTGTTGTGGTGAATAACAGTTGCAATATTCATAAAAATCAAGTAATCATAAAAGTTTGGGGTCACTTGAAATGTCATTTAAAAGAAAAGCACTGTTTATTTCAATAAAGATAACTTTAAACTAATTAGAAATACACTCTATATGTTGCTAATGTGGTAAATGACTATTTTAGCTCCAAATGTCTGGATTTTGGTGCAATATCTACATAGGTGTAGGTGTGTTTCAGAGCATATTAGATGTGACAAAAAAAACATTGTGTAAAAATTAGCCCAATGTGCAAAAAAATGACCAAAACTTGTATCTTTAGTTTGAATTGAGCTCAGCTGGATGAGTAATTCTGCTGAATGAACACTAACATAACTTTGAAAAGTCACATAAAAGTTTGATTTGCCATCCGGCAAACCAGGTTTCACTCTGACAGTATGCGTGATGTACTGTTTGATGTTTCCCCAGAGGAGGCGGTGCTGTCTGCGTGTGAGGAAGCCTTCGGGCTGTTCGACATGCGCGCTCACACCGGGGTCCACCCGTGTATGGGTGCTGTCGATCTGATACCCATCTACCCCCTGGGGGAGGAGGTGGGAGTGGAAGACTGTGCTAAAGAGGCTCGGGGTGAGATTTGTACAGGCTTTATGCGTGTGTGAGTGTGTGTGCATGTGCATGCGTGTAGAAATATTCTATATCTCTTGCCGGTTGAGTTGATCCTTTCAGGTCACACTCACTGCTTGTTTTGTATTCTCTGCTGCACCTGCCAGAGATGAGCATGTGTTGACTCTCTGTGGCTCAAAAGAAATTATCGTTGATTGTTTGCATGCGGGATGGAGGGGTTGGGCTTAGAGAGGAACGAGTACATGCATTAGATGTGATTTGGAATTGTAATTTTTCTTTTGCACCAGGCAGCTGAAGTCTACATTATGGTCTTAATTTCCGATGTATGATACCATCGCAGTTATTTAGAATGTATCAAAAACAGCCTTTATAGCTCTGATACCTGGGAGAAGGTAGTAGTATTGCATTATAGGAGTAGTCAGCAATCAACTGCTTTTATTATCAATAGGTCTGACAGTCATTTTCTTTAATGATCAATCAGATTCAATCAATCCAAATTAAGATATTCAAAATGACTTGTTTTGTCTGACCAACAGTCAAAAACCCAAAGATGATTAAAAACAATAAATCAATCTTTATTTGTCACTTGATCACAGGGAAATAAATAAGTTAAGTTTAATAAATAAAAATACATGAACACTTACACAGCATATGCACAGACATGTGTATTTACATAAGAAACAAGTGAAAATGGAGTCAAAAAGCAATTGTACTAATATGCAATATAGTCAGAGATAATACAGCATTCCAACAATTGGGGTATTTTGCGTATTTAAACAACGAAAAGTGTTGCCAATTCATTTTCTATCAATTGTCTAATCAATTATCAGATTAATGATTTCAGGTCTTGGCTGAAAGTCATTAGGGGCCTATTGGAAGGTGATCCAGAGGAAAATGTATTAAGATCCTCCCAAAATAACACATCATTGTGACCTTAAAGTTGCACCTTCTATGCTGACCTCAGTGTCTGAGGGAATGTGTCTGGAGGCTGATGGTGAGACATCGTCTCTCACTTCCTCTGCTGTTGATTAGTTTCACATATTCCCCGCTGGTGTAGCAGCCGCGTGTCTCGCTAATAAGAAGCAGCAATTCAGCGTGTGGCTCAGCATGCACTAACTGTGCCTTCTAATCCTGTGCGGCGTGTTTGCAGAATTATAATTGGCAAACTCACTAACAAACACTGTGTACAATGCATGCGTGTAACGAGCCATCCGTGCGTCCATATCTTTGTGCTGATTTGAATGCCCTCAGGTGTGTTTTGTCTGTCATGCTCTCATTGCTCTCATGTTTTCGCGCACACTGCGATGGCGTTTTGCTCTGTTTGTCGGTCGACTGACGCGTCTGCGTCTCTCAGCTGTGGCTCGGGGACTCACGGAGCGGGTCCAAGGCACCAGCGCCTTCCTGTTCGGCTGGGCGGACGCCCCCCTGCAGCGGGGGCTGGCGCAGAGGAGGAAGGAGATGGGCTGGTTCAAGAAAACGACAGACCTGCAGGCGATCAGGCCCGACATGGGGCCTCCGCCGCAGAAACGATACGGCCTCACGGGTAAGGAGCGGCATTTATATTACTGTCACAGTCAGATCTATTTGACAAATGGCAAATGTATAAAAATTTGATGTGGCCCCAACATTAACAACAATGAACACAAACACAAAGGTGATACAAAGTGCTTTACATAAAACATGAAAAGCATCAAGATTTAGATTTCATTTAAAAACAGTTGGTTAAAAGGGGGCGACAGGGGTGCAGGGGTTAGCGCTGTTGCCTCACAGCAAGAAGGTCGCAGGTTCAAGACCTCCCACAGTCCCGGCTTCCTCCCACAGTCCAAAAACATGCTGAGGTTAATTGGCGACTCTAAATTGCCCGTAGGTGTGAGTATGTGAATGAATGGCCCCACGATTGGCTGGCGACCATCTGTGGTGTATCCCTGCCGTCTAATATTCATAATGTTAATGTAAGGTTCATAATGGATCAGCAGATCAGAGATACACTAGGACCTAGACCATTCAGTGCTTTATAAACCACTCAAAGTATATTAGTTAAGTTAATTCTTTAGCAGACAGGAAGTCAGTGCAAGATCCTCAGAACTGGAGTGATATGATCGACTTTTTTAGTCTTAGTGAGGACTCCAGCGGCAGGATTTTGAATTAGCTGCAGCTGTCTGATTTTTTTTTGTAGAGAGGCCTGTAAAGACCCCGTTACAGTAGTCAAGTCTTCTGAAAATGAAAGCATGGACAAGCTTATCCAAGTCTTGCTGAGACATAAGGCCTTTAATCTTTGATATATTCTGCAGGTGGTTGCATGCTGATAGTTTTAATGTGGCTGTTGAAATTCAGGTCTGAGTCCATAACTACACCCAGATTTCTATCTTAATTTTGATTAGGAAAGGGACTAAATATGCATCTAAAAACTATTGTAAAGTTTATGGAGCTAATATTGGGTCAAATGTGTTGAATTTAAAAAAAAACATAAATAAATAACAGTTTGAGCATGAAGCATTTAGGAAAAATCCAAACCCCTTTCTTTAGAATTCCCCCCTGAAGTGACTCCTCCAGATTAAAGGAACAGAAATGTTGAGTTTGATGGACAAGTCGCCATCCAATAATGCTCAATGTGACGCTTACAATGATTGGATAAAGTTTATTCAGTCCTGCCCATCTCTCAGGTTACTATATTGTTGTGTTTAATTAATTAATTGATAGTTATCTGGGGGTGAAGGAGATTTTAAGCAACATGATAAAAAATGCTCTGAAAAACATCATGCACCCTATAAGGTGACAAATGACTTCATTTGGAGGTGGCACATTTGCTTGTTAGATGCAGTGGCTCCGGAGCAGGAGAGAATTGTTCCCGATCATGCACTTTGACATTTTACTTGTCATATTGGGACATTTAACTGATTATTTTAACCCAAACAACTAACTACAACAATATATAATGTCAGGTTCGGGCGCTGTTTAATGCCCTGGGATCAGGGCATGTTGGCTCCACAGAGATATGCATCTTTCTAACTGCACCTCCTTTTTTTCTACTCTTTAAACATGACACTGACTCATGCAAAGTCACTTAAGGAAATTTGCTATCAGATTTTACGAGAGATACAAAAAGCTTTGTTTAACGCCTTATGTACTGGAGCAGTCCCAGTAAACAGACTTCAATGCGTAAAATCTCAAGCTGTCACCAGTCAAATTGCATTGTGGGTAAAGGAGGTGCCAGGTTTGGTCAAGGAAGAAGAATGTTGGAATAATAAGATATCTGATTCTGCATCAATCTTGACGTTTATTTTCCCATGGTGAGTGCAGCAGTGTTTTAGGACTCTTTTATAATAGTATTATATATACTTCTCTCAGCTCTGATTGGCTCATTACTTCCAGTCCGTATGTCATGAACTGCAATGTCACCATCGACACCCAGGACATCGCCATGGGACGCAGCATCGCCGCGGCGATGAGGGAGTCCTCCCCAGGGGGCCTGCCGGGGGTACAGGTGCTAGCTCTGCCACACGAGGGCACTGTGGAAATCGCCTGCAACGTGGAAAGCGTGAGGGCAGCGGCGCCGCCCAGTCACGTGACCACAGGGGAGCCATGGCCGTCGTTCATCATCAGCGGCCAGACGTACTGGCACGTCCCGGCATCTCTGATCACAGCAAGGGTGTCAGAACTGGCAGGGAGGCACGGAGTTGGCACCAAGGGCACCGCGCTGGTCGGGTTCACGCCCCACGAGTGCAGGGGCCTGGCAGAGGTCGCGCTGTCTCGAGGGGTCGCCGAGTTCTGGAAAGAGAGGCGCAGGATCCGTATGTGAAGCTAACCCAAAATCATCAGTTATTTGTGATGTCGCTTAAATGTGATAAGAATTGACCCAATCTAAGCTCCACCCCCCTTAGTTTCTGTTGCTAAGGCTAATAAACAGACCTTCCTTTGACGAAGACAAAGTATATTATTTCAAATACAAATCATTATTCCTAACCTCGTCAATGTCTTGACTATGTTTTCTATTCATTTCACAACCCGTGGTGGTAAATAAAAGTGTGCCTTTTCATGGAAAACACAAAATTGTCTGGGTGACCCCAAACTTTTGAACGGTAGCGTCGGCCTAAGTTCAGTTAATGCTCCTTTAATTGCTCACAGCATTAGAAATGCACCAATAATTCAGTTTGTAATGATTTTGTTCAGTTCGATTCACTTATCAGTGTAATTAACTCATAGATGAGTGCTGATTTGTCTGCTCTTTGGTAACGCTGTTAATATTTAATTAATTACAAACTGCAAGCTGATAGATGAATGTTTTATGACCAAATGTGAATGATGACTTTTTTGATAGAAATAATTTGAGGACTATTTTCAATAAATGATTTCTTAATTATATCTTTATCCTGGCAGCACATTTTTTTTTCTTTTTTTTACATATATGATGTGTCATTTCCTGTTTGGAACAAATTGTTTACCGATGACTCTCTGCTGATGAGTCTTTTCCCATCATTTTCCACCATCGGCTTCACTCTGCATGACTCTGCACGCAGTAACTGTAGAAATATGAAATATGTGTCATTTCCTGTTTGGAGCAAATTGGACACTTGTGTTTACTGATGAACTCTCTGCTGATGAGTCTTTTCCCATCATGCATGACTCTGTGAGAGAATCACCATCTGTGTGTGAGAAACGGCTATTTTTAAATTTAGGCATCTAGAATCATCCGGCGCTTTGGCAGTGTTTCCACTAGTGGTTTGAACACAAAGCAGTTTTGCTGTTTACCACTTAGTTAAGTATATTTTTTTCCTGATAAATTCTATAGTGCAAACTCAGCATGCACAGGATTAACCATTTGATAAGATGGAGGAGAGTTTGGCCAGAGGACAGGTCAGGAATGAACTGGGGCGAGATGATTCCTCTCATTCCTTATATAATGCAAGTATAATGCATTGAATAGCAGCACATTCATGCAGTAGGAGGTATGGATTTGAGTCATTAGGCAAATATAACTAGGACTATATGGATGTGGCATAAAGGCACGTTTTGTTACAAGGAGGGAAAAAAAACAACATATAGAAGCTGTTAAATTTTTGCAGAAGGAATGAGTGACTCCAGAGCCAATAACTGCCTAATCTACATTCAGAGAGTGGGTGCTAATCTGTTAAGCTTCGCACAGCAGCCGAGTTAGCGCGTTTCACAAAATCTTCCGGTGAGATTGCTATGCTTTGGCGCCGCTGTCTGAATTTACTATCCTCACGTTGTGTAATTTGTTTCATTTCTTTTCCCCCTCCTGCATATTCGTTACGTAAGGTTGCTCTCTGATGCGGAAGCGGCGCAATTTTCATCAACGTGCGCACACTTCTTTGGATAAAGTCTTTTTGTGTCGTCCAGCCGAGGCTCTTAGTCACACAAGCGACACAGCCGTGCAGCTTCATCTCATGCAACTCTTCTCTTCCACACACATACAAGCATCCTTTCTCCTCCTCTCTGCTGCTGTCTTCTCTTCTGCATCTCCTCTCTCTCTTTCTGCATCCAGGCACACATGCCTTTACGCTGTATAGACGACACACACACACACACACACACATAGCCTGCCAGGCTTGGGAGCATCAAGGCCTAATCTAGGTCACAGCATAAACCCAGAGGTATCCTGGTCTCCACACACATACACACGCTCGTATGCATGCACGTTTTTAAATTTGCAAGCACAGTCACAACGGCTCGCACACAAATCCATTTGTTTTCCCCTCAGCTCGCAGTAAAAAAGCACCAGGTTTTCAATTTGACAACAGCCCCCCAAGGGGGGAAAATAAGAGAAAAGAAGGCTATTAATAAAAAACAGAGGATTGCATATTTTCTCCAAAATCCCCTTCCCATCTTCCTCCCCTTCCCCTTCCTCCCTAATAACCTTGTTGGTTATGTGACTCTGGTCTTATGATTGTCACAAGGCCGTTATTTCCCTGGCGTTAAAGGCACTTTGTGCCGACTTTGACGATGGTGACGATGGCGAGTGCGTTTATGCTCTGTTTTGTGCGTGTGTGGTGATGCGGTCGTGAGATGAAGAAAAGAAAGACGTGTGTTTTTCCTCGCCTAGCCGCTGCGGTTAATGTGCTCCCTCGCTGCAGAGGCACCACAGGACTCCTTTGATGTGACTTCGCCTGACAGCATATCATCCGAGATGCGACCAAGTGTCACAGCGCAGAAATAGAGGAGCTTATTTCTTTACATCAGTCTCCAGCCTTCTATAAATATTCCTCTCTGTTCTCCCTCCCTCCCTCTCTTTCTTTTTTTTCTTTTCTTTCCCGTCTCACTGTTTTCTCCGTTTTCCCTCCCCCCCCTTTCTGTTTGTCCATTTTTTTTCCCCCTGCACCCGCTGCTGCCTCCCACATCTTCTCCCTTGCCTCTGCTCCTGTCTTATTATGTAGAGAGATGTGTCTCTTGTCTGTCTGGAAAGAAGAAATGGTGTTTAGCTGAAATGAGAGCAATCTTATGCTCTTTTGTTTTGTTTTTTTAATCCTTTATCATCACAACATATAGAGATCATTCTCTTAGTTTACTGACAAATTAATTGGCAATTGGCTGGTCAGGGATTTAAAATCTGGGACTTTTACAAAGCAGATATCAGCTGCCAGTTAGGTGCTATTGGGCTAAAAAAAAAAAAATACAGGTGCACAGTACTCTCCTACCCTAACCTATCAGTGTGGGAGGTAAGCATGCCACCTATGAAGTCAGCAATCCCCAACCCCCACCCATGGAACACATGTTCAACATCCTCTGGGCACAGGCTGAGCAGAACACTGAGACACAGCTGAGAATTAGAGGGAGAGAGAGAGAGAGGGCAGTGAAGTGGAAACATGGGTGAGCATCCGAGAAAGACAGAAATAGAGCAATAAAGCCATGAATTAGGCAGAGAGGAGGAGGAGGAGGAGGAGGAGGAGGGACAGTGACAGTGACAGTGCGGCGATGCTGCGCGCGAGCCAAGGTTACATCCTCTCGGCAGAGCGCGCCCGTCGGTGATTCTGGATGTGAGGATCTCGTGGATTTGTTTTTGTTTTTTTGTTGTTGTTTTTTTTTTGTTCCTCCTCGAGTCTCAGTGGGATTCCATCCGGATCCAGAGCAGCTGCGGACGGGGGATGCGGCCGCTGGATGCTGGATGCTAGGATCCATGCGGGCCTGTGAC
Source organism: Lepturacanthus savala (assembly GCA_030544235.1). Classification (NCBI taxonomy): domain Eukaryota; kingdom Metazoa; phylum Chordata; class Actinopteri; order Scombriformes; family Trichiuridae; genus Lepturacanthus; species Lepturacanthus savala. The sequence goes on along the minus strand of CM060470.1, from coordinate 10,708,986 downwards.
GTCCGCAGTCCCCCCCCCTCCCCTCCTACTCCGAGGCTACCTTCTTTTTCTTCTTCTTCTTCTTCTTCTTCTTCTTCTTCTTCTTCTTCTTCTTCTTCTCCCCCCTCCACCACCACGAGGATGGCTCCGGCGGCACTGACCCAGATTGCGGAGCCCCGGCTGCGCTCCTCGGGCGCTCGGTGGGTGTGATGCGGACGAGGCGCGCGCTGCTCCTCGGCGGAAAGCTCCGCTGACGACCGTCTCCGTGGTTACGCACAGCGACCGTCACGGTAAGGATTGCAACATCAGGGGTTTCTTTTCGTACCTGTGCATGAATCTGTTAAAGCACCGCGACCGTCGCCGATCATCTTTCTATTCTTCAACACCTGCTCCTTCTTTTCGGACCCATGGAGTGCAGAAACAGTTTGCAAACGACCGGTGTACTGATGCCATATTTGTGTTGCATGCACTATATGCAGAGTAGCTCCATGTATATTGCATGATCCGGGAGATATCAACGGTGAGCAACAAGTAACTGCACTCCACCCCCCCTCAAAGTAGCAAGGAAAGTAGGCTAGGATGGCACAGACATTCATTATTTATTAAAATCATTTTGCTTTCTGAAAGCATTCTACTTTAGTCTGCGTGGAGGGAAGGATGCACGTGATGATGGGGTGTTTGGGGGGAAGCTTATTGTTCCTTCTTGCAGAGAGAGATAAGTATTAATCATTTAGTTCACCCGTCCAGTTCAGACACATTCAACCCCAATCTGGTCAGTCCAGTTTTTTTGTTGTTTTTTTTTCACTCAGTGTCCTTAAAAAAAGGTCGACACGTCAGCATGTCCTGTCATTTGATGAGTGCCCAGTTACTTTGACCAGAGGTCAGACTGAAGTCTATAGTTTAGCAAAGAACAAAGCTGTACCCTTTCATTTATGAATTACATGTCTTGTCATGGAAGAAAAGTGACTTCATCCTCTCAGTTGCATGTCCATATTTCACTTTTTTTTTGTTCTTGAATGAAGGTTAATTAACCAGGAGTCTTCAAAAATTATTGTAAATCTGCTGAAGGTAATCTTATCAATATCTGCTACCTAGCAGGTTCATACTTATGCATTTACATGCATTTTCACATATGCGTGCACTGGTGAGTCATCTCACGATTTTAGGATTTCAGGACCTGTGTCACGTCGGCTGTAAAGATTTCTCAGCTGTTTGTCCTTGTGCCGTTTTAATCATTTAGTTTAATTTACTTGCTAATTATCGTAGATATTTTTGTTAGTTTTCCCTAATTCACCTCCGCAGGTTTTACGTGACTCTAAAATGCACCTTTTGTTAATGTCCTACTGAAATGAAAAATGTCTTTTAACCCTTTTAGATCAAATTATATCAAAATTATAATTATTTTCTTTTGGTAAAAACATGTGACACTCGTCCTCTCACACAGAGTAATTTCAGCCAATAGTATCACTATATCCACCTGCCAACAAAGGCGAGTGATCCTGGTCCCGCCTATACGATTCATACCGGATAGACGTCACAACACAGATGGTAGATTCTCTCAACATCCTGTTTCAGGTTGACTTATAATAGCCCCCTAATATCTAAAGACAATTATAGATCTGCACTCAAGGATGAAACTAAGTACTTATTTCTGTATCAAATGTTATCATCAATAACCTGATCCTGTCACGATTGGCATCTTAAAGAAGTTGCCACCAACTCTTCAAGTTAGCTCTTATTGCAGTTTATGAAATGCCAGCAGCAACATGAATCCAGAAACAATGGCACAAAAGGACAAAAACTGGTAGACAGTTTGGAAAAATAATAATTAAAATCTAGGATTCTTGGCCACGTTTTATCTTATATTTGGAAGATTTCCATCTTTGTGGCAAATAAAAGATAGATCACTATAAAGTGACTAAATTCCAGTGTCCAGTTCCAGTTCAATTAAGTGAAAAAGTTGACTCATTCTTTGAGAACCCAAAAGCCAAAATTCGTCTGAATGTGGAATAAATAGATTATATTTATAACCCTAATGTGAGCAGCAGTGTATATAACTCTACACTTCTTGATGAGAACAGCAGAAATAAGCTCCCATGGTTCTAATGTATGCAGTTTAATTTCTAACAGTGTGAAATGAGCATATGTAAGAAAGTTAAAAAGGGAAATTGATGATGGAGTAAAGTAGATATACATAGATTTTATGTAGGAATGTGTAGGAATATAATAAATATATATATAATAAATTCTAACTCACAAAAAATATCACTAAATCTATCCATCAAATGATTTATTGCAGACGATTCTAATAAGAAAATGTTGAAACAAATACACAACCACATATCTGCACTGCTGTTGCCAATCATGACGTACAGTGTGCCCTGTTTCAGACTCATCTGCCTGGGAAATGCTGCTTTCAGTTAATCGTTGTGACTTAAAATAAGCTCTAATGGAGGGTCATATGAATAAACTGAACTTGATATCAGTGCAGCTGAGAGAGCACGACCTCACCACAGCGAGTTTGGTCACATTAGGGTTTTTTTTTTAGAAAAGGCTCCAAAGACTAACAACAGTGATCACGTTTTCAGTCTCCAGAGAATATACGTCACAAACTCTTGATTAATACTGAAGTTCCAGGAATAGTCTAGGAAATGACATCATAGTGAGTAAAAAATACTCTCTGTACCTTAAGACTAATAATGTAATGTAGACACTGGGAAAATATTTCTGGTGCAGGTGAAACTATCAAAATGCCTTTCATATAAATAAGCATGTTTAAAAAAAGTGTAAAGTTCAAATAAAAGGGGTGTTAAGAAGTACTTTGTTCATATTTCAATATTCAGAAAAAAAACACTTTTATTCATGACACAATATCAATACTTTTATCAATCATTGTGGTTTATTGATTTCCATAAAGGTTGTACAGATTGTAGGCATAGCAAGCATTTGAAGTTAAAAATGACCTCATAATAAGCAAAAATAGCTAACAACAAGTAATAAACCCAACTAAAAAAGCACTTTGAGAAGCAATAGAAGAAAGAAGAAATAAAGACATAGGAAAGAAATAAGCTTGGCAGGTGCCAGATATCACCACAAGGTGGCAGTAAACGATGGCGCCTGTTTGAAGGTCCATTTTCCGCAATGTTACCAAAAAACGAAAAATTCGAAGTCATCCAAAAACCAGGATTCCTTCTGGATCATTACCAAATTTAAATCTGTTCCAGTCGGTACCGTTCCCAATATTCGATGAAAATTTGATGAAAATCCGGCCCAAACCTTTTGAGGTGTGCTAAAAAACAAACACTGGTTAAAAACATAACCCCCCTTGGAGGAAGTAATAACCACTTTTCCATGCGCAAAGGAACATGTCGCCCAATGACGTGTTTTTTATAGTTTCACCTAGCTTTGAACCACAGAAGCCAACTCTCCAAACAAATGACCTCCTCAACATGCCATTACACTTAGGGGTCAACTGTCAAAAGAAGGAGGCATCTGAAAAGTGTCGTGGTATGTAGACCTCAGCGTGGAAAAAGAAGCCCTTAAACAGGAGTGGATGTATAGTAGCTCAGGGCAAGGGGTGAACCATTGTCTGTCGCTGCATCCACTCCATGTTTTGGTGCATTGAAGCAGATAGACTAATGCATTTGTTCGGGAGAGATGAGGGCATTGTGCAGCCACATAAAAGGGGTCAGCAGTAGCCTAAAGGTTAGAGAAAGGTTTTGACAGGGCCATCGCTTCGGTCTCCGTAGTGGTCAGGAAAACGTGAGAAGTGAGTAATGCCTCTCTCCTAAAAAAAAAACAAAAAAAAAACAAGTGTAGAGGCACTTAACGGTTTCCTCCAGAACATTGATCGATAGCAATAACCACCGCGCTACTTGCTAAAGCTCACAGTTTTGCATGAAATGGCCAAATCAACAGACAACTGTTGTGATTGGTATAATTGTTGCGTTTGTTGTCGTGGTAACTTACTTTATCAGTGTAGATTAATGGGGAAGATGGATAAAAGTCACAGGTGCCAATAAAAATGACTGACATAGACCCGGAAAGTGGAGGGAAGCAGTTTTGTTCTTGAGTGTGTTGAGGTGAAGGTTTATGTAATGAAGGATTATAAATAGAAAAGGACAGTGGATCTGTAATATGATCAGTGTTGTTGAAAAACCCATCTGCCCAATTTCAAACTGCAGACATTTATAAGGAAGATATTTAAAATTGAGCCTGCTACAGCCTCTGATAGGTGCTGATGTGTTAATTATATTATAATAAACTACTATAATGTAGTTGTAAGTAGATATAATTTTATCTCTACAAGTTAATTATCAAAATTTGCTTTGGGTCAAATGTTGGAGCTCTCCCACCAAGACAAAAGACCAAAATGCTGCAATTGTGCAATGCAATACCAACAAAAAAAGTTATTTATTTAACCTGCAGTAGCCTTTAGGATTATGTCCAATTTGAATGTTCACCAGGGTGGAGCTCAGAAAGAGAGATGTGTTTGCTCAGCTGAATCGTTCCCTAAATAAATAAATCTGCAATAAATAGCTCTTCATCAAAGATCGAACTTGACTGTTCCACAGATTAGAGACCGGCGACGACAGATTGGAAACAGAATTTCAGGGAGTTGGAACCTTTGCAACATCAAGGATGCATAAAGAAAGGCTTTGTGCTAAAAATATCTCGACCAGGGACTATTTGTGGACTGAAAGCGGAGAGGAATGCATAACATTTACATGTTTACTAGATAAATTTAAATCTTCTCAAATGCTGACCTAAATTAGAAGAGTGACTTAGTGAATTGAAATGATCTGATATTTGCTTTTATTTGTCAAAGAGTGCACTCTGGCTGCGACCGATCGCCTCCTCACTGTTTGAATTTATCATTACTTGTTTATTTATTATGTTTTAAAAATGGAGTGATTGTTAACTGCGATACATTGAGGAAAACCATGTTTTAAAAAACGCCCTGCACATGCAAAGAGCACAAACCTGCTGTAACAGCACTTTGCGGATGCTTAATCCTCCAATAGGGGACCACTGCATAGATTAAAACTCTGCATTAAAATAAAACAAAATGGTAAAATCGACAAAATAAGTAGAAAGTATTGTTCTTAAAGGAGACATACCAACCTTTTTTTATTTTATTTTTACTGAGGCAAATCTAAAATGTTCCAAAGCTTGAGGTGAATGTATAGAAAATTACTCCCTGCAAGTCAAAAGACAGGGCTTCAGCACGCTCTGAATGCTTTGTTTGCAAAATTACTTCCACTTCCTCTTTGAGCTGATGTTAGATTTTTCGTGCAAACTCACAAATGGCCGCTCACATATTCTGAGGTTGTACAGATGGATTTTGAGTGCAGTACAAGAGAAAATAGTGAAATCCTACATCTACTGTTTGCTCATTGCAGTGCAGTCATGCACCAATTGGAAGGTCGGCGGTTCATTTCCTGGCTCCCCCACTCTGCATAGCAATTGCTAAAGTTGTCTTTGCCATCTGCGTGTTATTATATTTTCTGATTCTGGTGAGTGAACCATGAATGTATCAATGTCTATGAATGAGTGAATGTACACTTGTAGCACTTTGAGTGGTCAAAAGACTAGAAAAATCCCTATAAAATGCAGGTGTGGGGTCTTAAAGACACAGGAGCTAAAACAGCCTGTTTCAGACAGACGCTGAACTGAGCATTTTATTTTTTAAAGATTATTTTTTGGGGCTTTTTTGCTTTTATTGATACAAAAGTGGAGAGACAGCTTATATTCAAACCGGGGACTTGCTCCTCAGAGCATATTATGCCCATGTGGTATGCGCACTAACCACTCAGCTATTGGGTCACCCAGAGGAGCATTTTTATACTATAAATCATGCAAAGATATTCCAGTAACTCCCCAGAATAAAAAAATAATATACATTTGGATATGTGCATATTGCATTGCCTTTAAATATTCAAACTGTAATAGAATACGCTTCAGTAGTTCTAGCAGTAGAGTATAAACCGAGACATTAATAGCACTGTAGAAAATCGGGAAAGAAAGCCGATGTCGAAAAAGTGAAAAATGCCGACAATCTTCCAGCGCTACTCGTCTCATCTCTCATCGTACGGTGCAGTCACAAGACTGGCTCGCCAGTATATCAGCAGGATGTGAGTTGGGGGAGAAGTATGTGTTCATTAAACACCCAGGGGGCAAAAAAATCCCTGTCCTAATTCATTCCAACATCAATGCCTGAGGCTGAAACGCTTGCCTTGATTATACCAATTTACCCGCCCTCCCACCCAAAAGGAAGACATGTAATTACACTATTTACACTGGAGAGTTTTCCTCTCTAAAAGGGCCCCGAGTAAACACACGCCAGCCTTGTTTCGCTTGTGTATCGGAGTCATTGTGATTGAAACGTACAATAAGTATCATGTCATGTAGGGAAACATTAACAGCTCTCATAGTACATTAAGGGGTGTACCAACATCTCTTATGTGGACAGAATAATGTCAAATAATGTTTGATTGTTACGTCAAACAACGTAGATGATTCAGATTGATTTGTTAAGAGTAGTCATGAAGCTAAGTAGTCATAAATTTAAACGTTTTCCATGATGTTTAAACTGTACATTATTGTGAGTTCTCACTATCTTTGTGAACTTCATGCGATGATTCAGGAAGTTTAAATATAGATAAAGATAATTGAGAGACTCTTGAACAACTTTTTTCACTCTGATCAACTATTTTGAGTGGATGAAGCTCTTCTTTCCTGCCGACCCCTGTGCATGAACCAGATAAATCTAGGACGAGGTATGGGAGAGACCTGGAAATAAACCTGGACAAAGCAGTGCAGGAGAGGAGGGTTACAGTTATTCTGAATCTCGAAGACTCGTTCACTGCAACATTTTACATCACCTCTTTGGTTTAGAGGTGTCTTAGATGAAGGTGAATTTCTACAATTCCATCTGGTTTGAAATTCAAATACAATTTGAAGATTTGTTGAATTTTATGCGTTTAGATGGTGTGTAAAAGGTGTTTAAATGAACATTGAAATAGTTTTTATTTGCCATAATCATGTCTCATAACCAAACCTCTTCATACTGGGCGTTAGAAAATTCCCCAATGCAGTTACAGTGTAATTTATGGGGCTCAAGAAATTCCAATAATCACCCTCCTGTAGTTGTGGTTCTATGTACTTGTGAATCAATATTTAAGCAAACTTTTGGTATCCTCAATATGGCTGTTGGAAACCAGGTAGAAGAAGTGGAGCTTGTGAGTCTGGAAACAAAAGTCAAGCTGTGTTTCATTACTTGTTTCATTTCCCCTGTTATACGTTCTCTCTGCCCTTGGTAGTTGTAGCCTCCTGTGTACAAATCATCAGAAATGCCTGCAGAGTCCTTTCAGTAAGGTTCTGCATTTGTGATACATCGTCAGTATTTTCTCGTATAAGCTGCATTGTGAGTGATATACACCTCTGGAGGGAACATAGTTCACTTTGCTTTTTTTTACACAAATGGAACAAGACGATGACGGCAGCGAATCCCTGAGGGCAGACGCCCGAGGGGAAGTCGATGAGTTCGAGTTAAACCGCTATCGAAACGCGACACAAATCATGTAGAAGAGAAAATAAAGAGAGGTCTTTAGGAATTTGCTTCATTTGGGCGCATACTCAGTGTCAAAACATGTAACTGTCATCTATATTCAGATGAGTTCTGAGTTCTAATTTTAGATATTCATTAGTTTTTTTGTGTTCTTTGTTCATGTAATAGAGTATTTTTGACTGTGGTTTTATGTCACTATTTAAATCCTTTAACTCCACATTGTGAATGTTATTTCACTCTTGAGTTGATGGATGAATGAATGAATGAAACATCCCACTGATTAGTGAAGAAAACTGGTCTCTGTTGTAATTGTTGCATTTGCACATTTGAGAACTGTGTTACCACTGTGTATATATCAATAGAACAAATAGAGACCCGTCAGTGTCATGGGATTATAATGGTGTGCATTGTAAACATGTCCTTTATCCACATAGAAAAGATTGATCTATAGAAGCAGCATCACCATTTGTATATTTGAAGACTTTTAGTGACACATCCAATATTCAAGTCATAAGACTATATACACAGATGCTTGTCATTTTAAAAGTGGAATAAGTAATTCAGGATTTCATATTCAGGTCAATGCAGCATTAGAGTCATACAGTCATGCAGTTAACTCATTTCCTTATTGATTAATTAGACAATTGTTGTCTTGATTGATTGTTTGACCATTAAAACCTCAGAAAACAGACTATTCACAATTTCCAAGAGAATGTTTTCAATTTATTAACTGAAGAAAAAGCAGAAACCCCTCAGATTGGAACTATGGCAAATGGTTTGTGTGCTTGGAAGAAAATGCGAAATGATTCCTTGATTATGAAAATAGTCACCAAACAATTTTTGCAGCTCTTCTCAAGACATTTAAAATAAAAAGTAAAATATATATATATATATATATATATATATATATATATATATATATATATATATATATATATATATATATATATATAAAGGTATTTTTCTGCATTTTTCATCATTCCAGTACTTGTTTACCAAATTAGAAACACTATTACGGTCTGAATCTTTTTCTATGCAAAATATATGTTATATTCCTCCCAAAATAGATGAATTGTTAGGTGTAAAAAAAACAATTGCCTGTGGTGGGGGTGGCCATGTCATTTCTTTCCTCTGCTCTACTGCACCTCTCCATTCAGTTAGCGTGGCTTGATGCAGATGCACAAAAACAACAATACAAAAACAATCTGGAGTCAGGTGATAGATTCAGATGATGCAAGACTGCAGGAGGAAAATGAATGAAGAACTCCATCTACTGGACAAATACTGAGCAAACACGTTCATGTTGCCACACCATGACATCAGATGTAAGACCTCGAGACATTTATCAGGTGTAAGACTGAAATCACAGTTACAAGCACAAACTTCTGTCTCGGTTAAATTACTTTCACATAACTTTTCAGACCATTTAATTCGTAAACTATTCTGTGTGTCTAAGTTTAACCGGATGGTTCTTAGTGTCAACCAAGTCAATCGAATATCTTGATTCACAGCAAGGTGGTTACTTTTTTTGGCAACCTAAAACTAAAGGAAAATAACAAAGTAATCAAATAAAAACAATAAAACAAATGCTAGTTCCTAAGAATAAAAGAATTTAACCCCACCCTTGGTACCAAAACGACCAAAATCCATCTTTGAGTATCAGAGAGCGTGCAGGGTCTAATCTATGTCAAGCATTGCTCCATCTGGCAACAACCATGGCTCTGAAATAGCAGCAGCCTGACTGAGCTGTGTATTGATGAATCCATGGCACTGTCCCTGGTGCTGAAGTGGCAGACACATCTGTAAATACACTCGCATTCTGTCAGTTTTGTCTTGGATCTATCATATTCTCACAGTTTGGCTCCCAAACTGTGATCCTGGCTCCTTGGCGGCCTGTAAAGGTATTGCAAGTGGGCCACCAATTATTTCAGAATTGATATATATAAATACAATATAGGAATGGATAGACGCAGAGTTGAGTATTCATAGAGCAGCGGTGCTTATATATATACACTGCTCAAAAAAATAAAGGGAACACCTAAAAAAACAACATAGACCTTGATAAATGAAATATTCCAGTGGAAAAGCTTTATTCATTAGTCAGTGGATTGATTCAATGGAAATCAAGATCATTAACTCGTTGAGGTCTGGTTTCACAATCATACTCAAAATCAAAGTGAAAAATGAGAACACAGGCTGATCCAACTTCTACGGAAATTCCTCAAAACAACTCAAAATGAGGCTTAGTAGCGTGTGTGGCCTCCACGTGCCTGTATGCACTCCCTACAACGTCTGGGCATACTCCTGATGAGACGACGGATGTTCTCCTGGGGGATCTCCTCCCAGACCCGGACCAGGGCATCAGACAACTCCTGGGCGGTCTGTGGAGCGACCTGGCGTCGGCGGATGGAACGAGACATGATGTCCCAGAGGTGCGCGATTGGATTCAGGTCTGGGGAACGAGAAAGCCAGTCCACAGCCTCAATGCCTTCATCATGCAGAAACTGCTGACACACTCTAGCCACAGGAACGAGCATTGTCATGCATGAGCAGGAACTCAGGGCCCACTGCACCAGCATATGGTCTGACAATGGGTCTGACGATCTCATCCTAGTACCTAACGGCAGTCATGGTACCTCTGGCTAGCACATAGAGGTCTGTGTGGCCCTCCAAGGAAATGCCTCCCCAGACCATCACTGACCCACCGCCAAACCGGTCACACTGCAGGATGTTGCAGGCAGCAGAACGTTCTCCACATCGTCTCCAGACTTTCTCACGTCATATGTGCTAAGTGTGAACCTGCTCTCATCTGTAAAGAGCACAGGGCACAGGCACCCTGAATCTGCCAACCCAGGTGTTATCTGGCAAATGTCAGTCTGGCTGCACGGTGTTGGGCAGTGAGCACAGGCCCCACTTGTGGACTTCAGGCCCTCATACCATCTTCATAGTCTGTTTCTCACAGTTTGTGCACAAACATGCACATTAGTGGCCTACTGAAGGTCATTTTGTAGGGCTCTAGCAGTGCTCCTTCTGTTCCTTCTTGCATAACGGAGCATATAGCAGTTCTCCTGCGGGGTTGTTGACCTCCTACGGCTCCCTCCACATCTCCTGGTGTACTGGCCTGTCTCTTGGTACCTCATCCATGCTCTGGACACTGTGCTGGGAGACACATCAAATCTTTTTGCCACAGCGCGCATTGATGTGCCATCCTGAAGAAGCAGCACTACCTGCAGGTTGCAGATACCACCTCATGCCACCTCTAGTATTGAGGGCACTGGCACAATGAAAAACGATCCAAAAATCAGCCACAACAGATGAGGACAGGCAAATGGTCTTTGGCCACCACCTGCAAAACCATTTCTTTTATAGGGGTTGTCTTGCAAGTGGTCTAATTTCCATCTGTTGCCTTTTCCATTTGCATAAGAGCAGGTGGATTTGGTCAACCAAGCAGTGTTACTTCCTAACTGGACAGGCTGAGATCACAAAAGAGTGATTGACTTGGAGCCACATTGCAATGCTTATGTGTTCCTTTTATTTTCTTGAGCAGTGTGTGTGTATGCTGTGTATATATATATATAAAAGCACCGCTGTTCTAAACTATGAATACTCAATTCTGCGTCTATCCATCTCTATAAAGAAAAGTCACCTTCATGATCAAAGTGATTGTGATCAAAGTAGCATCGTGTAGTCATGGAAGAGCGAGAGGATCATAGAGTCATAGAGAAATGCTGCTTTAATACACACTTATAAATAAAGGCAATTATAGTAGGAAGAGAAGGACGATCACTGGATAAAATAGAAGTGCGGAACCAGAAAAGTCACACTGGTGGCCCAGGTGTTTTATCTAATGTGGCAGTTAACAGGTGCTTTATTGTTTCGCTCATTTGGCCCAGGCAGTGTCAGCACAGCTCAGAGTAGAACAACAGAAGCTGCATCATATGAAGGATATAATTATTGGTCCTCATTACTTCATGTTCTCAGATAACACTGGTCCATAATTAGCACAACGATAACGGCTTGTGTGCATTCATGTAAAGTGCAGCCAGAAGTTCCTGTTTTTACAATAATGACGTGTTGGGGAACAATGCTCCACTACACAGACAGTTTTTAGATTTGTGAGGAGCTTATAGAAGTCAGATCAGGACTTATTTATGGAACATTGTTACTTTACCTGTCAAATTGTCCCTGTATTTCTATGTAGCTGTTATTATTGTCATTTATTAAATTGTGGTCACGTGTATTAGGAACTTTTGCCTTTAATGATTTAGATTTGAATCCCATTTCCTGCATTTCTATATGTTTGAGTACAGTAATCAATACTAAATCTGTGAAATAATTGAACTTAATTCTAATATCTGCCAGAATAATACATTAAAAGATGTCTTACTTTGTGTATTGTTTAACTTTACTGAACTTCACAGATATTTTATTATTTTACCTTAATATTATTATTTTACCCTGGATAAATAATGTTACATATCCAAAAAAGGAGAGGGAAGAAGTGCAAACATTAAATATTGAGTATTTTTTTAATGTATATATAGATAATGATGATGATATTTAAAATACTATATTTGCTTATACGCTATTCACACAAAGAAAATAACTACAATTTTAAAAGTCAAAAAATCTTCTTATGTTTTAACTCCACACTGGTAGTGATCTGCAAACTCCACTGGATGGCAGCATCTATTCAGATTTTACATCCTTTCCAGCCCCTTAAAATTTTCTTTTTTTTTTCTTCTTTTTTTTATTTATTTAATATAAAAATACCCTGAACGCTCTAAGAAGAAAAAAAAAGAATAAGGAACATTTGTAGAGATCATTTCAATTCTGATAATTCAATTTGGACTCATGTTTCTCTTTGTATGATTTAATGGTTTGTGCCTGAGTTCGTATCGAAAGAATCAAAGTACTCACCTTATTTTAATCAGCTTAAGTGCAGATCTGCTTTTATTCAGATAATGCCATTTTTTGTGACATTTTCTTTTTGTGAAACGTGAATCACTACACAGACAGTGTTGTTGTGTAATTTAAACACTGATCAGTTTTGGTTCCTTTTGTCCTTACATGAAGGGTGACTCACACCTGCTTCTCGATTTGGACAGAATATTAAAATGCATCCAGTTAATTGAATTATGTTTTATAATGACTTTAGTCTAATCTTGTCATATCTGCATGTCTGGGCTTCTGTGATTAAAAATGATGAGCAGAAGAGGAAATCCTAACATTTTAGTATACTTCCTTAATTGGATAAAATTAATTGGAATTGAGACCTTCTGGTGACCTTCTGGATTTTTTTTTTTTTTTAACAAGGTTTAATTGAGAAAATTCTAAAAATATAGAATATAGGCGTTAGAAAAGGAGTTAGACTACACATTGCAATTTTGTTGTGTTTCCACTAGTCTCGACAATGTTTTAAATGTTTAAACTGTAGATGCATACAAATATATACATTATACTACTTTACATCCATGGCTGTATTAACCTCCTATGGGCGGCTGGGGTAAGGTTTGTTGTTGTGCCCTTTATGAATCCTACTCTAGTACTCACCTGGATTTGATACGTTACATTACATACGGTATAATTACATGTTCAATTTTCAACAGTGACAAATTGTTCTGGATGGACTTATCACATATTTAATTCATTAATCATATCAATCATATTTAATTTGAACGACTTGTTGCGATTTAGCATTGTGGCTGTTTTGTATTGATGGCTACAGACTAAACCGATACATTACATTCAATCTGCTTGTAAATACGGTTACTTTCAAACAGCAGATACAGGGATCCAGTCTGTTGTGCACCAGTCGATCCTAAAATTAAATACGGGGCTTAATTCCACAAGGTGAAGCAGTAAACAGCCTGGTAATCCAGACATCCCTGGTTTCTGACTATATTTATACATCCCTGTTACTGCTCAGTGTCCTTGTTTTTCTTGTATAAAGAGCGGCTCTGCGAAGCGTCCTTTATCAGTTCGTTGTAATATCACATCCGTTGCAGATGCTTTGTGTGTTTCACTGAGTTGATCCCTTTGCAAAGGTATTAATGTCCCCTTCCTCTCGAAAATGTGTTTTTTATCCCCCTTGTTCTTAGCCATCGCTGCTTCTCCCATGTTCATACTGTCAAACATTTTACTGCACAGCCCTATTTGTGCATGTCTTTCTCAAGCTATGCCTTAGACTTGTCCATGTGAAGCATTTTCCTGGCTTTGCATGAATTTACAAATGAACACACTGCATGCAGAGAACATCATAATATCAATTGATGTGACTAATATGCCCGGATATTAAAGTATTGTTTAGATTTTTCTCAGTGTATCCAAACTGAATCAGATAACACTTCTACAGAAAGGTCCATGAAACAAAACTATCTGTGTTCATTTATTTCTGCAAAGTCCATGATTTTTCCAGGTTTTCATGACCATGCGAACCATTTAAAACTATTGTTGAGAACGAAAAGGAAAAAAAAAACCACTAGTGTGCACTAATTGACTAATTATCCATTGTTAAATTCAGGAGCATATGATTCAAAATCAGCAGCAGTGAATCCAGAAGGGTCGTATGGCACATAACACAGTACAGCAATTATATTAGTTAAAACATGGCATTAAACTCTGCAGCTTTTGTTTCTGCACCTCACCACGGACTAGAACTGAAGCAGTGTGATTGGCAAAGTGAGTCACAGAGTGCAACCTGTGGCTCAAGGCTACCAGAGCAGATTAAATTCAAGGCCGACTGATTATCTAGAAACAGATTGAAAACTCTTCTGATTGGCACTTCTGCTGGCCTCTTCATTTTGCTCCGAGAGACGCCGAAGAACAAATTTGCTTCTCTCGTTAAGACGGTGCAATGAAAGTTTTTAACAGGCACAGAGTAATTCATAGAGATAAAGTGAACACTCTTCTATTATATATCTTATATATATATATGCATTTATATATATTACATTTTTTTCTGATTTCTGAGATCAGAATTGAAACTCTCAAAACTACTTGTTGATTTAATCAACATAAAGCATCATAAAAATTAGTTTGCCTTTTAAACAAATTGCAAATACTTTGGCATGCAAATATTAATAATTATATCTCACATGTTCAATCTAATGAATAATCCAACCCCTCAAAACATTTATCATTTATTCATTGCATGCAAAATTGTGTTCTGTAAACATTTCTGACATACTTGTTTTTGTAAATGTGTCCTGAATTTATGAATTTCTCTCAGATGAATCTTGAGTTTCATTAGTGAAGAGGTAGATCAACTAGTTCTTTAAAACATCTAGAGCACATGTCATGAACCTAAAATATCACAGCAGACATTATGGCCTTTCAAACCAAGAAAAGCACAGGTGTGTACATACCGACTTTAACGATAGCTCGGGTTTTTGCATGGTTTCAACAGTATAGCCGCAATTATTGTATAATAATAATATTGTTAAATTATTGCATTTCTAATTTTGCAATTCTTTTGCAATGCAGCGCTATGCAGTGCTGTAAAACAATCTTCTTTCCCTTTACTGTTTCAGCAAATTTCAGTATAAACAGTAAAAGCGTAAAACCTGTCCAGTCTCTTGCAGTATGCAATATGTCATATCTTGCAATATGTAAATTTGTACTGTTGAAATTGATAAATAACATACAAGTCACTGAAACCACAGCTATAGTTTATATACTGGAAACATGCTCAACAATGACACAAAGACAATGGACATGGTCAATGATATAAATGTTTTTTTTAAGAGATTAACTCAGGATTTTAAGCAGTTTTTCAGGCTTTTGTAGGTAATCCATTGAGTGTTGCTGATGTCTAAATGTCTAAACATGTACAAAACACTGAAAACCTGTGAACTCACATGTAGGAGGAGCAGGAACATGTGCGTATGTTGGTTTTTTAATTATTTTTATGAAAAATACATTTTATTTATATAGTGTATTCATGACATTCAAACAAAATAACTAGTTTCAATAATGAGGACAGTTATTCAATTGACACCAATGAAATTAACATCCTTTATGAAGAGGGTCCAATTATTGATGCATGAAAAACACATTTTGCATGAATCTGCAGACGCTGCTGCTGCTTTGACAGTGAGTCATCCATGTTTTTCTTTTTTTTTTTTCTTCCATTGGGAATATTTGTGTATCATACTGTATGTACTGTTCAAAATGTGTTCAGCATCCCTAGTTTCCCGGAGTGCATCTAAATATGTACCATTCCAGATCACATTGAATCACTTTTGAATGTGGCTCAGCTTTTTTTTTTCCAGATTCAGAAACATCCATACGGGTTAAAAACCTGCAGGCAGAGCCGTGAGGTGATACAGGTTTTTCAGTATGAGGGCATCTTTGAGTTTTTTTTTTTTCTTCTTTTTGAAATACAGGTATATGTTTCAATAATGACAGCTAACCCCAAGGCTCTGTTTAAATGTCATGAGTTGGGAGTTTGTCAAATTCACAACCTGTCAGCAGCTGTGGGGAAAAACATGGATGTCAACACTAATTCAAAGCTAAGGTGTTTGAGGTGGAGAGAGGAGAAGCTACACGTACCCAAACTTGCAGACAAACTGTCCTTTTAAGGAAAGGTGAACAGATGTGTGTGTGTGTGTGTGTGTGTGTGTGTGTGTGTATATATATATATATATATTTTTTTATATATATAGAAAATCTTCAATTGGATTATGATATGCAAGATTAACAAGAAACTAACTGTGTTTATGCCTCTCCCCTGCAGCTACGCCCCCGAGACTGATCCATAATAATAAACCCCAGCTGGAGAACAAACAACATCTGGGTGTAAAGAGACGGGAGCGGGCGAAGTCTCAGCAGGGTTGGCAGCAGATGGTGACACTGCAGCAGCACTTCTCCAGGTAGCGCCTTCACCGCACAGACAAGCAGCCTACATACACGGAAATACTGTTAATTACTCTTCTAAAGCCCGACTGATGCATTTACACCTTGTTGTTTGGCGCCCGCTTTTATCCGAAGCGGCTTACAAGCGCCGCAAGACAATTAGGTGACCCAAAAGTTTAGAAGAAACATATTAAATATGAAGCAACTGGAAGTAGACAAGCGCACAAGAAGCGTCCCAGCGCCCTAGGCTTACTGTGAGCTGATTTTTATCTTGAATGTGCAGAGAGAGCAGACGTGTGTAATTATAAATGAAATGGAATTAGAAAAATCGAACAGTATGTCAGACAATTTATCTTTAAATAAACAAAAAGTGGAAAATCTGCAAACTTTTAACTCATGTTTTGGCAAAGTGAATTCTAGAAGTAGTTTTTTTATTTTTCTCTAAATGGACAACAAAAATGTTGATCTTCATGTAACTGTGCATCTTGTACGGTGTATACAAGTGGTTCTCAATCTTTTTCATGCCAAGGACCCCTAAACTGACACAAATTAGACCACAGAACCCCTTTTTGATAATATTTTGGCTCAGGGTACCCATCTGATAAGATTTTTGATTTTAGATATTAAAGAAAGTGTATAAATCCTATGCAAAAATGTCTTTGTCTTACTTATGCATGAGCTTTTAATTAAAATAAATTATTTCCCAATTTTCTGGGGACCCCCTGGAACCACTTCAAGGCCCCCCGAGGGTACCTGAGCCCCATTTGGAGACCACTGCTTCATACAGTAGAGACATAGGGTCACCAGGGATCTTAAAACCTATACAAATCAATACTAGTTTTCAAACTTATTTTATTGTTTTTTATTGTTATGACTAAGAGGCTACTATTAGCAGATGAATTACATATTGAGCATTTAATGATTTATTAAAAGAATTGATTGGTGTGTGAGGCTTCAACTTCAGCTCACTGTTTGTCACAGGATTCACTTTCAACACAATTAATACAATTCTTAGAAATAATGACGGCTGTCATGTTTTCCTGTAATAAGATAATATGAGATCATAATGTGTGATTATGAATGTATTTGATATATTAAGGAAAACTGTTAGACCTCAAGAAAAGACCTGTTCTTCTCTATGAAACATTAATTTAAGTGTTAATAACACATCTATTAACTGATCATATATATATGGATGCACAATACATTTGTAGTTAAAGATTTGGTATATTAGGAAGGTTAGCGGGGTAAATTATTACGTTCTGTTCTCCTCAGAACAGAACATTTCATAAGAATTCTGCACAATTCATATGAAAGGTCAGAATATGAACATTATTTAAGTGTTAAACTACTCGACTTTTGTGGTGACATCCAACCCTTTCATGAACTTAAGAGCCCACCACATGTACAGATTGTTTTTGAGCACTTGTTTTATTGGAGTGCCCTGCACATGATCCCATCTACATATGCTCAGCGAGGTGTGAGATTAGACCCAGGATGATTTGTGACTGTGAGTTAATTCATGTCTGCCATGCAGAAGATATTTGAGCTGCTGCCCTACATTTAGGAAAAATTTGCTTTTTTTCCCCCCCACCACCTCCCCTTGCTAGTTAACAGAGAGGGGCTCGGAATTGATGTGACAGTCACCTGCGGAGTACTTTAAAATATCTAAAAACAAAATCATGCTTTCATAAATTTGGAAATCGGTGGTTAAAATTTCCATTAAATTGCTTGTTTTGTTCGAATCCCCTCATTCTACTGGGGTTACAGTGATCGTACCTGCAGCGACTCACACATAGCAGCTGTATTTTTTTTATCTTTAAAGACCCTGAGGTGCTGGTGAATCTCTGGGGTTCCTTTGGGCCTCATATTTTATTTATAGAACAATGTTATTACTAAAAATTGTTTTTAATGCTTTACACACGATGATAATCTGGATAGAATCAATTAGATTCTCTGTTGGTCAATCACTGCTTTTAATACCAATGACAAACATCAAATGATCTAAGTAGTTATCGATGCACCATTCAAGATGTTCACCTTCTGTTTTTATCTTCATCTTGTATTTATTAATTTATTTTTTCTTTGTTGCATATGTTAAAACTATGTTAAGCTCTTTCTCTAACATAAAGAAAATAATAGTAATAATGAGTTACAGAGCAACATTACCATTCGTTTGGAGTCATGTTTCTGTCCATCTGGTGAATCTAAGGTCAATATCCACATGATTTAAAACCTCTGAAGCCAACAAAAAAATGCCTGTACATAGTTTTATATTTTTAATAATTCTGAGTTTATTTTTTTTCAGTCAGTATCAAGCGTTACACATCAAGTGATTCAGGGAAACTTACCCTTTCCTTCTGGTGTAGTGTAACGCTACCGCTGAGAAAACCGTATTTTACATTTAAAAAAAACTTTTGTTTTTTTGAATAAGTGCATAGTCACCCAGGGATTGATTTAATATGAAAAGTTCTATTTAGCTGTTTTGGAGCTCTGTGTGAAGTTTGGTGCAAACAATCCGTTTCCTCAGTGAGCTACAGTCACTGGATATTTGATATTGTCCTGGGCGTTTTAGTAGATAATGCTCAGCTACAATAAATACAACTGAGTCTTATAATTTATAGTAATTGGTCTATAATCTTATAAATTGAATCATTATATTATATTCATTATATACATTATAATCTGTAACATGTGTTTACCTTCTGTTTTATATCAAAATAGCTGCCGTATAAAAAGGTATACTGGAGATATAGCTGTGATAAAAGAGACAAATAAAGATTTTTTATGTATGAATAAAAACTTTATTTAACCAGGTGAGGTTATCGAGAACAAAAGAACGAGAGAAACTCGAGTTCAGCAGGGAGAAAGGAAATAAGCATAGAAAGACGCAATGATGACATACAGTACAGTACATACCAAAGAAAAGCACTCAAACGGCGTAAAATCATCCAGCAGGATGACACATTCATGAGTAAACAGACTTGAGATGTGTGCAGGACATTTATAAATAGAAATGATAGTCTATGTGGTTCTCTTCTCGTGAGGGTGAGTGATACGAGGGTTGACAGTGCCATCAAACACAGATGCTTTGCCCATTGTCTTATCTTTAGTTTCTGGGTTAGTTGCACCACGTGTTAAAGTAAAGCTGCTATCAAACCAAATTCACAGGTCTTTATACGACTGGACACTTTCGGGACCTGTTCGTGCGTTTATGGCAGGGAGACGCAGACTGGAATTACGAGTTCTCGGGATGAAAACACATTTCGTCTCGTGAGGTTTCAGCTTCAGTTTATCTAGAGGTGTCGAAGAATGTTAAAGGCAGATTGTAACGTAGAAACGTTTGGAAATGAAGAACAGCCAGCTGCATATACCACTGTGTCATCCACATGAAAAATGGATATCACAAAGTCTTTGCTGCAGTGATAACATTGTTTCATTTTAGCACAATATTTAATTCATTTACAGATGGATGATAGGTGGACTGTTTCAGAAATAAACTTTAAGTGTTATAAAGGGAGATCTTGTATCTTAACTCAGATTTTATATCAATGCAACGGATCATTTTCCTGCTTTAAACACTGTGAGTGTCTACTATTGACAGAGTAATAGTGACGTTTTTTTTTTAAATATCGAAAAATAACCTTGAACCTTCAAATCGTGGGCAATTTAATGAAGGAAAATTAACTTTATGATTAACTGATTATCAGTTTTTAATTTTCTTTTGATTGACTAATCGATTAATCAATGAAACATTGCAGCTCTAATAGTCTTTTAGGATGGAATATTCAGATAAATCAAAAATCAGTGCGTCTCAGTGTCAAGGACGAAAAAGCAGCTTGTGCTTCAGTTGTCAGTGAAGTGGGGAAAGGGGTCATATTAGTGTTCAAGTGTAAACTAGGCCATTCATTCATACGTTGTTGTACATGATGAGCTACTTTGAAAAGTGTAGCCTGTGGTTAAATGTCAGAGAGCAGCAGAAACCCCTCTGGTAAGAAGGAAGTGTCATTTCCATTCAAGACAAATATCTATGCGTGGTTACTGGAGCATCATATACATACTGTTAACGCATACATATATATGACGTTCCAGTCACCATATACTGTAAACACATGCATGGGTGAACGAATAGCTATGTATATTCTTCAAAACCGTTATTTAAACTCGAGGAGTCGCTGAGGCGAGCCTCATTTACAGTGACTCAGAGCAACACAGTTAGAAAAAGGGCATATAAATAGTATGCAATATATAAAATATTCAATTCACGAAAGCATAAAAAGGGAAGTGAAAATGAATCAGATAAAACAAGTGCAAATAGAGGTCAGATGACACACAAGGAAATATTTTAAAAGCCCAAACAGCAGAATGGAGCCAACATTCTAGAAAAGAATGCCTTTTGTTGTCATTGCACAACAGAACAATGACATTTTACTGTTTTGAATCTCCTCAGTGGTTCATACATATAAATAAAACAGCAAACAACAATCAGCATATCTCTACACCCAGTATAAAATCAAGTATACAAATATAAAACATACATATAGATAACAGATATAGTCTATAAAATATGAATATAAATACTTTGCTGTAGATCCTGAAAGCACAGGTCGTTTTTAGTCTGTCTCATAAATATTCATGAGCCGCTCTTCTGATTGGCTGTTTTTTGCGTGGAAGACTGCAAAAAGTGTGTGTGAGGGTGGGGGAGGAGCTACTGCATGACATCATGAAGTCAAGGAAGTATAAACGAGCCGTGGTTCTGCAAAGTTTTCTAATCCAGGGCTGAGTGCATTATTTCACCATTTTCCTGAGTGTTTGATGGATGGAATAGTTTTTTTTTACAACCTTATTAAGAGTTTATAAAAAGAAAATCCATGAATGTGGCTATATAGGACCTTTAATAGACTTAGAACACCTTCAAGAGGGCAGCAGAGTAAAAAGGTGATTACCTGGGTGAGATGAGTCCTTGATTATGTTTCTTGCCCGGTGTAGGTATTATGTCCTCAAGTGAAAGTAACTGTGTCCTGGTGATGATTCTCTGTGCTGATGTAATGACTCTATTTAGTGGGAGGGGGGGTTCAGCCACAATGCAGCTAATAGACCACACCAAGAAGCCAGAATAAGTCTGATTCTTAATAGTTTTCTGAATAGTGAGCAAGATTTGCAGACATTATATACTGGCTAAATACAGAAGCACTATGTAGTAAATTGTGTGTGATTTAAGACAAGCTCATCTTTATTTCGAAGGCATATTCGGAGGCTACCATCAACTCTTAGCTCATAACTGTCTGCAAACCACGTCTCTGTTGCATGCATGCAACATGGCTAAAGCAATAAATTATATAAGATAGCTTCCTTTATTTCGGACAAAGGTCATCATTGTCACTGAGGCTCGCTAAGCGTCCGTGACACAGATTTACGGGTGAAAGTTTACCAAAGTTGAACTGGACACAAACACATTGATTCACCCTTTGTTCTGTCATGTTTTATGTGTCAGAACACTGTAGGTGTAGATGAGCAAATTTCAGTAGGTTTTATACTTTATACACTCTAAGTTCCCTTCTCTGCACCTTGGAAGTTGGTGAAGTTTTGTCAAAAATCCTTTCACTGCAGGTGATACAGATAAAAGCTGCTGAATCAAACCAAATCCATTTATTGTCTGGTTGACAGCTTAAGTTTGGCCATAAAATTTGGCCGTGTAAATCGTATCAACTAAACCTACCATATCGGCTTCTATATAAGGCACTACTGATTATTAGAAGGTAAAAAGAATGCCTTTTTAAGACACAATACATTTTCAGTCTCATGTTGCGAAGGTTTCCCTGAAATACTATAAATCCAAGGAGAAGAGAATCCCCATCCTTGAAGCTCTTTCTCTGCAAAATATGAAATACTCCCATTAAAGTAAAAACTAAATTGCACATTTGTGTAGCTTTCCTATCAGTCACCGCTCACACACTCTCCTGTCGGGCTCTCGGAAGGTGTCAAAATCATTTTCTCTTTCAGTTAGTCATTTTGAGACTTTTTAAACTGATTTACCGATGATTCAATCCTCACTGTTTCTGCAGTAAGGCGGTTTGGGCTCGCCGTGAATTTATTTCCTCAGAACAAAACATTCCACAGGCTTTCAGAAACTCCCGCAGCTCAAAATGAGCTAAGGAAACACTTAGTGCTCATTATAAACAGAGTGGAAGAAACTCACTACCCTAGCAGCATTAAGGCAACAAATAATCCATAATGCAACAATCTCTGTAGGACCCAGTGTTACAGCGGTACTTGCTCCACCCAAAAAAGGACTTTTTAAAAACTTTTTCAAATGTAGTTTCTCGCTAAAAACATTGTTTTATATTCAGACCTGTATGGTATATGGTGATATGCTACAATAATTACAAAAAAAACTGTAACTGTACATTGTACTTCACAATGGATTTTTGACAAATTCAGTTTCTGACGAGCTGAATGGGAGCAGGGGCACAGGTCCAGCTCTAATGGAGCGGCACCTCTGAAATGTGGTCGAGCACAGACGTCTCTGCTGCCAGACTTGCAGTCATGAGACCCGGGATGGAGGATGGAGAGTCGAAAGCCTTGTTAGGGAAGAGCCAGACAGAGTGGGAGCGAGTTTTTTTTTTCTTTTCTTTCCTTTTTTTTCCGTTTCGGGGAGCACTCAGCTGTGCTTTATTTCCCACATGGTCCACAGAGAGTCTGGGAGACCCACTTTCCCTTCAGTGCCCAATCACAAACACAGAATGATGACTAAGTCTGATATGCAGACGGCGAAAACCCATGTGGCTGGGCTCATTTCGAACGGCCGGCATCGGTGAGAGTCGTTTGGAAAACAGCATGGGGTGAGTGACGGCAAAAAGTGGGGAGAGTGCAGGAAATTAATGAAATATTGCTGAGAAAAACATGAATAAGGTGGACGCGTGAGGACGGGGTCTCTTGTTGTGGGGAACCAAAAGTTCCATGATGCGTTGTGACAGTAACGCTTAGTGATGCAGAGACTTTGAGGCTCAGGTGCTGTTAAATGCAACTGAATCTATGGTACAACTGCCACGTTTGACTCATTAACTCTTTCCTTTCAGCACGTTATCTGATAATTATAGCGGCAGATGGAGGCTACCGCTAAAAATCCACAACTGCTTTTAAACAATGGGTCTCATATACTATGTATTTAATCAAAGCTAATGCAATAACACTGATCTGACCGACTTCTTCGGTTTTACAAGAGAAAAGGATTTTTGGGGATGAGGAATGGCTGGAATTACCGGAGTATAAAATTCCCCAAACCAAATAACGAGCAGGGAAAAGAGTCCATGTCGTTGGTCTAAACATACTCTGAGTAGAATCTGTGCTCATGCATGATTGATGTTCCAGCCCTAAACAAGGCTTTGTAACTTTGAACAGAGGCTGAACAGCGAAAATAATGTAGTTGAATAATCATATGCTCCATTGCATTTGCAGTACCCACAGACTGTATATTATGATGGACATACCAGGGTCATTTGTGCTTTTTATTTATTCGGGTGAGGCTCGCTGAGAGGCAGCCTCTGTTTTTCAGGGACACATCAGTGCAACGTCACCTATTGGGTTTGCATTGGAGCTGGTTTGAAGCCCTGAGTTGTAGCTGTTGGTCGGCGCCATCTTTTTCTATTTGGAACCAGGACCTTTGAAACTTCTGCTTCAATCTCAGGGTGTTGTAGTTGCCATTTGAAAGTAAGACTGTCTTTAATGATGATGTGTTTGTCTGGAGTGGATGGTGTTTAAAAGCAGAACCCTCTTTAGTGTTGTGTTATATTGTCTTATATGATATTTATAAGTAATGGCCAGCAAGATGAGATGACCAAACATCTCATGATGATTTTAAATCTGGCAGCCTGCTTAGAGGTTGGGGCATATAAGGCCCATAGGTAACCACTGTAGGCACTGTTTAATCACCACCATCTAAACTCTTTAAATATTGAAAATCACTCTTTCTAGAGGCATGTGCCACCAACAACAGGTGAAGAAATTGTTGCTAAGCTACACTGTAAAACTTTACTGTGAAATCTGCAGGTATTTACTGTGTTAAACACAGTAATGCTACTGTAAACTATCATTACAGTAGATTGCTGTATATTTTACAGTGAATCACAGTAGTTTAAGTATTACTGTAGAAAATGACAGTAGTGAAGAATTACTGTAGTAAATCACAAGAGTTACTGTATTATAATGCAGATAATCACACAGTATTGTAAATTAGTTGCCGTAAATTTTAAGGTTTTATAGTGTATAATTGAACAACTAGTGCACATGAGGTTTAATTGATTACTGATTGATTATAATTGATTATTATTGGTCAGATAGTGGATTGTGTCAGTGTCACTTATGATTTTCTAAACTTGTAACCATTGTAGCTCAAGTGGTGAAGAATTCATTTTTCATTCATTCATTCATGGCAATGAAACCATTTTTTCCAGTCAGTTTGGTAAAGAACACCAAATGTCAGACTCTGTGTTTTATTTTAATAACATAGAGAGAATACATTTTCACACATTAGTAATAAATAACTGGAGCTTGAAATTTAGTGACCCGTTTTCTTCCGTTTTTTTTTTTTTTTTGTCACTGCTGAATTAAATTTCCTCATCATTGCTTCAGATTAACATGTAGTTGAATGAATAAACATTCTCACATAATTGAGCCCGATACAAGAAATTCAGTGGAACAAATCTAATCACGGATCAACATCTTCACTGTGCCATTACTAAACATGCACATTTACAGCATTTGGCAGCGTGACATACCGCAGTAAGTCTTTCACATCTGTGATAAATTTCAAGTTTTATAGCATATTCCATTTAGTGGATCCCTCACTGTTAGGGTGGGCTCTTTTAATGTGGTGATCCCAATGGGATTTGAACCACAAACACCAAAATCTTTGAGCAACACAAGCTGATATGTGCATTTCACATCTGGCCCTTTAGACTGCAAATATTCAGCTTGCTTTTTTATAGCAAAGAATACCTGGAAAGAACTCCCACTCCGACCACGACCATCACCACCACCCTTCATTTTCATTTAGACTTGGTTTGATTCAGGTCAGTGATAGTGACTCAGGGCAAGAATGCCAATGGTGTGCTCAGAGTCAGTGGCGAATGCTAATGGCTACGCCACACGCATCAAACAGGGGGGAAAAAAAAGCTGGGACAGGCCAAAATGTCACTGAACACAACATTATGTGAAAACGGTCAGTGTCTATCAAGCATACACAATTCAGATGGAAAACAATTACAAAATCAGACTGCATGCCGACTTCTATTTTGAAGATATTTATGAAGTGCAGTCGCCTGTGAAGTGGCAGCTACGCTACTTGTCTTCCATCGTCATACAATGTAGTATAGTCTATGTACATGTACACTCTGTATTTATCTCTTTTTTTAAAAATATGTACATTTAATTAGTGTCAGATTATACTCTTTGTCAAATAAAGCTGAATTCATCCGTATTCACTCAACTTTGCATGTTTTATTCTCTATTTTATTCAGATTCAGGGGCAAACTGGCAACAAAAAGCATGGAATTTGCTGTTAAATGGCCCCAATTACATACACAAAACAAGTGACATGACATATTTGTTAATCGATGAATCATTAATTCATTTTTAAAGAAGCAGCATCAAATATTGCGGTGCATTGTGAGACAGGAAAATCCATATATGCCGTTATGTAACATGCTCGTCATTTATTCTATGTATTGTAATGCAACAATAAGCGATTAGAATGGAGTAGGTCAATTTCATCACACAAATGATGTACGGTGCACTAATTTACTTCACAGTAGCATCCAGTAGTGATCTCTAATTGGACTTTTGCTGGTTCCTGCTCCCTCCTTTTTTTACCCTATCTTGTTCAGAGCCATGGTAACAATGTCTGATAAATAGTAGGTGAGTAAGTATTTAATAAATTATCTTTAATGCTGGGCTGGCTATCAAATATATTATCGATTGGCTTTAATATGAACAAAAAATTACACATAGTCAAATTTACATGTTTATTTTATCCAAAGTTGATAATCATCATTTTGACATTTTTAGTGTAATCGTAGTAGTTCACAGCAAATGATGTGTAAGCATGAAAAAGCACCTGCTGTCCTCACCATCAACACCTGCAGACTGCTTATACCTGTAATTTCAGCACACAGCCAACAAAACCTTTTTTTTTTAAATTATTTTTCTGCACCATCATTGTTAGATACTTTCCATTTCAATTGTGAAGGCAAGCCACCTGCTATTTAACACTGCACCACCTGGGTAGAAAAAGATTTTGTATTTGGTTTGTTTAAATCAATTATGTTTTTACCAGCAAGTTTGCTTTTTCATTCAGTAGATTAATATTGTTTTTTAATAACATTTGTCAACTAATTATTGGCCATGAATTGCTTTGTTCCCAATTGACATTTGTTTCACACACTGTAGGTTAGGTCATCTCAGGTCATCCAGGGGGCAGATAATACGATTATGATGTTAATGTTCATGCAAACAGTGCAAGAGCTGAAGTGTGACGATGTTCTATCAAAGTGAAATGGGAAAACTCTATCACCAGTTTTATCAGCTTCACATCCCCCCAGTTTTGAACCTTTTCATCCAATTAGCAAACTTCATTACTGCATTCACCAGGCTGGAAAAATTACATTGCATTGGGGGCATTGTTACTTTCAACATTCAATGTCTGCTTTGTCGTGAAGTATTACATAACGGCACACTCACTGATCCAAATGGTGTGGCCCCGCCGCCCTAATTAAAAACAGAAGATTGGAACCTGCCATCAATCCCATAATGATTGATGACATGTTTAGAAATTTACTTACAAGATCAAGAACTGAAAAGGTTGATAAAGTAGAACATCTCAATTGAATACAGTGAAGATGTTCACTGGTCAAGGATAATGAACAGCAACCCATGCTGTTGTTGTAGCACTTGCACTACTGTTCAAAACTTTGGGGTCACTTAGAAATTTCTTTATGTTTGAAAGAAAAGCACTGCTTTTTTAATGAAGAGAACGTTAAACTAATCAGAAATTCACACTGCATATGTCTGGTTTTTGGTGCAGTATCTACATAGGTGTATAGAGGCTCATTTCCAACTATCACTCCAGTGTTCTAATGGTACAATGTCATTGTGTCAGAAGGCTAATGTAATAACATTTTCTATTAATTTTACAACTCATGGTGGTAATTAAAAGTGTTACTTTTCATGGAAAACACTAAATTGTCTGGGTGACCCCAACTTTTGAACTGTGTCAGTAACC
Organism: Lepturacanthus savala; assembly: GCA_030544235.1. Lineage (NCBI taxonomy): Eukaryota > Metazoa > Chordata > Actinopteri > Scombriformes > Trichiuridae > Lepturacanthus > Lepturacanthus savala. The sequence continues at coordinate 10,681,303 of CM060470.1, read as the reverse complement.
ACTTACCCTAACCAGTTTTAATGTTTTCTTCTTGAACGCAGCATGGAGGAGACGGTGCGAACGCTACTACAGAACCAGGACTCACTGGAGGGCCCAAAGGTGGACCCACTGGACCTCATGAAAGCATACAAGGTACCAATGCTGAATCACACTGTGGTGAAAAGTAGCCCAATTATCATACTTGTCTTAAAAGGTAGATGTTACATCAAATGTTAAGAAGAAGTTTACAGGATAAAGCATATTAACTGTTCTTAGTGGTTCTCGGTTGATTTTACTTGGTTCCAAGGTCAAAAGGTCAAATAACTGAATTAAAAGCCCTTCACTGACTTTCCCCATTGATAATAATAGCCTGTGCCTGTGACTGATTTCTTTGTGAAGGCCTCGGGCCAGTCTTGCGTGCTCCCTGGTGCCTCGCCGCTCTCCCGCTACTGTCAACAAATGATGACATCCTTCACAACAATAAGGGCGCAGTCCAACTATAAACACCCTGCAGATATTAGCTCTCCAGCTAATGAGACAACAAGCTGCCTTACCTTGACCACCAAACATTTCACAACGGAACACCACTGCAATGACAAGTCACCCAGTCCTAAGCAAACATATAGCTAAAATAAGTAACTGAAAATTAGCTCCAAGCAATAGAAGACCATTGCTTACCTCTTGTTGCTTCTTCTGATATTAATCCAAAGGTGGTATTAAGCACATGTTTCACTACTTATGTTTTTGCCAGTTCACAGGACAGCAGGAGCCTCTGTGTGTTTGCTGTGTGTGTGTGTGTGTGTGTGTGTGTGTGTGTGTGTGTGTGTGTGTGTGTGTGTGTGTGTGTGTGTGTGTGTGTGTGTGTGTGTGTGTGTGTGTGTGTGTGTGTGTGGACATGCTTTGCTTAAGCAAGGTGCAAAACACAAGAGCACGAGAGCAACAGGACACTGACTGCAACTCACTTAACAGCCACCGCCACAACTGTTTGTAATAGATCCTTTATAAGTTATTTTATCACAGAACTTTGAAAATATTATCTGAAACGGGAAAAAAAGCAAAAAATCAATGAGTGAGTCTCTCAGTTTCAGTGTATCTAGCTGAGCTGACTGAACTGAGTCAATCTCAGTCTACTCAGTTGAGTGAAGGGGCTGATTAAAGCAAAATGATACGACAAAAGCAACCAAAATGATCGCAACTCACCCAAAAATGTTGGGTGAATAAATCCAGTACTGTGTGGCTCTTGTGTTTGCAATTTCCAACTTTTATAGACAGCATCTAAACTGCCCTGCTGCGTTCCAGGTCACTAGATGACATCTGTAACTCAAATATAACAATATATTTTATTTTTGGTAACTGAAAATAAAATATATTTATTTTATAAATATAATTTAACGATCTATTGTGTTGTTTTCTTGGGAGGAGCCAGAAACTTGTGGTTAGTGGAACTTTAATTTTTTTGTTTTATGCCACATGGGACGACATGCGATTCATGCAATCGTGGCTGGTTACATGTGCTGTTGTGTCATTTATTTATTATTGCCGTTATGCCTGGAGCAGAGAGAATTTATTTTTCATTTCTTTATGACTTTCCTTCTAGGACAAACTGCTGGAGGAGATGTGGAAGCAGCAGGACAGTCTGGAGGGTCCGACAGCCACAGCGTCGGGGATTCCATCCTCACCCGAGGCCGGCGGCGGATCTGAGGAAAACACAAACGACAGCAATCCCCTGCTAGAGCGACTCAGAGCCCTGGAGGTAAAACGGATTGCATGGTCCGCTTCTTGACCTGGCAACAACAATTCCCCCGTTTCCGCGCCAATTTTCCTTGTCCCCCCCCCGCGTCCTTTCCTTTCTCCTCTGAGATGAAGGATTGATTGACACAGTGAGGGAACCCGGTTGTATGTCACAATAAGCAGTGAGCCGAAGAACAGCACAGGAAGTTGTTTCTTCCACTTCTGCTTCTCTGTCTTTCTTATTTAGGAGGGATTACGAGTCTGGAATAGTTAAATAACATGGCACTTTGACACTGATGGCTGTTGCAGAGATTAATAATGCACACACTGGCTTTCACTGTAGTCTTTAGGCATGTTGACAAATGTGTTTAAGGAATTATACTGTAATATGCATACAAATATTTCAAAAGCTACAAGAACACTGATATATGTCACTTACAGTTAAGTGTTTCCCCTATGATTTGTTTCAGCAGCAGCAAAGTCATGTCAAATTAGTTTAGGATTGTTTCAGATTAAGAGGTTTATTTAGCTTCTGGGTTTATTCCTGTTCATCAAGACCTGTGTGTTAATTTACAGACACAAGGATTCTGGAGGCAGTATAGCCGCAGTTTAAATACCTGACAAAGAATGAAATGCCTCAAAAAAGTTGTGTGGTTATGGGATTCACATCTCTCCCCAAAAAATATGTTATTTGATTAAATACTATGCACCTCACAATATATATATATATATATATATATATATATATATATATATATATATAACTTTCTGACTAAGGTTTAGACAATAGCCAGTATCCGTCCTTCTTCTGTCCTCTGTCCTCCCACTGCTGCAGATGTGATTCTCTGCCTGCAGGTACTGCTGCTAGAGAGAGGAGGGGCTGGTTTTTCTCAGCTAGAAGCTATGCTTACAAGAATCTGACAAATTTTAAGATGCGTTGTAGGGCCACACAACCTGAGGAAAACCTGCGATGTGCAATAACCTTGTTAAATGTTACGATTACGATATGACTTCCTATGAATAAAAAAAGTATTGAAGTCTGCATTTTAACTACGCAGTCGTCTTTCTGCTTTAATATGTATACTTCTAACAGATCCCAATCTGTGAATAGCCTAAACCAACAATTACATCATATTGATAAATTATAATAATGCATAAAAATATGCATGTGTAAAATTAAGCAAAACCCTTTTTTCAGTCCTTTATACAACTAAATATCAATCTTAATATAATGCTGAATCCCACTTTACACACTATTCTGATCTGTTAGTAACATAGTTTAGCAGTCAGACATTTGTAGGATTACATCACATTATATAAGTCATATGTGCACAGTATTGCAGAGAGCACACAATATTGACATCAATCTTTTCAATACACATATATTGCTTGTGAGCACTGAGCAGTGATATTGGCAGAGGCAGATGTGTGTCTACGTTCTTTATCATAAAGGCACAGCCCAGAGACTGACAAATCATTGTGTTGGTACTTTTACTTTTATACGTTTAAGTACATTAAAAAGTAAATATTTAGTACTTTTACTTAAGTAAGATTCTTGATGTAGTACTTCTGCTTTTATTTGATTAAACTGAAAAGGTTGTACTTTTACTTTTACAGCACTTACTCCACCCCTGGCTATTCCTCTGCCTCTTATAGTATTGCTGGTAATAAATGTAGTTTATTTGCTGTGATGGAGGCGAGGCCCATTGATCGAAACTCAATCATTTGTTGACAAGGTGAATGTACGATATACGAGGTGAAATTTCAGTGGTGGCTTTCATCATTTGTTGGAAGCATAACATTGATACATTTATGTCATTTTCAAAACTATTCATGTATTTTAATTAAATAGATCTCTCAAATGTCATACATACCACCTGAGCCTTTGAAAATACCAGCGAGAGACTTGTAGACGACAAACACAATCATCACTATCATCATGCCTCTGTCCGTTCGCAAGCAAACAGCCAAAGACAAAGGAGTTATTCATATCAAGGAGGTGATAATTAAAATGCTGACAGGTCAGTTAACAGTTGGAGGCAGTGTTCCGGGGAATGTACAGTAGGTCTCTCTTCCTGCTGAAGCAGTAATAAGCTATTCCATCTGTTGAAAGGTCTCAGACAGCCATGTCGGATTGAAAAGTTACATCCCCTGCAAAGTTCAGCCTAAAGGAAGATTCCACCTCGTTGTGACTGGAATGAGGAAATTCACACTTCAAGGTCCCATATATGAGATTTTAATTGCCTGTTAATTATAAGGAAGGGCTTGGTCTTATAGAATTACTGTCTCATCTTGGAAACGCTTAATCCACAGAGAAATGCAGAGGCCATGTCTAAAAAGGAGCTGTCAGCACTTTCGTGGTTTCACAGCCGTTCAAATCAACCAATCAGAGGGAAGGCTCTTTAATATTAATGAGACACAAAATGACCAGTCGTTTAGCTCCAGAAGGAAGTTTGAGAGAGGAGATGGAGAACTATTTTTGGTAGTTAAAAGCACTGAGGGGAATTATCAGCCTCCAGAAGGCTGGTATCATGGATGGATGAAAGGACGTCCGATGACTCACTTAGTTTTCTATAAGAGGCTTTTATTCAGATACAAACTAACTGAGGTTCACAGACACCTGCAGCTGCTTGTGAAAAAAACAACTCATGTAATTGCCTCTCTGCTCGTCTTCTTCCGCACCTATTTACATAATACAATGAGCTTGAAAGATTTTAAAATGTTGACGATTATTCAAAATCAATTTCGTTTTTTCGCTGTTATCGCACATTTTTATAGGAATTGTGCTGTAAAATGGAGAAGAATTTGAGTAACATGGATCATTCAATTTCCCATTAAAAAAATCAATAAAACATTCTAAAGCTATACTTTACTTCATTAGATTATTGTATAATTACAGAATTGGATCTGTTTTTTATCCAAAGACATTGAGCCAAAAATAACTGGACCTGTTCTTCTTCAGTTTTGACTTATTAATTGACTAATTGTTCACGACTCAGGCTTAATGAAGCACATGTGACCTGAACAGCCCTGAAGGTGTGAACAACAGAGGTTTAGATATTTTCTCTCTGCTGTAACCATAGTGCTATTTTTTTCTTTTTAAATAATTATTTCCTCATCAGGAGAGAACTCTCTATTATTTAAAATTATTGTTGGTACTGGTGTTAATGCAGGTGCTGTTAAATAAAGGCAGATGTGAAGAGAGATCCAATCATTATTGGATGTGACACCTGCTAATCACTGGAAATGTTGGTGATGTCATTAATCAATCACCTGCTGTGGCTGAAACTTGGAAAAGTTAAATACTGATTTCCTGCAATTTCTTATTACATAGTAATTCACTATACTGTTTCCTTTTATGGTAACCTTCAGTTGGAATTGACTAGCTTATTAAAAATGTATTGAACTATTTACAGTATTTGCAAGTCAATCAATACATACACATATACAGGCAGTCACATACACATGCAGAGGCTCCAACATTGAACCTTGGGGGACCCCACAGTTTGAATATACAGATGGTTACCTTTAGATACAAGTAGTCTGTCGATAAAGTGAAATATGTTGACATAAACAAAGACAAACATTAAAATTTTACTACTGTCTCTGTTTAAATGAATGTAAGTGAAGACCTTAACCAGAGGAGTCTGTGTGGCCTGAAACCCGACTGGAAGACATCAAACCAGCTGTTCAATGCCATTTAATTAGTCAGCTGCTTAAAAAACAGCTTTTTCAATGATTTTAATTAAGGTTTGAAATGTGTCTGTAGGTATTCATTAGTGAACTGTCTAAATTATTCTTTTTTTAGGAGCGGCTTGATGACTGCTTTTTTCAGGGCCTATGGGAACATAACTGAAACAAGCGATGTATTTACAATGTGTAGGAGATCCAAGGCCATGTTAAAAAATGTTTTCAAAACACCTGTCGGCAGAATATCCAGGCAGCAGGAAGAGGATTTCTAATGTCCTCTGGGTTTTTATAGTTTATTGGATCAAATTGTGTCATGCCATCACAATTGATTTTGAGGTTCACACTGGGACCGACACATATCCTGTACCTGACATGGAGGTGGTGACTGCTTGTCTAATTTTCAGAATTTTTGTCAGTGAAGAAGGAGGAAAATTTATTGCAGGCCCTGGTGAATAGAAGCTCTCTTCTTGCCAGAGATAAAGTACGCCTCTGTGGGCACAATGGCATCAATAAAATTTATAACTTTAGTGTTAAACTTGTCCATAAGTTAATTTACTGCAATGCAGGAGAGGGCAGGTGTAGGAGAGAAAGCCTGAATAAACATTTCTCAGTGATGTACCTTTTTGAGATTACCTCCGTTTGAACACGTCTATGTATGTAGAAAGTGAAAAAACATCAGTCACCTCAACCTTAGAAATGTTTAAACCTTTAAAGATAATTAGTTTGACCTCTGATATGTGTTGGCTCCTTTACATGTTCAATCAATCTGTAATTTGCTTTAACACAACACAGTTCATTAGTGTCGAAACAGTCAAAACTAATGCAGATTATAGACAGCAGTTCATCAAAGTCATCAAAAAGGTTTGTACAGTATATAGGTGGTCTGTTGTAGAGAGAAAACACTGGAGGCAGGATTGAAAATAGATAAAACTCTAAATACCAGGAATGAATAAATGAACACAATAGTTTTGCAAAAACCCAAATAGACAAAAAACAGTAGTTTGGACCCAAACCTGAGATTTGTTGACAGTAAAAATAGAAAATTGCCAGACACACTCTTTAACTTCATGCCAAATACCTCTTATATTCAAGTTGCACTATCAACAGCTAATACAGAAATACATTATATATTATATATTTCTGTATTATAATATTATTATAATATAGTAATGATATAACATTATATAATAATATAGTAATTATATAACAGTTAGACCTTCCTATTATCAAAAAGCAATTAAAGTGTCACGTTCTATAACAAATTTAAGCAGGTGTGAGCAGACTGTCTGATCCATTAGTGGTTTTGTATCATCTTGGCAACTGTATTGTTTCACTTACATAGATATTTCTACCAAGTGCAACATATTTCAGATATTCCTGAAATCTTTGATTTGAAAGTACAGGTCAGAGGTTGACATGAAGTGGTTTTCCCTCTTGGCAGAGAGAGAGAAACAGAGAGATTTTTCAAAAATACTAAGGTCAACATATATAATATACTGACAAATGTTTTTTTTTTTTATATTGATGGATAATTATTGATGGAGAATTTATACTGCGACTGAACATGACCTTAAAATATTCATATTCATTGCATGTCTTTTCACATTTTAGCCTACATTTACAGCAGGTTACAGGTTAGCATAGCTGAAATATATGAGCATTTCTGTCTCGTAAGGCTGCGTTGATGTCATGATTTATGGATTTGGCTTTTCAGCTTTGTGTTAAGTTAACATTTTTACCTGCTGAAATGTAGCCTAAAATTGAAATAAAAGGAAACTTGAGGAAAAAAATACTGAGGTCATGACCTTGGTCTTCTCAATGGCGGCTACAGCCCTGAACACATCATTCTAGCTTTGTAATAGGAGGTCGAGGTCATTAATGAAGCTGTGCACATTGACCATCTTCGGATAGCATTGGGTTGTTCAGAAACTGACGAAACATTTTCAACATTTTAGTTTATATGATTACTTGCCTCAAACTATATGTAATCTGGGCTTTAATGTTGCATCATGCATCTAGAAAATGTCACAGTAATTGTGTGCAACTATTTACCAGCCAGCTGAATTACTGAAAATGATTAGACATGATTTCAGTTGATATTTCGATGATATTTAGTATTCTATGCTAATACTACAGTCTAGTTCTTAAGAAAGCCTGCAACAACCACTTGAGCTAATCATGTGGAGAAAAGCGCTGTCTTAAATAACATCAATTTTCTTGTCTACTTTGTTCACCCTAATGAATAATTCCGAGCGTATTTCGTGGTTTTCATGCAGTTACATCTTCATGGTGGCTGCCTTTATTTTATCCACATTTGCAATTAAACTTCAACGCTGAACCGGGGGAACATTACAAGGTTTCCCATTTAGTTTTAAACTGTTTTCCATTCATTATGGCACACTTGGGCGCCTTCTATATAATCTACCGTGGAGTAAGTGGAGTAAAAAAAAAAAAATTCTCAGAGAACCGCAAATAAAAATGAAAAGATATATGTGTTTTTTGACTCTCCTCAGCAACTCATTCGGAAAATAATTTTCAGTGGAATTTGACAGTTAAGGGGGACTGATGCGATGCTCCCCGCAGATCAAGTGTGATGAGGGCACATGGTGGTACCAGACACTGCCAAACATTTACATCGTGGGGAGTGATTTATTTTTATATTGAGTGAGTCTCGAGTGGCGAAGAAAAGGGCGGGCGATCCTCGGTGATGTGTTACATCTTCTCTTTTGCGAACATGAGTTGTTTTCAATGGAGGGGCGAAGGAGCAGGGTCCGTGTATTTCTATAGTTCTATATCCACGCGGCTCTTCTTGTAGATGAAAGCAAAAAGGGTTTATTAATCCACTTTCTTTGTTCAACCCTCCTGTGATCATCATGTGAGCCTGTTGTTCAGAGGAGTTGCCCACAGCACTTAACTGAAAACAAGCCAGCTCAGGTAGCTCGGGCCCTTTTAAGATTTACTGGATTAATCATTTCGGTGGAAAAGTCATCTCCTGAGTTCCCAGAATGGTTTCTCTTCCTTGTTGGGGCCGGGAAAAAAAAAAAAACCACTGTCAGTAATTGAATTATAGCTGGGCCACCTGAAGTGAGCCTCACAGACACGGGGGAAGGTCTGCAGAGATTAGTTTGGACGCCTGAAAGCTAAAGCTTCGCTCACTTAGAACCAGAGAACCTGCAAATCCTGCAGTGCTGCAGGGAGAGAGAGCCTCATCCGCCCAACTGTCCGTTGGTTTGTTTTTCCAGGCGATACGACGCAAAGATGCAACAACAGGATCAATAGCTCACAGTTTTCACACTGCACGGAGATCTTGATTTAATCTCACAACTATGTTAATTGTAACTCTATGAGTTTTATTAAATATTCCTTCCAGACTTGTGCGATATATAAAATAACTCAATGTGTCTAATATGTAAAATTCTATGACTATGCAAATATTTTTCACGCAAGATGTCTCTTTCTTCACTGTAAAAGGCCATTCTTAGTGTTTGTTTCATACCACAATTTCACCCTGGACCAAAAAAATTTGATGTAACGAATCCTGCTCGTAGTTACTTGCACCAAACTCAGATTTAAGGCGAACACAAGCAAAATGACCTCTTTCAGCAGGTGATTCAGAAAATCCTGCCCACGTAGTCTGCGCATCCAAGTGAAGGGACGAGAATAAAAACACAAATCATACATGCAGTTCATCTGTGTGTGTTTTTCCTCTACAGGCGGAGAACTCTGCTCTGTCCTTGGAAAACGACAACCAGAGGAAGCAATACGAGCGCTGTCTGGATGAGGTGAGTGCATTCACTCAGTCAAAGGCAAATTTCCATATAGAAATTAATATTTATTTTTACTGCCTTATTTTGTCCTTGAAGAAATTATAGATCTAAATCAATTTAATCAGGCAAATGTATTGGCAGGTTAATTTATAATGAAAATAATAGGAGTTATAACCTAAGAGAGTGGTTCCCTAATCTTAAGCACGTGTTCATTATCGTAATCATGATGTTTCCCTGATCTTAAAGGGGATGTATCATACGTATAAGTGGCCAACAGGAAAAAACCTCAGCAACAACATCTTACTGCAAGAACTGGAATCTTAGAAGGTGAAAATATCTTGTCTTTGGTCGTCCAATATTAAATAGAATTTTCTTATTCCACTGGCAAGTTTTTTTTCCCTAATTTGAGTAAATTTGGTCTTGTTTTAAGAAAACAAACATAGCATTTTTCTCAATAAAAGATTAAATTGATAAAATCAAGAAAAAAAAACGTGAGATAAGTTAAAATATCTGCAAGTTGAATGAGATAATTCTACTCAATATCGGACTAACTGTACCAAATACAAGATATTTTCGGGCGACACAGTGGCGCAGGGGTTAGCGCTGAAGCAAGAAGGTCGCAGGTTCAAGACCTCCTTGGTCCTGGGTCTGGGACCTTTCTGTGTGGAGTTTGCATGTTCTCCCCGTGTCTGCGTGGGTTTTCACCGGGTACTCCGGCTTCCTCCCACAGTCCAAAAACATGCTGAGGTTAATTGGCAACTCTAAATTGCCCGTAGGTGTGAGTGTGTGAGTGAATGGTGTGTCTGCCCCATGATTGGCTGGCGACCATCTGGGGTGTATCCCTGCCTCTCACTGTAACGCGCTGGGATTGGCTCCAGCAGACCCCTGTGACCATAATGAGGAATAAGCAGGTATAGAAAATGACTGACTGACAAGATATTTTCACCTGATAAGTCTTCAGTTTTTGCGGTGCCGAAGCCCTGGCATTTGACCGGCAAGGGCAAATTTTTACATCCGTTCAACTCAGGTTTCATAATTTTAACTTATTATGGCAGCTTAAAAATAATGGAAAAACCAAAAAAAAAAAAACATGGTGGCATTTTTTGTTTGATTTGGAAATTTGGCTTGTAGGAAATCTTGAGCAACAACTTTAACTTTCAACTTCAGGTCAGAAAAAAAGTTATCTGGACTTCCAACAATCGGGGAGGACGATCTGCTTCTGCAGCTTACATACACACACACACATACACACAAACACACACAGATACACACACAGACTATTATCTATAGTGTTAGTGAAGTCCACAGAGGACAGCTGGTGGAAAGGTACATCTCTAATTGAAGCGGACAGGAGACAGAGCCCTGGGCGGTTTGAGAATGAGAGCTTCACCGCTCAGGAGGTCTGACTCCCACCTCCAGCATGTTGTCTGCCTGCACTCCTTCCCTCTTCTCTTCTCCCTGACAACACTTTGATTGTCTCTCCATCTCTTTCTCCATCTTTTCTCCATCTCCCTCCAACCGGGGCAAAACGGCTCCACTTTATTATTATTATTATTTTTTTTTTTAAGCAGGCTAATGGGCTTGTTTCCATGGAGATCCTTGCCCTCGTGACAATTTCAGACCTTCTTGCTGAGGGATTAATTTCTCCTCTTCTACCTTTCAGTCTTATTATGCACATGAATCTCTTTTTTGGAAGCATTCGGAGAAGACTTTCTGTCTGAGAAGAGTTGTTTTGATAGATCGATGAAAGAGTCGGGGGAGGGAGATCATTTTTTGCGACACATGAGTGCCGTTTTTGTAACGGCGCATCCGCCAGCCCACAGACCGCCTCCTCTTAGCAGCAATGCAGCAGTTGGCTGTTTTCAGCGTCACTGCCCTCGGATGGCGTGGCAACAAAAAAAAATGCAGCAAAAGAGAACAAGAATCATCACGTCAGGCTCTTGTTCAAGACAAGTTCTACACTACCGTTCAAAAGTTTGGGGTCACCCAGACAATTTTGTGTTTTTCATGAAAAACCACACTTTTATTTGCCACCGTGAGTTGTAAAATGAATAGAAAATACAGTCAAGACATTGACAAGGTTAGAAATAATGATTTGTGTTTGAAATATTTCTTTTTTTTCCTTAAAACTTTGCGTTTGTGAAAGGAAGGTCAGTTTTATAGCTTCTCTGACCAGCTAAACTCTTTTCAGCTGTGCTAACATGATTGTAATAATAAGTAATAAGAGTGCACTGTGTGTGTCTGTGGATTATTTTCTGTGTAACGCAAGTGAAAGTTTTTAAATCTGCTTGAAAATAATGACACGCAGGGGCATCATTAAGTCAGTGTTTTTTAAAGGGGCCACGGTTTCACAGTGTGGTGATTGGTTCACACCAAACCGAGCTGTTAAAGGTGGCTACAGAAAGGCTCGTTGGGCGCACCTGTCTGACGGGTTTCAGCTGTTTCTGTAACTTTCTAACAAGCTGACGGTCACACCTGCTTCCCGCAGGCTGTGCACAGGTGAGAAAGGAGTCTGGGTTTGAACTTTTGTTCCTCGCTCTCCTTTTTCATTCTCGACCGAAGTCCTCCTGTCACCTTTGATGCATCGCTCCACGTCATTAAGTTTATATAAATGGTAGTACATTAACACCTAAGCCAGCCCTGAGTGTGTGTGTGTGTGTTTGTGTGTCAGACAGAGCTGAGATGACACAGTGCGACTGTCTGTTCCAGCAGTGTGTTAAACTTTATTTTTAAATGCAGGGTTATACCATTTCAGAACATACATACAAAACAATACTGAACATTTAGGTCACCAAGGGAAATTGGTTATGTTGTATCAAGAGAGACGTATGCAGCTCTGGGGAAAAAAAATCAAAGACCACTGCATTTTTAGTCTGAAATCAGCATCTCTACATGTATTCTAGTCATTCCATTCCAGCATCTGTTAAATTCCAACACCTCATTCTATTTAAAGAGGAACCAGGAGTGGAATTAACTCACCAAAGAACAATAAAGACTGTGATTGAAAAAATAAGGGTTATTGCACCAAATATTGATTTCTGAACTCTTAAGTGTAAACATTAGTTATGTTGATTTTAAATGGATTTGATGTTGTTTTGTTGCATTGTTTGAGGTCTGAAAACATTTCCATTTTAATTTTAAACATTGTTATTTTGACCATTTGTCATTTTCTGCAAATAAATACTCGATAATATTTTTATTTGGAATTTGGGAGGAAGATGTTTCTTTTGCCCAAACACATATCTATAAGTAGTAAAATCAGAAAAACTAATCATTTTTGCAGTGGTCTCTTATTTCTTTTTCCAGAGATGTATGTAAGCAAACAAACAAACAGTGATATTGCTCTGTGTTGATTGGGGTTAGTACAATCCATGGATAATAGGTAGAATTAAATATAGAGAAAAAAGTTACATCAATATATTTTTAAAAATGGCAGAATCTCTCCAGTTTAAGTTAATTCTACATAGAGAATGAGGAAGGTGTCAATGGGCTAAATCAGTGAAATCAAAATGTTTTCAGTATAACGTGTTATTCAACATTAATTGATAAAAATACTTTATTCTGTACTATTTATATACAGTAGTCATTTTGAACCTTAGAAGGAAGGTCAGTATTTCCATTTAATATATTTCTTTTACAATAACTGCCACTTTCCCACCGTCCCACCCAAGCTATTTCCTTGTTATTGATTTCTTGTTGGCTATCAGGAGTACTTTTAGGATGTATTCAACCCAGGGGTTGAGTTCAGTTGGTAGATTACATAAATATACAGTTTTCAGGTTATACTCAATTTCAAAAACCAAGGATTGACTTAATTTCTCTGGCTACTTCCAGCCAGTAGGGTTGAATCATGAGAGTGGCCGGTAATCACATTACAATGTCTCCAACAATACCCAGATTCAGTTCTGCCTCTCTGTAGGTAACCTAATGATGTTCTTCTACTTAAATTCCCTCCATTGTCCTGCATTTAAAACCTTGTTTTAAAACATTAAATTGCGGAGCTTCGCCAGCACCCACTGGATGGACAGAAATTCAATCTGCGACTCTTTTGATGATGGAATCATAATTTTCATCACTTTTTAATTTTTTTTTATTTGATGCCTTTCTTTGTTATACTGTGTGTGGCAGTAAACTGAACATCTTTAGAGAGTTTAAAAGTCTTGGTAGAATTAAATAAGCAATTAGCATCTGATTTGTATTTTTCACAGTTGTCTCACATTTAAATTATTCACTGAGAAAATAATTGTCATATTAATTGATAATAATAATAATAATAATTAACAGCAGATTCTTGCACATGTGGGTTGTACACTTAATTTTGACAACTTCTGTCTGTCTCCATGTTTCTTCAAGGTGGCGAACCAGGTGGTCCAAGCACTCCTCACACAGAAGGTTTGTCTTTGTTGAAGTATTGAAGCGCCAATAATCCCGTCAGTCACAGGCGAGATGAGTGCATGTCACTAAATGAAGATTGAGGGCGTATGTCTTGAAAGTAAAAGAATAAATCTGGAATACATTGAGGTTTTTTGGTTGTACAACTGACTTTAAATATGTTATCAGATCCGTTTTTTATTCTGAATGACTGGGCTGGATTTTCCAGAGAATATGCTGGATTTCTTACTTTTTCTTATTACTTTATTACATAATAAAATAAGAACATGGTGTCATTTCTATAGAGTTCAGCTTTCATATATTCCCTGTAATATAGAATATATCATAGAATATACATCTCATGTACACTCCTGTTCAAAAGTTTGACAATTTACACTTTTATTTACCACCATGAATTGTAAAATGAATAGAAAATATTCTATTCATTACATTACATTATAATAAATGTTATTACATTATTATTATTATTACAATGTTATTACATTAGTCTTCTGACAAAATGAGTAAAACACATTGTTCCATTAGAACACTGGAGTGATAGTTGCTGGAAATGGGCCTCTATACACCTATGTAGATATTGCACCAAAAACCAGACTTTTGCAACTAGAATAGTCATTTACCACATTAGCATTGTATGTGAATGTATTTCTGATTAGTTTAAGTTATCTTCATTGAAAAAATAAGCAAAACAACAAAAAAACTTTTCTTTCAAAAAAAAAAAAAGGAAATTTCTAAATGACCTCACACTTATCAACGGTAGTGTACGTCATTCTGTCCTGTAGCTGTTAAATTATAATCTGATACAGGTGTAAAACTTATGAAGTTTCCCTATCAGTCACAGTCATCTGTCCACTTTTCCCCTCTCGTTTGTGTGTACATAGGACCTGAAAGAGGAATGTGTAAAGCTGCGGACCCGTGTGTTTGACTTAGAGCAGCAAAACCGCATACTGAGTGTGCTGTTTCAACAGCGTGTCAAAATGTCCACGGTTCCTGTCTCCCAGGTAGGTCCACATTAGCCGATGGACACAAACAGACACTGACAGATCCACCCTGCTCCGAGGCTGTTTGAATTTTACATAAGCAGCGCGCTACTTCTAAAGGTTACCAACTTTCAAAGAGCACTACAAAGAGAGAGAAATCCACCCAGAATGTAATTTAACCTAAACTGTTAGGGTGAACATTTTTACAGTCAGATTTAGAAGTAGGAATGGATTAATTTGGTCCTTAAATTCATCCATTCTTAATTAGTGCAGTCAGTGTCACAGTGGCTGGCTTCAGTGCACTGTAGGACATCAAACAAGAATTACCATGCCTTACTTTTATGATAATCATGTCAGAATTTAGCCTAATGGTGAGTCAGACCTCTCATCCGGCTGCAGCGGTAAAGGAAAAAAAAAAAAAGGGTAGAAATCGGAGCGAGAGCTGAACATGTTGCTCTAATTGGAAAGCTTTCAACCATAGAGCGTTCGAGATAATTGGTACGAACCCGGGGCTTCTTTTAGTACTGTTAGTCATCATGACAAGCGATTGTTCAGCTGTTAAGTTTCTGTTTAGGGCTTTAAAAGGTACAGTGTGTAAGATTTAGTGGCGTTTAGTAGAACACACTTGGCAGAAATGGAATATGATATCCATAAATATGTTTTAATTAGAAAACACTTGAGTCAAGCTAAGAATTGTGTTTGTATTGTCTGAGAATGAGGTGGGTTTTTTTCTACATGGGGAAAAAATGTGCTGTAGAGAAGTCTGTTCTGCATTTTTCACAAATTTATTGGCTACCGGAGGTGCTCGGGATTCTCAATTGGCTGCATTCTGCAACTTCGCCACTAGATGTTGCCAGAATCTAGATACTGTACCTTTAAACTGTATTTTTATGTCGTTATATGAACTAATAGAATCACCAATCACCGTGGTGAAGAATGATGCTGTTTGAATGAATGAATGATTTTTTTTTTTATTTTCAAACATGTTTAGAATAAAAACATTCATTTTGATATTAGGAATTGGTTGAGACCAAAGCGGAGCTAAAAGGAGAATGAATATTTGCTATATATTAATCTAACATCAAGAAACACACATTGTAACCATTACCTTAAATTTGATGGTAACTAACTGGCAGAAATTACCCAGAAAGTTACTGTTTTTATTTATTAATTTATTTTTACAGAAAAACTACTGTAAAGTACTTCTGTTGACAATAATTTGTCTTTACCGTAAAGTAAAAATAATAAAATAATAAATAAAGGCTGTGATTTCAGTTGTATTTCCAATATTAGGTGATTATCTATATTACAATACAGTAACTGTTCTTTGACTACTACGCTTTTCTACAGTAATACTTTGACTACTGTGATTTATTGTAAAATGTAAAGCAATCTACTGTAATAATTGTTTGCAATTATTACAGTAGATTGCTTTGCTGCAGATTCACAGCAAAGTTTTACAGTGCAATTTCAAATTAATGTTAATGTTTCCCAGTGTCTGCCGGATGTGTAAATTAGCTATCGCTTGCAAACTTTAACTATAAAAACTGGATGAAATGTCAGTGTTTTGTTTTCAGCTTGTTATGCTGCCCCCTAAACGACTGATAAAAAGCAACGAGACCTGCCAACATCTGGTGTCTGATTGTAAAATGCCCCCAAAAAACAGCACATTTTAAATTTATCTTGATGCTAAAATCCCTGGAAAACGGTTTTGTTTGGTAAATAAATATGTCACCTAGACAAGTGTTGGCGGTGTCAAGCAGTTCATTAAATAAGTTAATATTTGGTCGAAATTGTGTGTTTAGGAAAGATGATATCAGTACAGGTGTTGACTGCAAGACAAAATATTCTTTCACTATTTCAGTGATGCTCAAGTTACAACAAAAAACAGCGATGTACAATATGACACGCTACAAACTTCCATTTTCTTTGAACCTTTTCCTCAAGCGATGCTTTGATGCATAGGTTGGCATTTCATTGTTTTTCCATTGCAAGAATTCTGAGGTTTATTTATGTGATCTTGCTGATGGGCTCGACCGCTTTAATCACTGACTAAAAATAATGAGGCGACGCCGCTCTGGTGCTGCACAGCACTGGCTGGATGGACAGATTTTAAACTAATCAAATCCTTTTAGATCTGAAGTGTGTTCAAAGTGTGAGTGTTGAGCTGGGACATTTCCAATTATCCGTAAAATAACAGTCGATGCTTTTTTGCAGGGAGCTATCTCGAGTTTTCCGAATAAAACGGCTAACGACGTTCCTCTTGTCGCACGCGGCAGCGATTGTGCCGTCGAACGTACCGCACGAATCTCAGCTGAAATGGTCACTATGAATAATTGACGACGGATGATAATTTAGCTTTTTTTCTGAGCCGAACATTGAAAGAAAACCCCTGAAACGGATCAGCTTGTTGACATCGCAGGTTTATTAAACTGCAATAAGGATCAATCACTGTCTTTATTACAGCAACATTTCCGCTTGTTAAAGTGAAACACATGACACACATTTAAGTGTGTGTTGCGCTGTTATAGACTGGTTCAGCATATTTGTTCCCATTCTTTCATACTTTTAGGTTGGTTGCAGGGCTTTATAGTGTTTTTCCCACCACTTCAACAAGTTGCACTGTACCACGCCACATGCAAGGAAAAAGAAGTTGTTCTTCCAACCTCTCACTATGGCTGTTTCTGCCTTTTCTATCCGTGGTATTTCTAACCGATTCGCATACCAAATAACTGCAAAAAATATCTCCTGATCTTTTAACGCAGACTTGTTTTTACCACAGGAAAGCACCGCTAATGAAGCTCTGCCAATTTGTCGATAAGCACATTTCATTTTCCTTTATCGTCCTCAAAATAAAAACCTTTGTTTAGTTTGTTTGGTTTGTCATTGGGAAGCTTTTCACATGAATCAGTAAAAGCAGGAAATGCTGGGTTTTTATCAGCAGTATAAAAGAAAGTTAACACAATGAAATATACCCGTAAACCGTATAGTAAAAAATAAAGGGAACACAAAATAAACTTCAAACTACTTCATTTAGACGCTACAAAATTACTGGCAGCTGAACTTCTTGGGTTCGGCATTATAGCTGGACAATTTTTAACAGAAGTAGGATGGATCCTACCGACTTTTCTGAATTCCTGACTTTCCTAGCGCCACCATGAGGCCATTTCGGTACTCATCTACAACTTGCCAACTGTTATCAGCCCAACTGTTGCCTCTTTCCTACTGAGCCTCTCAAATGGTGTATTGATCTCCATTTCACTTGCTATTATGGTCCAGGAACTCTCAAAGGAAATCACTGGAATGATTACCCCCCCACCACCACCACCATTGCTTGATCTTTTCACAACACACCAGTCAACGACAGATGCGAACAATATTCCCTGTCAGGCTCCCAGGAGGCAGGAACATGTGGAAGTAGCCGGGAGGAACAGCTGACTGACCCCGAAACACTCAAAAGAGTTGATTTTTCTGAAATATATCCGTCCAAAAACACAGATTCAAGCTGTCAAACCTGCAAAGAAAAAAAAGCATGTATTGAGAAATAAAAACCTGATAATATTACAAGACTTTTTGCACAAAACAAAGGCTATGGGTTTCTTTTTGTATTATTAAGACATACTTGAAAAAGAAAACACAACATATTCTGTAGCCTGTTATCTGGCTAAATCTCTTGAGTGTGAGACAGTCCCATGATGAATAAGATAAATGATATTACATCATCATATAGGAGTTTGTTTCAGTCCTGATATCAAATCCGTCAATGGAGCTTTAACAACTTGCCGTGACATTTTTTCAGACACGTCCTTACATATCTATTAAAGGAAAGGAGATCTGACCTGCAGTCGGCTGAGTTTCCGCTGATTAAACACCCTTCTCTTCTGGTTGAACAGATCGCTCTCAGGGTAGAAATACAACTTTATTGTCATCCGTTTGTAACTCCGGATGGTGAAAATCTAAATGTGACAGGGTGGGAGAAGGTGCTGACTGCTGAGAAAGTACAAGCATGAAGGAAAGTGCTCGCCTTGGGGGACGTTTCAAATCGTACCAGTTAATTTCACTGTTTCACCAGGAAAAAAAATACTTATCTTTACAGCATGGGGGTGGAGGGGGGTGCGCAAAATGCTGAGCTCTCGATTCACCAACGCAAAATTCCTATTTATCCGAGAGGCTACATGAGTCGTGTTTGATAATTATCTCACGCCTGAAGCTTGAATAATAACCACAGTTTATAATTGTCTCCAGCGAAAGTCACAAACAAAAAGTTTGAGCACAAGCTTTGCATTTAAATTATTGATTTACTCATCGGGGGAATTTGATTGTTGTCTTGCTGAGAGAAGTTACAGATGTGATTTCCTGCCGCGGCGACCTGCTGCGCAGCTACGCAGCGTTTTGGTGCCGCGGCCATGACTAATGGATGAAAGGTTAGGGAATATGTTGGCGACGGGATGATTTGCACACGTAACGTTTCCTTCTCCGTCTTCCCCGGCAACTTTTCCTTTCATATTGTGATTAATGTCCTTTCAGCGCAGAATGCTTTTCGTTCCCTCTTTTATTGTTGAATTAATAAACGAAGCACGTTCCCCCCGTCACTGAAGGGGAGGCGATCTGATCGGTGAACGGTTTTGATACCGAACGCGTGTATCAATTAACCAGATAGCATAAAAAGGTAATCGCGTTTGAATTATTGAAACGGAAAATGTGTTTTTTCACTGAGTTATGCTTGTTCCGTTCTTCAATCACTGTGACAGCACACCTGTTCCTCGTTAGGTTGATTGACTCTGATCAAGGTTACAGCTGGCAGCTCGCAGGAAAGAGAAAAAAGGGGAGGGTGTGAAACTGTCTGCGTTTTTGGGTGATTCCTGTCTGTGTTTTGCAAAAGGAATATACAATAGATAGGAGGACCATTGGGATATGTAGAGGTTAGAACATTGTACGTTTATTATTTCCAGGGGTTCCAGGGTTTTTTTTTTTGCAGGTGGTGGCTTCATTATTCTTCATACAATAGTAAAAGTGTAAGGAATGGATATATCAGTATTGCGGTGTGTGCAGCATTGTACTGCAAAGCGGAGGTGTGACTAGAATTCCGTGTGGGTGGGCAGTTAGCTCATTTAGGCAGGGGTAGAAAAAAAGCACCTGCAAAATTTCTCAAAACAACCACTTTCTAGTTGGATTTGTTGGAAGGTGGGTGGATGCACTATTTAGTCCAGTCCAGGTATATCATTTTGGAGCCAAAAATAGAATTAATTGTAATAGTTTTTCTTTGTTTTAGTTTTTTCAGCCTAGATCGTTTCTATAAGGTGTCCAGAACAACATTCTCAAAGTCCGAAGGAATTCTAATATAATTCTAATTAATCTAATCTAAAAAACTTTGCATGCATATATATATAAGGAACACATTAAAATCCAACTGAAATGAAATCACATTAGGTACAATATAGCGTATACCTAATACAGCGCATATCATATCATTATTTGTTAAGATGTGGATAGGATTCATTTTAAAAGAACAACTAAACTCTTCCAGTGACTGTCCTCTCCATCCAATCTATTTAGGATTTCCTAACTTCTGTCCAGGTGACTGGCAAGCACTGTAACTACAATGAATTACATCTACATTATATCTACAGTACACGATCCCATTCTTTCTGACCTTGATTTTGTTCTCTTCCTATAACCTATAGTACTTATGATATTTATTCCTATAATAATTTGCTTTTATATTACTCTCGCAGATTCATACACACATGCAGGCAATCTTACCCATCTTGGACTGTGGTTGGTATGATTGCCTGCAGATGTGTGTGCGGTCACTTTTATTGAAGGAAAAACTTTTACATAGTTCTTACTGTAGGCACTTCTTGATGACTTTTGTAAATCACGTGTCCTTTGAGAAAGAGGTCAGAAACCCAAAAAAATTCTGAAATCAAGGACCCGTCGTTTCAAACAATACGATTTTCTTAAGGTAAATCTGCGCTCATTGTCAACTGCATATGTGCTGTGCGAGAATGCATGAATGAAGGAATGAAAAGATTTATTTCACATTTCCCTATGCCCAGGAGCCTATTTGCTCATCATGCCATAACACTGTTTAGGGAATAAATGCTGGATTTTATTTATATGGTTTTGGTTGAAGCTATTGGGTCTTTCAATAAATTTTGGCACTGCTGCAGTGTATCTGTGCCAGAGAACCCTATCTGTTAACAGACTGGGGGCTTTGCGATAGAGTCGCCTGTCACAATGCTTTTAGAATTCAGTGGCAGTGACACTCAGGAGACTCGGTCTGAGGTTTTTAAACAGCAGATGCCTCTTTAAATAATAAACTTCCTGTGAGGTCTGTGGTGAAAGATAAAGGCAAATGTATACCAAGAGTCACATTTATTTGCCTGTTTGAAGGGTATTGAAATGCATTCGATTTTACCACAGTGTGACAACAGAAAGTGATTTTTTGGGGGGCTTTTTGTGTGAAGTGAATGTGCATTTGGATTTGGCTAGAAGGGCGATGCAACATAAACAAAAGCAACAACCTCATTGGCCTCTTTTATATCAGATTCTTGCTTGCCAACTCACTTCTGATTAAAACCAATAAATTGATCTTCAGATTAAGTCATGATAGCTAAGTTGGCCTTCCTTATAGAGGCTATATATTAAAATAAGATGTTTTCTAATATAACATATTTGCCTTGTGGAAGACATGGCTTGTAACGTGGCTCTATTCAGCTTCAGACAGTTTCAGATTTCCAGCTCATTGTTAAGGTGTCCAGATGCAATTTGACCATTTTGGTTCACTCTCATAGTGTCATTTCCAGCCAGAAAAGGCATCTCTTTTCAGAGGAAAAACCTCTAAAAACCTAGCCTGGTGTGTGTGTCTATGTGTGTGTGATCATAATTTCTCATTGCAGTTAGCCAGCATGGTCACATGTTCCTGTGGGATGGGATTCCATTCCTCAGGCAGGATTTGTTGCAGGGGGAAATGATGGATATGTCCAATACAGCTCCATATTTACTGTGATAAAAGTAAACTGTAGAATGGTTTATACAGGCTAACTCATTTAGGTATCACTGATGATTTCTGCCAGCCTTCATCTTAATAGCCCTTCAACATCGTTTTCATTTGATTGTGGCCTTGGTGCCGCTGCAATCAAAGGGATATGATCTTCTTTCAAAATAGTCCTATGTAAATTATGTGGAACTGAAATTAAATATGAAAAGAAGTCATTTGTAAAGTGGAAAACATCGAAGGTGTGAATGGGATAAAAGAAAAATTACGGACCTCAGTTTTGCCCTTGACTTAAATGCAATAACACTCTGCTTGAGGGTTTTGTTAAACTGTATCAAATCGCAGATACCCCTCGACATGCAGTCTAATTAGTTTCAAGATTAATCCGTGCAAGCATGGTCAAATGTGGCCTTCCTTCTCCCAGCGAGTATGTGAAATAAAGGCTAGCACAGATAATCAAATAATAGGTGAATATCAATGAATGGACCAAATCACTTTAGTCCCCTGCTCCCTTATGCAATTATTTCCTATTCTCATTAATTATTGCTAACAGATGACACTAATGACTTTGAGAGAAAGCTGGCCATGGCAGTCCTGCAAAGGATCAATGTTATTTTAATTGAGGCCACAACACTTGACACCTTTGGTTCCGTTGGATTGGGAATGGTGGCGATAAAAGCCACACCAATGGGATCTGGTGCTTAGTGCCAACAGCTTTTTCAAATCCTTCACAGATGCCGGAAAAGGACCTAGAAAGCTATGAGTCATAGGGGGTGGAAACAAAACTCTTCCTGCTTTCATTCTCTTACGGACATGATCAATGACGTCATGGATTAAACCAAGTATAAGGAAATTGCATGGGTTAAATCTTACGTTAGAATTAGAATTTGGATGATTTTAGGATTGTCTCTTGGTGTGTGTTACATAACAAGCCCTCGTTTGGGGAGGTCATAGGATGTCTGACATGGTGAAAGGAGACATTGAAACGTCTCTTAGCAATACGTTTTTTGGCATTACCCATTTAATTTTGGTTGCACAATATAGATCACCTCGAGTGTGTCTCTAACTACCTCCCTTGGCATTCTATTGGGCTTTCCCACAAAGCCAAAAAGGAGACATTTAATGAGAGATAAAACTGCAGTATTAAAAAAACAATCAATCAATAAATTTTAAATGGACAGGTGGCGGCTGGTCAATATCACAGAAATAAAAGGGGGTTACAAAATAAAATGCATGTTATCAAATACACAGTGAACCTATCCATTAATACAAATATTTAGCATTAGCCGAAGACATTTGTTTTGTGATTTTCATTTCTGTTACTCATCATATATATATATATATATATATATATATATATATATATATATATATATATATATATATATATATATATATAGTCAGTGAAAGATGAGATTAAGAATTGTCTGAATCATTGTGTGAATGCTGAATAATTTTGTAGATGCTCTAAAACACAGTCATTGTGCATCTAAAATATAAATGATTAGCAGGCATACCAAGAGACTCGATTAGCGGCATTAATTTCAGATACCTTATTCTCCCCAAAAGTAATCACATTAGTGTATACCTGCCAGACTAGAGAAACATGAAAATGCATCTAGTGGAGTGTAAAATGCCAATCCATTCTTTAGCTAGCCTTTGGATGGAAAGAGACAGCTATATATCTATCATGTTGATTTTTTTCACATCTGTGACAGAAAAAAAATGAGAGCCATGAGGCATTCTTAGGTTGTGTATCAATCAGGCTTTGAGAGAATCTATTGAATGTAATGTCAGGATTTAATTGGAAGAGCAAACAGTTAGTTAACCGATGCAACAATGATAATTACTTTGTCAGTGCTGATAAATGAAATTGCATGTTTTAAACATATCTCTTCAATGGTAGAGGATAAACATTGTTTATGTGGAGTTCTTCATGAGCAAGCTTAATTTCTGAGGAGGTGGGTATATGTAATACATTGCGTTGTAATGGTAATTTCATTAACTTCTATAGAGCTTTGAAGAAGAATGGTTTGATTATTAAGGACACAGAGTATGTGCAGGTCAAACAAACCATTTCCCTTTAGTTGTTACATCTTTTTCTTGAAGCCAAAGATCTTTAGTTGCACCGTTGAGAGTTGTTTTTCTTCCTCTGGCCCTGACCATTGAGTTTAGTCGATTTAAAATCATTCGGGAGCAAAACTGGTCGTGTGAAGTGGAAAGTGAGACCTATTTGCTCTTGTTCTTTACAAATTGTGATCAATAAAATATTGATTTTCCATGAAATGGATTGACCATGATCCATGAAATATTCTGGTACACAGATGATCGAAAAAGGGAGTAAGCATTTAATTGAGATATTTGCTAAGTCTGTCTGTATATTTGATCAAAGTTGATAATTCATCAGACAATGATGACTTGAAGTTTTTATTACTGAAAATTAAGCTGTTGTTGACTTTGTCTATTGTTTTAATTTGGAAATGTATAGTTTTATGCAGGACCCAATAACAAAAATGTACAATGCTGTATCAAAAATTGTGTCATTAGAAATTTACTGTACTGTTTTAACAATGGTGTACATCTCTTATTCCTGTCTCTTTATCATATTTGATTCCTTTCTGACTATTTATTATATAATTGAATATTTTCCAGGAGGCCCAAAGAAATGGAAAAGCTGGTATCCCTTCAGGACGGTGGCCCAGCCTGCTGAGTCTAACGTGTCCACGCAGTAGTGGTAGCGGCAGTGGCAGTGACCTATCACTATCCAGTGCCTGTAGTGAGTACTCCAGTGGCTCCCACACTTGGGCAGAGGGACGTGGCTTCTCCAAACAAGTGGGTTTCATTCATCTTCAGCTTGTCTTCCATCTATTTAAAGCATGAGGACATTTGGTTAAAAAACAACTGATCTATGTAAATATATGTATATATTGTGGCAATAATTGTAAATATCTTTCGTAATGCACAGTGTGCCACAAGCCGGGACAAAAGGATGAGCACGGGTTCAGTGTCCAGCAATCATTCAGCACCTATTGAGCAGACAGACCTGGGATGGAAGGAAGGCCACATTCTTAAAGGCCTGAAACGTCTCCAGATGTGCAGCTCCAAAGGGGCATCCTCACTTACATCGGTACCACACTGCAAAGACTGTATGACTTCCAATGAGGGCATTTACTCACTTGGTGTCAAGTGTGGCCTACAAGGAACGACGGTGAAGCAAGTAGCCCCAGCAAATAAACCTTTCAAGACTGGAGCAGAGATTACTGCCCTAGACTCTGATGATGCGGATGATGATTCACCTAAATCGGAAAGCAGGGAGTCCAGTGACAACCCAACAAAAGAGCTTCTTTGCTTGGAGAAAATGGACGTCACTAGGGATGATGACAGCAGTTTTCAAGAAGACCCAGTAAAGCCTGCCGTGAATTCTGGCCTTTTCCCCTCACCTGTCACAGACAACTTTGAATTTTTGGAGAGCCCTGCAGTAAAACCTGGCATAAGTCCAACAGATAGTCCTACACATTTGGAAGAAAAGAAAAAAGACTCACTGGAAAAACACAAGCCTTCAGGTATGAAGTTAAATGACAGAAACAATAACCAGGAAAGGTCTACTGACCGCAAATCCAGACTTGATTATGTCAAAAGACAACAAGGACGACTTGCAGGAACAAGTGATGTGAGCTTGTCCATCCAACACACTGCAACAAGAGCTCTGAGCTGCATGAGTGAAGCCAGACAGCGTAGCTCTTCAATGGAGGTTCCTCATCGCAGAGACCAGGCAAGTCAAGCTGGCAATGAAAGCCAGGACCACACTGTGTCAGACTCTCCACAGAGGAAACCCAAACCTCAGCCATGTGACTCAGCAAGGAAGGCTTTCATTTTACGGAGCAAGAGTGCAGATGGAGGACCAGAGCAAGCTAAGCATGTTCACTCTCCATTACACCAAAAGCTCATTAAGGGTCACAGGTCCAAAGGACAGTCCAACCCTCCTGGGCGCAGTACTCCTAGCAAGAGGACACACCTCAATAAAACGCATGGTTCAAGCAAGGGAGCACTATCTAAAGGTGACAAAGATGAGGGTATTACAGTGACAACGTATTCAAAGTCTCTCGAAAGTGTACAACAGCGCTCTCCTCTTGCTTCCCCTGTGAAACAGCCAAAGGCCTTTAAGTCTCCAGGGGTCAGTGAATGCTCAAAGAGCCCAACAAAATCACCTCTGCAAATTCCCAGACTTCAGTCTAGCAAGGATTCTGTGGAAGAGAGCATTTATGATAACTTACCCTGCTCTCCACGGAAACAACGACGCCAAGAACAGCACTGTGATGTTTCCTCTTTAGAACTTAGGCCCCCATCCCCCCCACCACCCCCAGGCCGAACTACTTCTCTCATCCTTAGATCTGGTTGTGACTCTTTACCCAAAGCTCAAAAATCTACAGGTCAACCTCAAAGCTCTATGAGTGGAAAGACAACATCCAGCACCACGAAGCCACAATCAAATCAGCCTTGTTCTGTTTTACAGCCTCAACAGTCCAACCCAGCTAAAGACAATCAACATACAGCCCCAGAAATAGATGCTGAAGGTAGCAAGCCAATGAAAGACATCCCTGCCAAAGTCTACCACAGCCACTCATCCAGGATGTCATCAATCCCAGTTCAAGAATCACATGATTCTGAGTCAGTCCAGTTATCCATGGACAGAACCACAACATGCCATGATGTAAGTGGTGTTCCCCCTATTTTGCCAACCCAGAGCATCTTACAAAGATCGCAGCAGAGCATTAGCGAGCCAAAACTTTCAGAAGCCATGCCTCAGGCATATTCTAATGTTTACTACCACGGGATTGTTAATAATCCTCAAAGTTCCACATCAAGAGGTGTAAAAGTGTCTCTTCCTGTAAATGCTAAATCTCATGAGGCAATCGCTGGACAGGAAACCAGCACCTTCCTAGTCTTGGGAAGACAAAGCAAAGATGACGCAAACCAGACCACAAAAGTGCTCCAGACCTTTCAGACATTCACGTGCGATCCCCAGATGAAACATGAATGTGCACGGAAAAAGATTGAGACCCGCTGTAACTCGCTGGATTCTGAGCCATCAGCCCAGCCTGTTGTCTCAGACAGTGGTGTGATGTTAGATTGGGGATTTGATGAGGAAGGTTGGCTGTTTAAACGATCTGTGTCAGTGTCAACCAGACCTCCCCTTAAGCCAGTAATGGGCATGAATGGGGCCAAGGCTCGAAGCCAGAGCTTTGGTGCACGCTACATGGAGAGACCAAGCTACAATAGATCTGGAAAGGTCCGCACACAGATCAAAACACACTCAGGGAGCTCCTTGAACTCTCTTGGCGATATCCTTCCAGGAAGTATGAGTTGCTCCAGTAGCTACCATTGTCCAATGAATCGATCTCTTTTGAACAACTTCTTGATTGAAGAGGGCTTGAAAGTTCCGCCACATTTGGGATCCTCGAGCGAAAGACTCCAAAGTCTTAAACATCAACGAGAGCAGGCTAGGCGCCTTCAGATTGAGCAACAGTTTTCAAGCGCCTTTGGTGAGCCAGTTTCCGAAGAACCAGAGAGACAAAGTACGATAACCACAATTGAAGAGAAAGTGATGCTCGGCATCGAGGAGAACTTACACAAGTGTCAAGAACATGAGAGAAGCACTGAAGTGAAGCAAAAATCTGGTTCAACTTTGGCAAATTGGTTTGGTTTTCGCAAGAGTAAGCTTCCTGCTCCAAGCAGCAAGAAGACCGATGCACCGAAAGTAAAAGAAGACAAGAGGGAGCAAAAGATTACATCACTTCTGGGCGGAAAGCAGACAAAGTCTGACAAAAAGAGAGACAGAAGAAAAAGTGATGGAAAAGACTGGTAAGAAATGTAACTCAGCTGATGACATGAGACACTAACAAAAAACAGAAAAGAATTAAGGCTATTTATTAAAATAATTACTAGTAATTACTCAGACCAGCACTTACAAATTAACACAAATTGACTTTATATTTAACAACATATAAATTTCATCCATGACCTTTTTGTTGTGTTCATACTTTGTATTTTCTCTTTACTTTCTTTACTAATCTTATTTGCCAAACAAATTAATTAATTTTATATTCATTTATATTCATTAATCATGATAACAAATACTTATCCCTGTTTTGACATTTTTCAAAAACACCACATGTTCTTTTTTTCTTTTCGCATCTCTTTTTTTTCAAATGGTGTGAGACAAGTGTATCAGTTATAAATTAGCCCTGAGACCAGTTAAAACACATTTCACACAGAAAAGGTTTTAAAAGATATCGGTAATTCATCAGCTGCAACACCCTGGGCATGCTGAGTCAATATCAAAGCATCTCCACATGTAGCGGTTTGTTGACAAATTGTTTTCCTACAGCTCTGTTGGGAGAAGAGAGTCTCATGATGCAGTGCGGGCATGCATCTCAATGCCCTGTCCAGGAATGTCCCTGAATGAGATGCAAGGACACACTGATATCATTGGGGACCCAAAGGTAAATTAAATCATTACCAAATCCCAATATAGTCAATTCTAGTGGTAAAAAATGTCCATATACTACACCTCTAACCCAGCTTTTATGGTTTTATATAACATGATATCACAACTGCAGAATGATTCATTGATTTTGTGGAGAATCGTGTAATTGTTTTAAAGGTCCCATATCTGCACTTTCCTGGGTTTTATTTGAAGTTTTGAAACCGCTTATCTCATTGTAGTTTTACAGTTCTTTTTCACGTGTCTGGCTGGCACAGGTCGTTTTTTGGCCTGTCACATGAATAGTCATGAGCCTCTCTTCTAAGTGGCTCATTTTCACTTGGAAGACTGAAAAAAAGTGGGTGTCAGAGTGGGGGCCACCATGTTGGAACCTCCATGGGTGGTGGCAGCTACTCCATGACATCACAAACTTAGGAAGCACATAAGAGACGTGAAATCGGCAAATTTTCTAATTCCAGGCTGTGTGCGTTTCTCCATTTTTCTGAGCCTTTGATGCATGGAATAGTTTTTATATAACCCCTAGACCTTATCTAGACTAAAATAAAACATAAAAGTGTCTATTTGCATAATATGGGACCTTTAATAAGTGAGGTACTTTAAGTCAATTCCACCAACTGTCGCTCAAATCCTCCTTACACATAGTTTCATCATATCATCCTTTATTACTAACCCTTATTTTACTTTTAAATTTATCACAATCTTACCACGGGTGCTAATTTATTCTTCCAAACAATGTATCTATAATGCTGCTGTCAAAAAATCAACGAACAATTCTGCTGAAGTCCAACAATTACAAAACCTCCCACCTTCCTCTCTGACTTTAGCATATTATTACCTACTTACCAGTACTTACCTACAGCCCAATATTTTAGGCTGTAATATAATAGCATAACTTAATGTTAACGATGTTAATGTTAACGAAATAATGATCATTTCTAAGAAGACGTGAATTTATAGATTTAGACCATAATCACTTGTTAAAACATTTATTTTCTTGAATTTCTATAGAAAGGATGAAGCTTTCTGAATAGGAATCAATTCAAGCAGGAATCAAGCAGATGTTGGTTGCAATCCAGTCCCATCTTTAACTTTCCAGTACAAATCTATAATCCAAGTCCTTGAAATTATATCCTCTCTTATCTAATTCCTGCCTAGCAGTATAGTATTATAGATTATTGTTATAAACGCTTCAAAACATGTGCAAATGTATGCATTAGCACCTCCATGGAAGAATGCTTTTAAAAAACCTCCCAAACTCTGAAGCTCAAAAGAAAAGATGATTGTAGCATGATGTCAGTGGGGCAACCGTGATAAAAAAATGAGGATAGAAAAAAAAAGCATGCAAGCAGAATATGGATTTAGTGGACACTTTATGAGCCTGGTACTGCCAAGGTGTTCATTATCAGCTGAAGCCACACAGGGATTTTTACCTGCAGTATTCTAATGCATCATAGATAAAAGCAAACAATGACGCTGAACATGAATGAGTACAAAAAAACATTTCTTTCCCCCCCCCCAAAAAACGCACAGATACAGATGATGAATCGGAGAGCTGATGGTGAAAATGGATCAGCGATGAAGAGCCCCAACCAGGATTCAGTAATAGGTCAGACTTTCTTTTCTCTTTATTCCACATTGGACGGTAAATATGTCATGACACTCACTGATAATTGTAATGGATCCTTTTGAATATCTTGGCAACGGAACAAATTACCCTTAAGGCTTTATCTGTGCTTACCGTTTTACAGTTTGCAGAAAGAAGTGAAGACCAAATATGACAGATATGTGTAAGTCATAAACTCAATGAATATCCTATGAGCCGTCACACAGACATGCAAAATGCTTAATTTTGCCAGTGTGCTTCCCCCCCCCCTCCATATTTATGTTCATTAATTATTTATTTCTGTGGGTGGCAGCTTGAATCAGGCAAACAGGAACCATTTCATGGTTGTTTTTTCATGCAGTCAACCCTTTAATGGTGGTATTATATGTAGGCTTGACCACTCATCTCCACAGACCCATGCTCTGAAAATGTGCATGCAGCAGCTCATCCAGTCAGGATGAACCTATTCACCCAGAAGGGTGTCCGAGCTCCCTCCTGGTCAGGCTTAGCTGAACTAATGGGCAGACACTGATGAGGTAGAGGGGAAAACCTTCACCCATGTACCCTGAACAGAGTTGAAATTGAGATAAGGACTGCAGTTTATGATTATTAACACGGCCGATTAATCCGCCAGTTATTATCTCGAGTGAGCCTGAAAGTGAATTCTTGACTTTTGAAACAAAAGTTGACAAAAAACAATCTCAATACCAGGTCCAGTGAACATAAACTCTAAAATACAGGGCAGCTCGCAATGGAGGTCTTCACTGGTCCAGTTGGTTCATAGTAAGAAGACCCTACTTTCTGGGGCTGAATCAATCTAATCGGGTCAAGGAGGTTACTGTCTTGTATATATTATGGGTCTCTGTCATGCTTCAACAAGTCTACCTTCTACGTGCTTTGATTATATGTTGTGCCATATCAATCCTATCTTCTAGAAATTAACTTTAACTGTTTTCCCACTCATGCGGTATTAGTGAAAATTACTGCTGCCTGGGTGGCAGTAGTACAAGAGACAGGGATTCTGCCACCAGAAGCAGGGATTCACATCCTAAATCCTGACTGTGGTAATATTTAGGTGACAAAAGCACAACTCTTTTCTCTAAGATCTTTCCCTAATTTTAACCAAGTGCTGTCAGTGCCTAAACATAACTTTTAATAATGCTATAAAGTTTTTCGTGGTCGTTTGAACGTTTCACTCACGCATTTTTCTATCGGCAAATATACTTTAATAGATAATATTTTCTCGTAACATTCAGAACATCTGTGACAGAACATATTTCTGTCGCAGTTTAGTTTTAGTATATCAACGTGGTTTCTAGGAGGCAGATTTAGCCAGAATGATCACAGGAGAATATACGTTTTTGTTTTTTTTTTTGAGGCAGACAGAAGTGAAAAATAACACGTATTGCTACTGTTTTGAGTGTGACTGATCATTAATTGGTGTTGCATCATGCTGCAGCCAGTGCTGGCGTTCTCTAGTCTAATCATCGGGTTTAGTCTGATTTTTTTTTGGACGCCTTGGGTTTTTTTAAATCAACATATGCGCATCAGGTTCGAGTAGGTTTTTCATCTATCCGTTTCTGAGGCGGCTTCAACATTTTCGAAAAAAACCTCCAGAGAACGACAACACCCTCGGGCTCCGTCGGACTCGGGTCCGGGGTCAACTAAAAATGTTATCTCGTGCTGTCGCTCGCTTACTACACAGAGAGGTCAATCGAGTTGTAAAAGCAGAGAGAGAACAAGAGAGCGGGGAAGAGCAGACAGGGAGTAAAACTTTATTTGAGTCCAGTTACTTACTGAATTAAACGGAGCAGATAAAACCCTCCATGTCGCTCAGGTAGAGCTTCGGTGTGTCTGCTGAAATTGTCATCGGCCAGATTGACACCATCAGCAAGGCGCTGGCAGCAAATATCAAGTATGCTCGATATGGACAGACGCCTGCCTGCCTGCCCTCGGAGGTTAATCACCTCATTAAAATTTCTGCTCTGCACCAGCTCAGCACCATCACCTAAGCCACTACTGAGTCAATTAACTTTGTCGTCAACTGTGAGCCGAATAGATTCATCCGGACTTGGTATAAACTTGTTACCCTCACGCACAGCTGACAAAGCACTTTTAAGTTTGATGTTGTAAGATAAGGCGACACAAAAAAAACAGTTCAGTCAACGTTTGCGTATTGTTTTAGACTTTATTTCAAAACCACGAATATTGACGTATTCAATAGTCACTTTTTTTTATTAGAGCGTGCCATGAAGTGAAAGAGATTCTAATGAATTAGTCGGAATTAAAGAGCAACTTTAAAAAATTATGAGAAGATTTTTTACTAAATTAAATAATTTATTGTTAACAACAGAAAACCTGACGACTGCGTTTCCATGGCAACAAATAGCTTTATTTGTTTATATATAGCTCTGGAAAAAAATAAGAGACTACCAGATAAGAGGTACCAGGAGTGGAATAAAAACTTGTGGAGAGCATTTTTTTTTGGTATTTTGACCATTTTCTGCAAATACATGCACTAAATGGTAATATTTTTATTTGGAATATGGGGACAATGTGGTCAGTAGTTTTTGCCCAAACACATACCTATAAGTAGTAAATTCAGAAAAGTCGCTTCTTTTTTTCCGGAGCTGTATTTAACAATACTCCAATGTCCATGTTTTAATGTAAATTAACTGACTTGTAACATGATGATAAAAAAAAAACACAAGCAATTTGAGTTCTATATTTAAAAAAAAAATGAAATGGGGGGAAAAAAGAAGAAGAAGAGAGGTGTGAGGTCTGTGCATGTCTTAGTTAATAAATGGGGAGCAGCTGTCGCCTTTGCTCCAGAGTGTGATTGCCTACAGGTTTCTACTACAGGGTACATATTAAAACATGAACCTGCATAACGACAGCTTCAGGGTGTCTTTTCTTATTTAAATCCTGTGCTCATTGCACAGATGGCTATGGCTGTCGTGATACGTCTTTCTAGATTTCTATAGCTTTTGCACTATGCAAGAGTTAGTAGAAAAAAACAAGTGTAAAGGTTTTTCTGCTGTATTTATTTTGAAAGACAGTTGATTCCTTAATCTAAATGAAGCTGGAAAGCAGGCAAACACTGACACTGGAAACACAAAAACCTTCCACAAACGTTTGTCAGTATAATAACTGTGATATTGCTTGGCCTTTTTTTTTTTTTATTTTTCTTGTTGTCAACAAATCTCACAAAAGTGCAGAGGAGCCAAACCCACAATGAATTGATTTAACAAGTAGAGCTTGGTTGTTGTGTAAAAACTATGGAAAACAGATCAGTGAGCCACACCACTGCACTGCTGACATTAAGAAAAATATAGAAAATCACCAGACAAATCGTTTAATGTAAAATTACGGGAGCAGAAAGTCAGACGTTTGATTGAACGAGTCAGATTCTTCATCTTTTCAAGTTACGAAATAATACATACAACATAACTGACAGTTATGATTGCTGTATTGTGAATAAAATACACTAAAGTGTATTTGAGTTTCATTTCATGTGCCATTACACACCTTTCATATTCACTATGTAATCGATGCATGCTACAGAAATAGACACACACCCATTAAACATCTGTAATATAAAGCAGTGGTTCAAGTGGGCTGGAATTTAAATGGCTGAGTCGTTCTCTGTGACAGTGCTATAGCGTGCTTTGCAAAAGATTGTTTTTTTGTTGTTGTTTTTTCCTTAGATTTTATTGTATTTAAGTTCTCCACTTGGCTCTTAAAAGGAGTGAAAGATTGAGTAGAAAAATGCATGTTTTCTTTAAAATGACCAATAATCAGCATCTTAGAGCCCAAATCACGCACACCACTAGGATGTCCTCCCACCCGGTGCTAAGTGGGAGCTTTACCAATAAATACATGTGGACGCTAAGAAAACCAATCAATTCATGACTTCAGTTACTTTATAAAGTATTTACAATACAATATATCCAACCAGAAGTGCATTTATTCCATATGCATAATCGGACGACTGTGCATTGATAATAATATTTCCAATGATGTCAGAAATTAAATGAATAATTTCCAAAGTGCAGCCACATCTAGAAGTGTGATGCATTGACTGTGCCTGTTTCACCTGTATATACATGTGTTGGTTATATTGTTACAAACTAAATAAGTCTATCATAATGTTAGAAATGAAAGGAGATTAGAGTGGGAACTAAATGGCTGGTTATTAACTTTTATATATTTCTTTGCTTAAAAAAAAATAAAACCAAATTTGAACATGCTTGAGGGGGCTTAACTGGGGCTATGCAGACCTGGGAGCTATTATGACCTGACTATAGCCTATAGCCCTGGTGAAGAACCATGTCTGGCTCAAACTAACAGTGAGGATAATGTGGCAGGAATAACAAGTGAAACTACTTCAATGGAGTAAATAGATTCGTTGTTATTCTTTTGTGAAGGTGAATTTGCACCTTTTGTGATAATTTCAACAGCAGCACTTTGTCAACAGAATGAGAACGATTTCCTTCTGCTTTAACACCTTTTTAATGGCGACAGATTTTTTTTTTCAGACAATTTGCAATAGAAGCGATAGACTACGCAGTCTGTTGTTGTTTAGATATACTTGAACGCTATCTTTGGCGCCACTTCAACCATGGTTACCCTGTTGTTTCATTCCTGCTGTTCTCCCTGTGTTTCCCCGCTACCATGAGCCACTTCAACTGTTCTCCTTGTGCCACAGGCTCTGGCTGCAAGATGCGAACATTGGACAGTGGAATCGGGACCATCCCCCTTCCTGAATCCTGTTCCTTCTTCTCCTCCATCCTGCACTTCCTCCCCAAATCCTCATCAACCCCAGAACAGTCCCTTAGTCCTCCCAGTGTCCCGGGGTCCTCCAGCGAGGAGGTGTCTCCTTCCCCATTACCCCGATGGAGAATACCCTCCAGCTTTAAGGACAGCAGCCATGCAGGGGTGCCGATCTCCCTGTCCGACTCCTCCATGACCCATATCCAGTCAGTGCCTTTTCCCACTGTGGCCTTCCTCCAGCCCATTCAACCCCAGTCTGAACCCATTGTGACCTCTGCCAGTGTGTGTGATACCCAGAGCAGGCTACCCAGAGCAGCACAAGGTACAGTAAAAGCCGCAAAAGCTCCAGCAACAAGTGTCACCTTTTGATTCGGGCAGTAACTATGATGCCGTTGGGGTTTTCTACTTGTGGTGGATGCATCAGCTCTCACGTAACATGTTCCTGTGCTTATCCTGAATTACTTTCATTTATTTTTTCTGTGAAGATTGCTCAGTCAAGTGTCAAACTCTCCTTAACTGCACAAACACGCCACAAATCGCTTGTTACAACTTAATGAATGCCACCCATACATGAGCACTTGTACATTTGTACATGAGATTTAAGCATTATCCAAGCCCCAGGAGTGCTCTACCAGGCAGCGCTTGAAGTCCAGCTGTCGGAAATTAGCAGGAAAAAAATGCAGTGTCACACACACACTGCGTCTATACAGTCGAGTTAAGTGTAGGCCACCTGGGTTATGGCAGCACTCGGAGCTTAACACACTTCCGTCAAGCCCGCTTTCATGCCCTCTATGATAAATATTTCAATCCAATCAAATCCAATTTTTTTTTTCAAAGACAAAGACATATCGCACATTAAGTAAAGCAGGCATTTGAAACTCAATCACAGCAGGTCAACATATGTGTACCTGTTATCCAGCAAAGTTGCAGCTCAATATTTGCGAATATGTACGCTTAGAAATCACTTAGAAATTGCCTTATTTTTGAATGAAAAGCACTGTTTTTTCAATTAAGTTAACTTTAAACTAATTAGAAATACACTATACATTGCTAATGACTATTCTAGCTGCAAATTCTGGTTTTGGTGCAATATCTACATAGGTGCATAGAGGCCCATTTCCAGCAACTATCAGTCCAGTGTTCTAATGCTACAATATGTTTGCTCATTGCGTCAGAAGGCTAATGTAATAACCTTTTCTATTCATTTTATTCATATATATATGGTTTATAATGTTTTTACTGTGCACTTCTGTGCTATTTTGAACATGTGAATCTTGTATCTTACATTTAAGAAACATTGTCTGACATCCTGACAGCTTAAATGCATGTGAAGATGCGCCGGATGTTGCTGTATAAGATCTGTAACAAGCTGTAAATCTTCTCGCCATCTGTCATTCCCTCTTCCACTAAGCATCAAAATATCCGATGGAAATCCTTCTCGGGTGATTTATTATTCATTTAACCGTTCGAAGAGCATTTCAAAGGCTCGACGTGTGTCCTGCTGTCTCCCGATTGTCTGACCAACAGTTCTCAACGCTGTGATGCAGTGGATCTTCTTGCAGACAGGACCTGCTCAGTATGCAAATCACACAGCTTCTGCCTAAGAAAAACATTTACACTGTCAAAAGAAAAGATGTATTTTGTGCGTTGTGGTTTTTGATGGCAATTAATGTTTTGAGAGTGAAGCTCCAAGGTTTGTCAGTTGACAGATATATGCATCTTCATCTGCACACTGTCTGAAGGACTGTAGCCAGGAGATGAAGATACAGTATGTGCATTGAATAGGCTCGTGCCTCCTTAAAGCACCTGTGCTGTTCTCGATTACCCTAATATTATTATTCTTAAATCAATCAGCAATCTGATTTAATTCCAATTTGACATGCTCCGTGTGTCCACAGGATCCTCCTGCAGTGCTTTCTGGCTTCTCTACATGAGTCAGTATTGCCAGATGGGACTGACAGAAAGTAGCCTGATAAAAACCAAGAGAACAGATTTATGACAATTGGATTTACGCCCAAATCCCCATAAAAAGAGACACAACAATACACCATATCCATTCAATTTCCTTTGAACACATTGAACAAACTTTACATCGGTGGAAACCATGCAAATGGTAGAAAAAATGGAGAAAGCCATTGATGTCCAATTGTACCGTTTCAGAGGTGGCACATCTGCTCTTCAGTAGCCACATTTCTAATAGTTTTTACAAGCATTGTTGAATACACATTTGGTTTTCTTTGTGATCACTCGTTTATAGTCGTCATCAACTTGTATTTTATCAAATGACATGATGATGAAATCGTTATTTTATGTGCAGCAGCAACAGAAGTTAACAGGTCATAGTTATAAGCATGTGATCACATGATGACCATGATGTCTAAAGACAAAAACATGAGAATAGGCCTTTTTAAATAGGAATAACTTCACGGGTGGATTTAGCTCCATTAAAACCCAGGTTTCACAGGAGGAGACTGTCGCTCTCTACTCTGCTGTCAATAAAACACACGCATTTCTATACATTCACAATTGAATTTCATGCATCAGAGATGCGAGACATTGCAGTAAACATAGACCCCCTGTGTAAGATAGCAAGGCAGTAGAAAAGAGCCAGAATGTGATGCAGCCGGATGCTGTGGACATTACGGGTTGGAACTGCCTCCGGCCACGATGTAGTTTATCACACGGGTCATGTTGTGGTTGGATTAAAGTTCTAATAGGGAAAAAAATGTTTACAGTATCAGATTTTTATCATTTTGCTGCCTGAAAAAAAAATAGTTGATCTTTGGGAAAGTGTCCCAAAGACACCGTAGCTCTGCCGGACACAGGACATTTCTGGTCAAATGTATATTTCATTGTTTGATGAACATTGATTACTTTTTGGGCTGTTTGAAGACTGCAAACCTGGCAAACATGAATTTGGTTTCATTTCAGTTCAGTCATTTCACGCCAGAATTATAAATCTGTCATTTTTTTTCAAGATGTCAGGTCCAGCTCATTGAGTGTGACTCAGATCTCCTGCCAATTAGAATTCAGAGTGACAATCCTGCTGTCAGATCCCAGATCTTATTCTGGTAGCGTCGCGCTCTTCTCAAAACTCCAAATTCAACTGCCCTTCTTGACAAGAGACAGGATCAAGTCCGACTGCTGAGAAAACCTCTTCTGTGCTTTTTTTTTCCAGGTGGAATGGAACCAAAGAAGTTGACCTACGTCAAAACGAAAGCAAGAGCCAGTCAGAGCCAACAGAAAGAGCAGACGAGACTTCAGCTCGCCAACTGTAAGACATGATGGAACTGACGACTTTGGCAATCTTTAGATCCAAGACGTTCTCATCATCAACCATGTTAGCTGTTTTTCCACCTAATTGTCAAGTGAATTTTGAGCAAACTTTTGAATTTTCCCAAAGAAGCAAAACAGGTTTGGACCGAATAAAGTAGCAGTTTGATCAGAATATGACGGTATAAGGCTGTAATAAACAGAGTAGAGGAAATACAGGTTGTGAATCCACTAACAAAACCAGATACATTGTAAAAAACAATCGACTTTATGAGAGACAAATAGAGAGAGGTCTTCAGGTATTTATTTCAATTGTTGTAATTGTTCCTTCATATCAACTAGTATTGGCCCTATTTCATGCTTTCCAGTTAAATTTGCATAATGGGAACAATCATGTGAGTTACATGTTCGCTACATCAGAAGAAAAAGCTATTTCCATCTCTAATTTAGGGCATTTGTCAACAAAATTTAAATGCCTACATATTTATGTGTTTTTCCAGTCTGCACATATTCATCCTTAAACTTTGTTATTCTGTATTCTACACATAAGTTCCTACTTGCCAAGATACTGAAAAAAACTCTTTAAAATGTTAGGTTATCACCTCTGAGTGATTCAACCCATCTACTGAATGTAGACGATAATTCCAGACTAGTTCAATCTACTGGGAATGAACCATTAAAGGTCATATCATGCGCTTTCAGTTGAAGTTTTGATACCACTAACATATATTTGCAATTTAAAGCACAAAAATCCAACTCAATGGAGTTTTACTGTGCTCTCTCAAGTGCCCCTTCGGTTGATCTCCGGAAAGCACAGGTCGTTTTCAGTCTTTCTCATAAATATTTATGATTCTCTCTTCTGATTGGCCAATTTTCACTTGGACAACTGAAAAGAAGAGTGTGTGTGACTGTGGGGCCAGGTGGACCATGCTGAGAACCTCTATAGATTGAGACAGCTAACACATGACAAAAGGAAATCATGGAAGTACAAACGAGCCATGAAAGAAACGTTAAATCCAGGCTGTGTGCATTTCTCTGTTTGATGCTTGAGATGTTTTTTAGATAACCCTTAGACCTTATCTTAAGTAATAAAAAAAATCCAGGAAAGTGGCTATTTGTATAATATGAGACCTTTTTAGTTTCACGATTTTCCTGAAAAATTGCTTGGAGCACCATCCTTGGAAAAAATAGAAGAATACCGCATTCATTTCAATTCATTCCCATGCCAACTGGAAAACTGTCTGGTGTCAACTCTGAAGGGTTATATTGGCAAGGTATAATTGGATGAGCTTTCAAAACCGTGACTGTAGCTGGAGATGTATGAAGAGGATTGCAACAATTCCTCATCACAAACAGAGTGAGTGCAGTTTGCCTCAGAACTATACTTTGCTCTGAAACTAATTTCCATCCCCACTGAGCAGAAAGCGACCTTAATGATGGCGACTAAACACATGAGCAGCACAAGTTTCCCAAACATCATTTGCATCTTACTACAGTACATTAACACTGGCATTTACAGTGTGGGAGAAAGAGACCATAAGATCAGCCTGTGGGTTAAAAACATAGCCACACACACATACACACACACACCCATGTTTTGTCACTTCAAAGGAACTTATTTACATTTAGAGCTGCGATGATTAATCTATTTGTCAGATAGACTGTTAATAATTGTCAACTATTATAATAATTAAATAATCAATCTTTACTCATTGGTAAAAATGAGAAACATTTGGTGGTTACAGCTTCTCTAATGTGAGGATTCCATGTTTTTCTGTCACCTTGTGAATTAAAATATGCATTTTTCACTGTTTACACTATTCCTGTATTCAAATTTGGATGAACAAAATGATTAATCAGTACAATAAACGGCAGATTGAACGATAATGAAAATAATCGTTATTTGCGCCGTATTCACTTGCCAATATTTTGAGCTTCATTTGCATATAAAAGAGTCCTGCATTACACAGGAAGTTTAGTTGGAGCTATGAATTGCTGCATTTAAATTTTCAAGAGCAACAAACAGTGAAGATTATTCAGTGATTTTACCTTTAATAAATGGGTCAGTTTGGTTTGGATTTGCACATAATTTGGCTGAACATCTGGATCTTAAGTTATTAGAGATGCAAGTCGTGATAGTTTTAACAGCAGATCCTCCCGAATGAGGAAGCTTGTGCAGAGCAACGCAGAAAACTGCCCCCATCATTCCACGCTACTTCATGACATGTCCATTCAATCTGTTATTAGTATTTTATTGAGAGCCCTAGCAACAGAAAATTACATATCTTGTGTTTAAAGCTTCAAAGAAACCTTCCCCTTATTATTTATGCCACTTCCCGACAGGCATCTCGGCTCGGGCTCATGTTCCATGTGATCCCAGCATCTTCACTCAAAGTGTAAAACTGAGCCTGCTACAGCCTCCATCTCAAACATTAAATCCATTTGTAACAGCTAGTGTTACTCATCTCTGAGTGGGAGATTTTTCATTCTTGACAAGGTTTTTGCATGGAGTGGTGTTGTAGGATCTCACTCTGCTCTGCATCTTCCATTTCAGAGTTTATGAAGTCGAGCGAATCGACCTGAAGCGTGGAATCAAGCAATCAGTTGACACTATCACTCTCAACACACCCGGAGGATCACATCAACCTAAATCCTACAGTTTGGAAGCTGTCTGCTCAGAACTGGACAAGTGAGCTTGGCGTTATAGGCTCCACCTGTGCTCAGTGTAGAGTAAAACCATTCAGGTCTTGAAGAGAGCCCTCTGGGTGCCGTTCTGGGGGTCTGCAGTTCTTTGGTGGTGAGAAGCTGATGTAAGCGTCTAAATGTGAATCTCATCAGAAGATTTTCTCAAACATACTCTACATGACTGACTTTGACTGTCTGAAATCGCTCCCTCATTCACTTAGTCACTGCTCCCTATATACTAGACACTAAATAGTTTACTCAGTAGTGAGCAGCAAAGAGATCTCGCATACTAAACGATCATCATTTTTGCATCATTACCATCAGCTATAGAGTTGTGGTCATTTTTCAAATAAAATGTGGAGCATTGCGTTGTTTGTCAGTGCAGTAGATTTGGGTCAGGTCAGGAAAATGCATTTTAGCCACCTTGAAAAAAAATCTATATGTGTTTAAGCATATATTATATTTAGATCATTATCACGGCTTTACCTTGCCTTATCTTTAGCACTACATTTTCTCATCCGTGCAACTTCCATATTCCATCTCGCACTCCGTATTACATCTCAGCTGGGTCAAAATATCCTGGAATATAGAAGTTCTGCATCTGCGTAGTTCTACTTTCTTGCCCCAAACATAAAAATTCGCTAAAAACCTCCGGCGATACCTGAGTTGGGTTTTTAATCTCTGATTTCTGCATTAATAGGCTCCTTTCCTATTAGAGTCATCTTCAATTTAATACCCACAATACTGATTAATGCAAACTTACATTTTTTTAAGCACAACCAGTTCTTCAGCAGACCTCCATGTTGGCACCAGGTGTGATTACTATTAGAGATTTGTGAGGCAAATACAAGACCTCCACCAAAACCCTGCAGAGCAAAGGTTATGTAGCTCATTCATTTGCATTTTCCAGCCCCGTTTAAACATTTATAACATGTTTATGTGAGGATCTGCTGCCATTGTGCATTGGCTCGGACAAGGATCTTATGTCATAATATATTTTTGAGAAGATGGAACCTGATAATCTCAAGATTACAAACTATGACCTCCATCCTGAATATATATCTTATGTACAGCACTTACTACTGATATATACTCGATATTCATGAGCTCCACAGACCTGACTGAGTAATGTGAATCTTTCAACTTTTTTTATTGTCAAAATGTAAATGTCAACTTGCATGCAAACACCCTCGGGCTTATCATAACCAGAAAAATGAGGAAGCGCCGTATAAATCTGACATCCATCATATGAAGGGTTTCATTTACAAGAGGTGACAAATGGTGATGGCTGGAACTTGCTCAGGATTCATGACATAATGTATTAGACATAATCTGTCACCACTTTAAAAGAATCCCTCATGAGTTGTGAGTTCTAAAGTAGTAGCAGTAGCGCACATCTGTAATGAAACTCTTCATATGTGAACTACATTCTGTATTTTCCTTTTTTTTTTTTGGTTTTCCACAGTTATGACATCAAGACAAACCAGTGAGTTTTGCATGTAACCTTAGTTATACGGCACCTAGTAGACACATAGTGGACATTGTTGTGCTAGCTCAGGGAAAAAAAAAATAATGTCTGATAGATGCTGTGGATTTAAAGAGTAAACCTCAATTTTACCATGTACAATCATTTCATTGGAACCAGTGAACACACCAGATTTCACTGATTTAACGATATTACCTGAACTCAATATTTTCCGCTTTTTGTCTGTACATTTAACTGTAAGATATCGCACCATAGTTGCTGAGTTTCTCTCTCTATTATGTATGCTGTGTCCTTGTAACGTTTTTTGGTGTTATGAATGCATTCCGACATATTTCACAATTTTAACTGCGATATTCCCTCCTCCCCCTCACATCCCCCGTCAGCTCCCCGCCTTTCGTGTGTAGATATTTGCCAAAATGCATATTGCCAAACACTGCTCTGAGCTAAACACATATACAGAAAATGAATGCAACTAAATCTACATATCAGACTCGTCACATTCTTTTCAAACAGCACCGGAGAGTTTAGTTTCACGTGATGTAGCATTAGTCATGTCATCTTATTTACCTCTTCTTTAAATCTTTGCTCACTTGTTACATGTATATGTTGAAGGTAATGTTTGTAAAATTGCAGTGGTGTGTGTGTTCATTCCAGTAGCAACACACAGGTCTAATTGAAATATGTAGCGTACACAGGTGAGACAAGGGATCAGGGAACAGACTGACTGTACTGATACGGGTAGATTGAGCATGGCGTCTGTGTTTTTAAAATAGCTCACATAAAGAAGAGCATCACTCTCACAAGAGTATTGTATTTTTCTAACATTTACTCTAATGCCCTGTATTTGTACTAAGCACTGATGAGTGTAATTTACCATTTATTGCACATATTGTTACTCACTATTACAGTAATTCTCCTTCTAAATGGTTTTTTTTTTTCATAACCCAATAATTACAGTGATGTTTTTGTGTGACGGTCACCTTAGCAGTATTAACTGAGAGTTGTATATTACTGATATGCTTTGTTTTATGTAAAAGAAGAAAGAAAAAAATAAACTATTTCAATACTTATACAACATTAAGGATGGTGCAGCGTGGTTTGCTGAATTTGACTGAGTCATCCATGCGTTTAATGTGATATCTTTTGCTACAGTGGTGAGAGGAGCTGGGTTCAAATCCATTCAAATCTAGCACAGGTTTTAACTGCGTTTCCAGAAAACTTTAATGAATGCATGTTTTTATCTGTTATGCAAATATTGGGAGTTGGGTAGTCAGGATAAACAGCTGGTGGAGCTAATTTTGTTAGTCTGGCCATTAAATCATTGCAGAATAAGAGGGTGCAACATGACGTAATTAAAGCAAACCCAGTCAAACCCCAAACAGTGAAAAACAAATCGAAGGAAGGTTTGGTGGTGGATGTAGAAAGGATGGAGCAGCATGCAATATTTTACTTTTTCAGAATAAGTACCTTTTATTTGGATAAACCACAAAAACAATATCATTAGGCGTATCATTTACTGTCCTCTGCAGATATTTACTAAGAAAAAACCTTCACAGTCCACAAATATTGTCCCTCCTCCGTTTTCCAGGTGAGGGATAACACAGACCAGCCTGTTCCTTGTCTACCAAAACCTTCAATACCCTGTCACTGTGGCTAATCAGAGAGGATTTCTGATTGAGATTGTGTGGTGTCTGGACCAATGATAATGATTTTGGATATGTCTTGTATTCAGTGGAAGGAGATTATTTGACAGACGGTCCTGAACTTCATTTAGTTTTGCCAGGAGAGAGCTTATTGGTTGTTAGCAGTGCTAAGAGAAATAGAGTTGTGTGTCTTCTGTGTGAAAGTTAAAACTAATATTGAGTCTGACTTATGTGTGGAAAAACAAGGGCCCAAGGACTAAGCCCTGAGGTACTCCGTCTCATAGGTTCTGTAGAAGTTCTGCAGTCACTGACATCATAAAAAGTTCAATTTTGGAGATTCAAGTTTAAAATAATGGTGTCGGTGATGCCAATCCACTACTTAAGGTTCTGAATTAAACCCAAATAATAGGCTGTTGACCAGCATAGAATAGAGGTTGCCAGGCTGCATTCAGTTTTCCACTTGCTACTGAGGCTCCAGGCTCAGGTTTGGTTTGTTCTAAACTGAATAAAGGCACAAGTTTAGTATGATTTATGAGACTAAATAAGATAATTGGCTATAATTAAGGGTAATAAAGAGTGGTGCCCAGAAATTAGTCCATATAAATGAAATTCTAAATAATTATTTCTGATAAT
Source organism: Lepturacanthus savala (assembly GCA_030544235.1). NCBI lineage: Eukaryota > Metazoa > Chordata > Actinopteri > Scombriformes > Trichiuridae > Lepturacanthus > Lepturacanthus savala. Next base: position 10,637,163 of record CM060470.1, on the reverse strand, counting down.
AATTAATTCTTTGACTGAACGACAAGTTTAATCTGAATTACTTACAGAAGCAACATGTTAGTGGTGTCCCCATGATACCTATAATAGTAAGGTTAGTGTATTTTTTATGTGCCTAAACTGGCTTTGGACTATCACTGTCAGGATTTGCCAAACAGAAAAGACAAGGAGGTCTGCATTTTTGTGAGAAGTGGCATTGGGACGGCTAACCTTAGCCTGTTAGCTTCATGGGATAACTAAAAAGGTAGTGAATTTAATTTCAGGATTCCTCCATAAACCCTATTTTTCTCCCAGTTTAAGTGTCCACTCCAGACTCTGACTACTCTCTCTGCCTGCCAGCATGAACGATGGAAGCTCCTCGGAAGCGGTTCTGCAGTGAGTCCAATTTGCTTCTCCAGCTCTGTGACAGCAAGGAAACAAAATAAACAATAGAGAGAGTCTGTTGGAAGCCAGCTCTTGCTTTGCTGCCAAAAAAGTGTTGTTTGCTGAAAATCACTAATGAAGAATACTTATCCTGGAAATGACAGCCAGGTTTTCAAAATCACACAGTGAGGCCCATGCAGCACATGAATAGTTTTCTTTCAAGCGTAACTATAAGAGCTCAATTATAATACTTTATATAATTACTTTGAGACTATTCCAAAGAACCAAATTTAAAAGTTGCAAGGGCTAAACGTGTGCAATAACAGCCATTAATCAAGTAACACTCCTACATACAATGAAAAGTGAAGTGTATACATACATGCATGTGTATATACTCATGTTCACATAGTAAAAGTATATGTATAAATCAGACACCTTTCTCTGAGCCTTTAACTTCATCATCAAGAGAAATAGTGGAAAATGATTTTTTTCTGTCAAGTATTGAATGGCTGAACAGATACGACATCTGTCTGTTGCTTTTATGGTTGTGAGTTCAATCCCCACTTCGGTCTTTTAAAATCAGAATCCAAAACATAAAGAGTCAAAATTTCTAAGTTGGGACTTTTAAGATCATGAGTTCATTCCCTCTTAAAGTCCACCATCCAAATCAAAGATGACTTCATCTTTTACTGTTGAATAGGAAAAAACACTTTCTTTCCCACAACGACAAATATCTGAGGAGCTTTAGCAGGATCCCTGAAGAACACCTGAGTATTTGGATGTTGGTTCTAATCTATGTAGGGTGTTTATGCCATTGTTTATATTCTAATAAAACAAATGAAATAGGAGGACCAACAAATTGCTTTAAATAAATATTTTTGTTATATGTAATCTGAATAGGTTTGCAATCAAAAACAGATTTGTATCAACTGCAAGTATAAATGAATGTTTTAATGTAAGTAAAATAAATGATTTTTTTAATCCAAAACTTCTCACAACAGAAATGAATTTCTCATTCGTTTTATTAAATTACAACTGTATTAATACCATCTTTGAAAATTATTAAGTCCATAAGCACAGTTTCCAAGTCAATAGATCTTGTTGAACGAATGCTATTGTTGATTCTCAGTCTCCAAAACATGTCGGCATCATTTAATTGTATAAGTCGGCAGTATACATTTTTATTTTACTTATTTATAGAAGTTACTTTATGTGTGGATATTTTTTTGCAATTGCTAAAACTAGGTTGGTTTCATCAAAATACTTAGAGTACTTATATGTTACTTATAGTAACATATTCACATACTGCAGCAAAATAACACACTTAACATACATATATCAAATCCAAACGTTTACACCAAATGACACACACTTCATTCATAGTACCAGAGGTTTGTCTAACCAACTGCTTTGCCTTCAATTTATGCAGATACACTCACATGCTGACTCTGTCAGTGCAACATATACACACAGCAGATATATTAAAACAGTAAACTGAAAATAAAAAGTGCAGAAAAAATGAGCAGAAAAAAAGACGCAAGAAAAATGTCTTCCATTGTTATAAATAAAGTTTTTTAATACCTTGATGATTGCAGTGGTAACAATTTACCATTGTGGTGGTCGCTCATATATTGACCAATTGTCAATATAAGTGGTGTCATTTTGATGAATGTCACTGAAAAGGGACATTTGACATTGAACGCGACATTTGGCACTGAAAAGGGATGATTTGATTTGCCAAATTATCTGAGAGTTTCGGGAATGTAATTTCTCTTTCAAGAAATGAGCCAAACCAATGGTCAAAAACTGCAATCAATCATTTATTTTACTTAGAATAAAACGTTTGTCTCATCTCCAGAAAACTGTCAGGCCCTTCTTCCACATCAGGGAGGACATGATGCCTCCTGGCTAAGTCTGGACATTTGCTGATTAAGTAACAGCAGAGATTTAAAATAAATGCGGTGCAGCTGACGCCTTATAGTCGTGAAAATAGAAGACGTTAGCCAGGCACGTGTAACATCTCCACTTTGGATGTTAAAACTTATTGAGGATTGAACCCTGGATTTCAAAATGGTCAGAGAGCCTTGTAACACACTGAGCTACTTGGAGAACATACTGAAGTGTGTTTCCAAGGGCTTTTCACTCTGTTTTTAGGTTTCTAATTTTAAGTTAAGTGGGAATTGAACCCTTAACTGTAAAATGGGAAGTCTGACTTCTTATAGGGTGAGCTATTTAATACTCATTATCTAAGCACTTTCCCCTAAAGTTTTCACTCTTTGATCTCTATGTTGGAAAATGGGGAAGTTAAGTAAGTGAATAACATGACCATATTTAGACGATGTAAAATGACACTGGCATACACAGTGTACTGCAAGATCAGATATTTTTGCAAAAAAATCTATTAAAATATTTCTCTTTGAACATTTTACAGATTTTTTCCAGGAACAACAATTCAGTGACCTCCCACATGTTAATTAACAACATTTCCTCATTATGTTGACAGTGAATGTCATTCGGCTGGCATTATCGCGCTGTTGCAAATTAGTTTTACATCAATGTAATTTCTAGGAGACGGAGCTGTTAGATAAACACATTAACGGTCTACAGTTGGGGCGACAATGTGAACATTTTCTCTTGTTGTGAATGTTGGATTCATCTTTATACATATCCGTCAGTACAGGGCAGCAATGCACTCGCCTCACTCAAGGATGCATTTTTAAAAAAATAAAACTTCATACGGACACAAAACACATTGTTATACAACTGTCAAAGTATTTTCTTCAGATTCTTGAAGGTCAGTTCATTAGGTTCCGATCGAAGGAAACGCATAGAAATGCACGACAAAGCATTCATCCTTGATGACATTTTGAGCGAGCTGTTGGAGAAAAAGCTTTGAATGACAAGATGACGTCCTTTAGATTTATAGGTACTAATTTAATAACAGGGCATGCATTCAGATCAGTCTCTTCTTTCAATTATAAAGTAAGTGCATTTTGGACATTTTGTATAGAAAGTAGTCTTGCGGGCCACACTGCATGCAGAACGCTTGTTCTCATCTAATTGTCTGTCATCCATGATTAGTGTTGCGGTTTTTAAAAAGCTTTATGCATAATGCCTCCCAGGGTGCTATCAGTCATGTTATTATATTCCATGGACTGGAAATCTAGTCCACGTTTAGATAAACTAGACTTGAACGCTTTGGTGCACTAATTCCTGATGAGTTCAGTAGCCTATTGGAATTTCATTTTTATGTAGAGAGAATCTAAATGTGAAAAACCAATCCAGTTGGGACATTTATCCCGTAAAACACTGAACGATCTTTTTTTTCCATCATTTGACAGCTTCAGTAGCCGTCCGGCTTATCTTACTTTCAGTATGGTTTCACTTCATTGCTCTTCCTGGACTTCAAATTCTAAGTAGAGCAAAAAAAGAAAAAAAAAAAGCTCTGTGGTTGTCAATGTAAATCACCTCAGTGCCTAAAATCAAGCTAATGGAGCTAATTTAAAGTTTGACCATAACAGGGATTCATAACAACCAAGTGTGTGAGTGTGTCTTAATGTGCAATTATCCCAATTCCAATTAAGCTGATTAGCACAATCACAAACAACTCCTCGACAGCTGTTGACAGCAGCGTTTCATCTGCTGATTAAACGGGCTGATCATGACGACTCCGAATCAAAACCAAAAACTGTACAAGGGCAAAAGCAGTTTGTCCTGAGCTCTTTACGCATCAGTGGTTTGTTCGGTGCCCTGAGACATATCCAGTATAAAATTTAGTCGTAGAGGTCTGGAAATAGTAGGTTGAGACGGTGTCAGGACCATAATAAAGAAGCAGAAGGAACCTAATCCATTCTTTGAATTTCTGTATCCAACCATTTTTTTTTTGTTTTTAAGCATTATTTTTTCAGAGAGTGCCTCACTTCAAAGAGACTTTTCACCGGGGTCTTTTGCGATTTTGGTTCTATCATCCGGAGAGCAGAGTACTACTCTGTTTGCCTCAAACTTATGATGCATTTCACTGCCTGTTATATCTTCCTCAGGCACTTGTATTAAGTCTTGGTTTATGAGTCCCATGATAGAAGTTGTGTTTCCATTAAGAGCTCAATGAAACTATTTACACATAAAAGTGGTTTGGGAGAGTTTAAAGGGGACATATCATGCTTTTGTGATTTTCTGTTATATATCTATATATATTTTATAGTAGGTAAGGAACTAAATTTTTATTATATACAGCAGCACCTTTCAAAACCTAATTGCTTCAAAAATGGCTAAAAGAACAGAAAAAACATTACAGCAGCACACATGGCACAATAAAAATACAGTTAAAAGCATCATAAATGAAATTGTGTACATGCAGAGCTGACTCCAGGGGCTTTATTGAGTTCCATCAAACAAATAAAAAGTTGTGGTTTATTACTGGTCAGAATATATATTGTCACCCTATAAAATAATAGCCACAGTCATTTTTTCAAGCTTTTGGGAAAACGCAAAAAAAAATTAATAACGTTATCAAATGCAGAGAATATTATATTTATTAATGATTTCAATCCAAAAAGGCCTAGAACAGCGTGCCAGTGATAGTATGTAACATTATAGTCTTCATGTCAATAAACCTTATCACTCTCCAGTAGATATTGATTTAAGAATCATGTGTAGAGCTTCTTCTGCACTGTAGATTCTCCTGCTTGTTGAAGCAGCCCTCATCATAAAAGCTTGTTAAATTGCCCAAGTCAGGAAATCCTCCAATCCATTCTATCCTAAAGAATAAATAACTTTGATTTAGGCAAAATATAAAATGGCCCAAGCCACCCTCTTCAATTAAGCCATTGTCCTATAGGGCATAGGGCAGAGTGTGTACTGTAGTGTAAGGCGATTTTACCAGAGGTGGTCAGCATCATCAAGAGATGATTTAGGCCAAAAACTCACTTAGGTCATTATTTTAATAGGGTGATGATATTAAAAGTAGGGAAATATATATTGAAAGTAGGGGAATAAATGTCAAACAATGATCCCCCAAAACTATCTTAAAAAAACACAAGATACTCTAAGTATAGGAGCACTTTATAGGCTGATGAATGCAGTGATTGTTGATAACATTGTACAAATGAGCCGTGTAAATTTCCTAGAAAGTGCTGCTCACATGTTTTATAGTCCATTGATTTTTAGCAGTTAAGAAAAAGGCTCGTTTGTCCAGCGCAACTAAAGAGGAACAAGCCACTTGCAAAAAAAGCATAGTGCAATCTGTGCCATAGTGAGAATGAAGAAGCACGTGATGTTATATATTGTCCTTGTCACTGACTTCATTTCAACTACTGTTGTAACTTCTTCAGCCATTCTACTAATTAACTGCAGTGATATACATAGGTTCTGTTCATTGAATCGCTGACAGCAGCAGTGTAACAGTGGGTCTGAAGATGACTATCACACGAATAATTAACAAAAATGATAATGGTTACAATTAAAATAACAGTAGGCATACTTAGCTGGATTACACTACATGTGTGGCATTTTAATGTGGGCCGATGTGGGCGCTTGACTGACAAGATAAGGCACCGGGATTAATGTAGCCTGGCTGTTAGCTGGTCTGGAGAAGGTGAGCTGCACAGAATAAATCTCCATTTCGATTTGTGCCCCTGAATCACAGCAGAATCACGGCAAAATTCAGCCAGGATAACTGGACAAGCCCAACTTAATCTACTAATGAGGTTTGGTTTAACAGCCCTGCAGGACACAGGAGGAAAAACACGGAGCAAAAACGACCAAAAATACAAGAAATCAGTGACGATAGTGATAGTGACGTATGAGGGACTGTAGGGATATTATTCAGAATTACATATATTTCCCTCTCGCATACACATAAAACTAAACAAGTGAAATATTTTCGCAAACAACTGACAAATGACACACACATTCACAGATGAAAAGCTCTCACAAAAACTATTGAAAAGCTTTCGGGCCTATTAGTAAAATTCAAACTCACACACTATTGAAAAAAAAAACACACATGTGAAATGCTTTCAAAAACAACAAAAAAATTGCACAGATGCAGCTGAAAAGCTCTCACGAAAACATCTGTTAAACTTTCGCACATTCTAGTAAAATGAGCTCATACACGAACACACTTTTAACCAGTTACTATTGAGGGGGAAATGTGTAATACAAGTATTTCGGTTGAAGAGGCACCAACAACCCAGATGCCCACCTGCTTCAAAGCTGCTGCTGTTAGTTGCTGAAGCTAAAATTGTCTTTATGCTTTATGAAATAAACAGTCAAGCTCTGACAGGTTTATTCAAAAAAGTAAAATGTGTATGTGTGTATGTATGTGTGTGTGTTTTAGAGGGGAGGAACTCCTCCTCCTCCACTGAGCTGCCTCCTGCAGGTTTACTTTTAAGAAAATTGCTCCTGTGAAAATGTTCATTCATTATCAGTTAAATGCTATACATGCTATATTCTTTTATAGATCTATTGAATTGCAGAGATAAAATGCAGAGTCATGGTAATAAAGTCATAAATAAAACTGATTGGGGACTTTGAAGGTCATAGCTGTAAAACTGTACACGGTTTATGGTCTAATTTGTGTAAAATGATGTGCTAAACTAAATAAAAATTTTGGAGTTGCTTCTTTGGAGAATAGCAGCAAATATTGCTTACATGCATTTTTTTTAGCTTTTTTGTGACGATTTCTACAACGTTATTAATTCCAACAGTAAAAATCAGCAGGCTATTCACAAACACTACAGTAATACACAGTGTAAGTAAGCAGAGCCCCACGAAATCGCTTTTTTTGAACATCTTTTCAAGAAAGTTGCTAATGTCACGCGGGGTCACCCAGTCTATTTTGTGTTTACCATGAAAAGTCACACTTTTATTTACCACCATGAGTCAGTTTTCTAGCTTCTCTAAGCAGCTAAACTGTTTCCAGCTGTGCTAAAATGATTGCATAAGGGTTTTCTAATCGCCCATCCATTGTTCCATTAGAACACTGGAATGATAGTTGCTGGAAATGGTCCTCAATACACGTATGTAGATACTGCACCAAAAACCAGAAATTTGCAGCTAGAATAGTCATTTACCACATTAGCAATGTACAGGGTGTATCTCTGATTAGTTTAAAGTTATCATCATTGAAAAAAATGTGCTTTTCCTTCAAAAATAAGGAAATTTCTAAGTGACCTCAAAATTTGAACGGTAGTGTATATTATTAAAGCTTGTGTGCACTAGCCTAGCCTGTCACGTTGAGCCCATTTATTAGGTTTTGCGTGTCATTTGTGAGGATGTGACCTTACCTGTGTCCTCGGCTCTCTGTCTTAGACCTCTCCGACTTGTTGTGCAGCTGCACATTGACCCACAGTCGTGTTCTTAGGCTGTTTAATTGTTACGGGATAATCACGAATCCTGACTTTTCCACAGGTATTGTCTTCTTTCAGCAGACAGGAGTCTTGGTCATCTGGAGAAGGTGAACCTTCTCATGCTAATCATCCCTCAGCTCTCAGGCGAGTAAACAAATCTTAAACATGGAGAACTCTTCCCTTGTCAAATTTGCTTTGTCTCTGTTCTGCTGACTTGCTGATGGAAGCACCACTGTAGATCCTCTTGGCAAAGGCCTGCCCTCACTGACATTAAACACACAACAACTGAGCTCAAGACCTCCTATCGACTGCTGATGGATATGATCAAGGAGAAGTAAAGTCAATCAGTGGCTCTGACCCACTACAGGGGACCCTTCCTTGATGAATAGATCGTGTCAAACCAATCATCAGAGTGTGCACTCAGGGCAACGGGCCATTTAAAGAATCTCCCTCTGTATGTCTGTCTTTGCGTGAGGAGGATTGTGTGTTCTATATAAGCCACAATCCATTTTTGAATTTTGTCCAAATCATTTATTTTCATCTCCTCCTACAAATGTACCAAATTTGGTACAGAGCATCCGTGGATCAATCTGGGATAATTTTCAGATTTTCACTATCCAAGGTGGTGATGTGTTCATCAGTAGATATGGATGATATCCAGACGATTACACACTGGATATGTGGCAGATAATACACTCACATCTCTAATAAAAAACAGCACTGGACCCAGAAATATCTCAAATGTGGACACCCACCCATGAAATAGACATCCCGGAGCTTTGCTAGTGTTAATCCTGTAAACTCTGCTACTGGTATGATTTGTACAAGACCAGTGAGATACAAGCTGCTTGGCCGGGCTCCATCGAGTCAACATTGATGTGACATTTGAGTTGAGTTTTTGCTGACAGGTTCTACCAAAGTTGTAACGTTTCAATCACCAGCTGGCAGAGATCGTAGATGAGTTCTCGTCAGGCATAGTCAGCCTGTGCCATAAATGTCATAACAAGGCTCAGACTTTAGTTTTAAAGTCCATCTCATACACTGAGAATGAACTTTACAATAAATCAGGAGATATTTTCTGTTAAGTGGTTATACTTACCGTAAATACCATATGTATCCATAGGGTCTGGAATTTTTAATGGAGTAGAATGAACATTTAAGTGTTTAAACATGGTAATTATACTTCTGTTGAAAAATCAAATCAGACAATATTGTTCCAAGCAGGAGGTTTTAATATACCTTAATGCATGTTTTTAAGTGATCTTATATAGACTATAGCTTTAAATGTAAATGATAACGTGACTGTTTGCCATGTAATCATTCTAGTATCCTTTATTGCATGGACTTCAATCGTATATATACAAGTAAAATAATATTTAATACAGTGATATTTTACCATTTTAACCGTCAATAATATTGAACACTAAACAAATTCCATGAGTGAAGTATTTCTTACCAGGTTATGTACATATATACATGCAATAATAAGCTTTTTAGTTATTTCCTTGGTGCTGCACAGCGAGTCTCATATTATTTTGTGCAGTGACAATAAAGCTTCCTACTTAATAACCTGTCAATATGAGTGAATACAATTGAAATGAAAACACAATGAAACCTTGGATAATGATGAACAGAATATTTTATTTGAGCATAAGTTAAATAGCAAGTTATTTGTACCTTCCTGAGGTTTCTTACTCTTTTTCCCCTCCATGTCAAAGGGGTTTTCTTTGGATTTTTTTCTTTGAACGATGTGACGTTACGGAATGTATAAGCCCCCTGTGGCGAAACTGTGATTTGCGACTATGAGCTATTCAAATCGAATTTAATTTAATCTCTGTAACAGCCAAACATTTACCAAATGAATTCTCAATACGCTCATTATACCCGTCACCCCCAGGTAATGGCATTCCTCAATATACCATGGTTTCACTTTTTTGTGTCACGCTTGCTGCTGGATGAAAACATAATGTTCATGCTCAGAGACTTCCACCAGATACTTACAGGACATCCACTAACATAGTTGATTGGAAATCTGGATTTTGTTCTAAATGTAAACTACCATCATCATCCTGGATGATCTCACCCTGCATGTTCACAAGATTCACAAGATTTTGGACGCCTTGAGACTCCTAGAACTCTTTCCAGTTTTAGGAGTACATGTACATTGTCAATCCTCCTTGGGCTAGTAACATTCTCGCCTTCCTCTCTGAGTAAACGCTTCTAAAACAAGATTACCTTTTCTCTCAAAGAGCAGATGTGATGCTAAAGCCTCCGTCTGGCATCACTTTGCCGGGACGAAGATCCTCCAGGAAGACGGGTTAAAAGGTACGGTATGTAGTTTTCTGCCAGCATCTGGTGGTGAGATTGCAACAAACCCATAGAACATACAGTCACCTGGAAAAAGTTCTAAATCACAATTTAGAACCTGGGCAGACAATGAACTAAGACAATTAAACAAGACTGGTGGGAATGAACAGGTGATATAAGGAGCTAATGAGTGAATGGAGAACAGGTGGGATGGAAGGATGAGCAGGTGAGGTGATCTAATGGTGGTCAGGGCAAACAGGGGGGGAGCAGCAGGGCCTGAAATGACAAACATATGAATAACAGGGTGATCTCAAAACCAAGACAACCTTTCAGAGTGCTGCTGGATTAATAACGGCTGCGTGACTCGCCTCTGAAGTCAAGAATGTGAAGCTACCGCAGTCAATGATGCAGGTGGAGTTGAGGAACTTCTCCCTGAAGCACTGAGGCATTGTCTCCAGCGGCAGCCAAGGAACGTAAATCCTCATGTTCTCCTCCGTTGCGTCTGGCCAATCGGAGACGGCCCTGCCATGACACAGCAAAGACTTCTGCAAGATCACGCTGAGGGAAATTCAACTCAAGCTTCATCATGGTCGTCACTACTTAATCCATTATGTGCATCTTAAAGTTTGCTTTATAGCTCTGCTGCAGACATTTAATATGAACGTCGTGTTCTGCGCTCTTCACCACCACCACGCTGTGTTTCTCTGTCCCACACAACACAAGCATCCTCTTTTTTTCCTGATGAGTAGCTGTGATCCATCAATGCCTTAAGTGTCGGTATCATTACGCTTCGGTGACACTGAGAGCGGAACATTCTGGTCAGCCTCCATCACCGTGCCCGCCATCTGCCAAACATCAGATAAGGTACAAAGTCATATCACACATGATGTTGAAGAGTAATAACATCTTAACCAAGAACAGCCTAATGGACAACACCTTTAATGCTGCTTCTATTTTGCTTTATAGAGTTGTCGTTTAGTGTGTTATGTTTGGATGTGAAATGTATTTTTACTGTCACACAAGCCAGAGACAAATATATACAGCTCTGGAAAAAAAAAAGAGAGATCACTGCAAAATTACTGATTTTACTACTTATAGTTATGTGTTTGGGCAAAAGGAACATTTTTGTTTGAGTCTATAAACTACTGACATTTTCCCCAAATTCCAAATAAAAATATTATCGTTTAGAGCATTTATTTGCAAAAAATGACAAATGATCAAAATAACAAAAAAAGATACAATATTTTCAGGCCTCAAACAATGCAAAGAAGCAAAATAAAATCCATTTTAAAACAAATATTTTACTAATGTTAACACTTAAACGAGTTTAGAAATCCATATTTGGTGCAATAACCCTTATTTTTAATCACAGCTTTCATTGTTCTTGGGTGACTTTATTCCACTCCTGGTGCCTCTTTAAGCAGAACAAGGTGTGCATGTGTTGGAATTCAACAGATGCTGGAATGAAATGGCTGGAATATATGTAGAGATGCTGATTTCAGGAAAAAAAATCTGGGTTTTTTCCCAGAGCTGTATGTATGTCTGCCATTCACATGCAAAACATAGCCATTACCTGTAGTTGCTGATCTTGATTGCTGATCTTGGACTTTTTTATTGGAGCTTCTCTGGTATCTAGCAGACTTCTATAGATATTGTGTCAGCCAAACAAAGAGATAACAAACATCTGGTCACTTTGGTGGTTTCTTCCATTTTTTTCCAATCTTTTAACCGCAGGCAAAGGGATTGTTCATTCTTTGGAGGAGGTGAAGGTCTTAGGGTGCCTCACATCCACCTTTAGCTCTCGTATGCAGTCAATAATTAAAAAACTCCAGGTAGACATTTTTTTTGACGACTTAAGGCAACCCCTAAGTGCACAAACAATTCCCTTTTTTCCTCAAAGCCTTAGACTTGTCCAAAGTGCTGTAGTAGCTACTGCAGTGACGCAACCAGGTCTTATATAGTTAAACTATACTGTAGTGTATAGTTTTATTCATAGTTATCAGCTCCAGGCAAAGTAAGGGGGGGACCCAAAAAGAAAATCTTGCCCTTGTTGTCTAGAGCCAGGCCTGGTGTGAATAATAATAACAATAATAGTAATTAATTAATTATAGTAATATTATTGTTGTTTTTTATGATGATCATGGTGATTATTATTATAGACAATGATAAAAAAAATCATCATAATAGAGAATAAACCAACTTTACGCACAAAAGTGACTTTTTGGGGTCGCGCGTGTGTGTGTGCGTGCGTGCGTGCGTGCGTACGTGCAAGGGCGCGCGCTCGCGCGCAGCAGCGACGGATAAGGGAGGTGAAGCATCGCAGGATGTGTGAAGCTCACCATGCCAGGCTGCCAGCTGCTGTGTCTCTGAGACCCGGCGAACATCCGTCTCTCATGTTTCTGCTCAGCGCCACACGAAGCGGACGATGCGGCTGTTCACTGTCACAACTTTGCTCCTGTTCTTCTTCAGCTCAGGTATGGACGCTCAGCTTTCACCCTCAACACTATCAGCCGGGATTTCACGCTGCTGATTGACTTCCGAGATTTAGAAAAAACAACTTCCAAACCCTCTAATTTCTGCAGAAGAAGCGCAATGACTGGTGAAGGATCCGCGAGGCGCAGCGCGCGCTGCTTGGATCCCAATGTTGTCTTATCTGCTTTTGGCTCCCGTTTATTCTAATGATGGAAAAGTTAGATTATGAATTTATTTACAGTAGGCTAAAGGATCAGGTGTCACACCTTGACTGTTCATATGAAATTAATATTCTCCAAAATCCATGCGCTCTTGCGCGTCTGAGATGATTCAGGTAAGTTTTTCCAAATCGAGAAGACATTCGGAGTTAATAATGTCAGAAATCTCCCAGAATTTGACCTGTTGTCAGAATCATAATGATACGTGATGAGGAGCATTTTTCCTCCTTCAGACAAGTCTGCGGATGTTATTTTTTTCATCCGTGGATGAAGTATTCAGATCCTTTACTTGAGAAAAGGCAACTATTGTTAAAATACTTCAATGGAAGTAAGCAATTTAATCAAGTTAAAGCGCAGAAGGTGAGTGAAGACCAGTGTCTTTCAGACTGATACTGGTTTAATTATTATTATATTCAATGTCAATATGTGAGCACCATTTTAATCTTTTGGCTGGTCGCTTTTTGCTGCGTTATATATTCTGTCCGACAGTTGAATGATAACTGCATCATGTCCTAGAGGGTGTTTATGCGTTAAGGATTATAATCCGAATTAAAAAGGAAAACATTTCCTTTAGAAATGTACTTTAATGAAGTATAAAGTGGCATAAAATGGAAATTCTCAAATAAATAAAACTATGGATTGACTATGGATAAAACTATGCATGAGCAATATATTGATATAATATTGATATATGAGATATGAGATGATATTGCTGATTCCTGGTTTTATTATCTGCATTACAGTCAGTTTTACCCACTTATTCATTATATTCACAATACTGATGATTCTTTATTAGAAGTCTGATTGTGCCAGTATTTTGTGAAAATCATCAATCTGACGGAACATTGATATCAAGGTATTGTATTTGATTTTGTGATAGGGCTCATTCCTGTGTTAAAGGTACTATACAATAAGATGGTTTAGTGCCCATAAATGAAGAAGCTGTAACAGAACGTAAAATAGGAGAACTTCCCTGGTTTCCTCAGTTGACTATAGCAGCCTACGAATAGATTTTTATATAAAGGACCCGGACCACCATGAAAAAAGAGTTCATCATGTGTGCGGGCGCCTTGTCTCTCTCTCACTGACTGGCTGGCAACAGAAAAGGTGCTCTCCGACCAGAAACACCCTGCAGCTATTAGCTCTCCGGCTAATGAGACGGCTAGCTGCTCACATTTTACAACAAAACAACGCTGTGATAAAAAGTCGCCAACTCCTGAGCACACAAGCTCTGGAGCATTGGCCGTTTTTTGTTTCTTCTGTTGGTAATCCACTATTGGAAATAAGCACACCAGCCAATGGAGTGAGGCATCACATACACTGCCACCTACTGGCCAGCTTTACATGCCTCAAGCATCAGGCGTTGCCATTGGGCAACAGCCATTGCAGGAATTCTTTCTTTGAAAGTAGTGACAGGTGCGTTTGTGTCGTGTCCAGCTTCCGTGTCCAAGCTCAGATGGCGAAGGAGATTCAGTTCTTGATGGCTGACACGGGCGTCTTTTAACCTCTTAAGGCACACGCTCCCTTTTTCAGTCTTATTTGCGAAAATGGTACGCCCAAGTTGTAAGTAGCACAATACCCACATGTCGTTCAATAGCCCTGGCTGTTGGCTATGAGATTTGGATGGTCTCGTCATGGGAAGTTTCCGTTGGGTGGTACTACTGTCCATCAAAGCAAAGGTGGTCAAACTTTTGTAGATGATCCTCATTGGCTTTCAAGATGGCCGTCTCCCGACCCCATGCTTCGCTTGGCAAATGCATGGTGTCAATCGATGGGAAACCACTTTGAGACCATAATTGTTGCAATATGTTTGCACATAGAAACCAATGACTGAAGCTGAGTATTGCTGTAAATGATGCTCACTGTACAGTGTGTTTTAAGAGGTTAAATATATCAAGAAGGTTGCCTTTGTTGTTTCAAGTAAAAATGTTGAAAAATGTAACAATGACAACTAAAAAAGGCGACTGCCTCCCAGACTGAAGGTTGGCATTATTGAAACTATTTCTAATTGTTATAACAATTAGAAACACATTCTGAACACACAGGCCTGAAGCATGTTTGTCCATCCATATGTTAAGAGTGTTCAAAATAAAAAAAATACCCCTTTAAGGTACCATTAGAACAGATTGGCCAGTAGCTCAATCTGAAGGCTATTATCTTGTATTAATAGAGATTATTGGTAGTCTATAGCTTCTTAATTTTTCTCAAATTGCACCCTATTGCTATATTTAAATTTACAATTACATTTTTAACTCTAACCCTCGGACCCCCTAGGATAGTAAGTTCCTTGGCTCAAACCGAAATGACGCCACTGGATGTTGTCCGCCGTTTTTATCTAGTCAGGGTTCCTCGGGATGCAGATATTTTTATGGCATGGACAGAATCGGATAGCAACTCTTAATGGATGGAGGTGTGTGTTGCAGGGCTGGCTCTGCAGATCCAGTGCTACCAGTGCGAGGAGATGACACGCGATTGCTCGAAACCGGAGTTCATCGTCAACTGCACCGTGAACGTGCAGGACATGTGCCAGAAGGAGGTCCTGGTGAAGGACGACGGTGAGTCACATCTCTCCACCGTTTAGAAGCTCTAGGTTATTGCAAACACGACAGAGCATCTCAAGACGGATTCCAGCAAAACTGGCCCGAATCCAAGAATGATTGATTCTGTTTTGTTGGTGATGTGGATCTGGGAATTGATACAGAATCTAAAGAGTGGGTGTTTATTATTTATTATTGGCACCGGAATGTGTTGCATTTTCCAATTTGCCATATAGCTGTTCAATATTACTCAGGCAATTATAATTTCTGCATCGATGGAAATATGTCAACTAAAGAAGGGAAATGAGGAAACTGGCTGTTGGAAGTACCCTTTCATACAAAGAAGGAATGGAAGCCAAACTTTTCAAGTCGCTATATAATTTTTGAAAAGACAATCTACTTCTGCAGTAGAATGTTCACATGCTGAAAACTGTTATATTTATCTACTTTTATTTACTGTGCTGGCAATTTCAGTACTTCTATCTGTTTGATATTCAGACATTATACTGTTATGGCAGGGTGTCATACCTTGACCATAGGTAGACACCTGGTTTCTTTTCCCCATATTTTTGGAGCATTTTAAAAGAAAAACTGAGCTTCGAGGTGATCATTGAGACTATTTCTCTGTGTTCCAATAACCATAATCAGACATTTGCCTAAAGCAAATTTCATATTGCTGCATTTAAATTTACAATTTTCTATTTTTTCTAACCATGATCCCCAGACCCCCTAGAAAGGTGTGCTCCATACCATGGATTAAACTGAAATGACACCGCTGACTGGGATCGACCACAAACATTCTCCCTGCACAATCTAATCTGCAGCATCCTATTAACTCACTGTTATCCAGTACATGGAGGATATCTCTCCTTTTTGCCTCTTTGCAATTTTCTCCTCTGTTTAGTTTTCCCCAAAACTATATCGAAAACAATCTAAAATCTAAATGATTTTTTATAGGTTCATACGCACTTTTCTGGATTTTATTTAAAGTTTTTATACCACTAACATGATGTATTTACAATTTAAAGTACGAAAAGTCAACTCAGTGTAGTATTACTCCAAGAGCTCCAGGTCATTCTTTGGTCTGTTTCATAAATATTCATGAGCCCCTCTACCTATTGGCTCACTTTACTGAAAGACTGTACAAAGTGGGTTTAATGGTGGGGGGCCTGTAATGCGCTGGGATTGGCTCCAGCAGACCCCCAGAACCCTAATGAGGAATAAGCGGGTATAGAAAAATAATGAATAAATGTAACAAAACTCATATTAACTGATATAATGTTATATTGTCAATGCCATGCTTTAATGACGTGACCACTTTGTCGTTAACATGGGGATCTTTCTGATTTCTGCAGTCTATCCGACAATATATGACATGATTGCAGCATCAGCTCTACGCGCAATGGCTTAAATCTGATGACTGTCAAAACCGAATGGAATTTCAAGCGATGGCAGAGATTTACACCTGGCAGCTTGGATTTTGTGTTCTGCAGCTATAAATCAGTCTCATTCTTTCCAGAATCGTTCCCCCTGATGTCTTATCGTATTAGGTAAAGATACTCACTGTGCATGTAGATTTGGAAAATTGCTCAAACGATATTCTGCGCACATCTGAAACTCAACTTCCATGATGTTAACCAACTTTTTTGTTTTTTTCAAATAACGATTGTTCAGCCTCATACTGCTAATACTGCTGCTGTATCAGTGAGTAATGTGCCTCTGCTGAGGTTACATGCTTACTTGCTGCAAGTGGTCACAACTCAGACACTGAAGATCACTCCTCCTGCCCCGGGGTCTTCACACCCAGTGAAAATTGGTGGTCTTTTTTTTTTCTTCGTCTGCTTGTCTGTGGAACCGTGGTTCCCGATTCAAAGGGCGGACACACCGCACTACGGAGTCGACAGTTTTTTAATAGGAAAATGTCTGCATGAATGCTCGCGTACATTCAAGCCTTTATCTCCTGGTGTTATCATTATTGCTCCTCTGCATGAAAAGTGGAGCTTAGAAATCCAACTGGCCGCACCTTATTGCTATTTGACATGCCATAGATACACTGCCACCTCAGTGCAATGTGCTTAAGTGATGAGAATAAAAATCACTGAGCCTTTTTGATTCTTCCTAAGTATACTTGCCCTGCGATTGCCTCTATAAGCCCGCGACCTTACACGTGGCTCTTTAATGTAGACATAGAAGATGTAGAAGCACTGAACTGAATCCTCATCTGGGTTATTTTTTTGTCCCCTGACTGTCCTCAATAGTCCTCCTGATCCTATAGACTGGTGGAACTGGTAACGCTTAAAAATGACAAAGCAATTCTCCAATTCAATGTTGTATTCTCACTTGTCCCAATGTTAACTAAAAATATCAACAATTATATTCTTACCAATAGAATTTGTATTATGAGACACCAGATATCTGCAACTTTTATTGCATTAGTCAGTAAACTAAATTTAAGAATCCGTAAACCCTATGTGTCCATTTTAACATAATGCAAACACCTATAATTTAACTAGACAACTTTGTTTATTAGATAAAAAAAAATCCACAACCTTATTCTTTCTTGGACAAGAATGAAAATTCTGGATATCTGCAATATAGTTCTGTATATTATAGTATTATAAGTTGCCCATATCTAAAGTTGGTGATTGTTTATAGTCATTAGTTAAATTTCAGATCCAAAAATAATAAAAAAATATATATATTAAATGTTTTAGATATCCATAATGTTATTTTGAACATCCAAATACATGATGACAAGTAAAAATGCATTTGTAGAAATCTATAATGGTATCTGTTGACAGGTAGAGAGAATGCTTTCATATCCATAACATACCTGAAATGGTAGTTTTTCCTAATACAAATTCAAGGTTCATTCATTGAAAAAGCACATGACACATGACGTCATTTAGAAGGAATAACATTTTTAAATGTTCTTTTTGACCAATAAGTATTGAATTACACATGTCTACAATATCCAACCCAGCTTTAAAATGTGAAAAAAACACTGCTTGCCACACACACACACACACACACATTTCAACAGATGATGGTTATTTTTCTGCTGGGCTGCACGCTTTCCTATCAAAGCCCTATTTGTATCATCATCATCATTCCCCCCTGATTATATCTTGACAAATGATAAAAGAGCTTTTAACTTGCTGAGGACTGCTATTCTCCCAGTCTTTAAAGGGGGGATGATTGCCACGATGATTGGGAGGAAGATGCACAGTGATGAGGAGAATTGGCTTTCAGGAACCAAATTAGAAAAATAACACACAAATTAGAACCAAATTAGGACAAATAACACACAAACAAGCATGCAGCTGTCACACGGACGAATCATGCATCATAGTTTGGTGTTTTTCGCAACAGAAAAATACTTGAGAGACGCAATTATCATTTTATTAATGTACTGTAAACAACAGCAAATGACTATGTTGATGTGAAAGTTGTTCATGGAGATAAACCCACAGAGGAATCATCACACACACTGGACTTTAGAAAAGTGTTTTTGAAATTCTTTGGATAACTATTAAATTCCAATTTAACATCTAAAAGCAAGCTGTAGTGACAAATATAAATACCAGACACATGTACATGTGTAGTCAAGCTACAAAGCTCTGTTTGGAGATAAAAGATTTGTACCTGACAGCAGCAACATCATAACCACAGTATTAAGAATTTAGTGGATAGGAAGCAAATTAAATTAAAATTATAGTTCGGTTATATGACCGAGCGCACAGTAAAATTTACAAGCAACGGCAACTTCATGACACTGTGGGCAGTTCTGTCACACAGCATCGACTGCCTTAAAATAAATGTTTAATGGCATACTAATAAATATGTCACAGTCGCCTTCTGTTGCTGCAGTTTGTCTCCACGGCCAAGATGCATGTTGTCACAGCAGCCACGGAGGCAGTGACGACAAGATAAATAAGCGGGATTCTCCGGAATGTTTTCTGAGAATCACAGAATAGCGGCTGGCGAGTCACAGCTCAACATGTTGTAGGTGAAGCTTGTGAAAGTTGAGGAGAACACAATGTTCGGTTCGGTCGTGAAATCATAAAAACGTTCACTACAAACAGGGCCGTAGCCACCATGGAGGAAACTGAGGTCATGACCTCTGTATTTTTTTTTTCTTTAGGTTTCGTTTCATTTGAATTTTTCTCCTTAGGCGGCATTTCAGCAAGTAAAAATGTTAACAGAAAGCCAAAAAAAGAGATAACATACAGATTACAGTTTGCAGCAAGTAATCATATAAATTAAAATGTTGAAAATGTTTCGTCAGCTTTATCAAATGTCTATATATTTAATTTAACTGCCCAGGAATTAGTCTTAATTACTGACCTCCTAATACAAAGCTAGAATGCAAGGCCATAGCCACCAATGAGAAGACAAAGGTCATGACCTCAGTATTTTTTCCCTCAAGTTTCATTTTATTTCAATCCTAAGCTACATTTCAGCAAGAAAAAATGTTAACACAAAGCTGGAAAAAAAAACTCAAGCCGTTCATGACGTTACTGCCGACTGCAGGCCTTTTTTTTAGAAGCATTTGAATAAATCAGAGGATGCAGCATAAGAGACCACATCAATCCAAGTTAGCATTTCTACCAGTGAGAAAAGCAGAGGATGACCAGGCAAAGAGGAGGAAAGATAAAAATTGAAATTCAAAAGTTTGGGGTCACTTAGAAATTTCCTTATTTTTGAAAGCACTGTTTTCTCATGAAGATAACTTTAAACTAATCAGAAATACTCTATACTAATATACTCTCTATACACTCTATACTCTAATGTAGTAAATGACTATTCTAGCTGCAAATTTCTGGTTTTTGGTGCAATATCTACATAGGTGTATAGAGGCCCATTTCCAGCAACTATCAGTCCAGTGTTCTAATGGAACAATGCGTTTGCTCATTGCGTCAGAAGGTCAATGGATGAACAGGTTAGCTTGTTAGAGAAGCTAGAAAACTGACCTTCCTCCGAGCAGGTTGATGTTTTTAATATATTTTTCATTCATTTTACAATTCATGGTGGTAAATAAAAAGTGTTACTTTTCATGGAAAACACAAATTTGTCTCGGTGACCCCAAACTTTTGAACGGTAGTGTAGTATTCTAAGAGAATGAGGAAAAATAGTGAAGTAGCCTACAGATGCATGCAACGGATAGCCAATAGAGATGCTAACCTGTAACCTGCTGTAAATGTAGCCTAGGCTGAAATGTGAAAGGACATGCAATTAATATGAATATTTAAGGTCAGGTTCAGTCACAATATGAATTATCGCTCAATAATAGGCTATGATTTAGAAGTTTGGATGGAAGTAAATAATATAACTAAACAGGAATCTTAATATTTCCTCCTATTTATTGAGTCATAATTGCTAATTATATTCTGTATGACAGTATACTATATATTATATGTAGAATGTAGACATCTTTATTTGACAAATCCTGGCTATAGCCTTGACTAATATGAGACTGAGTGGCTTGATTTACCACCTAAGACTGCTGCATAAAGCCTTTAAACATGCAATGAGACAGTAATGAGACATATTTGCTCTTTTGAGGAACACTAGTCCAATTACTACAATCAAAAAAGGGAAAAAATAAAACAATTTCATCAACACATAAACCCAACCAGCAGAAATTTAACACATTTTTAAAGAGTTTCGTTGTAGGGAAGGTGATTTTCCCATCTGCCCTTGTCAGTCATTTTAATCCACTCCGGGCACATGTGTGAGTAATTACCAACTGTTTTTCACAAAACTCACTGATCCTCCTGTAATTTAAAATCCCATCTGGAGCAAGGTGATGTCCTTGTATTTTAAAGTTGATCTTTTGAGTTTTTTTTCTGCAGGAGAAGCCTCTTACCTGTTTTTTTGTGAACAACATAAAGCCATCAGGAATGAGCTACAAGTATAAACTGCTGTTCTCTTTTCATCAGTTCTCATTTGAGACCTCTATAATTGTTTACATTTTAGCAAATTAGCTCCATTAAAGGTTTGCCGATTACCTATTAGCAGCTCCTGTTTGCAGCATACCCAAGATGTATAGACAATTAACACTGGATTACTTTGATACTGAAGAAAACTTAAAAATACGAGCAATTAAAACACTCTCAACGAGAGATAGGCAGTTTCACCCGAAGGGTCTGTTTTCTCTAGGAGGTCAACTAAGGCCGTGTCATCTGCATAGTTAAAAAACATCTCATATATTACTCATTGATCATTAATTCTTTTGTAATAAATAGAAAATTCCACAGGGGGAAAGAAGCAGTCATAATTGACCCGATCTTGCCTGACTGTATAAAGCATAAAATATAAATTATCACCCAATTCCTTATTACACCCTTTTAGCCAACTTAATTCCAACTCATTATAACATTTCCTTTAGAAATTTATGGTCACTAGATCATAAATGTACAGTAAGTTGTATAGTTTGACCTATTGCTGCACCGAGTAGTAGACAACAGATGCTATAAATTTGAATAAAATGGCTACAAATCCACAAAAGCAGTGATCATGAATTTCCTTTGAGACGTGCATGGACGTGTTATTTCCCTGGCAATTAGATGAAAGAAACATATATTCCTATATTACATGGAAAAGTTTGTTTTTTTTCTTTTTTTTGCAAAAATCCTCTGCAGTGATTCCAAGACGGAGTACAATTTTTCACTCAAATTCACCTCACGCAGTATCTTTGCCTCACCTTCAAATCTCCAAGTAAAACCCCTGGGGAGGCTTTGTCTTTAAATCCCATCCAGGGCTGCGAGTTAAAATACAGGAGGAGCACATAGCGGGTATTTTGTCCCCCCCCCTGTAATATTAATCCCGTCTGAAAGGAGATTTAGTCGAAGTCGGAATGAAGCACGCGGGAGAGTCGCCGCCTCACAGCGAGAGGTGATGAGTTCTTATATTGACCCTGTTGATGGCGAGATGCTCGAAATGTGTCTGAGCGTCTCGGACACACGGCGATTCCTGTTAGACAGGATGAGAGCAGGATGGAGACGAGATGAGATTGCAGCAGTGTTCGTCTCCCCAATTTCATGGCTTATCTAAATTAGCTTTTGTAATTCACAAAAGTTAATTTACTGTATCGGGGAGAAGGAAATGAGAATGTGATTAGTCACAGTAGTTTTCATTCATTTGGTTAAATAGAGGGACCGGGCACGGCTGCCGAAGTTTGTTTGAGCGCGTGATTTTGAATGTTTATGTAAAAGGCTGTTTTATGGACTTTTGATTGCTCTGGCGGCTCAGGGTTTGTTTGTTTGTTTGGTTTTTTTTCAAAGATCACATACTCGCAACTTGAAAAAGGTGATTATTATTCCTGAGATGAAAAACTTTAATTCACTGACCACCTCAGGTTTTTAATTGTTTAGCTCCTGGAATCAGAGGTAAGTAGCGCATCCATTAATTGGAAATAAAAGTAGCCATCAAAATAGAAATCATCTTGAATAGTGAGTAACTGATCGAAATAAAAAAAAAAGATATCAGCACACATGCATTCCCATTTTATTTTATTGGTGTATCATTTTGCCCACATGCGTTTTTTCCCCAGGTAACAATGAAGTACACACCTAATTAAGGACACATTTTATTATTGCCTAATCTAAGCTACTTTATTGACTAATCAATTCATTATTTGGTCTATAAAATATAAACTGACCCCAAACTGATGTCCCGAATTACTTCTTTGGTCCTGACAAATAGTTCGCAACCCAAAGACATTTTAACTTCACCATCATAAAAGTTCTGCCTTGCACCTAAACAGATCCATAAAGTTTGATATCGCTGTATGGGTGGAAATTGTACTGAAAAATTGAAGATTTATGTATTAATATTTTTATAGCTCGCTAAATACATAAACATTTTCTCATTTTTCTTCCATGTGAGTTTCTAGCTGAAGGTTTTGGGGTATATATATATATATATATATATATATATATATATATATATATATATATGTCTTCTGTCACAGAACTCAACTTTTATTTCTTGATAAAGTTCTGGCTTTTATTGCCAGAAATTCACGCTATTCATTTTATTGTCTCTATTGACCATTTATCTAGATGGCATATTTATGTCAGCTCATATAACAGCCGCCATCTAATTTCACTGCTTAGTCAAGTTTGATTTAGATAGATAATAAAGCAGACTGAGGACACTGATACATGTCTGCCAAACTGCGGGTGATACACAAACCGATCTAAGACACGGTCGACTCTTTCAAGGACAGCCGGTGGTTCAAAGCCAGATCCGAAAGAACTGCTGTACTCTATGTAACCTACTGATGGAATTCCAAATCCAAGTTATCTGAATGATGAGGGAAATATGTTCGGTTTCCTTTCAGCTGTCCAAGGTTGCAAGGGCAGGAGGATGCTCGGATTTGATGGATAATTATGAATAAAGATTCTCTAGAGAGGAGAAGTAAAGTTTCTAAGTAAAGGGGAGCTTTAACAATTCCTAAAACTTCAACAGCATAATGAAACGAGGCAGTTTTACAGTCATGATTTATGGTTAAATGTTTAGATCTTAAATCTTTATGGTCGTACTTTACCTGAAAGATTCTTGAATCCACTTGAAACTCAATATCCTTGTTGAGTGTATCATGGTATCATGGTAAAGAACACTTCATCATACTGACTGCTCATACCTTTAATCTGTTAAACTTCATTACATTTCCTTCTTGTGTCTATGTGTTTACACTTTATCGTACGCACAAATGGTAATATTTGCATTCTGTCTTTCTAAAAGTTTATCCATATCAGCCAATTTTGCACAGTTTTATTGTGGTTGGTATATTTATTTGTTTGTTTAAGTTTTGTATGAATTAATCATTTGATTTGTGTATTGTTCTTGTGCATTGTTTATTTCATTTGTACACTACCGTTCAAAAGTTTGGGGTGACTTAGAAATTTCCTTGTTTTTGAAAGAAAAGAACAAAGATAGCTTTAAACTAATCAGAAATACACTCTATACATTGCTAATATGGCTACTTTAGCTGCAAAGTTTGTTTTTTGTACAATATCTACATAGGTATATAGAGGCCCATTTCCAGCAACTATCACTCCAGTGTTCTAATTCTACAATGTGTTTGCTCATTGCATCAGAAAGCTAATGTAATAAAATTTTCCATTCATTTTACAACTCATGGTGGTAAATAAAAGTGTGACTTTTCATGGAAAACACTAAATTGTCTGGGTGAAACTTTTGAATAGTAGTGTTTATCCATATTATGTCTTTAATTTATTGTTTTTTGATAATGTATCGGTTTATTTTGTGTTTTTCATTAATTTATCGATTTATTTCCTATTTTTCATGCATCACATCTATTTATCTGGTCGCTTTTGTTTCGCCCTAATAACATCATCACTTCATCACTTCTCATTCATGAACTGATTACGCGCTTAACATGACAATTGTAAATGCAAATTATTTAAGAGACTCTTAAGTGTTTTACAACGTGCGCTGAGAATGTAAATGCATCAGCCCAGTGATATGCTGTAGAAAATTATGTTCCTTTTTTAAGCTCGGATCTGCTAGATGAAAGAATAGATCATATTTATCCCCAATTACAGACAACCACCTCCTAATTTCTCTTTGTTCCCTGTGTCTTTCACACACTCGCACTCACTCACACGCACACACAGCCTCTAATCCTCTCATTATGAGCCTAATGCACCCATTTGTGTCCTTCTTCCAGGGATACACTACCGCAAGTCCTGCGCTTCATCAGGAGCCTGCCTCATCGCCTCCTCTGGCTACCAGCAGTTCTGCACCAGCAAGCTCAACTCGGTGTGCATCACCTGCTGTAACACACCCCTGTGTAACGGGCCGCGGCAGAAGAAACGACCCCAACTGTCCGCCGCCGTTACCCTCAACAAGCCGCAGCTCCCCGTGTTCGCCCCGTTCATCCTCCTCCTGCTGTCCCGCAGCCTGTGCTGACAGCCCTTCACACGCCGGGATGAAAATGTTGCCCCTCTTAACAGCAGAGAAAACCGGAACTGGACGTGTATTTACTGAGACAGTGAAGAACGCCTACTTTGAAATGTTCTTTGTTCGCGCTTGTTTGAACCGCGAGTTCTATCATCACGTGTCATAAACATGATTGTGGTGCAACGGCAGTGCTGTGGGTAAAACAACCATCCATATTTTGTTATATCGTAAGGTCAATTAAAACACATTGCAGGGAAGAGTTCATCATTCATCCTCTGAGTCTCTGAAAAAGATCTCCGGAATAACTCCATAATTTATGCTGTGTGACTACCATTAGGCATGGAACAGTCAACAACTGTATGAGAATTTATGAGCTGAAGAAGATGTATGGTAATGATAATGTATGATATGTATAATTGGTTAAACATAAGCTCAGTCTAGATAAATATTACCATACAAAAAAAAAAAACTACCAGAAATTAAAGCCACCTGCAACCCTCACGGTTATAATACCTGCAACTTTCCTCCACTTGTTCTGTAATGGCTTTAGCAGACTGTTCACAGATGCTGTAGATAAAGCTTGTTAATACTCACAACTTCTTTGAAACTACTTAGCACATCTTTTATGCACTCTCTAATAACTGAAATCAGTATGTATTCTACAAGTCTGTGACCATAATGGCTAACAAAGTTTTGGACATTTTGCACTGTGCCCACTTTGGACTTCATGACCCTGAAAGATCCTTTTAGATATACTCGTTACACACGATTAAGAAACCAGGTGTAAATTAATACAGTGATTGAATGTACGGATTTTCGGTGCGGGCCAAACATATGAAGCGATGTGAAGTTCTACAAACGTGTATGCGATATTCAGTTAAAATTGGTCCGTCTTGCTGATTTGACTGGTTAATATTGACTTTTTTAAGCGGATTGATCCTAAAGGTACTCTGTGGAGTTCTCTTTTAAACCGTTTGCTTTACATTCAGCAGCTGCAAAAAGGCATTTACCATTTCAATGATGCGTTTCTCCCCTCAAAAAATTGAGGGGAGATTAGGAGTATTAGGAGTTAGTGATTTTCAGACATGAATCCCTTCATCTATATTTACATTAGCAAGCTGTGCACTTCTCAGCACTTGTCTTGAAGCTTCACTGCAACAACTTTCACCACTATGATGTCACACAGTTTACATACAGGAGAGTCAGCTAAATACCATGTTTAAAGATTGGCCCTAGTACACATAAGACAGCGAAGAGAATATTGCAAGTCTTGAATCAAAGGCTACATTAAAGATTGAGTATCCACTGGTTTCCGGTCCTTTTTGCTAGTTACCCCAACCAAACGCCTGTTTCCATTATGTGGTATGTATGGGACAGAACAGTCGAGTTTCCATTACCCATTAAGACTTTAGTAACCATTTTGGTTGGCGTATGTAGCCCACCAGACCAGTACCCTAGGCAGGAGCCCCTGTCTAAGTGTAAGGCCCTGTTAAATAGTGGAAACGCAAAGCTGTCCATTACTGACCTGAACCTGTAGCCAATCCATACCGACAGTGGAAAGGAGGCTAAAAGGGTTACCAAAATGGTAAGGGGTACGTTGAAACGCTAAAATAAGAATACCGTTCTGTCCCATATTGCACAGTGGAATCGGGGTATTATTGTCTAATAACTTCTCTACAACAACATGCAGTTTATTATTTCTTTATTTTTGTATCAGCCTCACATACAAAACTATATTACTTCATTAGGACATCTCATTGGTTTTGACTCAAAGGATAAAACGGGCTGTTGGGCTAACCTGTAGCAATGTTCCTGAGGCGTCCTAATGTTTCTGTTACAAACAAAACTTTCACATTAAAACACTGCTCTGTAGTCACATTAGTGGTCCGGTCTCCACTGGGTACCTTTAACATTCAATGAAGCTTCATGCATAACAGAATATATGAACTTTTGTATAATGATGTTCAGAATTGTTATCAACTGTCCCTCTGAGAAGTCTCATCGAGCTTTCTATTGTGCCAAATTGTCAGCTGAGTGTGATCTGTCATGGAAATTTCTAACATAACTGTACTGTGTTTACTATGTATAAGGAATATCTCTAGATTTGGTTCAGATGGCACAGCACAAACCTCCTTGGAAAAAAGAAATTTCTGTCATGTTTGTTTCGCTGTTTACTGTGTTGTATTAAACTGTAGCCTACAGCACATTATACTTCAGTCTCTGATGTCTCTGGTACATCTATTTTTCTTTTGAGAGCTGAATCCGACTCTTCCGTCAGGCTGAGAGATTGAGTGTTTGAAGCCACTCCTGAGTCACTTTGCTGCTGAAAGGTTGTGAAGGTAGGAGGATTTTTTCCTCTTCCAAGGGTGGAGTCCTTTCCTTGGCCACGACGCAGTGATCTAAACAGCAGGGGTTGGAGGGAGCGAGCAGAGGAAGCGGGGGATTTCTGCACAGTGCGCTTGTTGATGTGTTCGACAGTGAGGTGACACCGCAGCACCTGGACAAAGACCTCCCTGAACTGCCTGGAGGATAAGTTGTAAAGAAACGGGTTGATGACCGAGCTGAGGTAAAAGAAGGTGTCGGCCACCGGAAGGAGGGCGACGTAGTTCCGGAAGAAGGAAAGAGACCAGTCGGACTTGGGCATGGCAGCCAACATGAGACGACGGATCTGGTTGGGAAGCCAGCACACCATCAAGGATGCCACGATGAGACCTGAGGAGGAGCCAAAAGGAAAGTCAGAAACAAAAAGAATGAAAGGAAAAGCCAAAAAAAAATGACAGGACATTCTTTATTTGCTTCGTTGACAAGAGTTACATAAGCCGATTACCACATTCATTATGATGCTCGAGCCAGCTGCTGATTAGCACAAAGATGGGAAACATGGATGTGATGTAGAAAATGGACACCAGCCACAAAGATGGCAGCAA
This sequence comes from Lepturacanthus savala, assembly GCA_030544235.1. NCBI lineage: Eukaryota > Metazoa > Chordata > Actinopteri > Scombriformes > Trichiuridae > Lepturacanthus > Lepturacanthus savala. The sequence continues at coordinate 10,609,060 of CM060470.1, read as the reverse complement.
TTTACTCAAAGTCCATTGTTCAAAGCATCTTTTTCCTAATGGTCGTCATTACATTGTACCAGAGAGAGGCAGAGCATACAAACTGCTGTACTGGCACTTTCAGGTGTGTTTACATGCTGTTGAATGTGCTGCAACTAATTAGCTGCTACTTACTGCCATAAATTCTGTTTGTTTGGTGGCTCCTTCAACAAGTTAATGTGTTCGTGGTTGTATGATAGACAAGGAGTAAAGCTAATGTGAGCTGTCTTGCAGAGATTTTGAGTCAGGATGCTCTCAGGCTCAGTGTACTAGCACTAGTACTTAAAATTTCCCAGTGCTCATAATTGATTTACTGCACATCAGCTAGGGTTGTTCCAATGGATGATATTGTCCATCGTAATGGATGACCCAACATCATGACAGAAAGCCACCATCGTTATGCCATGCCCCCTCACAACTCATTGTTTTTTTGTTGAAGGGCGCTCTCTATAATAACTGCTGAGTAATTGCATGGATATAAATAAGAAAGGCTAGATGTCCTACAGCACAAACTCGAACATCCTCAGCCGGTGGCCATCTTCCCACAGGCAAACAGTCTGACCTGATGTATTGAACGGAAGGGAAGCTGAGCGATCTGAACAAACTCAAATACGTGGCTTTATAATATATATACTTAAAAATAAGTGTCATAACCTACATTTCTGACGTTTATAACAAACCAAACCATTGAAAATCGGTTCAAAATTGAGCAAGTTTTACAAGCATACATTGTTACAGGTGAGCAAGCTTCCTGTGCGGACGTTCGACTCCATTGGCCGTCAGCATGGATGAGACATCTAGCCTTTCTTATGTATATCTGAGTAACTGAGATTCGGTAAAAAGAAAAAGAGAAGAAGAGCTGTTTTTGGCTGGATCACTCTCTGATTAAGCAAAAGATTCTCGTAAAGCATCATGGGAAACAAACAAGGCCAATAGCTTCAATGCTAGCTGCAATTTATGATTGATAACTAATAAAATATGGACAATAACACGGTCAATATTGGATCTACTCGTATGGATTTATTTTATCCCAAGGCCCCCCAAGAGAGACCCGAGTCCCAGGGTGGATAGAAAACCTTCTACATGGGTAAGATCACACCGAAGGCAGCATTGGAATGGCATAACTGTTAGCTTTCAGACTAAAAGCCATTTAAGGAGCTATGATTTATTGATCGGAATTTCGTCGTCCACGATGATGAGAGTTTCAGAGGATTAAAAAGATAGTGTAGTTGGTGCCAACACCAATCAAAATTCTTAGCATGCCAATTAAGGGCACATTGTCCAACCTTACCAAGTCCAGTTATAAGGCCACTGTCTTATCATAAAAGAACAAAACAGAGGCCACCTGTGACCTTATGACCTGTGATCTTGAGTTAAGAGGCAAAAGAAAAGTCAGAGCTCATTAATATGTATCCCTGTGTGCTGCTCAACTAACTTAAACAACACAAATCTCTGCCTGAGGACATTGCTTCTAGTAGACGCATACAATATGCATACACATACAGACAAGGAACACTTCACAATTATAGTAGATGGACAGCAGAAAGATATTTGAATTTTTTTTCTTTTTCTTGTTTGTTTCAGATTCTTTTTCCTTGGAAGGCGAGCAAATAATTAGTGGTTAAAAGGAGATATGCACTGCAAAGATTTAAAGGTTAACAGGTGAAATTATCTTGTTTTTGGTACAATTAGCCCAATATCAAGTAGAATTATCTCATTCCACTGACAACTAATTTAGCTTATTTCAAGTTTTGTTTTCTTGATTTTAGTCTTTTTTTATGAAAATGTTGGTCTTTTTTTCTTAAAATAAGACCAAATTGACCCAAATCAAGAAAAAAAAATAATATGATAAATGATCTGCCATTGGAATAATACAATTCTACTCAACATTGGACTATTTGTACCAAAAACAAGATATCTTCACCTGTCAAGATATCAGTTTTTGCAGTATGAGATAGATAACTGCAAAGTAATTTCAGTTGCAAAGCAGATGTTTGACCAAAGGTGACAACATCTTCACACAATCTCTACAGCATCTCTACAGATTGCTAATAAACACATTATTTGTTTAATCCCTACAAAAAGTTGTTTCATGGATGGTTCTGTCATTAACTATTTCTTAAGACTCATCCAGAACATTAGCCTGAGTGGCTTTCCCACACACCCCTGAGTACACTGCAAGCGCATCCTGTTTACAATTGATTCACAAAAGTGAATCACAGCTCATCGACCTCAAAGGCACAGGCAGACTTCTCTCATCTGCCATGTTTGTTGGTCTTTATATAAGAACCACCAATTCTATAATCTTGTGTCTATCGCTTTCCCTGCTGTGTTATTAATGGGAATATTATGATCAAACAACCTTTCAACATTCACAAAATGATTTGGCTTGAGACATCCTTCCTGCTGAGGGATGTTTTTAAGGAAGAAGAAGAACTTTTTTCATAACCAAGTAGATGCGGGTGGTAAATATCTTTCTTGGGGTTTGTTTTCAAGAGTTATTCACTGGGGTCTATTAGGAGTTAGTGGTGCCTGCAGGAAACAATATCCAGAAACTTATAGTTAACACAGAGGATACTAAGGAACTGCCCATAGCAGTTTTGTGGAAATGTTTGAATTTTTCAAAAGGAAAGGATTGAAAGGATTAAAATGAGCAACACGTTTTAGAATGAATTGGCTCCGTCTCCATAGACAGGTGTGAACAGTGACTCAATAACAAGCTTTTTCTGCAGCAAAATATTTATTCCTAAATCAGCCTAAATTCAGGACTGACCTCCTAATAAAAAAAAACAGGGTTTCGGTCGTTTATGCAGGTTTCCCTGAACAACATATATTTGCATTTAAGTGTCAGAAGCTCTTGTCAGCATAGAAAAAGCAAAATCAGGTGATGTTATTATAGCGTGATGTTATTATAGCCCACATTGGAGCATAAGGGGCAACAACACATCCACAACCATGACCACAATTGTCTTCTTACTTACTTCTTACTGAATGGATGAAGTATCACATCAAAAGTCTCTTAACCTTAAAGAGGACATATTCTGTACATTTTGAGATTTATTTTGGGTCTCTACTTGAATATTTTTGCATAATTTATAGTTACAAAAAAACTATTTTATACTGGTCCTTCCTGCAACCCTTCAGTTCAGCTCATTTGATACAGGCTGTTTGGAAGTAGGTTTGGAAGGTACAAATAATGTATTACACTTCTCAGAAGAATATAAACCATTGAATGACATCTATTTATGAAAGCAATGAGTGTCTGTATGAGGGGCCCTCAGGGACATTATTCAGAATAAGCTATTGTAAACCATTATAATATCCTAGGTAGACCTAGACCACAAAAAGCGATTTTTAAAACTACAAGTCTACGACTTGCTACGAGCTTCATTTTTAACAAAGCATTGTAGCCACATAATAGGTCTCAGCATGTGCAAACAAACAGTCCTGTCCTCGTTGCCCTGCACAGTTCACATCAACCACCAACCCATACCCCAGCGATGCATGTGTTACTTAGCAGGGTCACTTACAGTGGCCTCATCATAACAGATTCAGTTTTGGTCCAATGGCCTTTAAACAATGCAAACAAGAGGTAATGTTTGTCTTTATCAACATCTGTTCTGCTCCAACATTTGACCTGAAAACAGTCAACTAAGTCGGCTATGTATTGATGTGTAATTTTGCAAGATTGCTTCTATTTCATTCAAAATAATGACTCCATATACAAAAACAAAATTAACATTAACATACATAACAAAATCAACATTTATGATCTGTTATGGGCAGCTATTTAGCTTTTTAGCTTTTGTCACCAATTTAAATCATCTGTGAAAACAAGATCCAACCCATAGAACATGTGGAACCAGACATATCTTGGGTCGGGTTAAACTATTCAGTGACATTTAATAAGATGACACTACAGGTCTTAGTAGTATCATTCCCATGGAGATTAAAATCCTTGAAGAGAAGAATCCATTTGAATTGCATGAAAGAAGCTAGAAATTCACTAAACTCAGACAGAAATGAGGCATTTTTACCCAGAGGGCAATACAATAAAATGGATTAGAGCATCCGATTTTAGTCATCATCGGCTCGAAAAAATAAAATTCCAGAGCTCACTTTGCAGACTAAAAAAGTTTCTGTAGAATATGGCTAGACCTCTGGGTAGTTATAGTTAGAATGCTAAACAACAACTTCAATAATACATGAGGTAATATTAATTCAACAATACAGGAGGTATTATTGAGGTTGTTGTTAGATGTATATGTAAAAAATAATGGCAATGTTCCCATTTAATTACAGAAACTGCATCTCAAGCTGTAACCTTGGGATTGGCAGCGGTTTACCAATAAGTTTTGGGAGTTTTCAAAAGGTCATGAGGAGAACACATTTAGATTCATCCAATTATCATAGTACCATTAAATACTTATCCGACCTTGAGGAACACTGAGGCAAGGCAACATTGATTAAAGTAGTTTTTATGTTAAACAATTTGTCTTTGCTTTTCCATTCCTCTTGTGTTTCTTGTGAGATGCATTTGCATTCCAGACATGTTCATTTTCCAATTTTCTTCTTTCCCCATCATAAATTAATTTAATCTGAATTTTCATAAACTTTTTTCATCCATGTACTTTCACTCTAAATACCTATTTTGTCTGCTCAACACTCTACAATTCAGTAATCATTCACAACCACAAACTTTTATTTATGTAGTTAATTTGATAGAGACAATTAACAGTACTAGTTCAACCTGTTACAAAAACTTTTTCATTCAAATACTTTTCTTTTATTCTTTGTTGAAAGGTTGTTGGTGTTCTGTCAGGCGTTTGCCAGAAGCACTCCACTGACATAGCTCTACTTAAAGTCTCTAATGACATGTTGTCAGATGCAGGTGAGTGTTCTGTTCAGTACAGTGTTTGATACTGTAGACCAGTGATTCTCTGGTGGGTCTGTTCTCAGTGGGTCGCGGGCCTTTGCCTGGGAAAAAAAATGTTAAGAACAAAATCCTGTGCTTTTATTTTGAAGTGGACTTTTTTATGCAGCGGAGTGCCGTCTATTTACATCTGAATAAACTTCTGAAGCGGTTTAATGACCACTTTTCCGAGACACAGAGGGATGATGACTGGATACGTGACCCCTTTGGAATCGACGTAGAAAGCGGCACGTTGCCAAGTAACGAAGAGAGTCAGCTGGTGGAGCTGTCATGTGACCGCACGCTGAGAAAGACATTCACGGAGGTAAGCCTCTCCCAGTTCTGGTGCAGCAATGAGATGAGCGAGTACTCTTTCTTTGCCATTTGAGCAGTAAAAATCCTCCTACCATTCAGCACTACCTATTTCTGTGAGTGTGGCTTCTCAGCTCTGGTTCAGCTGAAGACTAAACACAGAAATAGACTGGACATTGAGCACAACCTCAGAGTTTCCTTGTCTACTATAACTCCAGACTTTGATACTGTTGTCAGGAGCAAAACATATCCCCAGTTTTCCCATTAATTCCTCCAAACTCAGGTCTGGTTGAAGTGAGTGCTGCTTAATTTTCTTCATGTTTTTCAGTATTTACCTACTGATAAGTATATGTAATCAGAAGAAAAGCTAACTTTGTATACTTGAATCTTTTTGAAGAGCACTTTTTGTTTAATTTATTTTGTATTTGTAGATAAAAGCAGCCACTCAAGACACTGAATCATTTTACATAGTGCAGTATTTGGTTGTAAGATTCAGTGAGTGACTGTTCTCAGTCTTTTTTAAACTAAACTTTTGTTTTTTTTTTATTTCATGTTTGAATGAAAGCACTTTTGAGTCTGTTAAGTCTGTTATGTTGTATTACCTTGTGTTCAAATGCAGCTAATTGATAATATTTCCCTATTTAGCATTGCGTTTTGCATTGCACTGTGTTGGAATACTGTCTCAGGTTCAAGTTGAAAATTTTCCTCAATTTGGCTCACGGCTTGTCCTTGAGGGATGATGGTGGGTCCCGAAGCCAGACCAGTTGAGAACCACTGCTGTAGACCACTGTGTTAGACAGGCTCAGAGATCTCTTAGTGACAGAAGTTTGTCCATAGCCATTGGCCCTTTAAAGCCATACCCCACTGCCTTATGCTCTTTACATGCTTCCCCCAAGTTTCAGCATAAGAAATTATGTTTCAGTGGTGTCTCATACTGTTGTTATGGAGAAGATATTCAGCTGTACCTTTCTCCTAAACTTGACAACATTGAGAAATCCAACATTTTTCTACCTACCATTAAGAAATGACATCAATGACATCAATTCTGACAGTTATCCCTATCCCCGAATGTCATTAAAATATTTTTGGCGATTCGCAATTGCTTAATTTGCCTACTCCTCCTGTCCATGTGCAATGGTCCGATACATAGGAAGGATTTTTCAAAGAAAAGTTTGGCGTTTTGATAGGGAATACAAGAAATGCACCAAATAAGCTTGCTTTTTTATTATTTAATTTAGTAGCCTTGTACCGTCAGTAGCCCCCAGCATCACACAATGCCACTTGGTCTTTGGGAAACAGTGAGGTGACAGAGCCGTCAAAACTGTGGCTCCCAAACTTTGGAACATGCCCCCCCTCCAGGACTAAAGACACACCGCAGACATTTTTAAGGGACACCTAATGTCTCATTTATTCAAACTAGCTTTTTATATGACTGTTGTTTTTTGTATTTTGTTTTGAATTTCTAATCAGTTCTATTTTACCCATGTGAAGCATTTCAGGACTCCGTGCTGTGAAAAGTGCTACACAAATAAAGTTTTACTTACTTACCCTTCAAATCCAACAGCAGCTTGTATGAAAACATCCTGCCAAGCACCAGAATGTTCTGCTGAGTATTTAATGGAGTATGACACGCTGCGTGATGTTTTCATTAAATGCTTTCTGGCCTTTCCTGATTTTAAAGAGACATTTACAACTGGAGCTAAAGCCTGTGGCAAAGAGGTAGCAACATTAAAATGTTATTGAGCATTTTATAAAAAGAGAAAAAAAAAAAGAAAGATTGATGACACCTGGATAAATCATCATATTGCATTTCAGCAATAAATGATGAACTGTTGTTATATATACATACACACACACATGTCACACAATAGTGACTGTGTCTGGGATAATGAACAGTTTTGACATCAACACTGATGGGGACCATTTAAAACCATAAAATACAGGGAGACACAGATCTGTGTGTGAGTTATATGCCATATTAAGGAAGTAAGGACACCTGTTGCCTGTGAATGCCAGGACACCATTTGCTTCACAACACGATAAAGCTGAAGGCCAAATGTAGCACATAGGCTTAGAAAAGGTAATTCAGAATAAGAGTAATGCTTTACCCCTCAGTGATGGCATCCTGCTTCTTAAAAGCAGTGAATCCAATTGAGACAGATGGGAACTGTGCGAGTTAAGAATAATTTTGGCTATGAATGTTAAGACGGTCGTATATATTAATCATACGTTTTCGTGTTATGGGAAGGATCATTTTCAGCGAACATGCATGTACTTCTCAAACAAAAAGTTTTCAGTAGAGTACAGCAACTACCAAAGTGATTTCAACCCCTTCATTACAGCTGGAATTCATTGTGTATCTGTTAATTTTCTTGACTCGTGGTTGAAAACCGTTGTTTATCTGTCAGCTAAAAGTGTGAAATATCTCGAAAACTAAGAACTGAGAGAGAAAAGGTGCTTAACTTCAATTTTCTCAAGAACGACTGAAATACTTTGTCAAGTGCTGATCTGTATTCCAGGTCTTTTCCTGTTCTAAGCCATCTCAAGATCAAGATGTCAGCCATTTTAACCATGCGTTAAATACATTTCCTGTTTTTCTTTTGAAAACTACCTAAAATTAGTGTCAATGTCATCACACAGTACATATCTGACTCCGTTTCTCCTAGCCGTGTCACAGTTGTCAACTGCAGTTGTCGAGGTTGCTAGGCGACAAGATTGGTGCCTCAAGATGCAAGGGTAAGGAGTGGGAACAGCTGGTGATGCAAACAAGAAATCCTCCCTAGACCACACTGTCTCATTTCACAACGCTCGGTTTTGACGTTCTTGGTCCACGAAGATCACGTCCTTTAAAAGTTGCGGCCCCTGAATGTGGACACGGCTCATGTTCTGATTTGCCTGATTTATATGACCCTGCGAAGGATGATGAAAGTGGCTGCAATTGGACACTGACCAGAGATTTTGAAGAACTTTAATTGCCTTAATTGAGCTGTGTGTCACGGCCACATCTACAGCTCCAACTGCTGATCACTGTTGATAGGCAGCCAAAGCAGCAGCCAAAGAACAATAACTTATGAGATAATTTAAATAATTAACTAATTATTACAAATTTGGGTTAGGGGTTAGGGGACAAGGGGCACTGCACTGGAATAAGTCCAGTTTTTTAAGCATAACTTTAAGTAAGATATTATCAATATCACACTCCACATCTTAAATTAAACTCAGAGGGATGATTGGCACACTTGTGTTTGTTCTGGACTTTACAAAATGTAAGTTTAACATTTTAATAAGCCACTAAAGATGAGGGATGATGCAGCTTGTTAGTGATTAGCCAACCAGGCTGCCTTTATTATCAGTGGTATCGTTCCGATCAAGGACACGCGCCACGTAATGAAATGGTAGTGTCTCTCTTTCAGATGGATTTCTTTTCAGTTTGGTTCTACCTGTCACGTCAGCTCTTTGCACACAGTCCAGGCATTCATCTGGAAAATTGCCACTGAGTCAGCACAGATCAGTAAACGTCCCCACAAAGACGAGTGTATGCAGCTGAAGTGCCTCAAAACTGCACCCCCAGCCCATCGGCCTCATCAGTGATGTCTCCAAACTCGCTGACGCACACACGCACACACACCCTCCCGAAATATTATTGTCTGCTAATTAGAAAGCAATTAAACCAGATTATTGGAACAATTAATTCCCTGTCTTTGCTGTAATTGGAGTGTGTTCGATTGAGCTTCTCAGCTTCTTGGTGCAGCAGCGCACAGTAGAGAACAGGGTAAATTAAGTCACAATATCGTTTATATCGGTAGCATTAACAGGAAAACAAACCAAAAAAGGCTATGAAAGTGGCTTTAATCTATAATTATATAATAATGTGTCAAATGACAGTGATGTGAGAGACGATTCAATGCAATGCACTAGATAATCTCAAGCACGAGAGAATTATCAGCTGGGCTGCTGCTCCCCCTCAGTTTTATAGTGAGATTCAACCCATTGTTTAGCTGTCTGGATGCAACTTCACTGTTTTTGTTCACTCTCAGCTCCCTTAAAATCATGTTTGTACCAAAAAGTCCCAACTTTTAACATAAAATCACTACTATTGCATGTGAACCATATAGAGGTTTGGATGTTGACTTTACAGCTAAACGAGGAGCTGAAACTACAGACTACATAAAGGTGGACAAAGCACTGCCACCTCAGAAACCCTGAGCTGTGCACATTTAGGCTAAAATGGTATCATAATCTATACACCCTAATTGCCGGACTATGAAAGTGTGTCTGAAATGCTACGCGATACAGTACAGTTTACACAGCACAGTAAATGTTCCGTACTATTGCACTAAATAGTAACACTTGAATAAATTATGCAAATATGCAACTTATTTGTTGAAATGTTAAAAAAAGGAAGCTTCCCTAAAGAGCTATTTCATTCCTCGCCTCCGTGCACCAATTAAAACACCTGCGGCTTATAGTCCAGTGTGGCTTGTACATTGTACACATTTGTTTTTCCCTAAATGTAGCTGGTGCAGCTTATATTCAGGTGCGCTTTATAGGCTGGAAATTATGGTACATTACAGGAGGCATCGAGTGAGGGTTTTGTTGGGGTAATTTTTCAACCACAAACACATTAGAACTTTGTGTCTGCAGAAAAAACCTGTTTACCCAAACTCTAAAAATACAATCCCACAGCTGCAGGTGAGTGAACCGGGAATCAGAGCTGTCAATCGAGGCCCACACAGCAGACATAAAAGCTACGATAAGTCTTCAAATCTTGTTTTTGGACAGTAATTTGGTGACTGAGACCATATTGACTCTGATCTTTCGGAGCCATCATCTTGCAGCCATCAGTGACTCTGTACTTTAAGTTACTTCTGCTGGCATCAGTCTCAAGGTGTGATAGTTGCTGCTTGACTGAGAGCTCCATAAAGCCGAGGGGAGCAGCGGAGCAGGGTGATAATTCTCTGTAGGTTTGTAACACCGAGCATCACCTCTCATATTACACGTTGACATTTCATAGATTAGTTTAATGAAAATATAGAGTATAGCATATACCGTTTGCAATGTGTGGCTGCACAATAATATAAACCATCTCACTACTGGTGAAGGAAATGTCATACAGAGCACCAGGATGAGGAAGTAATCTGTGAGCACTGTTGGGAAAGTTCATTTTCTACATGAAATAGTTCAAAGTTTAGTTCACAAATTTCTAAATTAATTAATTCACAGTTCATAATTGTTTATAGTTTGTCCTTAGTTCCAAAAAATTAACTAGTTCATAGTTCTTTTTTTTTTCAATACGTTGCTGTGAGCTATTATTTTTCAATACCATTGTCTCTCATCCCTACAGTATATTCTCAATAACATGAGGAAAAACCTTGATGTAACTGAAGTGCAAATTATCTTCCTGAAAAAAGTTCAAGAAGCAAAGTTTGCACAAAAATGTTATTCCCTTCCTCATAGACCTTGTTATAGAGCTCTTTTAAATTTCCATATAACAAATCCATGGTGCGCTGTCCTGCTACAGTTGCCTCCATTATGCTCTTTTGTTTTGTTTCTATGCCAATTCGATGCTGGTAGTGTTGTTGCCCGATTGAATGTCTTCCTGCTAAATATTAAGGGCTCTTTATGGCATGTTTAGCCAGGTTTCATGCCTGGAACACTAAAGAAATCTGGCACCCTATTGAATAAAGTTAATATATAGCGCATGCCATCAGATTAAACACGTTCACAGTTCATTCATCAGGCACTGGTACAGTATGTTCAGTTCAAGTTCGCCCCAAAATATTAATGCATTTATTAAACAATAGTTCAGGTATAACACTGTCTATGAGCAGTTGTATTATTAACTGGTTTGATTTTCTGTTAAGATATAGGATGTATATTAATAAGAAACCTTTGACACACACACTATCAGAAGAGCATAGTCCACAGAATCATATATGATACACCCACAGAGAGTATAAAGCATATTGGTTCTGTAATAATAAACTTTAGCAGCCAATTCAGATCACAGAAAAACATCCTTACTTACACTGGAAATTCCTAAATGTTCTAGCATGAATCACATTCCCTCATTGTATACCTGGAAGTTTAAATTACGCCACCATGAAGTGTTATTGTATATTGTTTTTGACAAAGGGTCAATTAAAGGACCTCTTCAAACGTGTATTAAGCACACTGAAGATTCAAAGCTCGGCCATGAGTCGTCAGGCACACATAGTCAAGTGATTTTCTTACCAACTGCAAATGGAGAATGCTGTGACTTAATAATGGGCTGAAGTCCAGGAAGAGTGAGAACGAATTAATTTTAAGGCTAACGGAAGATCCTCCCTCATTAAACCACTTGAAAAACTTGAGCAAATCACAGGGGGGTATTATTCATGATGGAACTAATCTAATAATCTTGGAGTGGATTTTCTCATGGAGACTTGGGTGCCCGCTGATAGATAATCCAGTTCTTGAGATCCGTGTTTGTTATCTTGGAAATTGTTTTTTGAATATGCACAACTGTTCCTGAGCAGAGCTGCGGTCTAATCGTATCGCAAATGGTTTTCTTCCCAGTCAACATTTAGTGGATATTTAAGCGATTCTGTTTTATTTTGGTTTTACGTCTAAAAATCGCATCTGTACACAATGTTATTCTCAAATGATTACAGGATTAGCATTAGCAGTCATTGTAGGCGAAGTTCTACATGTGTCTAAATTGAATTCAATTCCAATATAAATTCCAAGAGTATTTGACTTCAAAGAAGAGTGGAAACAAGAAAAACGACTGAACTGCTGAACTGAAAGATGAGTTCAATTAATTTTACCGTTGACGGAGTGTGCACCTTTAATATTTCAGACAAGAAACATACTTCTCCATTTGTGTGTGGTTCTGTAACCATAGGAAATAATGGATATAATGAATAGTGTAGTGCACGGTCCACTCCTGTCTGGAATCAGATGTCCTCTGGAATGTGGGGCTGTATTTTTCTTAGATCAAAAGGTTAACACCCGGGTCAGAGGTTAAAAGCCAGATGCTGCATTAATCTAAGTAGCCTTAAGGTGATTCGTCCCTTTATTGACATATTTGGAGTCCCACCACGCGCAACACCCAATCTTTCATCAGCAAAACTATGTGTATGGATGGGTACGTGACGGTGCATTAGAGAACACTGAGCCAGTTTAGGCTCCTGTTTTATGTAGAAGTTTTATACATCGCATACGTGTTTTCAGATGTATACTGGAACCAGCTCAGTTAGGCACTCTGATGAGGACCGTTTTATTCTGTGTCATGCGCTGATAAAAACTAATAAAGAAGAATTGAGAAAGAAAAGGTGATTCGTGTCCAGGTGGAGGCAGGATGTCTCTAGTGGGTTGGCTTTTGGGAAATAAAACATATATAAGGGAATGGGTTTGGTCGGACTGGGAGAGATGTGAAATCCAGCCTTCAGAAATGCTGTCAGGTTTTTGACACTGTTCTTTTTATAAGAAAATCTTCTAGTATACAAGTGAAGACGTGACAGGTGGTGAATTCTTTTTCATCAGCGCAGGAGACACCAAAATCGCTTATAGGAAACATTTTATACAGCCTTACCATAGAAAATAGGTTTGGATATAATTCACTCATATACTGTAACTAATATTCCTAATATGTAAAGCAGTGGTTCTCAAAGTGTGGTCCGAGGACCCCCGGGGTCCTTGTGGGCGTTCCAGGGGGTCCCCAGCAAAAAAGGGGAATTGTTTATTTTTATTATGATAACATCCATACATAATTGAATAATAGAAAATTACTATTTTTGATTATGAGGGAACTCTGGTATAATTTGCAGCAGTTTAGTTGTCCTTGATGTGAAAAGGTTTGAGATCCACTGATGTAAAGGATGTACATTCTCCTGAATACTCAGCACAGGTAAACAACAGGGTATTAACAAGCACTCTCTGCACATCTAGAAACTAACACCATTTTATTTTACGTAATATTCGGTACAGCTAGACCCTGCATGAAATTATGCTATTACCTCTCACCTTGGAAAACACAAAATGGAACTTCCATGAACACAGGCTTTCACTGTCCAAATTGTGCAGTGCTAACTAATTTGTAACTGTGCCACACTCTAAGCTTGTTATCTCACCTGGTAGCTTTGCGAGTGATGCACTCGAGGACTTTTTGCCGTCCCGAAAACTCTCAGGAGTAAAGTAAAAGCAATGCACATCTGAAATAAAGAGTCAGCGGATCTAACAAAGAGAGGCCAAGATAAAAGGTATAAACTTTCAAGCAATATGAAGCTGTGGCAGAAATAAATGAAAAAATATCATTTTCCTTGCACTGAAAAATGTTGCTAATTCCTTTAAAGCTCACCAATTAATGCATTAAAATTTGTTTTTTTAATCCATACAAGATACAGTAATAAAAATTCTCTGTCACTGTGATAATTGAGACATCTGGCCTAGTCCTATAGTGCCCTTTTAAGAGTGAGTGATATGCATCTTTCCTAGAAAAAGGTTTTCCTATGATTTGAAGGTTTGTGATCTGATCAATTATATACAAGTTTTGTATCAACGTTGATTGGAATAGTATATTTTCTGTCCATTTGTCTTTCAGAGCATGCAGTTTAGACAATTCTTTCATATCATCATTGGGGTTGGACAGGACAGGATAGTTTGTCCAGTCATATTTTAGTTGTTGGGGCAGTTATAAACCTGTAAAAACAGCTGGTGGTGGTGTTTTTCTAATCCCATTAATCTCTCTATGTAAATGATACATGCATTTTCTGCTTGCAAAGCTGGTGTACAACAGCTGTCGAGTACAAGACCCCAATATGTGCTCTGACAAAAGATTTAATGCCGGAAAGAGCACTGCAATGATAATTATATGTAAAAAAGGATAGAAAATCTGTATTTCTCGGGTTCAACTCGAGCGGAGAAGCTCTTGAAGTGAGCAGCGAGGTCAGATATCTTGATCTTGGATGATAGCGTACTTGTCGACAATGTCATAAATTGATATGCTAATGGAACGAATTTGTACTTTGTACTTTTGCTTGTGCTAGATTGATAGGAAGGTCTGGCTAATAAGAGCTTATTGTCTGTCCCTGTACACCGCACAAGTATGGTGTGTAGTTATTATTTCTGTTGGTCGTAAATTATTCAACAACCTAAAAGAGCTAAAAGGGATGTCACCTTCTCAGGATACTGAACATTTTCCACACATTCAAAGGTGTGCAAGAGAAAGTCATAATGTTGATTGGCCATAAGCTCTCAGTCATTCTGATATATTTTCTACTTCACTCATGTATACGCAACTTATAATGACATTGCAGAGACAATTTATCAGTTAAATTATCTATACTGTGTCAGTTAAACAATATCAAATATGGACCTCAGGGACAAAATGTTGAGAAATCCAGGAAAATATTCTTGAGGCTGGACTCAAAACCAGCAGGAAGGTATAGTACTTGAGCTCTGCAGAAGACTTTGCTGAACTTCATTGCTTTCTATGAATTCACTTAAAAGACTGCCCCCCAATCACTACATCTCATGTGGGTCTGCATCAATCACACTAATGCTGGAGCAGATTCCAGACAGAAGCAGATGTTGGTTTTATACTGATTAAATGGAGGTGTCATAAGAATACTTAATTTATTGGGTGAGCGGTGAAACAAAAAGCTGGCTGAACACATTGTCTCAGTTCCTCCGTCTGCTCATCAGCCAGTGTCAAAAAATATATGCACAAATAGTGAATTATTTATCATGTGGTATTAGAATATAATATTTTTAACTAACGGGAAGTTTCTACGAAGTTTGGGTGCATTTCATTTAGATACTGAAGTCAGCCAACTACCGTTGGTAGTGTTAGCTGCCTGACTACTAACGTTAGCTGCGTTGCTAAAGCAGGCAAACACGCTGCATTGCTTCAGATTGATTGCTTGCACTATCACACACTGAGGAGCTTTCACACCAACAGCGGTCTATTCAAACCAAAAGTACTTAAATCGTTTAGTATTTTTTGGAGTGAAATCATCAGTCGCACTCAGGTTCAATAAATCAAGTGGACCAAGACCTCCAAAAAGGTCTCTGCTCGCTTGACTCCGCACTGAATGCCAAAGTTTGGTGCGGTCCCTCTGATGAGAACGCAAACTCAGGCCAAAGTGAGAGAATACTAATTATTTTATAGCTACCTTGTGGGTCTTTGGAATAATGTTGGTCCCATATGACCTCATTTTTTAAAATACTGTGTCTTCTCTGACAAAGGATGCGCTGTGTCTTCGATGAATCCAGTGCATCCACAGATTGTTCTCCAGACGGCGCCGTGACTCATTTTGTAATTGGATATTTTGCTACAAATGGCAAATACACAAAATACACAAAAATACACAAAAATAAGAGTAAGTAACAATGTGTGAACCTGTCACTCTATAATGAGTCAGAATTGGCACTTATTTCTACTGGAAGATGAACATTGATAAAGCATCCATTTGGCCAATTTTAGTTCATTTGCGAATTAGGACCATGTTGTGGTATTGAGTATATGCAAATTGTTGAAAATTGTATTGCCTGTAGTGGACCACATAATTGAACTAGTGGTGTGAAAGCACCCTTAAACCTTTTGCCCTGTTGGGAAGTGTTATGAACATGCATCTTTTTTGTTGGAGCAGAATGGATCAAATGCTGATTCTTTTTACGGAGCCCTGACGCTCAAAAACATATTTTTTTCTACTTTTTCTACATTATTATAAAAACAGAATTCACAGTTTAACAGACACACAATTTCCAATGATTGTGTGTGGGGGTAATAATGTGTTTTGGGCCAGTGTGCCTCACATGACGGACAGGAAGTTGTAATTACATGATCGGACCACTGTTTCAAGCTGTCTTTGCAGCAAGGTGCTGTTCCAGGAGGCTTCATCTGAACCCAATTCAATCCGGAGGTGTAGGTGACATGTTTTCACAGTTTAGAAGAATGTGTTGATTGAGATTCTTCTTGCTGTTGCTAAGGGACAGCTTACATTTGTAACTTGCCTTTGATATATATTTATTTTACTCTGGAAACATGTAAATGTTGTTGGGTTTAGTCAGTGAAGAAGTTTCAACTGTAAATTAAAATGCACCTGGAACAAATGGCTTACAAATTGAACATGTATATGATGCACATTGTATAACCATGTATAAGTGTGATGCATCATGTAGACGTTGCTGAAACAGAAACGTTAGAACAAATGGGGAAGAATAGTCCTTAAGCAGCAATCTCATGTTAGTGCGAGTCATCAGTCATCCTAAAGGACACATATCCTGCTTTTTAAATTGTTTTCTAAGAGTGAACATGATAAAACGTGCCGCTTTGTTTAGATTTAGCCAAAGCTCCTTGAAGCGCAGCGTCCCACGGGACATTAAAAAGCTCCTCCATCCCCACCTGCTCATTCTTGTGCCTGCAGCCGCACCCTCAGCTACATCTCAACCAACATGACAAAAGCCCCCTTATTAAGGAAGAAAGCCATTTTTCAACTTCAGGTGTGCTGTGAGATTCCTGAAGTGAGGAGGCGCAGCGGTGTTCAGGGGCTGTATTAATCAAGTGTCTCAGAGTAGGAAATCACTCATTTTTGACGCATTTCTGGTCCTACATTTAAGAGGAGGAACCCTACCTTAAAGGACTAGTTCAAAAGGACTGTTTTATTCTCTGTCATGCGCTGATAAAAACTAATAAAAAAGAATTGAGAAAGAAAAGGTGATTCGTGTCCAGTTGGAGGCAGGATGTCTCTAGTGGATTGTTTTTTCGGAAATAGGGAATGGGTTTTGTTGGACTGGGAGAGATCTGAAATCCGGCCTTCAGAAATACTGTTTTTTTTTATAATAAAATCTTCTAGTATACAAGAGAAGACATGACAGGTGGTGAATTCTTTTTCATCAGCACATCAAGAGACACCAAAATCACTTATAGGAAACATTTCATACAGCCCCGCTGCACAGAAAATAGATTTGGACATAATTCACTCATATTCTGTAATTAATATTCCTAATATGTAAAGCTGCGGTTATCAAAGTGTGGTCCGAGGACCCCCAGGGGTACTTGTGGGCGTTCCAGGGGGTCCCCAGAAAAAAAGGGGAATAGGGCAATGATAGGGGAATGATATATATGAAACATTCACATTTGACGTATCTGGAGAAGTGTTAACTGTCAACATTTTCCTTTGGCGCCTGGGTTGGAAAATAAGTTGGAAAAAAAGACACTTGAACATTGTTTAACTGGTCCTTTAAGATTGGATTCCTAGACTGGCAGCCAAGACTGCCTGAATTGAGACAAAGACCCTACCAAGACCAGCGAGTATCAAGACCAAGACCGACCACATGAAGACTAAGACCAAAAACAAAACAGATCGCTTTATGTCAAATACAGGCACAACAATACAGAGACGGTGCATGGCTTGTGCATAAGCCAAAGCGATTCAATTAGTAAATGGTTCAAAAGGTTTGTCAATTCGAGAGCTTCTTCCTTCTTGTTGTGTAGCAGATGAATTCTTTGTGTTCTGTAAAGCCAAACCTAACCACTGCTGAATTCATTGACACGCTGCATCCTCCTCTCTGACTCTGCTATCGGGGGGGGAGGTGGGGGGCGTGAGAGGACCAATGCCCCAACATGTCCGAAAATCCATGTGATTGATACCACTTGAAGCGGGCATGAAATAATGATATCCAAAGGGAAAAAAGTGTGCCTGCCTGCCAAATCCCTCCAAGATCGCTCTGCCAGTCCAAGACATTGCGAAGCAGAGAGACCCGAGACTGAGACAAAGACCAAGACCAAAATCTGTAGAGGATGTGAACCCAAGACCGGTCTCCAGAAGACTACAAGTCTAGTTTAGGCATATAAAACACATAATGGTTTGGGTTAAAATGATCAATGCACAACATGACGGGACAATCTGTTAATTTGTCCGGTTGAAAGACATTATAATGCTCGATAAGTGGTATCAAACAGGCGTTTTTGTTTTTTTTAACTCCAGTCCATGAAACCATAGGTTAAGCCAATCACCCAACCCAGCTCCGCTTGCTAAGAAAAGTGTTAAGGGAAAAAGTTAGGAGCAATATCATCTGAACTACAACCATGTCTGATACATTGATGTTCAACATATCCCTGGTTTTGAGAAACAGTCATTGTTTTCCTCTGGAGTGAGGAAGAGTGAGTTTTTGTCAAATCCGAAAGAACACCTTCCTTCCTTGTTACAATAATTCTTATTTGTGTCACTTTTGTCATTTTGCAAAAGCAAGACTAACTTTTTTTCCCCAATGTTGAATACTTCTGGTGGAGACAAACTATGTGAAAGTGACTGACACGTAGGAGAAAATATCAGAATAACTGATCGTCTCCCATCATTAAACCATCAGTCCATCCCAGCAAGCAGGCAGTGCCACATGTTGGCAAGCTCCAGCATCAGTGTGTGGTGCTGTCACTCCCGGGAAGTCTTGCCTTTAGCTATGTTGGCTGCCAAAGAGCCACAGGGCTCTGGAGCTTATTATGACTCTATGCAGCTGTCACTCAGAGCGGGGAAGGCTAGAGGGGAGAAACGGTAAGGCACATTCATCAACCTGCCCAAAGAGCCCAAACAAATCCTCCCAGAGGTTTCTTTTATATCTGATAGTAAAAGGGGATCGCGAGAAGCCACCCGTGCAGCATAAAGAGGCCGATGGGGAGTCAGGATCTGCAGTCAAACACAATAAATAAACCCCCATAAATCCGAAGGAGAGAGTGTTCATGGGTGGAAATTGAGCTGTCGCTCCAGTTCATGAGCTACGGCCATGCTCCGGCAGGCTGATGGGAACGGCTATGACACCGCAAGGCCACAGATGGCATGAATCCTCTTAAAGAAAAAAATAAAAACTAAGATTCTCCTCCACTGTTAGATGACAGTTGTTTAATTCCAAGAATTTGTTTGATCGATATTTTTCCATTTGCATTTTTGCTGTTCACGCATTCCACCTGGTTTCTCTTTGCACTCGACTGACAACACAATGGGGCCTCATAACTCAAGGGACCTCCCTTTGTACCTATGTTATGTTGCACTCACACACCTTCACTAAAGTTAGAATTACTTCACTTTTATTTTCCTAGTGAAAGCCTGATAATTAAAGATGTTCTCCAGATGGATGTTTTAAGATGTATATAAACTATGCTTTGAATGACAATGAGTGTAGGATATGGTTTTTCAAAGAAAAACAAAATCTATTATCTTGCGAAATCCTTAAAACAACAACTTTTTCCTCATTAAAAGTTCATGAATCTAGAAAGGTGCAAATATATTTCATATTACATACATGTCAAGGATGTAGGATTGTGCATCTTCACTTGTAGAAGAGCTATATTAATCTATCAATGGAGGTTGATTTTACAGAAGTAAAGAGACATATTTTATGTTCCGCACATTCGTTAAAATGGACAAGATGAACTTTCACAGCGGCTCATTGTTTGATAATAAATACATGATTAAAATACAATGAAGGAACATGATAAGGTGTTTCAGTTGAAATAACTACAGTAAAGGCATATGATGTAAAAACAGTACATTCATGTTGTCCAGGCAAGGAGGAAGAGGGTAAAGGGAAGAAAAAAACAAAATGACAAAGCAACAGGTTAGTTTCTGCATCAGTAAATATACCACATCTATATTTTTTTTATAATAATACACTGTATCTAATAACACAAAGATATTAAGAGCTATTCTTCCTTTCCTTCTCCCTTATTAAAAATTCCAGAAGCTATAAATATGCTAATGTTTTTAATTTCAAGTATAACCGCTGGATGTCTCCTCCTCCATTGCAAAGTCCGTTCTCAGTGTTTGTGCACTGGAGGCAGGCTGAAGTTTCCACATCAGACTTGTTTAATTTGCATATTGGACCATGACTGACTTCAAACTAGCTGTGATGTTACATAATCGCCTTAAACTCAGGTTTTAGTTCAGCACAGAGAAACTTTCCTTTTTCAGTAGATGGATAAAAAAAAAAAAAAAACTTTGCACCTACATCATTGTGCACAGAGAAGAACACCCATCTTAGGGAAGCAAAGTGTTTATTTGTTTGCTTTAAATGGAGGGGGACTTTAAACTTCCTTTGAAATGTAATGGGATTTTTTTTTGTAATTAAACCATCGTTAATGTTATTGATTGAGAACACATTCATGATTCTTCTCTCAAGAAAAACTCATCTGTTTTGTCACACTAATAAAAAAATGGACTGCAAAGGTCAAAGGTCACATTCCAAAGGACAAAAAAAGGCAGTAAAGCAGGATTAATATTCCTTTCACAAATGGACGTTCCAATTGACTGACAGAAACTAAAGCTATTAACCTTCTGTTGGGGAAGTGATGTGCAGGTGACATAACAAGGCTGTTCTCCTTTTAATTACTCTCCATTTCAACCAGGATTTAAAGTCATTTCAAGGTAAAGCGGCGCGGCGACAAGCGTTTGAGATAACGGGCATTAGTGATAGTGTGACAGGAATCACTGCTTTAGAGAATGCAACGTGCAGCTGGTCTTTTTGTCTGGCACCTGCTATAATAATAATAATAATAATTGCATCCATATTCAAATTCACACTTATGTTTCCTCTGGCAGTCAATAAAAGTGTGAGCGAATACCGTTGGTGCCAGCAGACTGTGTCATGACCGCCCCCAGTAATATTCAGCAAAATGTAATATTCCATTACAAAGATGATGGCGACTAGTGCATTGCTGTAAGTGTTATTTATGAGCTGTTATGATAGACATGATAATATGAGGAGAGGACAGCAGCAGAGGTGATCAGACATTCGGGAAAAATATCACAGCTTTTTTGGATTTATATGAAGCATAAGAAACACACAACACTCTCTGGGCTCATCACTATTTATAGATGCATCAATATTAACGTGTGTTGGTTTTAGGTAGAATTCCACACGATGAGCTAAGGGGAATATGCAGAAAGCATCCCACACAGCTTCCTTCTGAGAGGAAGCTCACAACTGTTTGCATGAAATAGGATGGGGCACACTACTGAGTGTTATTACATGTTGCCTGATGGGATACCAGTGAAGGATCTTGAATTTTGGTCTAAAACTTCAACTCTAAAGATCAGTTTCTGGACACATCATGATGAAATTAGCGTTTTTTTTTTGTATTTTTCCAGCTATGAAATTACTCTTCAATATACTAAAAATGGTTTAAAAAAATATATATATATATTATTGCTTTCTCGTAGAACTATATGCAGAGATAGCTTTTTGTAGTGGTCGCCAAGGCATCATGGACTTGGGGAAAGCTGCATTAATTTACAAATCAATGCAGACTATTTTACTACTTTAACCATATTAATCTTTACACATATTAATTTAAATGCATCTATTCTCTGGGGACTGGGAATGTTTTAAAGTGTATTAAATATGCAAAATACATTGTATTACTTTATTTCTTAATGAAATTATTTAGTTTGCTCTTGTAGATAAAAAAATTGATAAAATCACTGAAATGCCAGTGGAGTGACACTTGAAGTGCAGGTGCATTTCTGAGACATCTATTCTCAGCACAGCAACACGAACAACCAGTTGTTTTTCCTCAAAAATGTTTCTTTTTAGTAAAATTGCACTTTTGTGTAAAACATCAGAAAACTGGTTTGGAACTTTTGTAGCTCTATCACTTGCTTTTGCATTCTTACCATAATCATTTCTGAGACTAACACAACCAAGAAAGTGTGCTACACACATACAAATATAAATGAATGATGATATAAATGAAATTGCCTTCGTTCAGCTGGAGTCATCATAGTCATCATATTCCCCCTCACCTGGATCATCTTAACCAAAAGTATCATCAGCTTTCTTCTTCCTCTGTTCCTTGTTTACTATCCTCTTCCACAATATCAGCATATTCTTAGTTTTTAATTATTATTTCCATATAATGGCCTTTCATATACAGATTATCAGTATATCTGACAGCATAACTGATACCCCTGTCCTCCTCATTTTCATCATCATCATCATCATCACAGTCATCATCATCATCATCATCATGTCGCCATCGGTTAAAAACAGAAGATGTGATTATACATAAACAGGCTCAAAATTGTGTCCATACAACAGGACCGAAGTTCTATCAAGCAATTAAGCTGCACAGTGATTGCAACTAATGGATAAAACCTAATTTTATGCATTAGTTGTAATGCAGCCAACCTCTCTTTCCCCATCCATTTAAGGTCATCAGAGCACAGAAACTCAATTTAGTTCACATGCTGTTAATATTAAAGTCATAATTAGAGCAGTGAAGATGTACCATTGGCTGATAATTGAATCAGAGCACGACTGGAGTGCTACTAGAATAATGTTGTCTTTTTTTGATATTTTGCAAGAAGAAACAACCTTTTGTGTTAAAGTTACAGTTGATGATAGTTTAGTTTCTTGCTAAACTACTTTTCTTCTACAGGACACAGTGTGGCTGATTAAATGTCTCAGAGACTCTCAGGGTGGCTGAAATGTGGCCGTCCAGGCGACTTCAAATCAGTTACACACAGCGCCAACCCCTCAAAACAATATATTTGCCATGGTGAAAGGCCTCTGTTAGAGATGAACCTTCACCATTGTTGGAAGGTGTGAAATATTGTTATAGGTTATCAGTGCACTATAATTTTTGCTGTTGCAGATGTGATGTATTCAGCTCAAAGCCTGTGTGCTGTTTGCAAGCTCTTTCCTCATTGAATGGCCTATACATTTATAGTATGGGTATATAATGGATATAATATACACTACCGTTCAAAGGTTTGGGGTAACCTTATTTTTTTTTTTTTTTAAATATTTTTTCAATAGAGATACACATCACTTAGTAGTAGGGCAAAGAAACATGCAATAAAGAATTTGTTTAATTGATCTTGCAACCACAGCAGCTAACAGTCTGGTTACGAAATCAATACCCTGAAAATATAAGAGCTGTACTTGTGCGTAATGAATTCCAATGGTGTGATTCAGACCAACGTAGTTGTGAGTGTTTGGTGTTTGTTTAATGCCAGACGGATCCAACATGACATCATGGATGACTTACTAACACTGATTTTACCAGTACTAGTTGCAAAGCTTTTTTTTAAATGACAAAACCAAAAGGAAATGAAAAGTAATGACTTGTATTCCATTCTTCATCAAGGAATAACATTAAATGGTAATTGCTGGATGTCTAATTCAATGAATTAGCAAATAAATCACATTTAGATAAAAATCACAGCTATCTGTTCAGTCTTTGTACAAAACAAGATAAGTGAACTGTATGTTCAGCCCTAACAATATAAACTTGAAATTAAGGCCTATATATATATATATATACACTGATTTTGCTACGTTCAGATAATACTTGTGCTGAGCACAGAAAACAAAACAAGAGAATAGTCTGGTTGAATTGTATGTGCATAACTGTATCTAACTAAAGTACAACAAATACTATGTACATAGAATATTTGCTCAGTCTCTCTTCTTGTTTTAAGATAATCCTTTCCACGTAATAAAAAGATATCTTCCTTAATATTATGGACTTTTTCTGATTATTACTAGACACCAATTCCATTTTTTTGCATGAAATATTTCAGTGAGTTTATCTTGTTTCAACTGTTCATAGTAGCAGCTTTATGCTGCCATACTAATTACCTTTTGTAACCTTGAGGGATAATATCTTCATTTACATGAATACTTGGCTCTTTGCAGCAGCTTTTTGATACTTTTTATTAATGATTTGCTACAGTAGTAGTGTCGTCTCCTTTATACAATAGATGACAAATTAAGGCTGCCCTAAACGATTTTTTCTCTATCTACTTGAAATATAATTTGACCATTAACATTTATTGGGAATGATTGAAGTTAATTAAATGTGTTGGTAAAACATTTTACAGGAAATATCATGAGTTAGTACATTTTTTTCTGGAATTTGTGTGTGGGGGTTTCCGGTAGTGATTCATGTGGTTGCAGTCTCCTGTATGAGTCGCTGCGACTTGAGTGTGTCTGCTGTAAGCCTTGGTGTGTCTTCTATCTCTTTCCATTCCTGACTGTCTGCTGTGGAGCGTATCAGCATCCGTTATCTCCCTAGTCCCTCCCTTCTCAGCACCAGCTGACATCCATTAGACCGTAACAGAGCCGATGTCCCTGGGATGTCCACCTCCTTGCTCATGGAATGTTTATCCTGGAAATTCCACTATTCAAATTTTATCTGGCTTGCCAACTGTTAGCAGGTTGCTGCCGGGTGTGGTTGTTTGACTTCTTTGCAGCTTCTTTTTCCTGATGATAATTCAAGTACAACTTGTCTTTGCTCTGTTTGAGACTTTTAGAGTAATTTTTCTTTCAATGTTTTTATTTTCTATACCCGCTCATTCCTCATTAGAAAGGTCCAAGGGCTTGAACCTGCAACCTTTGGCAACAGTGCTACCCACTGCTCCACTACCGGTATAATAGTCTTTTGTATATTTTAAACATATCTGGGAGATCCATGGAATTGTCAAGGTCGGATGTAGACAGGAGCTTTATTAAAGGTGCTCTCCCACCAACTGGTGCGCACCAAAAGGTCCGTTAAAACAAAAAGCTATAAATTTGGTTCTTTTTCCTGGATGCACTAAATCAAGCGGGCTGAGACCTCCAAAAAGAGGTGGTCTCATTCCGCTTGATTCCAAATGACAAGCTTTGGGCCGGTCTCTCTGGTGAGAACACACACTCGGGTCTAAACGAGCAGATACTAATTATTTCATAGCTACCTTGTGGGTCTTTGGAACAATGTTCATCCCATATGACCTTGTTTGTGAAACTTGCACATCTCCTTTACCTGAAATGATGCCCTATTCGTCTTTGGCGACCTATTTTCAGACACAGAAAAATGCCACATCCATAATGGCACCAATTCTTACATTTTTCCTTACGAAATACAATTATGTCTTGACGATGTTTTGAGGGTTCTACACACACTACCCTACAAAATTATATTAAACATATTAGTCATCAGCAGAGCAATACACAGACTTTTTTAGTCTTGTTTAGTCAGCATGTCAATTCATCCATAATTTAAGAATGTTTTGCCACTCAAAAGAGTTCACGCTGTAGGCTTATCCGTATACCAATCAGTGTAATTAATGTAACATTTTTAAATCTAATCTATATCGGGTATAGTTTCCAATTTTCTGTGTGAATGTCAAAGCCATAATGCTGGAATCAGCCATCTGTAACATTTCATTCACCAAAATATGTTTACAATTCTTTAAACCCATATTTCCTTACAGCCCAGAAAAGAGCTGGTCATTAACGAGGGCAATTTACTACATAAATTGTCTTGGGATTTTTCCAAAGCTATAACATTGGCCTCATTAATGATCACCTACTTTGATTGGTTGGAGGTGTCATAGCATACCTAATGATACCTAATTTATAATGAATTTTCTTATATGCTGCACCTTTACCTGGAGTAATGTCTGCAGATAGAGACTTCAGACAGTATATAGCAGTCTATATACTGGAGACATGTGGTGATGTTGCACAGTTGAGATTTTAAATGATGTTTCAGAACTGTAAGTTTCCTAACAAAGTAAACTTTTTTTAAAGTTACTACCTAGAGGTCACTTAGCTTAAGCGCGGGGATATTATATTCATTTGGTTGAGTAACAGGGGGAAAGGTACCTTACAAGTCCACTTATTTTAAAACTTTATCCAAAGATTGATGATGAAAAAGGTGAAACCCCTGGGGTGTGCCGAGTCTTGTTAAGCAGACAATCCAGACACCTACAACAGGGGTAGGCTCCTGCTACTTGATTTGACTTTCTGCCGTGACACACGGTGCAAATGCTGCATGCTCATGAGCTGCATAGTTTTAAATTAAAAAAAACTCAAACAAAAGATAAATAAATGCACCTTCAAGAATTGGAGAAACTTTAGTACATGAAGAAATAGAAAGGTGGATAAGGACAAATTAAATAGGTCAACAAGTGGAAAAATCTGAACTTCAGCAGCTCATTTTATAAACTTAGCTTCTTATCAATCAGGATGAGGAGCACAGGCAAACGTAAGGACATCGTAATCTTCAAGGTTGAAACATCCAACAACTTAAACAAGCAATAGTTAAACAAGATAGTTTATCTTCACTGCCTCCTTTGGCTCAAGTGTGTGTGCGTGCCTGTGAAATCAATCACTTAAATGGTCATAACATTTGAAACCTAGCCGGGACTTATTGTTTTCACCTGCACTTTTGGCACAGAGTCAAAGTGCTGTAAACAGATGAAGAGTCTATTTGACATATCTGCACAGCCGAGCCGGCGGTGGTAATATAACAAGATCACAGACACGCGGCACAATACAAAGTGGGCCAAAAATAACATTCATTAACACTTCTGCCTGATTTCCAAACCTTACTTAGATTTCTTAAGGCGGTGGTTGGCAATAAGTAGCCTGTGGGACAAATTCAGCCTGCCAGCTAAAAAAATTGGCCCCCTGATGAAAGCTGAACTTCCAAAACTGTAAAATAATTTAACACAAATTTACTTATGTAACCCGCCCCGACAAAAATGTTATTGAATCTGATCTGCCTGAACAAACCATGAAAAATATTAAAACAGCTGAAATAAAATCTAATAAACCACCAATACTTCTACTACAATAACCTTTTGGTACACAAATTCCTGCTTAATAAACATAAATACGTGGGGGAAACAACAGAAATAAATAAGGCCACTGTTATTGTGTGTGGATTACCAATAGGGCTATAACTAACAATTATTTTCCCAATTAGTTGATATGTCTTCAATTTGCTTTTGGAAATCTTAAGATGGGGTTTCCCGAGTGCCACAAATTAAATCTGCCTAACGATTCTGTCATTCTCACTCATATGCTCAGAGTGCGAGATCAACCGATGTGCACACGTCAGAGGCATATGTGTCGGTTGGATGGCGGCTACATCGGGACTTCAGAGCCCCTAGAACCACATAACGCTACTTCGTCTTTGGAAAACACTGTAAGACATATGACATTTAAGAAGTAATTTGAGAAACCAACAACCTACCAAGAAAAATGATGGTCTGCTTCCTTGCCATCTTGATCTTTGAACTTTCGTGCTTGGGTGCTCGTTGAGTCCCGCTGATCCCGCCGCCCACCGAACCCAAAGAGTTCTGCAGGACCCGGATCATCGCCCGGCACATGAAGCTCACGCAGATCAAAACGATTAGGTAGACAATGAAAGCCACAAAGAGGCTGGTCCTGTACATCACCCAATGCTCCCTGAGATTGGTGCAGAAAGTCAGGTTCTGGACGGGCGTATCTGCCCGGATGGGAATGTGGCCCTGCGTTCCCGTGGCGATCAGCAGCGGCAGTGCCACGATCACGGACACCAGCCAGGCGAAGGTGATGAGGGCGGAGGTGCGTTTTCCGCCCAAGGCTTTGAAGCTGAACGGGTGGCAGATAGCCACGTAGCGCTCGAAGCTAAGCGTGGCCACGTTGAGGATGGTGGCGTAGCTGCAAGCCTCGAACAGGAAGTTGTAAATCTTACAGGAAGCGTCGCCTGACGCGGAGCTGAACGGGAACCAGATGGCGCTGTAGAGCTCCACAGGCATGCCGATGAGGAGCACCAACAGGTCCGAGCATGCCAGGCTGACCATGTGGTCTGTCACATTTTTCTGCAGGTAGCCGTTTCGTTTCAGAATTTGCGTCACCCTGATTGTGACCGAATTGCCCACGATACCCGTCACCAGGATGAGGCTGTAAAGGACCGTCAGGGTGATTTTGACGGATGTGCTGGGTTCGAGCTCCCTCCAGTCTTTCTCCTCTGCTACCTCTATTTCCTCGTTCATGATAGCGGAGTGGTGAGCTCAGATTTTCCAGGTATTGATTTTGGTGCTTATCAGTTCTGCTGGGTGCAGTCGCTGCGATTAGAGCCGGGACCAAAAGGTGAGGACTCGATAACGGCACAAACTCAAGCCTTTTCTTTGTCTAAGACGATTCCCGGGTCTTTAAGAAGATGATTCCTGTAGCTGGAAAACTCCAAATCACAGTTTGTATAACCCTCCACGGTAGAAAATATAAAAAAAACTTTACTTCTTTATGTTCCAAATCTTCAGTTTCTTAGCCCTAATAATCCCGTTTGTGGCCTCAAGCCTGGTCCACCTCTTCCTGACTCAGATGACCGTCTGGAATTCCCAAGAGTCCCCAGAGGTCCTAGTCCAGAGTGGGTTGATTTCACTTCTCTCTGAGCAAAGTGTTAGCCAACAAATACTCCACTCGCACACGTATCCTCCCTCCCACAAGGGAAGGGCAGTTAAACATTAAACATGACGACAGGCAGCATGAGCGCTCAGGCTTGGTTTCATTTCTTATCTTTATGTTTCCCGTTTTGTTTTACTACAAATGAGATAAGAAAGATGGTTAAAACGTTTAATTCGAGAAAGAGCAAAAACAGCCTGATTTTGACCGCAATTAATCAAATGTGTGAAATTTACGACCTAGAAGTCTGTTAAGAGAGGAGCAGCCGATATGAGCCTGAGACAAAGAGCCTGAAGAGGCCACTGACATGGTTGAGAATGTGCAAAGTTTTTAATTTTAAAAAAGAAAAGAAACTATAGACTATACTAAATTAATGAAGTTGAAAAAATTCAAACAAGAACAAGGCTGAAATGAGACAGGCTTAGTTGCAAAGGTGAGATGAACATACTTTCCACCATCTTTATGTCTGGGAGAGCTAAAACGAGAACATTTTGGATTGTTAACCTAAAACAGACTTTTTTTCTTTGAGGTGTGTTCCTGCTGGAGAGCCCCAAATCTGACTTTTTTCATAATTATTGCTTCTAAAAGTGAAAAGTGGACCAAAAGAAAAAGAGAGACCGGTGAACTAATTGAAACAAACAAACATAATAAAGTTAAATTCATAAAAAAATGTCCCCAACTGTTTAGCTCAGGTATATACAAAATATTCACAGTTTAAATGCACAGTTAATAATCCCTTTGATTGAATAATATTACATTTATTGTCTAGATTATAGCCACTGCTTCCTTTCTGCCATTTTGCATGTATCAAAACTGCCTAAGTCAAATGATTGGCTCAGGTAGATAATGTATTTGGATTCTAATGAGTGTTGTGATTGGTTAATGACATTGGCAGAAAGACAGGATGATGCAGCAGTGGTAGGAAAGTAAAGTTATGCAAATATCTCAATTTAGCCAAAACAAGACTTGGGTAAATATGCTAAGAGGCTAATGATATGAATGACCGATATTGTGTTCAGATGCTTGCTTGTCGTTAGGTTTCGTGAGTCACTAGATTTGTTACAGGACAGCAATGAGGTGCTCATGTGTAAGAGACTGCATGAAATTGTCTCTGTGACATTGAAATTAACACATTAGACACTGTATTGCCCTACATACGCTAAACCATCTGTGTTAGATGTCGAACTATAAATAGTTGTCAAACACGAGAAGGACTTGTGTAGCTTAATGTCTAATTATTTATGTTACAAATCCGGTCACATCACATCGGATAAACAAGGATAAGAAATTGTACATAGGTGGAGCTGGTTGTTTTATTTTTAATAAATAAAAGTAGGAAATGAAAGGATGTCAACGAAAAAAAAAAAAAACATTACTCACTTTACTATCTACTTGAGAAGATTAAAAGGTTTACTTGAAATGCCTCAGGGAAAACACACACACACACTAATCAAGCACATGCACGCATATGCACAAATCACAGCCTAATTAATAGTCTAACTTTATTGTTCACCTGCATTTCGACAGGATTTACAGCAAAGCCATCATCCTGAACACTAGAAACAAGTTCACCTGTTCACCACAGGATTTACAACAGGTAGCAACAGCACATTCTGCAGAACAAGAAATAAATTCAACTGTTAACAACAGGATCCACAGACAGCAGCCCACTTAATTAAGCCAAAATCATAACATGTTTCCAATGTATTAAACAATCCAGGATTATCCAGTTATAAATAAAGTAATCTGACCTGCACCAAACTTAAATAAAGCCTCTAATAAAAGTTGTAACAAAATGACTGATGGCAAGATACAGATGAGCAAACATTAGTGCACTTATAAGCCTAGAAATAAAAAAATAATAATTAAAAAAAAAAAAAAAAACAGTCTTACCTTAAGCAGATTTTGATGTGGTCTTTTTTCTAGCTTTGACAAAATCCTCCGCAACCTCATCAGAGTCCGGGCAGTGACTCGGTCAGTTCTCTCAGCTTCAGTCGATTCTAGTTAGCCGCTGTCTTTTCTGGATAATTGGAAAAGGGAGGAACATTTAGTGAAGTCCCTGCCAGCTTTTTTCATCACTTATCTTTTGTTTAGCTCCACTTAGCTCAGACGTTTTGAATTTTGCTCTGTGGTCTTATCTTGTTCGTGTTCATTCAGCTTGACCTATGACCCCCAGATGACACATTTGCTGCCCTCTGTCAGCCATATACATATATATATATATATATATATATATATATATATATATATATATATATATATATATATATATATATATATATATATATATATATATATATATATATATATATATATATATATATAGTACAGGCCAAAAGTTTGGACACATAATCTGATATCTCATTCAATGTGTTTTCTTTATTGTCATGACTATTTATATTGTAGATTCTCACTGAAGGCATCAAAACTATGAATGAACACATTTATGGTGCTATGTATTTAACAAGAAAGGTGAAATAAGTGAAAACAAATTTTATGTTTCTTCAAAAGAGCCACCCTTTGCTCTGATTACTGCTTTGCACACTCTTGGCATTCTCTTGACCTTCCATTTCAGGCAGTCACCTGAAATGCTTATCACTTCAAAGCTGTGCCTTATCAGGGTTAATTAGTGGAATTTCCTGCTTTATCAATCAGAGCAAAGGATACTCATTTTGAAGAAACTAGAATATAAAAACATGTTTTTATTTATTTCACCTTTTTTTGTCAAGTACATAACACCACGTGTTCATTCATAGTTTTGATGCCTTCAGTGAGAATCTAAAATGTAAATAGGTATCTTCATTGAAAAAAACAGTGCTTTTCTTTCAAAAATAAGGAAACTTTTGAATGGTAGTGTATACATGTATATTGCATGCATATATGTACTACTGGTATTAAGATCGATAAGATAAGAAAAGATAAGATAGATAGCTCTGATGTAAGTGCTGCGCCCATATTCAGTTCCGAATCAAACAAGTCTGTTAGTTTCTTCCTAATAATAGACTTCATGGAGATACATTCCTATTCAAAGGGACCCACTTATTGTCCATAAATCTGTGGGATACTTTGACAAAGAATGACCAGGGTCTACTGAAATTATTTTGTGCACTTGCACTGACTGGAATTTTTGCAATTTAGTGTTTTTTTCAGCCTCCATTACCTGAATACAAGGCTGAACATTGAAAGGCACATAAAAGCAGCGACGCAAGTTCGTCTCTTTGTGTGTGTATGTTCTTTTTTCCCCTTTCTTTATCTTTTTTTCAGCAATTTGATAGACAACCACGATATAAAATCCACTACTTTCCAGCTTTTACAATGAATCCAAGTAATTTTAGCTTGTGAGATGTGATGAAAATTATTGTTAAATGTAGCCATAGATAACACTGAACCATACCGGGATAGTGTTCAGGCCTAAAGGAAGTAGAAAACATCTTACAACACACACACACACACACACACACACAATCAACACTCTGAACAGCTCTTGTAATTTTCCAATCTGGTGGACTGGATATCTGATTCTAGTCATATAGTTGTTTCATATGGCCAATTTGTAAAGGAAACATCACAGGTGAAACTGTGAAAATCAGTGCAATGACACTCCAGATGGCACTAATTTCAACAGATGCAGATGACAGATATTAGTGACAGTGCAGCTGTCTATAATTCAAGGAGACACAGTAATCAATAACCTCAATGATACTAAAACCATCAGGAAAGTTTTTCTCAATGTGTGTGTGCGTCTTCTCTGTATTGATTCAGATCTTTGAACAAATGATTCAGCTGCTCCACCACTGTTCGTGTTCTGTTCAAGTTCAACATGTACCTTTTCATTTGTTTCCATGACACCATTAGTAATCACTGATAGCATCCAGCAGCTGGTGTGTCATACACTTTCTTTTTATACAGCTATTTCCAAAAAAAGAAGTAAAAGCAGCATCTCAACATGTAGAAAGAATTAGTTTTAATAGTTCAGTCGCAGCGGCTCATTGTCTCTAAAAGCTTCCACATTGGCAGCTTAGTAAGATCCATGCCTGCCACCTGTTGGGAAACAACGGAATAAAACAAGATGAGAAAGCCAAGCTGGACAAGAATTATGTGTTTAAAGAACTAAACGCAAAACAATCAGCTGATAATAAGTTAGAACAGCTTGATTTAAGTCAGCAATGTTACACATTCCATTGCTGGAAAGAAGTCAAGAAACTAAGTCTGGTATTACACTATTTACATGTTCCTTTCCATTTAAAAAAGCTAAACATTCACTGAGTTATCTCCAAATATTTTCTTATGAATTGAATATTTCAATGTTACGTGCAACTCTGTTTAAGTATTTTTGACATTGCTTAGATTAAACAATTAAGTGAAACAAATATTCAAAGAGTGGATACCGAAATAATCATTAGCTTCACCGTTATTTCTATGCATGTGGACTCACAAATGTGACAGGCATAAACTCGCTCCAGGGTTTGCCCCTCATTAGACATGACATACCTAACAGACAGGATTAAGTCTGTCCCTAATTGTAGTGTTTTCATTCTCCCACGAAGAAACCACAAGCCGAGTTCAAAATCTCTCTCTCAGCCCACGGGCAATTACTTAGCAAGTTTTGGAGGCAGATGAGGAGAGCCCGACTAAACCCATGAATAGTGATGAGACAGAGATGCAGACTTGGTGGAGTGGGTGGCCAATCTCCCATTTAAAATATTTATGTGATGATCATCCTGTGCTGCTTGTCTTCTGTCTTTCTTAATCTTCACCATGTCCAAACAAAGAGGCCGCATGACGGATGCTCAAAGGAAAACAACTGAATTAAAGCGGAGGAGAGCGGGCAGGAAGCCGGAGCTCTCATTAATATGCTGCAAAAACCTTGTTTTGATAAAAAAAAAAAAAAAAAATCTCTGCAAAGTTTATCATTAAAGCTGCTTCGTTGGAAGATCACATATAGTACAAAGTGAAATTTTAACTGCTTTTTTTGGATTATAAGGTCTAGTTGTTATATAAGTACTGTCCCATGTTTCAAAAGCTCGAGACCGTGGAAAGAAACTGTGGCTTAAAACGAAAGATTGTGATATCTCAACTATACAGACGCTGCCCTCAGCCATTCACATCAGCCAATCAGAGGAGAAGTTCATTCATTTTAATGAGTCAGACACAAAACAAGCCGTTTTTTCCACAGCTCCAGAAAGAAGCTTGAGAGAAACTTAAACTAAATTTAGATTATTTTTGGTTCTTAAGATTACAAAATTAGGGACTGATTAAGCAAATGTGTTAGCGAACAATTCCCTGTTACAATTACATTCTAAAAGCATGAACCAACTCCTTAGTTACATGATCGGGATTGAAATGATCAATGTGCAACATGATGGAACAATTCTGTAAAATTTCAAGTTTCTAACATTGACATTTCAATGTATCCAGGGTTCGCAGATGCACCAAGCACCATTCATATTTCCTTCTGGAGACTGGCTACAAATGGAGTCTACTATCCTTGTAAAATGTCACAGAAGAAGAGATTTCAACTCTCTCTGACGATCAAATCTTTTTCACAATGTGGCACACAATGAAGCTTTCAATGGACAACTTAAAAAGATTTAAGCTGAAAATGCTTTTACCATTAACTGACTTGTTGCGCAGACTTCCGAATGAGGCCGCTCAGGTCCGATCCCAGATGTGTTTGTGTCCAGAAATAACTTGCGTTTGCTTCTAACAAATTCCTGGAAAACAGCATTTCTGTCCATTAGCCATGCTGGTCTGTTTATACTCTCTCATTTGCATTAAAAATGCCGGTGTAAACACAATGGACGCTAGAAACACAGTCCATTGAAAGAGGAGTAATAACATAAGAAAAAGAATGAAAAAGAAAGAGGCTTGGGAGTGGTGTTCATGAGGTGGATTTCAGAATGTGGTTCTTCTAAGTCTAAGTACCTTGTGGTCCTCACACCACAAGGTACTTCAAATATTCAGACAATGCAGCCATGCTCGCTCTTTTGGACAATCCATTGTTCAATACACACAGCAAAAAAAAGTCTTTGCAAAAATGGAATAGTTTTAATTAGTACATACTCAAACTGGGTATTGTGGCTTTATCACCTGATATTTAGCTGTTTTTATCTACATGTGGTGCAGGTTTCCCTCTGCAATGCCCATCATGTTTCATTATAATGATTCTACAATAGCTAGAACAGACAAACCAAACAATACCCCTCAAAATGGACTTTCACTTTTTTCTTTTGCTTTTTTCGCAGCCACCATAGGTTGCCCTACAAACTTGTGTTACTCAGTTGATAGCAATACACAACCTCACCACTAGATGCCGCCAAATTTTGGCCCAGAATGCACTGCTGTACTTAGGTTTGCTGCAACAAATGAGCTCTGGAGATTCAAAATATTTTTGTCAGAGTATCTGAAAAAGAGTCTAAACAGTATTTCCTGGACATGGTGTGATTATTTGTTTTGTTCTTTAAATTGAAATATTATTATATGACTGCTTTTTAGTAATATTGAGTCAAAGTAAATGTTGCCATATGGCAACGCTATGCAATAGAGAGTTAAAGCCTCCGGTTCGACATTTTGGCCATTGCCATCTTGGTAATTTCCAAACAGCATGTTGTGAAAGTGCATTGCATCTTCAAAAAGGTTTTTTTTCCTAAAACATCTGTTAGAAAATGGAGGTATTTTCAGGCCAATACACTAAGTAATAAGAAAATAATCTCACTCTGTCTCTCACTGACTCTTTTAATCATCTGTGTTGATGCGCAATAAAAAGTGGGACAATTAACTGAGTGTGGGAGAAAGCTTTTCCAAAGCGATCATAGAACTTTGTCATCCCACGTTGGGGGAGGGGCAGTAAGAGAGGAAGTAAGAATAACCACAAAAACAACACCCCAACACAAACATTTGTAGCATCATTTTTTAAGTATGGCCAGTATTCAATAAAACCCCAACTGATGTTTAACCCTAAAACTAACATAACTAACATTTGCAAACATTTCGAGATAAATGTTTAAACAAACTAAAATAGATGGCACTTTTCACTTTGCAATCTTCTCCGGCCTTCTCTCTGCAAACTGGAGTCTTGCCAATACCAAACAAACAGTGTGGTGAATCTTATTTTCAACTACGATTATTAAGTAGCTCCAGTGGGAAACAAACCTTCTGCATGCAAATATCTGCCATAACAGAGAGCGGGACGGTGAGACTCGGAGCCAAAATCCCAATTAGAGGTGATGTGAGGAATCAGCCCCTGTGGAGAGGAAGAAACATTACAGGACTAAACATCTTTGAAATTACTCACATTAGTCAAACCGATTTCACAGTTTAGTTTCACTATAGAAAGTAACAAGCACCAAACGTCCTTAAGGAAATGTAAATTGCGATGTTTGGTGTCTTGAATACATTATGTTGTCAGAACTGAGGCTGTTTATGGGGACGCATGTTCACACCAGCTGCTGGGAAGCACAAAGGCTTCGAGGCTAGTGTTGGGCAGCAGAAGGAAGGGAGGACGCAGCAGCAGAGGGTTAAACAGACCTACAAACCCTGACAAACACAGCAGTATCACCTTTAAGGGCTCCAAACACAACTTCTGTCCGCCACAGCAGCGACTGCCAAGTATCCACCAAGCTTATCCTCCTGATCCCCTCATTTCTCTCTGCTTTAAAGGGAGGGTTTTGATTTTAAAAAAGAAGAAAACTCAGAATACATTCACCCCAAATTGTTACAAATGATTTTACCCTTTTTCTTGTTTCAACCTATAACTTATGCAGGGGCGGAAGCAGCTAGAGGAAAGGTCTGATTATCATCAGAGTGAAATTATTATTATTATCATCAACATTTATCCATAGGCTCCATATACAGAGAAGCAACGACGCATCTGCTGTTATTGCTAATCAAAACATGTCCAGGCAAAGGGTTGAATTAAACAGAAGCAGCGGCTACTTGATCTTTTACATCTACCCGATTTTCTCTGGCGATGTCTCATCCTTCAGTTTCGCCATTTGAACAGGGTCTTAATGAAAAAAGGGCCATAAAAATGAGAAGCCCCTCATCACAGACCACACCAACTCTACACAATTGATGTGTGAAAAAAACACAACTTCAGAACCATATGATCCATTTGCTGCAAAGATATAACACTGTGCATACATTAATGCAGTGAAATTCACTGTTTGGTGCAAGACTGAATTTGTCTATAAGAAAATGCTAACAGACATGTCTTTACATTCTAAATATGATTTTAAGGGTCAAATTATTAAAAGGAAATTCACTGAATATTAATGGATAACTTTACAAGGAAAAAGTTATTGTATAAGAAAAGAGACACTTGTTTTCATAAATGTTTCTCAATCTAACATGAATGTATAGTGGCAGGATTTATATTATATTATGTTTGTATATTATTATTAAAGGACTGATTAATGAGAAGGTTAATAATTTAATGGGTTAGGGTCCTCCGGTCCCTCACAGCGTGGGTCACGACACACATCATCACCATCACGCTATTTCACAAGGATAATTGCTTAGACACGTTTTTTTACCGTCTTAAAATTACTTTTTTCTCTTTTCACTAATATATTCAACTCTCTCGACCTACAGTACTCAATATTAAATACACATGAACACACTAAACTTTATCAAATAAGTTAAAATTAAGCACATGAATCTGTCCTAAAACAATATATTTCAAACTTGGTAACAAGCTATCGATTAGCACATGCTAGCATTAGCATCGACATTAACCTGAGACTCGTAATAACAAGAGTTCCCAAAGCACAGAAACTTACCCATTTCACGGGGATACGTCTTTTTTAACCGTTCCCATGTCTTGAAATAACTTTTTTTCGGTCTCGTTTCCCCTACAGCTGTAGCTATAATCCCGTCTTTTTGCAGCAGGAAAAATATCCAGAAACAAAACAAAGCTATCGACCGATCTGTAACGCCATTTTGTTTTTTTGCCTATTGATAAACCATTGTTCTTGGGTGACTTTATTTCACTCTTGGTACCTCTTTTAGCAGAATGAGGTGTGTATGTGTTGGAATTCAACAGACGCTGTAATGGAATGGATGGAATACATGTAGAGATGCTGATTTCAGGAAAAAAGGGTCCCTGTTCAAGACCTAACCGTTATTATTAATTAATGATTTAATGTTGATTGATGAAGGTAAAATATAAGGTCGCCTCACTACCGCCTTGGTGATGTACCAGCAGCACTGATGGATTCAGATATTCGCCGGGAAGCGGAAGTTCCATCCACTCATAAAGTCCCCGAGCACAGTTTCACACTTCCATACAGCTCATCACCGTAAGAGCCACCTTGGTGACGAGCTGCACTTCTGCTGCTCCGCTGCCAGGTCCCGAACAACTACCGACCTACCATCCAGTTTCGGCACCAACGAACACCGTCTTCCATCAATGCTGCTGATTCACCACCCCACAAAGACAGCAGCTTGGTCATACCGAGCAACATGGGGTTAGATGCCTTGCCCAGGGACATGCCCAAGGGTGGAGTCGAACTCGCGCCCCGCCTACCTTCGCGATTGATAGACGGGGACGCTAAATCAACGCCACCAAGGCCCCATATGACTACGTGTATAATAGGAGCTATTTAAAGATGATGTCATACTCGACAACTGCATCTCGCATCATTTGAACGCCTTCGTCACGGGTGACGTCAACTTTATATAGTTCCTAATATACATAATATTCCTATGGGGCCTTGGTGGCGTTGGGTTAGCGTCCCCGTCTATCAATCGCGAAGGTAGGCGGGGCGCGAGTTCGACTCCACCCTTGGGCATGTCCCTGAGCAAGGCATCTAACCCCATGTTGCTCGGTATGACCAAGCTGCTGTCTTTGTGGGGTGGTGAATCAGCAGCATTGATGGAGGACGGTGTTCGTTGGTGCCGGGCCTGGTTGGTAGGTTGGTAGTTGTTCGGTACCTGGCGGCGTAGCAGTAGAAATGCAGCTGGACACTAAGGTGGCTCTAGCGGTGATGAGGCTGCACGAAGCGGTGAAGCTGTGCTCGGGATCTGGAGTAGATGGAACTTCTGCCCGGCGAACATCAGAATCCATCAGTGCTGCTGGTGCATCATCAAGGTGGTAGTGAGGCGACCTTATTTTTTTTACCTTTATCAATAAAATCATTAACCTATATTATTTTATTATATAATATTATATTATAATATAATAATATTAATAATAAAAATAATATATAATATAATATGTATTATATGTAATAATAAACAATAAAATAATAATGCATAACTATATATTAATAAGTAATAAAAATTATTATATAATAAATTATATATAATATTATATTATTCTATAATATTTTAATAATGATGGTTCGGTCCTGAATAGGTCGCAGCCCGTCGCAGAGAAGCTGCGACAGGCGACCTTATTTTTTACCTTTATCAATAAACATTAAATCATTAACCTATATTATTTTATTATATATTTATTATATTATAATATTAATAATAAAAATAATAAATAATATATATGATATAATATGTATTATATATAATATATATTATTTAGAATAATAAATAATAAAATGATAATAAATAATTATATATTAATAATTATTTATATATATATATATTTAAAAAAGATAAGATAAACCTTTATTTGCAAATTGCATTTGCAACAGTAGTAGAATCAGTACAAGTGATAAATACAATATAATATAGATAGATAGATAGAAAATAACTTTATTTTCGCAGTTCTCGAGATCGTTTTGCACGTTCAAAATGAAAAAAACGCAGCTGTGAGAATTAAAACCACATATTCTTCTCATTAACTAAATATTTTAATAATATAAAAAATGTACCCACCCTCCTATTCTTTTTATTCGTATTGTTACAACTGTGTGGCCCCACATGAATATGTATATAATAGGAGCTATTTAAAGTTGGCCAAAACTTATTATTATATTTTAGAACTGGTTTCAGTGGAGAAAAAAACGATTTTCTGATTTCGCATCATTGTCACGTGTGACATCGTCTTTAAATAGCTCGACGATAAAATGCATTGAATGTAATCATGGAAATAAAGAATTCAGAATATTTCCATCAAATATAAACCAGTCATTGTTTTCTACTTTTGATTTATTTATTATTAATTTGAATGCTAAAGCAGGTCATGCTGCTGTTTTATGCTGCAACTATGTGCATTAATTTAAATGATAACTCTTCTCCCTCTCTTTTCTGTATTCACAGCTGGGATGGTCACGTGACCTGTCATGTACAGGTGCATCAGTTACGGTGGAGTAGTCATTAAATTTATTTTTATTTATTTGTTTGTTTCGGGCATGTCAATTCATCAGTGTGGTGTTTTTGGTGTGTTTGGTGATGTTTTTGATGGTGGTGATGGTGAAGGTGGTGGTGGGAGAGCCCATTGTTGACAGATTTTACTAAAGGTACCGTATTAAGTAAATTACGTTTAGTATAAGTACAGTTTTGAATGACAAATAGGAGGATGGGCACATTTTTATATTATTCATGAGAGGAAGATGTGGTTTTAATTCTCACAGCTGCGTTTTTGCATTCTTGAACATGCAAAACGATCTCTAGAGCTGCAAAAATAAAAAGTTATTGTTCTATCTTTATTTTTCTTGCATGTCACTTGTCTACTGCTGTTGCAAATGAAATTTTCTTTTTTTTAATATATATATATATATATATATATATTGTATGTATATATATATATATATATATATATATATATATATATATATATATATATATATATATATATATATATATATATATATATATATATATATATATATATATATTGTATATCAAACCTCTCGCTCACACATCGCAGCTTTTCTGCACCTATTCAGGACCGAACCATCATTATTAAAATATTATATAATAATATAATATTATATATAATTTATTATATAATAATCATTATTAATTATTAATATATAATTATCCATTATTATTTTATTATTTATTATTATAAATAATATATATTATATATAATACATATTATATATATAATCTTGTATTATTATTGTTTTTGTATTGTATTATAATATAATATTATATAATAAAATAATATAGGTTAATGATTTAATGTTTAATTTAATGTAATGATTTAAAAAAAATAAGGTCGCCTCACTACCACCTTGATGATGCACCAGCAGCACTGATGGATTCTGATGTTCGCCGGGCAGAAGTTCCATCTACTCCAGATCCCGAGCACAGCTTCACCGCTTCGTGCAGCCTCATCACCGCTAGAGCCACCTTAGTGTCCAGCTGCATTTCTACTGCTACGCCGCCAGGTACCGAACAACTACCAACCTACCAACCAGGCCCGGCACCAACGAACACCGTCCTCCATCAATGCTGCTGATTCACCACCCCACAAAGACAGCAGCTTGGTCATACCGAGCAACATGGGGTTAGATGCCTTGCCCAGGGACATGCCCAAGGGTGGAGTCGAACTCGCGCCCCGCCTACCTTCGCGATTGATAGACGGGGACGCTAACCCAACGCCACCAAGGCCCCATAGGAATATTATGTATATTAGGAACTATATAAAGTTGACGTCACTCGTGACGAAGGCGTTCAAATGATGCGAGATGCAGTTGTCGAGTATGACATCATCTTTAAATAGCTCCTATTATACACGTAGTCATATGGGGCCTTGGTGGCGTTGATTTAGCGTCCCCGTCTATCAATCGCGAAGGTAGGCGGGGCGCGAGTTCGACTCCACCCTTGGGCATGTCCCTGGGCAAGGCATCTAACCCCATGTTGCTCGGTATGACCAAGCTGCTGTCTTTGTGAGGTGGTGAATCAACAGCAGTTATGGAAGACGGTGTTCGTTGGTGCCGAAACTGGATGGTAGGTCGGTAGTTGTTCGGGACCTGGCAGCGGAGCAGCAGAAGTGCAGCTCGTCACCAAGGTGGCTCTTACGGTGATGAGCTGTATGGAAGTGTGAAACTGTGCTCGGGGACTTTATGAGTGGATGGAACTTCCGCTTCCCGGCGAATATCAGAATCCATCAGTGCTGCTGGTGCATCACCAAGGCGGAAGTCAGGCGACCTTATATTTTACCTTCATCAATCAACATTAAATCATTAATTAATAATAACGGTTCGGTCTTTTTCCTGAAATCAGCATCTCTATTCCAGCCATTCCATTACAGCGTCTGTTGAATTCCAACACATGCGCAACTCATTCTGCCAAAAGAGGTACTAGGAGTGAAATAAAGTCATCCAAGAACAATGGTTTATCAATAGGCGACCTTATTTTTTACTAATTACTTTTTTTGTAATAATAACGATTCGGTCTTGAACAGAGTTAATATTGGATAAGGGTATACAAAAAGATAAGATAAACCTTTATTTGCAAATTGTACTGCATCTACAACAGCAGTAGAGGCAGTACAGGTGATATGCAATAAAAAATAAAGATTGCACACAGGGTATATACAAAATAAAATACAATATAAGATAGATAGATTAATAACTTTATTTTTGCAGAGATCGTTTTGCACGTTCAAAAATGCAAAAACGCAGCTGTGAGAATTAAAACCACATCTTCTTCTCATTAATGAAATATTTTTAATACTGTAAAAATGTGCCCACCCTCCTATTTACCATAAAAAACATTATTTTTATTCGTATTGTTATAAATTTATTCTCGTAATTTACTTAATACGGTACCTTTAGGCCCACTTTCGCATCATTTGAACGGCAGCAGTCGTCATAATTAATTTTTACCTTTTGCTATACAAAGAATGTGCCCCCTCTTGGTGGTTAAGTACACAATAAACTAGTAAAAAGTCACAACATTGCAAAAATAAAGAGAAATACTAAGAACTTGCCCAAACACACCGCTCATTGTATTTACTTATTACGCTCCTGAGACAATAGTGTGGCGCCTCCATGTGGTGAGACTGCGGTATGACACCTTACAAATAGTGTCTCAAAATATACTAAATCCATGGCTGCTCCCAAGGCAAAGCACAAAACCCACCAGGTGGAGCAAAATATGAGGTGAATGTCTTCTTCTACTGCAGGAAGAATTATCAAGAGAAAGCCACTGGTTTAATAGTTAAACATGTATTTCAGACTGAAGAGTATTTACTTGTATTTCTTTCATAGGCCTGTAGTCTCAACATGTTCAACCTTTTACCCCCATAATCCTGTTACTTACTATAGGCCTGCTGTTACTTTGCATTTCCAGTTTTACCAGTTACAGGATATTTTTTCCTAGGAGCATTTAAGGAAAAACTAATATTTTCTCAATATAATGTAACATTTATATAAAAAAAATGGAGAATAGTTGTTAAAGTAACTTAGCTTTCATCAGTGCAATTATATATGTTAAATGATAATAAGGATATACAAAAAAACAGATAAGATGAACCTTTATTTGCAAATTGCATTTGCAACAGCAGTAGAGTCAGTACAAGTGACATGCAAGAAAAAATAAAGATAAAGATTGCGCGCAGCCTATATAAAAAATAAATACAATATAATACAATATCATATAAGAGATAGAACAATAACTTTTTTATTTTTGCAGCTCTAGAGATGGTTTTGCACGTTCAAAAATGCAAAAACGCTTTAATCCAAATACAAATAGTAGTAAATGAAACTCCTCCTCTCAGCCTCTCTTCATTCATTTAATGACTACTCCACCGTAACTGATGCGCCTGTGGATGACAGGTCACGTGACAATCACTGTCAGTGACGTCATCGTTATAAACAGCACGCCTCCTGGCTCCTACACGTGTAAACTTTGAGTTTTCATTTCATTCTGAATTAGGGATGAATTAGACACGATCGGTTCTCAGCGGTGAAGGCGGCTCCTTATTGGACATTGGACTCTTGATTGAGCTTCAATCAGACGTCATGTCCGTTTCTGAGGTCGTGAAATACATAATCATGAACTAATAAGGTGTGGGTTATCCTGAGACAAGAGTGTGGCGCCCCCATGTGGTGAGACTGCGGTATAACTCCTTACAAATAGTGTCTGAAAATACACTGAATCCATGGCTGCTGTAGGCTTATCCCTGTTTCCACAGATAGGGGTAGGCAAATAGATGCTGATTATTGCACTGACATCCATCAATGTAACAAGTCATGCTACATAATGAAAATGAGAATTGTCAGAAACACACTATTGAATAGACGTGATCATGATGATCAGTCGAAAATCAGTCGAAAATCGAAAGACACTACATGGATATGTTATGAATAATGATAAACAGGAGGGAAATGATGGAAATATTCTGAATTCTTTATTAGCATGATTACATTTATGCATTTAACCATAAATGTTTGATCGGTTAATCATTATTGCATTCCTGAAGATTACCACATGTATTTCAGTGTATTTTCCACGTCTTAATTTGCTTAAGTCTAAATTAATCTAAAGAACTCTACTTGTTTGGAGTAATAGTATACATTTGGATAGAATAAGTAATCTACAAACAGAGTAGTGTATTTTCTGTTCTTTTAAATTGCCCCAATACAGTTGATTGTTTTATTATAGGACAACAGGTGAGCTGTTTTAACCACATGTTGAGAGGTGTTACCCTGGAAAATAGACACACTGGTCTGTTGGGAGGAGCGGACTTAAGAAAAGTCTATAAAGAAGATGTTTGGGGTGAATTAAGAGAGACTTGGCACAGAAGATTCCAAGATTCAGCATTATGAAGACACTGTTCTTTTTGGAATAAAACTCTCATCAGCACATGAAGAAACAACAAATAATAAAAAAAAAGATTCTCATAATTTCCTTCTATCTTAAGCATCTGGTTATATTGTATTTGGTGTCAAGATCTTCATTCATCTGTCATTATTTTCCAGTAATGTTGCTAAATTGTCTTTCCTTTCATTTAAATAATTAAATACATATATAGCAAAGACAAATGTTTTATTAATTAAAACTGCTTGTGATAAATACCCTATGAAGACATAGTAATGTCCTTTTTGTGTCTTAAAAATATCCTTTTGCAAATATTTTTCCAACCCTCAGTAAATAATCATTTAATTATATATTAAATTATATATTTACCTAATTGTTTATTTAATTGAACGTTTTTTTCCATTGTACATGACTTTTTTTAACATTTCAATGTTGACGCATGGGACATGTATTACTATTTTTCTATTACACATGTATTACTATTATTATTATTTACTACATCATTCTATTTGTTATTCTAACGTTTTGATGGCTTCAGTTTTGTCACCAGATATTAAAAATAAAGAAAATAGAGAAAACATTGAGTGAATAACTTTACACCGACACTGACGATCGTCTCCGAGCTTTAATAAACCCCCCGAACAGAGAAAAAGATATTGTCAGAAGTGGGATTCGAACCCACGCCTCCATTCGGAGACCAGAAGTCCCGTTCTTAGGAAGGTTTGTCACCTTG
The DNA here is from genome assembly GCA_030544235.1 of Lepturacanthus savala. NCBI lineage: Eukaryota > Metazoa > Chordata > Actinopteri > Scombriformes > Trichiuridae > Lepturacanthus > Lepturacanthus savala. The sequence goes on along the minus strand of CM060470.1, from coordinate 10,564,217 downwards.
AGTCTGGCGCCTTAGACCGCTCGGCCATCCTGACAATTGTGCTTAATGCGCAGCTGAGAGGCGTTTTGATTACTGATAACTAATGTTTACAGTTCCATGGATTTATCTTTCACTTTTGTGTGATGTCATGTGATAACTGCTGTGATAAAAAATCTGAAGCTCAGGAACTGAATCGAGCAGAATGTGAGATCGCAAATAGGCGATACAGAAGGCTGCATGAAAAACATTTGACGTGGCACAACCGCCTTAAATTCAGCCGCAAACTTTAATCCAACGTTATGTAATAACAATATCATGTTTTCGTGCACAGAAGTGTAATTACGAACAAAACTGCGTTTAATATTAGCGGTTATTTGTTTATTCCCCTCTACATGCGTCAATTCGATTATCCAGTTGGGACGTTGAATACATTTATTTGCTTCCTGTTGTTATGTTCATTTACTTTAAAGTCAATAATTAACACATGCGAGCTCTGGTTAACCAGGATGTCGTTTTCAATCCCCCAAATGGACAATTTTGTGTCTTCAAAACGTGCGGAATATGTATTTCGTGCACTGTTTAGCCTGCAGCCATTATCACGTGCGTCAACGCCACATGGCGTGCTTACGTCAGCACTTACGTATGACGCACAGCTTTATCCGAGTTTCATGGTGTGTACAAATGATACATTTGTTATAATAGTCGTTTATTAAAGTGTATATAAATAAATAAATAAAAAACAAGTATGGTGTTTCCATGTATTCTATTATACTTATAACTATAATTGAATCACTTGTGTGTATGTAAACTAAACGTGGCCTCGTCCTTTATAGAAAATCAAGACACAACCAAAAGACAAAACCAAATAATAATTTAGAATTGTGTCTTTAAATAGCCTTTTAGTACTTGGATGGGAGACTGCCTTTGATGAATGTATTTATTACATTTTTACATAGTCCAAAAGTCACTTTATCTCCACATAATAATATAAAACATATCAAATAAATTATGTTATGGCAGTGGAATAATGTGCCTTACTTGCCACATTTAACACATCCAGGTGAGTGATTGGGATATAATTTATTCCTCAAATAAAGTGTTACATACAGTAGGTCCTTATTAACCACTTGTACTGAATCAGTTTGCAGTTACTGTAATCTTTCACTTCCCATCTTTCATCAACAGAGAGCGCTGCTGCTTCATTAGACAGAGTTTTGTCACAATGATCAATCTACCATGTCTCTGACAAATCTTAACCTTATAGACCTTGACTGTAACTCAAATCAGTCCCAAAAAAGAGTTACACAGAGCAGAGATATTTACTATACATGATGTTTAGTGTTCTGATAAAAGACCTGAAAGCACAACAGTCTATATGCATTACAATTATATATTATTTTTTACATGTGTATATACCTTCACAGCTTTTTGAGCATAAAAATTCATTGGTAATTGTGGAAACTGCTTTTTGACAAAATAAAAAATAATACTGAAGATCCACTAATGAACACCAAGAGATTTTGATACCAGGAAATAAAAGGTTAGTATAGTGCAAACAAGCATTACTTCAAATAAAGCATATCAAATTGTACTTTATTCTATAATGATTCATAAGTTAAGGTAACAATATTACATTACAATACTGTAATACCGAATTACAAGTAAACTTTGTGCATTACGCATAAAGCTTGTGCATATAATACGAAAGAATTATGAGCAAAATGTACTTAAAGTAGTCTTTCAAAAGTCAAACAATTTGTAATTCTGAAAAAATGGCCCCGTAAGACTGTACGTTTTCGACTAATAGTGAAAAAAGGACAAATTTTTAAAAGGAATATAAAGTCACTGATAAAGTTAATGAAATAAAGACATATTTTCTTCTGAAATTAAATATAAAATATTGAAAAACTGAAAAAAATTAAGTTATAGACCACCGCTATGAACGTTTTTCACAAAAATTGTATACTTTATTAATATAAAATAAATATTCAGCCTATATAAATGTTTTCTTTTGTAGACTATAGTTTTTGCACGGAAAAACAACTGCGTCGGGGCTCAACTTTTCTGTTTCATAATCTACATGGAATCAAAAAGTATTGTCAGAAGTGGGATTCGAACCCACGCCTCCATTCGGAGACCAGAAGCCCCATGTTACAGGAAGGTATTACCTTGAGTCTGGCGCCTTAGACCACTCGGCCATCCTGACAACTGCGCATCACCCGCCGAAACTTACATATATATACCTAACACTCAAAGTTGTATTATTGCTATGTATTTCTTTTATATTTTTGGTATATTTTATTTAAGCTTAATTAATATGTTTTTAAAAAACTAAAAACGTATATCTATTTCACTAAGGAAAAAAAATAAATAAATACGATAAACATTGTCCACTAGGGGCGCTGCTACAATGTTTTTGTAATATCTACTTCCGGTATTTGCACACGTGACTGCATGTGACCCTATAGCGTAGAACGGTTCTCCATAGGTCGATAGCGCCCCGCCCATTTTACTACATAACCTCCACCAGTCATTCTTATGAAACCAACATGTTTACTGTATTCAACACTAAACTGGACGTAACGATAGAGGCTTTTCGTTAGTCGACGAGCTTCCCTTTAGTTAAAAAATGTCCATTTACAGGAATGCGGTTTGGTTTGTGAAAGGACTCCAGGAATATACAAAGTAAGTGGAGAGATCATCATTTCTAACATGTTTAACTTAATAACATTACCTTAATTACGTTAATCCTCCTCGTGTATAATTTCCACTCAGACCTGCTGTTACACAGGATTCTCAAGCCTCAGATCGTATGTTAGATAAGATCCTAAACTATGAATGCCAATCAGTAGTAAAAATACCTATTTTTTATTTGTTATTTAAAATAGCATGGGTAGAATCAGTCAGATTAATCAGTTAAATACAAATATATAGTCTATTGTGACATTTTTAACAAGCTCCACAAAAATGTGTATCTTTACTGTGCACATGACAATAAACACTTTGATTTTAATTGAATGATTTAAATGATGCATCAATTAGGAAATCTTTTCCAGTTGTTCCAGCACCATGTATATTCATATATTTCCTTTCACCTATTTTCTTACTGGTGGGATTTTTATGAGTTCTGAGGAGGAAATGTCTTCTCTGAAAAAGAAAATCCATACCTCCTGCGTCATTTCTGGTCAAACTATATCTGCTCAATTGGACCTTTGACCTAAGCCTCTTACATGTTTTATTTCCCAAAAGCCACCCAACCATTGGATCCTTGAGGCTATCTAGATAAATACAGAAAATGGCTTTTGACCTCTGACATTGGGTTTAACCTTTGACCAAAAGCCAACACAACGACCCACATTCGACATTATGATTTCATGGTTAGCATTTAATATGCACAGTGAGAATGAAATACATAACACACAAAATAAAGCATTAACTCAATAAAGTCTATGAGCTAACATGTAAATGTTACTCATACAGCTCTTTTTTTCTAATGACATGATAGTCGACAACTTAGACAAAAGATTTGAAGCAAATCTTTAAGTTTCCAAGTGCTTCCTGTCATATGATGTCATAAACTTCATTTAATCATTTAGGCCTCTAAAATAATCCCCCATAAAATAATTTTGTACATGGGACAAATAGTTTTTTTGCTTATGGGCATATTTGTGCAAGCGGCAGCTATAATAGCCATTAAAATGCTATTTTCTGCAAAGAAATGGAAAAAAATAGATACATAACATGATTTTTAGTAACTCAACTGATAAAATTATGTGCATAAATCTTTGAAAAATAAATCTGGTCTTAAATGGTTTAAGTATAAAATGACAGATATAGACTTAGCTGCTCTTAGGATTAAATGAGTTTAAGATCCACTTGAATTCAAAAGTATTTCCACACATACTAGTTGGTGCAGAGGTTGAAAAGCTTCTGGATTCTTACTCTGGTGCACTCCGCTCCTAACAGGAGCGGCTATGAGGCTGCAGCGAAGCATTTTGTTCCAGCCGACCTGGATGTGGACCTGAGCGGGAGGTCCTTCGTCATAACAGGTGCCAACAGTGGGATCGGAAAAGCCACGGCGCAGGAAATAGCCAACAGAGGTGAATGTTAGACAGTGTGGATGGTTAAGTGTGAAAGTTATTCTGCTGGTTTATAACCGAGCTACAGTTTAAATGTTTGGACTTCACTGTTGCAGAGTGATGCAAAAGCAAAAGCAAGCCACATTTTTGAAAATAAGATTTCATAGGTATTTTTTTTTTGTTACAATTCTTCTATAATTTTCATATTTAATTCACTTTGATGTAAAAAAAAAAAATGTATAAAAAATAATTTTTATTTCAAATTTACACATTTATAAAAAAAAAATTTACACTACTGTTGAAAAGTTTGGGGTCACTGTTTTTTTCAATGAAGATACCTTTAAACTAACCAGAAATACATTCTATACATTATACATTGATAATGTGGTAAATGACTATTCTAGCTGCAAATGTCTGGTTATGGTGCAATATCTACATAGATGTATAGAGGCCCATTTCCAGCAACTATCAGTCCAGTGTTCTAATGGAACAATGTGTTTGCTCATTGCATCAGAAGGCTAATGGATGATTAGAAAACCCTTGAGCGATCATGTTACCACAGTTTAGCTGTTCATAGCACTTTTTTTGGTTTAACAAGGAGAAGAAAGCGGATCTTTGAGGCAGCAGAAGTCGCTGCAGGCCTGTCCATGTCTATGTCATGTCTTTATTTGCAGGGGGAACCGTTCACATGGTTTGTCGACACAAAGGGCGAGCAGAATCAGCCAGAGATGAAATCGTGGAGCGGAGTAAAAATGAGGTGGGACACCGAGCCACCGTGAATGTCCTTCTTAATGAACAGAGCTTTGACAGTATTTCTGTTTTCTTGTTTATTCCCAGGACGTCCACGTCCACGTGGTGGACATGTCCAGCGTGAGACAGGTGTGGGAGTTCGCTCAGAAATTCTCCCAAAACAACACCGTACATGTGCTGGTAGGTGTCTATGGGCAGGTGTTGGTTTGTCACACACACACACACACACACACACACACACACACACACACACACACACACACACACACACACACACACACAGTGTTGTCATTTCGTCGCTTGTCGTTTATTCCAGATCAACAATGCCGGCTGTATGGTGAACCAGAGAGAGTTAACTGAGGAGGGTTTAGAGAAAAACTTTGCCACAAATACACTCGGTAAGGAAAAGAAAAGTGTTTTTTATATGCTCATTTAAATGAAAATCCTGAGTTTCTCTATACATTTTTTTAATTTGTTTTTTTAGATAGAGTATATTAACTACCTAACTTTTCTTCTAACCCCCTTTTCATGTAAAAACAAACAACTTTTCCTGAATAAAACTGCATTCATTTGGCTAAATTTAGGACTTCGCCTTCCTTTACAACATCTAAAACTAAAGTGTACAAGTTAAAAGAGCAAAAGTATACAAGGAAAGAAATGTAAATGTACATAAATAAAAATATAAGTAGAAACATGGACAGGTTTTATTGCAGTATACCCAATAAATATGGCATCAAATATGTATTATAGTGAGTATTTACTTCCCTTTGTATAACAGGCACATTTTGATCGGTAACAAAAGCATTTTCCTACAATAAAAAAGGCAAACTTCTCAGTAACTTCTGTTGTATTAACACAAGCAGCTTTACATGAACGGCTGTAAATAGAATAGGTTTCATAACAAGCTAAGGTGACCTCTGACCTCTCGTCTACAGGTACGTACGTTCTCACCACAGCCCTGATACCCGCTCTGAAGAAGGCGGAGGACCCCAGAGTGGTGGGTGGAAAAGCACGAACAGCGAATCTTGTACTTTCTTAAAACGTCAAAATGAAAACAGGCCGCCCTCCGCCCGTCTCTTCCCTCCGCAGGTCACCGTGTCGTCGGGCGGCATGCTCACGCAGAAGCTGAACGTTGAGGACCTCCAGTTTGAGAAGGGGGCGTTCGACGGCACCATGGCCTACGCTCAGAACAAAGTAACGACACCCGTGATCCCTTCCCCCCTGTAGCTGCATAGAAACTATTGTGTTGTGTATCCACGTTGCCTGAAGTGCTGTTCTCGTTTTGACAGAGGCAGCAGGTGATTCTGACAGAGAGATGGGCTTCTCAGCACAAGGGCGTCCACTTCTCTTCTATGCACCCTGGCTGGGCCGACACGCCAGGTAAACCCACACCAAGACCTCAGCGGTTTTAGTCCGTCAGTCGGTTAGTGGGCCCTCAACAGCAGCTGTGGTCCGGTCTGAATCCAGTTACATGTGGTTTAACTTCATATATCGCATGAGAAACCCTCAGCTACACCGCTAAATAAAGTATTTTTATTTATAGTAAAACACAATGTTACTGTTACATATTATATATCGTTAATATCCATAGTTGAATATAACATCAGTAGTAGTAGTAGTAGTAATTGGCTCCTTTTATAATCTCTATTTTAAACATTATACAGAATATATTCATGTTCTGTAATGATCCTCGATGGGATTTTTTTTAATGGACAAATAATTGATCTTTGAACTCTTATCTTATTATTTATTGAATTTTGCACTGCAGATCATTTAGTTTATTTCAAGTTTCCTGATTTGGGTCACTTTGGTGTTTTTAAATAAAGCATTTCCAGTTGTATGTTGTGCACATTTTAGATGTCTCTTTTTGCAATATCCCACCTCTCTAATTTGCTCTGTAACAGTAACACAGCCATATCACATGGCCGTAAGTATTCAGACCCTTTGCTATGACACTCGTATATTTAACGCGGGTGCTGTCCATTTCTTCTGATCATCCCTAAGATGGTTCTACACCTTTAATCGCACCTGATTGGACTTCACATCCTTACATCTCACAGTGCATGTCAGACTTAAGGGGGTCTGAATACTTTCTGTACCCGTTAACAACTTGTGATCCTCCCCGATTGACACCTACATGTGTTGACCCTTGGTCTCTTTTTTCCTCTCCACAGCCGTCCAGTCCTCCATGCCTTCCTTCCACGCTAAGATGCAGTCCAAACTGCGGACGGCGCTCATGGGCGCCGACACGGCGGTGTGGCTCGGCGTATCCGCCGCCTCCACCGAGCAGCCGAGCGGGCTCTTCTTCCAAGGTCAGAAATTAAGGAGGGTCATAGCAAACATAACTCATTGGCTGTAACAGGTGGTCATAGTTTTGTTTGAATGAGGCTTTAAACTTCCTGTTATGTTCATTTCTCAGCAACAGCAATGGTCAAAAAGACATCCAAAACCAAAAATAATCCTAACAAGTGTTGTTAATATTTCATTATTAACTCCATTGCTAACTATTCTATCAGTATTTAGTACAACCTCTAACAGGTATCAGTTTAATTGAGATAAGTCACTAGTTTTTCCTAAAAAAAAGATGCACGTTCAAACCTTTTTATTGTTTGACCACTTGATTAGTGTTAAATTTACTTTGTGTGTGTGTGTGTGTGTGTGTAACATGTCTTAACACTTTTAACTATTTGTCCTGGATCTTCAAACTTTAAAACAGGTCAATTTGACCCACAACATAACAGGAGGGTTAAATATTTAATATGCATATATATATATATATATATATATATATATATATATATATATTCCAGTAACATAGTGAGTAGTGACATGGTTCAGTAGGCGTTTAAATTGCCAATAAAAAATAAAAAGTAAGCATCACATCTCTTTTTGTGTTTCCCGCTGTCTTATACATTTCCATGAAACTTGTTCCAGATCGCAAAGCGGTGGCAACTCACCTGCCTCTGGCCTCCTCCAGGTCCACGGATCAGGAGGAGGAGAAGCTGCTGGCGGCGCTGGAGGAGTTCGCCCTCAAGTTCAAGCCTTGATGTTTTGATTTTTGTTTTTGCAAATGTATTTTTAAAACCGGACACTCCTCACTCATTATCAATCATGTTTACTTCATCAGACTTTTGTTTTTCAATGTACATGACTCTTGTTTGTTTTACATTTCAATCCTAAACCATGGAAAAATAGTTTACAGCGAAGACAAATGTAATAGATAATGCTTCATATATATTTCTCTAAAATGTATTGTTTAATTTATTAAAAATGCTTGTGATAAAAACCCTATGAAGACATAGTAATGTCCTTTATATATATATATATATATATATATATATATACACATTTTAATAATAACGCTTATGATAAAGTTTCTGTTTTTTGCGACGTGGAAAAGGTGGAAAAGATGAAAACATAATAATGTCCTTTTTGTTTATTAATAATCTTTTGCAAATGTCTTTTTACCCCTCACTAATTATCACTAAATGATATATTCAATTATATATTCACTATTCACTTAATTAAAAAAAATTGAAAAATTGTTTACACAACCATTATTTTTTAAAGAAAAGCAGTTTTTTTAATGAAGATAACTTTAAGCTAACCAGAAATACAATCTATATAGCTGCAATATAGCTATATCTAGCTGCAAATTACTGTTTTTTGTTGCAATGTCTACATAGGTGTATAGAGGCCCATTTCCAGCAACTATCACTCCGGTGTTTTAACGGTATAATGTGTTTGCTCATTGCATCAGAAAGTTAATGTAATAAAATTTTCTATTTATTTTACAACTCATGGTGGTAAATAAAAGTGTGACTTTTTCATGGAAGACACAAACTTTTAACTGTTTTTAATTGTTCCTTAAAAACAACCAGCATAATATTGTTGTGAGTTCTGCACATTAACTGTGAGATTCAACAAACACAGTTTTGACTCATAGCTGAGAAGGTGAATTCCTGCTCTTTTAATACATCATTTGTACATATACACAGTTACATTAATGGACACACGCATGAAACACACATTTTGTTATTTTTCCTGCAACAGAAAAATAGACCACTGGCCTCAGATGAATTTACTTTGAATCATTTTGACTGCAAAAAAAAGGGTTTAGATAAGACTCTGACTTAGTTTCTCCTGTGTAGTCGTGTTACATTTAAAGGACTATACCAATGTTTTAGCACATTTAAATCGCAGGCGACGCAGCAAACTGTTGAGCTTCAGGCTTAGGATTCATCAGAAAATATCAAGTCTGGACTAATCTTCGTCAAGTAATGTAACATTTTATGACCATTGGAAAAGTACGTCCAAGATCTACAATTACTGTAATGCTTGTATTTGCAACAGGTTGGCAAAAATAATGAAACGCAAACAGTGGTATGGTCCTTTAAGGTCTTGATACTCGCAGGGTAACATTCATGAGGAAACAGCTGCAGGGAATGTACCTTATGAGTAGCTGTGAAAGTGCAGACAAGCAAACTTCCTCCCTACTGAAAAAAAAAATATTTACTGAACTTTTAAACACTAGAAGAATTAAACCGTGTTACCACTTGATCATTAAAGCACAAATGTGATAATTGCAAAAAAAACAAAACATTATTTTCTCTTCACAGCAGCGATTTGTGACACAATTCTGCTTCTTGATTCCAGTGCATTGACATAAAAGTCAGTATACAGTATATATATATATATATAACAAAAGAACAACAAAAACAGTAACAACTAGAACAAAATCAAAGCAAACCATGTTCATTAGTTTCCTTTCGGTCCTGATTCATGTTCATGCTGCCACTGATTAGCTTGATATGTGCATTTTGCAAGTCAAAAACATTTAGTCCACACCTAGAATAATAAATAATCTCATAGAGGAGCTCCACTGATGACGGGACGAAACATACAAGAGATCATTGTCAATCTCAGATCAGCGTGAAATCCGGTTAAAGATGCAGATAAACGCTGATCTAAGTAAACGCTGTGTACTTGAAATGTCACGGCAAGAGTCTGCAATTACCATCAGAGTCTGCTGATATGGTTTAAATTCATCAACGGTTCCACTTCCTCTACTTTTAGAAAGAAAACTCCCCCTCACTGAGTATCACGGATATATTGTACCTGCATGTTACAACGTGATATTGAAGTTGTATGATACTGTGCACACGTCAAAATTAATTACTCTAGGTGTCTTATGCATCGATTTATAAACATTATCCCAATCTCAACATGACATATTTGGACATTTTAATAATGATCTGCGAAACTGGACAGTTTTAAACTGCACAGCAGGAGTTGATTATCAAGTTTGAGAGGTTCACCTAATTTGCATTACATCCACCAGAGAAGAGTAAAAATAGTTCCTTCTTCCTTGAGTCCTCCCCTCCTCCCCCCAGTGGTTGATATGAGGTACCGCAGCCGTAAAACGAGTCTCAAACGGAGGGTTGAGAAACTTATTTTGCATGCAGGAGGTTATTCGTAGATTTTAGATGGTTGAAGTACTGGCGTGCCCACAGCAAGTATGGAGAAACAGAGTATTTGCCTCTTGAACATGATAACAAGTATACGCAATGACAGTGACATGAATCAGCTGAAACCTTCCAGCTGCAGCAGCAGCAGCAGTCTTAGACCTGCAGTCCATCCTGCGTCAGCAAAAAAAAAAAGAAGTAATGCATTTTGAATTGTGCACCATCTACAGGTAAGGACAGTAACAATGTTTTAGCTTTGACACGAGTGCCACCTGTGGGCAATGAAGGGGTTTTGTTTGTTCATTGTTCATTGTTCAACCCATAGGAGTAGATTTATTTATTTTTTGCTATGGGATACACCACAGTGTCGCTTGTGTGTGTCATTTGTCCTCTAAGATTGTCCTTAAATGAACGATAGAGATGCTCTCCATAGAAAAGGACAGAGTTTTTTTAAAATCTCAAATAAAAAATATTAACCTGAAGGTTTATAATTGCACTTAATACTGAAAAAATAAAGGGAAAATAAGTAAACTAAAAAAAAGAGAGGATGCTGTGATAGAGATAGACATTAAAGTGTGACGATGCTAAATAATTGGAGAACTCTTAGCTCTCCAACTATTTAACTAAACAAGAAAACAAGCAAAGAAAACGATATAGAGTATAATCAAAATGCAGGTGAAGCTGTTGCCTGAAGGTGGCACAGGTGTCGCGTGCTGTTTCGTCTACATCTGCAGGTCTAATCTGCTGCGGCTGTTACTTTCCTGTAGGTGGTGCAGCTTGGCAGTGGACAATATGCAGGTGGGTTAACATGAACGAGTGAGTTCCAAATGGTGAACGAGGAGCTTCACATTAAAAAAAACAAAAAAAAAAGAAAACACCAATGTGTCTTTTATGGGACCCACTGACCACGGTGCAGAAATCACTACTGTTACTCTAATGTGAATTGCCAGGAGGAAATCAGCAGGTAACGCATGAATTTAAGCAAATAAGGTGTCGATGCCTTACAAAGTCAAATGCCTCAACTCCTACCTTCACATAGACCCCCTCCCCCCTACACACACACACAAGTTCCCCACCTACCTCACAAACAAACACCCACAAGTGTGTGTAACCTTGTGTCAACCCTGGCCTGTCCTGTTCTCAGGCTTCTTTGGCCTGCTTCGTCGTCACTGTGAACATGCGGCAGCCACAGCTTGTTGTTGAACTGTTAAATATTATCCAGATGACATCGGTGTAGTTCGCTTTTCATTCGCTCCCGTCCCTTTGCAAGTGCCAACCCGCCGCCGTGAATCCATCACGGTTCGGTGAGCAGAAGCTCCCGCCGGCTGCCGGTCGTCCACAGACACTCAGGACACCACAGGAGTCATGTCCCACAGCTGCAGAGAAACAAAAGACAGGATCGCAGATGACGCCGGAGAAGCTGCTGTTACAACTAAAGCAGCGGTTCTCAAAGTCTCAGGGGTCCTCGAAGAGGTGCCAGGGGGGCCCCCAGAAAATAGAGAATAATTTATTTTCACTGTGATTCCACGACGACAGAATGCAGGACCATTTGTACAGAGGGATGTCATCATTTAAAATAAATAAATACATTTAATTTAGTAGTATTTATTTCCTATTATTTTTTATTTTTCTTTTGCACGTGAATTTATTTAATTTCAAAATTTCCATTTTATATATTAAAGTGGAGGGAATAAATAAATACATTTAAAAATGTATAAATTAATTTAAAAAAGAATTTATACAAATAATAAAAATTTAATTTCATGAATTAATTAAATGGAAAATTAAATATAATTACATAAATTTACTGGTATATTTATTCATGTACTAAGTAATTATTTATCTATTTATTCTTGATCATGACAGTTTCAGTCCTTATAATTGTGGCCTTGGATTTCTGACATTTTCTTTTAGAAAACATCTTAAAGAACAAATCTTGTGAGATGGGGTCTGTGGTCTAGTTGTCGTGAGTTTGAGGGTCCTTGATGTGAAAAACCTTGAGAACCACTGCCCTAAAGGATGAATATGGAAATTTTCCAATTCAACAGATAACTATTTCTGACTGTTTGTCAGATCAACCTCAGCTTTCAGATATAACTTGGTGGTGTGTATCCTTTTTTGTGGAATTTACTTTGATAGATATTCAAACCAACATTATTATTACAAAAAATGAAAACCCCATAGATTTGTATCACAGCGCTATCCTGCAGCAGCACTTTCTTTATTCCTCATGCTAGCAAGGGCTACTGTAGCCAACACAAAAAAACAAACTTTGTCCAGGTCATTGCAGTATACAGGAAAAAGTAAGAAGTAGGAGATTTATTAACTGTCTGCATGAATAATCTATTTAAGCTTCCACTTTTCTATAGGAATATATACTCCCCTCCACTAGTTATTTAAAATGAAGGATTTCACCTCACAAAAATGAAAGTTATTTAGTTTTCCCTGAAGATTTTAAGCAAAGAAAAGCATCATTAGGCAGTTAAAAACTTACTAAACGTGTCTGAAATGCTTTCATATCTTGTCTGAAACTCCTGAAGGAAACAGATTATTATTTTTTTTTTGTTCCCAACCAGACCTTGATGACTTTGTCAGTGCCGGAGGTGAGCAGGCTTCCAGTGGTGGGCTCGTAGTGCATGTAAACGATGCTGTGCTTGCTGTCATGGAAGGTGGCTGTGGGCGCTCGGCTGGAAGACACAAAGGGGAACGTCGGTCACTTTTACTGCGAGAGCGCCGAGGAAGCTCGTCGTTCGGCTACGGGAGGACAAAGGGTCAGTATATGACCACGACAGAGGCTAATTGTTACTCACTCCTCGTCGGTGATGGACTCGTGGCAGCTGTCACACACACGCACCTCAAACTCAAAGCCCATGAGGGGGATGGTGGAGCGTTTGGATGAACACTTGCCACACACTGCCTGGCCACACTTCCTGCAGTGGTGCTGAGGAACACAACAGGACGTGATCATGACACCTTTGTACAGTTTTACACTAATCACCAGGGACAGAAAAGTAACAGAACTAAACATGAAAGCTGTGAAATACTAAATAATCATAACTATAACAGATAATGATGCATACACACATTTTTACTATCTATCTATCTATATATATATATTTCTAGTCACATAGAATATTTTCAATATTTTATTACAAAATTGTATTGTTTGTGTGTGTATTTACATGTATATTCTTTTCATATATATATATATATATATATATATATATATATATATATATATATATAATATTATATCCGTCCTTTTTATTCAATATCTTAACTTATATTTATTATACTTGTATTATATTCTTATTATACTCTTAATATATTCATATAATTTATAATAATCCATATAATAATATATATGTGTGTAATTTATAATTTATTTATTATTATTTTATAATAATTCCATGTGCAATAATCTACTCATCTACCTCATAGCATGTGCACAGGCATTTATTTGGATTTTTCTATTTTATTATTTATTTTATTTTCTCTATGTCGGTGTTGGTGTTTAGGGTGTTTTGTTTTGTTTTTTGTTTACATATCTCTCTTCTGTTTGTGTGTCTTAAGTTCTTTTAATAGCGCTGTATGTGACGTGGTGGAGCTTCAAGTTCCCTGAGGCAACCTCCCACAGGGATCTATTAAGAAATACCTAATCTAGTCTAATCTAGAACTAGCAACTTAACGACCAGAAGTGTGATAGTTATTGTTTTGCAGGTCACGAGTAAATCTGAAATCCTGAGTCGAGTCCAAGTCGTAAACCTTGTGTTTACAGCCTCGAATAAGTCATAATGCTTCCTTCACCGTGTTAGTAGAGTATGAAGATTTATAGAAATAATATTTAAAATCAAACTGATCAGTTTTTTTTTCATTTCAGAGTCCAATGTTGGCATTTTGTCATCTGTTTTCTCTTTAACCCCAGCCATCTTTTCATCTGCATGCGTTTCATCTGCAAACTCTCTCTGATAGGCCGCTTTTTGTCAGGAAAGTTTGATCCAAGCAATGTCATTGGTGCGGATGTTATGATCCTTAACATTTTCATGAAGTCAAACGCATTCTTTATACTGTCAGATCAACTTTTTTTTCTGCAATAGTCAATCAAAGCTTTTAAGTGTTGTTACCTCTTCACATTACCCGCCTACGCACAGGAAATTAGACGTAATCTTTTCAGTTGATCTCAAGGATATCGGCCTCGCTGTTTGCTCTTCATCCTCCTACGTTTATAAAAAGCTACCGCTATTGCTAGCACGATATTTACTACTGCTGCCACTTCACGTCGAAAGCAAAACCTGAAAAAATACACTACTCATGATAAGTTAGGGATATAGTGCTTTTCCTATTTGGTCTAAATGTTAATGAAATAAGTAAAAGTTCCCCTTTGGTATTACTAAGTACTACTACTATTAATACTGAGAAAAAGCGCCATCTTCATTAGTTTAATATTTATTACCCCAAAAATGTATGATGTATCCACAGAGTCTCTCACAATATCACTAACTTATTGTGAGTACTGTAAATTGATTTTGACACATCAAATATATAATTAGATTCATACGTTAGATTCATAAGTGGAGTCTGACTCATGCCCGAGTCATGTGATTTGCCACCACACCTCTGCTGCATGTTGCTGCATAGAAACCAACCACCCACGGAATCATTTCAGCACTTTATCTTTCATGTTTTTGTTTCCATGAACTGAGGATATCACACATACCCACATACAGATAAATACTCTCAATGAGTAACCACAACAGAAAGCTGTTTCTGAGAGTTAGACATTAATGTATGTGTATGTTTTCTGGAAATATGTATTGGATGAATTCTGAGTGCATTTGAGCTGCAGATCACTACGTGTCCTTCAGCAAAGTACCTGACATCTACTCTATGATGTTAGGTTTTGGGACTTTTGATTTATAATGAAAGATTTTCTGTTATACTTGAAGTGAAAGGAATGAAATAACATTAGGAATATGTGTGTGTGTGTGTGTGTGTGTGTGTGTGTGTGTGTGTGTGTGTGTGTGTGTGTGTGTGTGTGTGTGTGTGTGTGTGTGTGTGTGTGTGTGTGTGTGTGTCCGGTACCTGTCGTAGTCCGATCTTCTTACTGTCCCACATCTGCTTGAAGTTCCAGAAGAAAGGCTGTTCACATTTCTGACAGGAGTCACTGTCCAGCCATTCTGGGGTCTGTGCAAACACACAAATCAAAGAACCATATGAATGGATTCTGCTAGGCCTGAACGACCCATCGCTTTTTCTTAACCCAGGTTTTGTTTTCGTCAATTATTATAGACATGCATACCGCCTCCTTACCATCCTGCCAAGCTCATACTGCATGAGGAAGACAGGTGTTCTGGAGTCTAATCAGTATACGTTGGTCATCAATTTCTAAAATGGCTTCAGCTGGACTAGAAGCAGAGTTAAACCAAAGACCAAAACCAAACCAAGTTTCCGCTATATATTTTTCCTTTTTGAAATAATGACTCCAAGTATCAACAATAAGTAAAAAGTAAAAACAATCAAGAGGTAAAATCATTTTCCATTTCTAAAGACCTCGACAGAGTAATTTTGTAAAAGCTTGGACAAACTATAGATGACACACACACAGCACAATATTACCACTTATTTTAAACTAACATATCAGCAAAGCTGTTTGAAAAACCCACGCTAAAGTGTGCTCCTGGCAGCCAAAACGCATGCTAAAGTGGCCTCCTGGGAGCTGAAAGCTTGCTAAAGTGCCCTCTATGAGCCGAAATGTGTGCTAACGTGCCCTCTTTAGTGGTGAAGACACATTATAGGTGCACTTTTCCATTTTGCCCCTGCCCTTCAAAAAAAATCTGTGCATGCCACTGGTGATACGTAACCAAACTAGGGAAAAGGACAGTGACATATCCCGAGAAAAGAGGCAACAGCTGCGTTTGTAGGAATATTTCAATCATTTGCGAGATGTTATGATCAATTGTTTGTATATCTATAGTTTGGATGTGGGCCAAGGTGACAGCTGTGTTGATGTGGCCAACTGATGTCTGGAAGAAACAGAAAGTCCTGTGTGGCTGATGAGAAACTCTCATCATATCCTATATTGGCAGTTTTACACTGCAGCTTTGGAACTGTGAGGAACAGCTCTGCATGCAAATGCAATTCTAAAAAGAAATTGTACTGCTTCTCGGCAGCTTGCTTTATTCCTAAATGCTGAGAATGTCTGTATATAAACTATCACGTCGTCGTGCCAATGCGATTGTAAATGGGGAAACTGCGTCTATTGTCAACCAACCTTTCAACCCTGGTCTCCATGAGGAATGAAACGAGAAACTCCTGAATCAGTGTTCACTCTTTCTAGTTTTTCTCTTTTTTAAATCCCACAGCTTTGATGTATTTGCCAACTAGCAAATTTTTTTTTTCCACGAGTTACCAGCTGCACAGCCCCAGTCTTTGGGATAATAGCTATGAGCGATTGCTCGAGGGCAACAGCAACTTACTCGTGTTATTTTAAAGTTCGCCTTGAGGGATTGTCAGCCCTAGCAGGGCCAGCGAAACAGGAAATACGATTGAGATGAAATGTGGAGCAAATAAAAGAGGCGGTGGCAGATTGAAAGGGACTCTTGGTGAATAAAGACGCAATCAAGTCTTAACTGTGTGGAGACTGGCAGGGCACGGAGGGAGAGGAGAGAACGCAAGATCCTGTTTGTGTGTGTCTGTGATTTATAAGCATGCAAAACCCCTTCGATGTCTCTTTTGCAGTGTGTGTAGAAACGACAGTAAAACACACAGCCGGTGCCACAGTTTTACAAACTAAGTATGAGCATGTTGCATGTTCACCTCTTGCCGTGTCACGTCCATGTTCCAGATGACGATGCCTCCGTCTGAGCTGCAGGAGATGAGCTGGCGAGTGTGTGAGGCGAGGCACAAACCCTGAATCCTGTCACTGTAGGGAACACACACATCACACACACACACATATATACAGATTAGTACTGCATAAAATAAAAACTATACTGCCTTTTTAACAGAGAATCATTTGAAAAGTTGAAAAAACTGATGGCCTTATAATGGAAAAAAGCTTTTTTCATATAACATTTATTATATATATAACATTTATTATATATATATATTATCTCTCCATGTATTTAACCTCGTGCTTCTGCAGACTTTTTGACGACGTTCAAGACCCGAGGTGCGTTGGAAGTATTTTGGAAATGTTGTGTTCTGAGTCCGTCTAACCTAGTAGGACTGACATCCCAATATTTAAGGAAACATTACTCACACTCTTATTCATAGATTGGGACCAAAGTGTTAAAATTGTTATGACGCTGATATAACGCAGTGCGTTTCTGAATAACTTTGGCATTGCGATCCTCACTTGTGTCCTTGCAGTTCGATGGCGGTGCCTTTTCGCCCTCCGATGTCCCACATGATGATGGAGTGGTCCGAGCTGCCGGAGAACAGCACCCTCTGGACCGGGTCCCAACACAGAGCAGTCACGTTACCTGTGGTGAAACACACACACACACAATCAGAGAAGCAAATATGTCAGCACCAGATCAAACAGTCAAACACACACACACACACAAAGGTCAATTACCAGACAGAACTGCAGGTTATTCTCAAACTGTAAAATGTATTTATACACGACGGCTTGAATTAGAGACCAGTGCATGATATATTATCACAGCTCTGAATTGGCTTCTGAATTATTTATGATCTACTGATCATGATATTAAAACAAATACATTTAGGAACTGGGCTGGTGTCCCCGGAGCTGTCATGCACCGGCTCTCACAAGATTTGTTTCATTTAGCTTAATAACCGTATTTCTTCCGTCGCTGATTTTATGTTTTGAGCCAAGAGGCTCGTTTGTCGGACTCATACACACTGTCCAGTACTGTGTCTATGAGTCCATGGAAACCCAAT
Organism: Lepturacanthus savala; assembly: GCA_030544235.1. Lineage (NCBI taxonomy): Eukaryota > Metazoa > Chordata > Actinopteri > Scombriformes > Trichiuridae > Lepturacanthus > Lepturacanthus savala. Next base: position 10,546,036 of record CM060470.1, on the reverse strand, counting down.
AAATGAAAACTGAAAAATTGCTTTTTTTTTTTCTTTAAGACCGTCTCCTTAAGAATTCCAATTTATCACTGTAAAAGCCATTTTTCACCGTCTTTGGGAAGCTGATCCCTCTGTAGTTCTGTATTATTACAACCACCAGGGACCTACAGCTTTTAAATTCACTGGTAACTGGCTTAATAAATAAAAACAAATAAGCCTGAGGAAACAACAATTTGACAATCGAGCACCAACTATTATGTGAATATAATGCAGCTGGTGTCTGACCTTTGATGGTTTGAGGGGATTGTTTAAAGTAGAAAAGAAACAATTTAAGCATGTGTAATTTTCTCCTCCTTTATGCCGTTTTCCTTCTGACAAAAGCTGTTCTTGGCTGACATCTTTCTGCAGAAAAGCTGTAACTTTTTGGCTGATTTTGAAAAACACATTTTTTATATGTACAGTAACTACAAGGACTGTTATAGATTCTGTAGTAGATTCTGTCATTTGCATTTAACAACAGCTTCTTTCTCTGATGGTACATGAGGAAACGATACCTGATAAGGCAACAGACACTAATATCTGTTAGAATGAAAGCTGAACAAGAAGCAAAAATGATCAGTATCTGCAAGGCAAATTAGGTAGCCAAGTATGTGTGTGTGTGTGGATTACCGGTGTGCCCCTTGAAGGTGGTGACCAGGCTGCAGCTGTCCTGTTCCAGCTTCAGGATGGTCACCTGACCAGACTGGTCCCCTACAAAGGCGTGTCTGGTCTCCACATCAAACCTGGGATTAAGATTAAGGTAAAAAAACAAAACTGTTTCTCGCCGACAAACCACTGATGCATTACCTTAACTGAAATGCGGACTAGAAAAGCAAATATGCCGCTTTATTTTTCACACACGCCGTTCAAGAAGATCCGGGCGTGGTTTATAGCTGTAAGAATGAACTGTAAGACTTGAGTAACAGTAGAAGAATTACAAGAGCGGACGGCTCTCAGCTATTTCACAGGCCGTTCAGTCACAGCGTCTCCGTCTGACCTGGTTAAGTCAACATAGACCAAAGTCATTACAACACTGTCGGCATTGTAGAAGAGGAAAAAAAAAATAAGGACCGCACAAGGAATAACCTAAATGTCCTGTCTCCTTGAAGTCCTTCAGTTTAAAAGAAAAAACAATACAAATTGAATTAGTGGAACTGTTTATATTTCCTCTTCCCTCTTTGGAAATCTAAATGTATTACTAATCATATGATGTTTTTTCTACTCAAAGTGTGGCATAGTCACTGATCTAGTCTAAAATGAGGCTAGATTTACTTTAAAAATGTTTAGATTATACTTGGCTGTTGTTTAAACAGCAGCTATTGAAATACATTCACTAAATATAGAAACAGACAATATTAACCTGTTTAAAGTCCCTCCAAACAAAAATTCTGTCACTGTCTCACTGTCATGGCCCAGTGTTTCTTCTCCTACTGATTTTCTGGCCATGTCACCCACACATGTAGCGGGTTAGCACGTAGCGGCTAGCAGGGTAGCAGCGGTCTGATGACCTCATGGCAGGCTCATTGGTATGGATCCGTGTCACCGCGGAGCACTCGCAGCCTTTCATCTGGCCATTGCAGAAACCTACTCAGACCGTTTCCTTGACAACAGCATGACTGATGCCTATTGTTAGTCTTTCCCATTGGTACAAACTAACTGGAAGATAATCTCAATTGCTCTGTCTTATGTTGCCGGGGGGCCCTTAAAATAGACCCGCTCTGTCACAATAAATGGCAGCGAGTCCGAAGCACCAAAGATGGCTCGTCACTTCCCGCTTGGTGTTGGTCCGTTTAGCGGGGGGGGGGGGGGGGGGGGGAGCGTAGCTGTCGTGTTCACGGAGCACCGTCAAGGGCCCACAAATAAAGACCAGGAGGGGGGATTGGGGGAGGCGGGGGGTGGGGGGTATTTAAAGGATACTGCAGTCCAGAAACCCAGGCTGCTGTATGATACGTCCCCAGCTGCTGGCCGCTCTCTGAGCAGTGCCAGGTGAAGTTCTTGTCCTGGCCGGTGCTCAGAAGCCACTCCATCTCCAATACAAAAAGCACCACTGTCACTTTTCCCAGGTGGGCTGCGGGAAACCACACATACACACACACAAGTTACAACACAATGTATCTCAATATATTGTACTACCAATATCATTCAGACTGTATGTATGAGAATATATCAACACTCTATTTTTGAAGCGGGAGAATTGTGCTGTTCTTTAAGGAAAGAAGAGAAAGTTGTTTTGACGCTGGTGAAGAGGTATTTTTGTCAGTTACACACTCAACCACACATGACACAAGGACATGTGGTATAGATCTTGCCATAAGAGCAGAGAAACACACACAGACGAGATATATACAGCCCAGGAAAAGAAATAAGAGACCACTGCAAAATTATCAGTTTTTTACTACGCGTTTGGGCAAAAGAAACATTTTTAGTTTGAGTCTATAAACTACTGACAACATTTCCCCCAAATTGCAAATAAAAATATCATCGTTTAGAGCATTTATTTGCAGAAAATGACAAATGGTCAAAATAGCCAAAAATATGATGTTTTTTATATGATGTTTTAAGACCTCAAACAATGCAAAGATACAAGATCAAATTCATTTTAAAACAACATAATTCTAATGTTTACACTTAAGAAGGGTTCAGAAATCAATATTTGGTGCAATAACCCTCATTTTGAATCACAGCTTTCATGCGTTTTGGCATGAGTCTTTCACATTGTTCTTGGGTGACTTTATTCCACTCCTGGTGCCTCTTCAAGCAGAATGAGGTGTGCATGTGTTGGAGTTCAACAGACGCTGGAATGGAATGGCTGGGATACATGTAGAGATGTTGATTTCAGGGAAAAAAAAATGCAGTGGTCTCTTATTTTCTTTCCAGAGCTGTATGTATGTATGTATAAATTTTCCAAGGTTTGCATGTCATTCATGCAAAATACAAAAAACATCTGGTGTAGTAGAGCAGAGATCAATTGGTCCAGTTATTTCTGAGTGAGATATACTCAACAGAAAGAGATGAATTATGAATACGGACCAGAGAGCAAACATTCCTCGGGCAAAGTTTGTAAAGCCTTAAATACACACAGCTGAACAAAGTTTAATAGCACGAACTGTCCTAAAACTACAGATGAAACAGCAGCATTGGGTAATAAATAATATGCAGAGACTGAGTAGAGACTTTAGATAGAACATTTTTGAGTGATGACTATAAAGGAAGAGAAAAGTAAGTCACAAAAGGAAGTCAGTTACACCTCCTGTTACACATCAAAGTATTCAAAAACATGCAAGAAAGGTGCAAATGTCATTGAAGGGCTGTCTGCAAGGACAGTTACAAGAGGTTTTTGGATGAATGTTACATGCATGGCAATTCAAAATTCCCTGAGACCCATATATTGGGTACTATGTGTTGAGATGTCAACTTAAAGCCCCTCATGTGTGTTGGAATTCTACACATAGAGGCTTTAAAACCTTACATACAACTTCAAGTATTTTCAAATCTATCATTTCATCATTAATAAAACTTACTGTCTTTACTTTAAATAGCCAGAAACAATAACACATACTGTTCTTTAAGATTTCTCCTGCTGCCTTTTATTAAATCAAACGACTAACTATTCATTTCTTACACTGCACTGTAACCTCTGTTCAGATTTTTTATTGTAGAGGTATATTAATGCTACATATAGAGCTCAAAAGTCCAAATTCCAGACCAATTCATCACTTTAACACTACTTTAAAGCTTGAATAAAACAGCATTTCCAGGGGATAGTGACATATTTTTAAGTGAAACTTACTAGGTGTGCAGGATTCGAATTAAATCTTTCTCATTTGATTGGAATGCAAAAAAAGTGGGCGGGGCTAATTTGAAGATTGATTGATGGGTGGATGACAAGTTATTACTGGTTGGAACTAGTTTGTTCATACTCAGATAAGCACATGTGATATTTTCCTTTACAGGAAGAAAACACAATTGGATTTTGAAATGAGAACATAAAAAAAATATTTGACACATATTGTAAAATAGGGGCACAATATGACCCGGGGTGTGATCTAAAAAGTTCAAAGGGCATTTTTCAATTCATCTCAGTTTGTCAGGATAAAAGACATGTTTTAAAACAAACCGGCTTCCAGAGACATGTGACATTGACTGGCTATGACACATACACTCACTCACTCCCACACACACACACACACACACACACTCCCACTTCCGGTCTCACCCTGGTAAGTCCGTGCCGGGGTCATCTTATTGTAATCTTCTGACAGGATGAACTCCTGAAAGACAGGAAACGGGACAAAAATGTTCACAGTGACTGAGGTTTCCAAGTAAATTTATGAATGGCAAAATAAATGACTACTTTTAAATGTTGGTGTGTACATTATAATATCATTAAACCCCTTAAGAATTTTGCATGCCTTAAAAATCGGACTACCTTTGAAGCACAGACTTTCTTGCAGTAAAGAATACTTGTTCAACTTTAATTTCTAGAAACGTGATTGCAAATGTCTTGATTAAAAAAAAAAAAAAACAGCACGCCTGTGTGAAGGCCTGTAAAAAGCAGAACAGCTTTTGATCTGGCAGCCTGATTTCCTCTGAGGCTTCCATCCATCATAAACACTTGGAAGACTCTGTCCTACTAGATGTTGGGCTGACTTCCAAAAGCCCAAAACAAATGGCTCCCACTGAGAAATTCTCAAACAACAAAACAGAAGCTGGATTGTATCTGAGAATAGACTGGCCTGACCTGTGGCGTGTCACCGTTGTCAAATAGAGTCAAACTTCTTATAAGAAATAAAAAAAGAGTAGTTTGAAGTCACAATAGTGGCCACCAGAGGCAGAAATGTTCATTACAGCATACAAACTGTTAAAAGGAAGGAATAAAATATAGATTTTTAGAGCGAGTAATCATGGCATCCTAAAAGAAAGGTCACAAGGTCATTAGATACATCCCACACATCCCATTCTCAGTACATTTAATGTTAGATTTTCTCAAAAACAAACAAGAGCAAAGCTTAGCATCCAAAAACTAACAGTTTCATACATTGGGGAGTAGAAACGCTGTCAATTAGATGTTGGTCTATCTTACAATCGAATGGAAATTGTGCAGGTAGGGTTAGGAAAAGGCCATCTGCTCCTTTTACACCTGGTATTAACATGTGATCTGTAACTGAATACATTATCTGGATAATGACATCTGATCCTTGGGTCTTTGTGAGCCAGCATACATGGTGCGCCTCAGGTCAAGGGAGGACGGACATCATTCATTTCTAAACGCCTTTTTTTCTTTTTTTTTTTTTTGCGAGGGGAGCATTTTGCAGGGCTTGCTGCAGCTGGCAGGACCAGGAAGAGCTAGGTCACCTTTTAACCTACAATGCTACAACACAATGCATTCTGAGTGTACGGTATTTAAAGCTTTCAGCTACGTGCATTTTGCCATATCCAGACACCGTCTCCAGATACCGAGCACATTTTATTGCCAGGCGTGAACGTGACAATGTTGTCATCCTCTGGCTGATCTGAACACTTACACCAAATGTCATGGTGATCTGGCAGTTATTATTACTGTACCAATTTGTCATGAACAAAGTGGTGGTCAAGAGGAAATTATGTTGTGATACTGCTGCAAAATTAAAGGTCAGGGGGTCATCAAAAGCTTCAGGAATCATCTCCTGTAGTCTATGAACACCCATAGTAAAGGCAAGCAGAATTGTAATCAACTCTGCGGCTCTGGACTAAAGTGATGGTCAGTGGATTGTAATTTAGGTTTTTGAATTTGAAGAGCCTGCAAAATAATCTCCAATAAAAAAAGGCAATTTGGTTTTTTTTTGATAAGACGGTATCTTTTCCAACACTTTTTGAAGTACAAACCGGTTTGTTTTTCATTAGAATCAACCGAAAAGCCATAACAATGCTTTACCTCAATAATATACAGTGGTCATACATGTACAATTGAGTTCATTGTGTTTTAAATCAGGAAGTATTAGCTCAAAAACAAAGTCAGCAAAGAAACCGAGACTTGCAATCTACTTAAAAAAAAAAAAATCCTGCAGCTGAGTTGCAAAAGTGCCACTTCACACAGCATGAAGAGAAAAGACAATATTTCCCTTATCACAGTGACCTTACAAAAAGCCTCTTTCCAGTTTCACCAAAACACATACAATTAGAGCTGCATTCCAGTGTACGTGCCAAATGGCAGATCATGAATAGAGGTCCTCCTGCCAACATACTGACAAAAATACAGACTTCAGTAATGACCTGTATCCTTCAGGTCATTACCCGCTGAAAATCTTAAAAAAAAAACACACACACACACACACGGACACTCCTCAGTTGAGTGAGGACAGGAAAGAGAGAGATCAGAGGGTTTTTTTGTTGTTGGGAAGGGGAAGTATGTTGAGTGGTCAGACTTACGCAGATACTTCCAGTGTCCATCCCCACAGACAGCCTCCTGGTCTCCGGGTTAAAGGACATGCAGGAGCACGACGCTGGACACACAAGCACAAACACAAGTCAACGCTCTGCTTGCATGTATCTGCAAAGGTTTAATAACTGATCTGCCGCGTTTTGTGTGTCATTATTCCTTTTGTCATTGTGCTTCTTTGACATTGCTTTATTCATGTTCTGCTGCGGTAAACGTCTAAGAGATATTATCTTCGCAGGATATGAAAGCCAAAATTGACCTTTGAATTTTGGAGTGAAGCCGCTAAAAAGAGCCAATAATGAAAGCTCTTTCTTGACCTTGAGCAGACCAGCTGTTTTTGGAGTCTTCCTCAGAGTTTGTTCAGCTGACCGACATTTCAGACTCAGGTCATGTGATAATAACAAGTGAGCTTCCTCCATGACAAAACTGAGCAGAATCCAGCCACTAAAAAGTGGACTTTGAGTTAAAACCTTCTTGTGCACTGTTGTTAAACAACACCCCCTCCCCCCAAAAAGGAAAAAAATATGAAAAATGATCACAGAGCTGAATAAAAGCTTGAGTAAGAGTTTTTTGCAGGGTTTTTTTATTATTCGGTCCACCCTCAATCTTAGCGTTGATTTGTGTTTCTCAAGTAGAATGTAATTTGTTTTTTTGACGACCGTTGGCATCTTCTTATTTGGCATTTTCAACGTTCCTTTGCTTGTTTATTTTATATTTGATTAAAAAAGGAAATTAACTCCAACGCATTCTTGTTGACACTACAATGCTGCTTAGAAGTGTTCATTTAAATCGCAGTAAAACAGCTTTAGGGCAAGGATCTCATATAATAATAATATATATTTGACTGTAATCCAATACGCAGAACTTAATATAGCAGCAGTGTTTTATCAGCTACGATTTACTGATTAAATATCCATGTCCACAGAAAAGCAACAATAATATAATGCCGATTTTACTGATCCATTGAGTGGGAGACAGTACACATCTCTAGAGAAATTCCTGTCGGTTCAAACTGTCTTCGGCTGATTTACTGCTGTGGAAAAAAAAAAAAAAAAAACACCGAAATGAAAATCATTTAGACATGTGTTAACCGTTGAACCGTTTTGGATAACAGCGCGCTGTCGCAATTTCCTGAATGTGTTGTGCTGAGGTTTAAGAAGACGAAAGACGAAATCATACACGTAGGTCCAAAATCCCTGCAGTTCGAGCTCGTCTGAAAGTTTTGTGCAGAACAATCTCATACTTAAGTAAATGGCTTTATTTGTGAGAAATTATACCCAATGGAGATTAAATAGTGAAAAACATCATTTGTGAATAAAATCCTTTGATGTGACTTTGTATTTTATTACATTTTGCGACCTGAAATAAAAATAAAATAAAATAAAACATTTGAATTACTTGTTTTTCAGACATGTTTCATCTTTTGTATTAATAAACTGATATAATTAACATATTTGCAGCCTCCAGTGTTACTGTAAACTACGGATTTTGTTGATGCTAGCATGGAATTTCCTTCAGTTGCGCAACTGGAGGGAAACGAGGACAAACTGTCAAAGACATGAAGAGAGAAGATGAAACAGGAGCGAACAGGAGCCCAGACACGAGTCTGAGTGATTCATTACGTCCATCGTGATGAGAGGAGAGACTCACCCACACACAATGAAAGCAAACAGAGGAAGAGTGAACAAAAACAGGAATGCACAACAGGCCTGTTTCAAGAAGTAAAGCCTGTGTTATCCGGGCAGCTAAAGCTGCACATATTCATGATATATTTGACGTTGACACGCAGTCAGACAGAAAGATCAACTAGACGTCTGCTCTCGGGAGAAAAATAAGGAAATGAATCAAACAAATAGATGCGCAAAAAAACCCAAAGCATGAATACTTACATGACATTGTTTGGTAGACACTGGGCCAGTACTGGCCGCTGTCTCTCTTCAGCCAAACTCGAATCGTCCTGCAAAGTGAAACGTCAAATTTAACCTTTTTTTTTTTGCATATGCATGATCAACAGCTTTCACAAATTTACAGTGGTAAATCCTGAATGATCTTCATAATTTGGGTAATTAACAGGCTGCAGCTTAACCCATTTAAGCCCAGATTTTTTTATATATATAATTATATCATTTGAGTCACTAACAATCTTGTTATGCATCATTTTTTCCATTTTATAGTCTTTTCTTTGTAAAATAAAGCATTTTAATGAATATTATAGTTGCTGCTTGTACAAATATTCCCATAAACAAAAAAATATTCATCCCATGTACAAAATTAGGGCGACACGGTCGTGCAGGGGTTAGCGCAAGAAGGTCACAGGTTCAAGACCTCCTTGGTCCTGGGTCTGGGACCTTTCTGTGTGGAGTTTGCATGTTCTCCCCGTGTCTGCGTGGGTTTTCAGCGGGTACTCCGGCTTCCTCCCACAGTCCAAAAACATGCTGAGGTTAACTGGAGACTCTAAATTGCCCATAGGTGTGAGTGTGTGAGTGAATGGTGTGTGTGCCCCACGATTGGCTGGCGACCATCTGGGGTGTATCCCTGCCTCTCGCCGTAACGCGCTGGGATTGGCTCCAGCAGACCCCTGCGACCCTAATGTCATTTTCTAAGCAGGTAAAGAAAATTATTGACTGTACAAATTATTTTTGGGGGGATTATTCTAGAGACGTCAATGGTTAAATGGATATATACATGTCAGGGTTGAAAATCATAATAATCTAAATAAAATCACCTCATTCTGGAAGGGTTTGTTCATGTTCTCGGAAGGAAGGAGCAGGAAGTTAATGACGTCATATGAGGGGAAGAACTTGAAAACTTAATTTTTTTTTTGCTTAAAACCTTTAGTCTAAATTCCACTATAATGCCATTAGAAAAGAGAAAAAAGCCGTATGAGTAACATTTCAATTTTTTTATTTGAAGTATTAAATGACAGCCATAGACTTAAAGGCTCATAGGCTTCAATGGGTTAATCAACAGGAAGACATACCCAGCTTTATGCACTCTGTTTCTATCAGTCTCCACCCTACTGTTCTCATTGATTCAAAAAAAGAAAACATTTTTTGTCCACATTCAAACAGTTTAGCTTCCTTAGTTAAAAAAAAAAACAACTCTGAAGTCGATGGCATTCCTGTTTTTCTCCCATTGCAGTTTGTCATTAATTATTGTGCACAGGTATTTTTATGTACTGACAATATCTGTGCTGCTAACAGTTGTGCTTTTATACCCTTCTTTGGAAGTAGGTAAATACACTATTCGCAATAAGTTATGGATATTGTGAGAGACATTTTTGGTGTAATATGCTATCGTTCAAAAAGTTTGGGGTCACTTTGGGGTCAATTTCCTTATTTTTGAAAGAAAAACACTGTTTTTTTCAATGAAGATAACTTTAAACTAATCAGAAATAGACTCTATACATTGCTAATGTGGTAAATGACTATTCTAGCTGCAAATGACATAGCTGTATAGAGGCCCATTTCAAACAACTATCACTCCAGTGTTCTAATGGTATAATGTGTTTGCTCATTGCGTCAGAAGGTTAATGGATGATTAGAAAACCCTTGTGCAATTATGTTATCACAGCTGAAAACAGTTTTGCTGGTCAGAGAAGCTAGAAAACCGACCTCCCTTTGATGAAAGCAAAGTTTGAAGGAAAAAATGATTATTTCAAATTCAAATCATTATTCCTAACCCTGTCAATGTCTTGACTATTTATTTTACAACTCACGGTGGTAAATAAAAGTGTGACTTTTCATAGAAAACACAAAATTGTCTGGGTGACCCCAAACTTTTGAATGGTAATGTAAATATTAAACTAATGAAAATGGTGTTTCTTCTCATTTATTATTAGTAAAGAGAACTTTTACTTATTTCATTAAAATTCAGACCAAATAGGAAAAGCACTCATGTAAATAGCAATATCCCTCACTCATTATGAGTAGCGTGTTCTTTCTTATTCTTTCTCTACAAGATTTTTACCCCCCTTTTTCCTATTTTTCTTACATATGTTTTCTTTTTATATTTTATTTTTGCCTTACTGATTGGTCAGCCCTTATGTCCGGAGGACTTTATCTGGGCTCGATGTGCTATTGTTGCCTTTTATTTTGGGCCGAGTTCATTCCTAGAACTGGGAGTATTATTACTACACATAGTCAGGACCATCACTGCAGCCATTACAAAACACACAACCTTTGTACATGCAGACGCTCACACCCACCCTCTAACACTAACAGTGTGATTGACAGAGTGTTTTGTGGGGAAGATATTTTAACTTGAGTCAAGTTCACAGAAACTTCATATTTTATTTCATATCTCATTTTAATCCACCGGGCTGTGCCTTCAATAAAGGTGTGAGGGTTTTGAATCAGAAGTAGTAGAAGAAGAAGATGAAGAACTTCCTCAAATGTTGCTGTTGCCATAGCTAGCATGAAGCTAGTGGACTTTAGCAGAAGAGAAAATATGCTGGTGGACTCTAAGCCACATGTACTGCTTCGTTGTGGTTGTAAATGAAGAAACTGCAATTTATATTACAGCCCAGAGTCTATGCCTGCAACATATGACTATTTCGTACAGTCGAATTGGAGGAATTCACTATGAGGTGGATTTGAGCCAGAAATTCATTTTAAGTGCAAAGATGAGTATATCTAGAGGTTGGCCTTAAATTTGAATGAGCACCTTTGCCATGCACACACTCAGTTGTGTGGATACACATTCAGAGCAACACACACAGGCAGATTCAAAACTAGGAGAGTGTGCGGACAAAATACAAAACTTATTTATTGTCAGTCTTGGATTGTATTGATATTGTCCACGTTGAAATCATGAAGGAAAAACAGCCTCCTTTTTGTTTAGAGCTTACTAGTTAAAATATTACTTATTTATTATAGTTTTTATCTCACTTTTTAGCCAGTTAAACTGGCCAGTTAAACTCTATTCCTGTTAAATAGCCTTTTAATGTTATTACTGTGTTTGCTAATTTACTGTAGGCTATTTGCCCTATAACTATTATATCAGGTCACTGCTGTAAAAAGAGATTAATGCCCGTAATTAGTTTTTATTTTGGGGTTTTATTAGTTTATAGATATGATTGTGTTTCTATCATATACTGTGGGCCTGTATCATGTATACGAATTCAGTGCAGTCAATTTCCCTGAATAAACTATAGTTAATAAAAAACACATTTTTTACGTTTTTATATTTAGACTCGTGTTTTGAATAGGTTGATATCTGGTAGGTAGCTAGCTAAAATGCTATATTGTTAAAACCGACCACAACCGATAATTCAGCCTGAAATTAAATATATATATTATTGACGTTATATGAATAATGATTTTCTGAGCATATTATCGGTAACTTAACATGTATGGTGCTCAAATGACTGTCACCTGATGCTAAAAACATGTAAATAGGAGATATTTTATATTATCCTGCTTAACCGTTGGACTGTTTCTACTTAGTAAAAAAAAAGAAGCTTTGAGATTAGTAAACGTTAATTCACACCGGAGGTAAACGCGGCCGTTAAACGGGATTCGGTGGTTCATTTGTCATCTTTACCTGTCTTCAGACACGCTGATAACGCCGTCCTCCTTCGGGATGATGACCGCCGTGGTAACAACATCTTGGAAAGCCTCGATCTTGCTCAGCAGACATGGCTTCCGAGCCTGCGGCTGGGGCTGAATTTCGGCCGCCATGTGTCGGTGGTGCACGAGCCTCCGTCTCCTGCTCCGGGACACATAACCCGCCCCCGGTGGTCCGACTGGAGAGCCTCGAAACCGGGAGCTGTCGGCGGGCAGCGCGCGGTGTTGTGACGGCTGTCAGAGACGCTGCCAGTCAGCTGACAACACACGCTCATTACACATGATACACGCCCGCCTACACCAGCTACTTCCGGTCTACAAAATAAGACTTCCGGTTGAAATCCGGCTCTTGTGTTTTCAGAATAAATCTGTTATTTCTTTTACGTGTTAAAATCCCAAACCTCCTGATACGCATTTTTTTGTTGTTTTTTTATCTGTAGTAAAACACAATGTTACTGCATCAATATATATCATCAGTATCCACATCATCAATATAATAAGAAAATAATTTATTATAATATCATTAGTAGGGCTGCAACTAATTCTATTTTGATATTAATTTTAGATTTGAGCTGTTTGTATTTATTTGAGTCCATTTTAAACATCTTACAGAATACATTCTTCATGCTTTGTAATGATCATCAGTGTAATTTCTATGAATTTATGGACAAAGAATGGATCTCTTATCTTACTAACAAAGTCTTATCTTATTAATCATTGAACTTTGCATTGCAGATAATTCAGCTTATTTTGATTTTTTTTTCCTGATTTATAGCAGTTTGGTCTTGTTTTAAGTTTAAAATAAAGTATTTGTATTTGTAGTAAAACACAATGTTAGAATTTCTTTTTCAATATTCTAGTCACATTAACATAAATTGGTCCTGACACGTCCATGGATACCTCACATGCTGTAGATTTCTTTTGATACAAGGTTTATAAGCTTTGTGGTTATAGATTCCATATTTATTGTCATTTATAGCAGGAAAACTGAAACATAGACTTGGAGCTAAAGAGATCAAACATGCATTCCAGAAATGTTTTAAGAATTGTACAAAATATTCTATTGTGATTTACTATGCATATTTTTACCACAAAAAATGGCGTGAATTTATTTTGTTATAATCTTTCAAATTAAATCTACCTCTTCTCCCTCAATAAAAATTCCAGAATCTACAAATATGAAATTATATTTCATTTCAAAAGGTACACTGCTGTCTCCTTCTTCGCTGTAAAGTTCATTCTCAGTGGAGGCTTCAAGTTTCCACATAACACTTGTGTAAGTTGAATATTGGTCCAAGAATAGCTTCCAAACTATTTTTGATGTCACAAATCCTGCTCATAGGCCCTTTAAAAAAACAGATTTCCAGTGGGCTCAGAAAAACTTTCCACTTTTAGCAGATGAATGTGAAAACATCCTTTTAGCATCAAACTCTGTACATTTGTCATTCTGCACAGTGAAGCTCAAATATTCATTTGTAGAAACAAGTAGGAAAACACATTTCTGAGTGCAAGGGGACTTAAACTTCTTCTATACAAGTCTCTTTGTAGTATATTAGTTTTTTATAGCTTTTTTTATATTATACATTTTGATGATTACACTTGTGCTTTAATTAAAGTTACATTTTTACTTATTAATGAGATGTTGATGACAGTATTTCTGCTTTCCCTCAAGTAAAGGATCTGAGTACTTCACCCACCACTGGGCCTTGTTTATATCAGAATTGTACTTTAAGGGCAAAATTATTTGTAATTGCATGTTCTGTATTGTCATGTTGCCCTAGCAACACAGCAGTTAAACCCTGTTTATCATAATGCATTGCGCTTTATCACTAATGGCAATGTTCATACTCATTTTCTGTATCACCAGATTGATGTTGAAGTTGGACTTCCTTACAGTCAAGAAGAAATAGCTCTGACGCTGAAGCTTCCTCACATCTCTGCTCTCATCTGTTAAACTTCAGTATATGATCCAGTGACTACTTAACCTTAGATATCCCTGCATTATGGAATCAGTTTCAAGTATTATGCATAGAATGACCTAAAAACTACTCTCAAACTTCTTCATCTTGCATTCCTCTTGTAGATTTTAAAGCTTTGTCGCCTGATGTTCATTATTCATCTTGTAACCGTCTTGTTGTGTAGTTGTATTTTCTCTGCTTCACGTCTTGGAAATAAGATCTTAATTTCAGCGAGATTACCTGATTGAATGAAGATGAAATAAAATATAAAAAATAAAACTCACCATTTCAGACGAGTACAACTTTTTCGCCGGCATACAAAACTGAGTAGATTTCTGAAACAGCCATTTAAATAATCATAATAACTTTCTATAAGGAACCCATAATGAAGGGGTTATAATCTGCAATAGACTTTTCCCCCAGCAATCATATTGACATGAAATAGCAGGTTGAACACAGGTGTTACCACTAATAGTAATTAGGGTTACAGTCAAGGTGCTGGAAAGGCTTGACAGTAAATGGAATTTAACCTTAATTACTGTCAGTGGTAACACCTGTTTTCACCCTATTATTTCATGTTAATATTGCTGTCATGAAAACGGTCTATTAAAGACGTTATTAAAGGGCTACTGCATGGCTTTTGTTGTACTTGCATGAAGCTGGGATGTTTTTTTTAAATAGAAGAGTCAACTTTGATGCAGCAGAAGCCAATATCCCGACTTATAGTGCACGTGCAGGCTTAAAAAAAATAATAAAAAATAATAATAAATAAATGATAAATAATAAAATTAGCTGCTCATCTGACAAAGTTGGATTGTCATGAGTAGCCTAAGAAATTAGTAATATTTAATAGTTTTAACGCCATATGGTGTAACAGCATTTATACTTGTGTTATTTACAAAATCAAAACCAACGTTTTTTTCTAATTTAATCAAATAATTTGACTGAGGCAAGATTCTTTATTCAAACGGAAATGGCAACTTCCCAAACTTAAAAATGTCTTAAGTTTTGTTATCATATCTAAAGCTAGACAGGCTATTGATAAATAATGAATTGATAAAGTCTCCAGTTTATTGTACATAATCTAATACCACGTGCAGTCTTTAAGGTGAAGTGCTTTTAGGTTGAAAGGTTTTTAAAAAGAAAGTCAAACAAATTTCGTTTTTTTCTGCCAGCTTTACGCAACTAACTGGAGACAATCAAGTTACTTCACAACATCCATCATCCGATCACAACTTTCATAATAAAACCCCCCTGACGAGCATATGTTTTTGTATTATTTTTTATTTAAACATGATACTATCTTGAAGGAATTACTAATAAATATTATCCATAAATACAATTAAGTAGTAAATATTATCAGCAAAACGGTGAGACACGCTGAAATTCGTTTTGGCTGTTTACAGAAAGTAGTGAAACATGAGGATCTTCATTTCCGGAAATATTTAGTCTAGACTTCAGTATAAAGGTCTAAAAACGAAGCGTGAAAAAATGTCTTTAAGTACTTTTTATTTAAAAGTTTGGAGCAACAATGGCATTACAACATGGTAATTTGTTAAAAGAGATTTGATATGAAACAAGTGAAATTTGAAAAAAAAAAAAGAATCTACATCAGGAAAATGAAAAGGATGCACTGTTTTAAATGTTTATTCTAATCAAGGTTAATTCCTGTAATCTCTGCAGTCATAGAAGAATATAGCAGATGAGTATATGTCATGCCACAATGTAAAAGCTGCATTAGTCCTGCATTACAACTTAAATTTGTACTGATGAAGTACAAAGATATGTAAATGTATTTACAGTATCAAATAAAGTACTTTCAAAATAAGTTAATATTAACTTATATTAACTTTCAAAGTTAAAATTATATCATTGGATTGATATTTTTATTGATGCATTAATGTGTAGGCATATGCTATTGGGTAATAAAATCTATGTATTATATTTTTGTAAAAATATGTGTTTTGCATTTAATATCTCAATATCTCAATGCCGATGTAAATTTATTGTAATGGGGTTCATATTTTTCCTCTGAAATCTAGTGGAGTGGAGGTATGTGATGGAACTAAAAAATACACAAATGCATTAATTTGTACTGTCTTTAAATTTAAGATATCACTTGTTCATACAGACATAGAATATTCAATATTCTATATGTCACCAAAGTCATTTTATTCTGAAAAACGTGGCTCTGACACACAGGAAGCTAAACTGTTGTTTGTGTGTTTTAATCCTGGATCTCTGTCAAACAAGAGGCAACAGATCCTCCTCGTCTTCGCTATCGGAGGCCACGGGATGGTTTCCTCTCTTTTTTTTTTTTTGCGGAAGTGGTGATATTTTCCAAACAGATATATTATGTAAAAATGCATTGCACAATCGTGCACGTCTGGTTGAGTTTCATGTGGCACGAGGACTGGGCCCAATCAGTCAGGATTGTGATGATGCAGCCTGTTGGAGATCAGATCAGTAGAAATAATTATCAAGAGTTATGAATCGAGTCAAATGCTCACATGATATCACAGGCAGGTTATGAGAACTCTGCCTCGCTACTTTTATATCGCTCACTTATTAAACCACTTATGGCGATTTCCGAGCAAACATTACTATTATAACACACGGAGAAAAAAAACAAAAGACAAAGTAAAGCCATCTTAGAGCTGCAGGGTGTGTGCGTGCGTGCGTGCGCGTTCGCGTGCAGCGGCTGCTAAAACCTGTTTTTCTTCAGGTCGTTCCCATCAAAAAATGCTGTTTTTATTTAGTCACGGCATAAAAAAACAAGTGCCATGTGTCCGCGAAAAGATTTTGAGCAGCGTGGGTAGACTCCCTGGTTAATATTTCACTGTTATTGTTTGATATTGTCTGTGTTTCTCAGTAGCCTACGCCCGTGCATAGGATGAGGTAAATGTTTATTATGTAATGCGCAGACACTGAGCCAAACCCGCGCAACATCTGCTCAAAAAAAACAAATAGTAATAAAGGGGGGAAAAAAGTGCGTCGCCACATATGTGCTGCTCTTTAACACATCATGCATGTGCAGAATATTTCTCCTAGCATTCCTGCCTATGAGGCAGCCAAGCATGCGCACGAGCGCTTTAGTTTTGGCCCTTATTTGGATATTTTAATGAGCGCCTTCGGGCAGCCAATCAGGAAGCCGAGGCTCCCACACGTGACAATGAAAGCCCGCTCGGGGGGCGGGGCCAGGCGCGGGGCTGAGGTTAAAAGCGGTGGACAGGACACAGCGCACTCAGTGCAGGCAGAAGCAGGGCTCTCTGTGAGGGGAACTTTGTGACTATGAAACTTAGGAATAATTGCAAAATATTGTAAAAAATTACCAATATCCCTCGTGAATCAATAACCTGCCCCTTGGGTTTGAGGTTTTTAGTTTAGTTTGCCCGGAAAGGGCTTCTACACTCACTATTCTTACACTTTTTTTTGAAAGAATGTGTGAGACAGACAGTTAGCCAGCTAGCCAGCCAGCTAGCTAGCTGAGAGGTGATACAGGCGGCAGGAGAACAAAAGACTTTTTTTTTTTGGGTTTTGGCCGCTTGTACTGACACCAAGTCCAGTCCATGCAGAACGTGTCATTACCATCACAATGCCCGTTTTACTTTTTCTGATAGACACGTCCGCTTCAATGAACCAGCGCACCCATCTGGGCACTACCTATCTGGACGTAGCAAAAGGCGCTGTTGAGACTTTTATGAAGGTACTGTAACCACGGGACACATTCAGATCATCGCTGTGCTGCTGAAAGCTCGCCTGTCAACACCTGATCTCTCTCGGTAACCGTGAATAATTCTCTCCTGTTTCCACAGCTCAGAGGCAGGGACCCGGCCAGCCGAGGGGACCGGTACATGTTGGTAAATTTTGAAGACGGTCCGCTCGGGATAAAGGTTAGAGTTTGTTTTCGGGTTCATGTCCGGCTTTAACATTGCGCAGATCGATTGACTGACTGACTGTCCTCCCATCGCTCCGCCACGCTTGTGATCACTACATCAATTGTGCGAGGAAAAAAAAAAAATCTTCAGGAGGAGCTTTCATACCCCTTTTAAAACATGGCCGACATTTTGTTTCAGTGTGAGCAGCAAGGAACTCTGGGTGTTATTTATACAGCGAGGTGATATCTGGGAGGAGGAGGAGGAGGAAGAGGGGGAGGAAGAGGAGGGGGGGGGGGGCGCAGACTAGCCTACTTTACTTGTTTAGACACCAAATTTCCACTTTGGTCATGCCACACACTGCGTTTTCTTTTTTTTGCAATATACGATCCACCATCCTGGTAGAAACGGATCAGCTCCAGTGCTGTCATTTTTATTTCTGCAAGCACAAGAGGAAATGACCTATAAAAATGTTTATCAACTCAGATTCCTCATAAAAAAACAGAAGTTAACCGCTGACATGTGTATAGAAGTTGACTGGTGCTCCCAACAGGGAGGTAGTTATCTTAATATTTTATTATTATTATTATTACTTATGGATGTTATTGACCACATTTTTGTTCTGCTTCCTTCTTCAAAGGCTGGATGGAAGGAGAGCCACGCTGCCTTCATGACAGAACTGCGGAACCTCCAAGCAACCGGACTCACAGCTATTGGCCAGTCCTTGAGGACCGCTTTTGATTTACTCAATCTCAATAGATTAGTGACTGGGATAGACAACTATGGACAGGTATGTAGTCACTGAAGAGGCAGAGAGGAAATCAGGTTTTTAAACTGCTATGACAAGGTGCTCTATACCCCCCTCCCCCCCTCTTTACAGACCCCCTTCACCCCCCCGCTCCCCTTCCCCTATCCCCAGTCTTACAAGCATCAACCACCTGCATACCGTGACCCCACACACTTTCAGTCTCTTGGCACAAACATGAAAAAAAAATATTATTATAATGAGAAACAACTTTTTTTTTTTTTCGCCTCAGTGGCTGTTACGCATTTCACCGCTGGATTTGGTGACTTTTTGTTTGTGTACTGTCACTCTGCTCTTAAATCACGGAGATCTTAATGCTACTATTATTTAGCTACATAGAGATTTGAGCTGTAAATCAGCTTTGAAGCATAAAAGCCCAGACATGGAGGATTTGTATTCATGCAGTTCGGGGAGTCTACACAGATCCGCACTCAAGTTGCTGTTTTATTAGTTTAGCTGGAAAAAAAATAATAATGTTCTCTAATGCAACGATCCTTCTTTCATGAAGGTTCACATGTTCAGTTTTGTTGAGTCTGTTTTAGGGTGTTGATTAAAAATGAGCGTCGTTAGGGAAGTGCTGTTGAATTATGTTATCTGGAGAGGTGGCTCTAATATTTAATCAGATCTCATAAATATAAATTAGACAAAATATTAATATACTTTTATTTCAGTGTTAGTATCTGCTCTCCTCTAAATAGTTCTAACATAGACCGAGCATTTAACTAAGGTAGGATTTCTTGTTCTCTTGTATAAGACTTCGTTTAACCAAAAAAAGAAATAAATCTGAAAACAGTAGTTCATAATTACAGTGACTGAAGTTTAAACTTCATGTCTTTGTGTTTCTAATGTAACATCTGGATTGGGTGAAAATTATTAAAAGAAACAAGCGTTTTAATTTCAGAATTTTATTTTATTTTACCGATTTTTTTATATTTTTTTCCAGATGTTTTTGTCTGTATTGCAGAGCTCCGTTTTTAATTTGCAAAGTCTCTCCTGCTGTGCAGCAGAGTAGGCCTGACTCACAGCTAAATATATTTCGAGCCCACAAAGTCTGTGACTGATTTGGTGTTACCGATTCAAAAAGAAAAAAAAAAATCCTGCCCGATGACCTAACCAGTTTGTCTTTGTGCTCAAATCTCTAGTTTAGGGCGATAAATCCTGGAATTTAAGAAAGAGGGAGGACCCGTGATAGATGGATAGAAACTGTGAGATTCTTTTTACAGTTCGACTGCTTCTCTCATGTTTTCTGCATCACATGAGATCTTCCCTCATCTTGCTACTTCCCTTGCAGCAGTTCACAAATCGACCAGACTGGCTTTTATCTGGTTTTGTCTCATTAGACACAAATCAGAACAACACTCACAGGAGATGGAAACACACCACCATGTTTGGATTTTTTTTATTTATTTTTTTTTCTGGCCAGTTTCTGGAGATGATGTGATGCTTTCTGCATCACAGCAACAAAATAACCCAATAACCTAATACCTAGTTTAATTCCAAGGTGCACGTTCGCGGTTGTCTTTCAACCAGGATGCCTCTTTTTCCAGCGCGGAGGTAAGTCGGGAGGCTAAAAAGGATAATGAATGTTGAACTGGCATTTCCCCGAGTAACAAATAGAAGATCTCTACCATCCAGGATGATGGGTACACAGCATGCATAATGCATGTCAGACACACTCTGGGAGTCTGAATGTCAAATACCAACCACGCTGGCAGATGCGATATCTACATGAGCACACATGCCTGTGAACACAATCGGCACATACTGAAGTCAAGGTGACTTTGTCCTGCACTGGTCACCAGTGAACTGTCTATTGACCATCTGATTTTACACTATTAATAGTTATAGTAGTATCAATAGATCTCCATCGCTTTTTTCACAACTGCGAGCAGATCCGTTTCAGGATGGACGGCACACACTCCTATACACACACCTAATTTGACTTTAACATGGCTAATATTGTAACGAAGTGTAACCAGTGCAATTTTCTTTAAGTTTCTTTATGAAATAGTCATTGTCCTTCTACAACAGGTGTTACTGCTCTTCTTTGGTTAATTATCTTTTAGTTTTTAAATGTCAGATAATTGTGACAGTAGTCAAAAAGCTAGCGATAATAGTGATAATAGTCAAAAAGCACAAAATACAGTCTCTTCCACAAAAACATATACACACAGTTGTGTGTATGTTTTTTGAAATCACATCTGAGAAGTAGGAAGCACAGAATGTTCGTCATTACTCGGTAATTTACTTTAAAATCATCCACCCGCTATAAAGGTTTATTACAGGATAGTTTTCTGTAAATGCTGAATCATTTCAGCGTTACTTTTCCTGTGAGCTGTTTTCTGTTCTCTTTATGTTGTTGCTTTATATGAGGCTTAAACTACCTTTCTTTTTTTTTTTCTTTTTTATAGAGGAATTTCTTCAGGGGGAAGTGGAACAATGCCACTTCCATATAAAATCAACTGGCTTGTGTGTAAATTCTGTAGTAAGAGTCACGTTTACGTTGCCACTGATTTGATCAGAGTGGGGCGTGTAGTGCAGATGTTGATGACAAACCCCCCCCACTTAAGGCTGCATTAGTCTAAAACTCTCCTTATTTCAAAGTTTCAGACCAAGAACCAGCAGCTGTTTCTTATTGAGCCGTCAACTCTGAGAGGTTTGGTCAGCGCTCTGACGACGACGAGCACTTAAACGCGTTTTCATCCTGTTTTTCAGCCTTAATTTGCTTCCAGCAGCTGCAAAACAACCCCAAAATCCAAACTGAAACGAGGCAGAAGCCTGTGCGTTTGTTTGCCGTCGTCCGCTTTGTTTTCCACTTCAATTTATAATGAAAAGTTGATTTTCATCCTCGCGTTAAGTGCCAGGAGTGGAAGGCGTTTCAGTGGGATAGAGAGCCAGTTGAGGGAGAGAAGGAAAAAAAAAAAACCCAAAGGGGAGTTAATATTGCCCTGGAGTGCTTCTCTCTACAGTAACAAAGAGCCCTCCAGGTTGCCAGGCATCTGAGATGACTCTCCCCTGGGATAAGAAGAGGGCGACGGAGGTAGAGGAGGGGGAGCCGGGCGGCGGTAATCCCCACACTGATCACCGTTTCATTAGGAGAGCAATAAAAGGACAGGGACGGATGAGAGGGAGGAAATGGTGATGATGTGACTGGTGACGATTGGTTGTTAACATGAGGAGGATGAGTAGGGCTCTAATGGTCAGGCCGAGACTCTGGATTACTAACCCCTATATATACATTATTCACAGTATATTGTTAAGTACTTATGTATGGTACACTGTATAAAGTGAGACAATTGCGTAGAAATCATAAAATGAGGCGTCTATCACCTTAATTTAATTGCCTCCCTATCCCAAAAATACCTGAAGTGAAACAATCGCTGTATGTATGAAGTCCATTGTCTTTCACAGTATCCCAAACTTAATGTAAGCAGTGTGTATTTTTATTTTTTTAAAAAAACCTCCATTTATGACTAACCCCTAATTGCATAGCAACAATAAATACTATGATGTAACACAGATGATAAACTCTCGTCGCAGGTTAGCACGCCAAAAAAACACCCGATATTATGAAGGGATTTTTGGGGAAGGGGGGGGGTATGCTCTAGGTTGTCATGGATACCTCCAGTACCGCGGATCTCGGTAGTATCCTGCTCGGTTTACTTTGGGCTCCTTGTGTTAAAGGACAGATCAGTCATTCAGCAGAAACCCCAGCATACAGGTAGTCCAAACCAAGCAGGTCCACGTCCGTTAATAGTCACGCCCCTACCGGAACAGGACGGCCTTTTAATAAAAAACTAAATAAAAATAAGCAAACAAGGCTCCACAGAGAAACTCCAGCCCACCGAGGGATCTCGTCGGGGCTGAGTTTGAGGTGCGTTACTCATCAAGTTATTCTGTGGTCTGATGCATGGTGATAAACGCGGCGCTCCTCCAGTTTCGGTGTGTCAGAGTGGACTGCTGATGTCATGAAAGGCTGTGGGGGACCAGCAGGAAAGCGGTTTCATAGAGATCCTCAGGGTGCACCCTTGTCATTGTGTGGGACAGTTTACTGCAGATACTCCTACAAATGTGTCTGAGGTGTAGATGTAGTCGCACCGAACACCGCACTGTTGCTGTTTCTATTTATTATTCCCTTGAGCTAAGTTTTCTCTTTCACACATCCGCTCTCTTAAAATAGAGTCCTTGTAAGTTGTCTGTATTGTGGCGTAGCAGAAACATGCAGGTGACGAATAGGATTTTTTTTCTTTCTCCGCTTCTATGAATGCTTTTTTAAAAAAAAAACAACTTCTCAGACATTTTTGCCCCGCTGCCATAGTTCACTCAGTTTCCCTTTTCTATCTCTCCCCTCACAGGGAAGGAACCCCTTTTTCCTCGAACCCGCCATCATAATCGCCATCACCGACGGCAACAAGTTGACCGGCAGCAGCGGAGTCCAAGACGAGGTCAGCCGCCCATCTCGGCCAATCAGGACCACTTCCTGACTACTTCAACACGAGCATCCATTACTTCATCGAACACGCTCCTGTTATGTGTCACGCTTTCGTTAATAGAACAGCTGCGAGTACGAAATCCAGCCTCATCGTTAATAACTTGCATATTTGACACTCAGTTATTATGATTAATTAATCTGGCTATTTTTTTTTTGTTTAATGGACTAATCATTTAGTCCATAAATGTTAAGTAACAAAAAAGGCCCATCACTCGATGTGATGCTGTCAAATAGCCAAATCCCAAATACATTCAATTTACAGAATATATGTCTAAGGGAAAATCTGCACATCAGTAGTATTTTCACTTGGTAAGTGAGTGATTTTTCTTCAAACCGTTTTGTGGATAAACGGATTTACCAAAGTAGTGGCTGATTTAATTTTCTGTTGACCAGCTAATCCATAAATCATCTACACTTTCAGCTCTAATGGTGACACGAAAGTGCGACTACAAAGGTCACTCGCAGTGTGTTCGAAGAGCCGTGAACGGGGTGATTTCTCAGCGGCGCGCTTGTCTATAGAGTAGAGTTTCCCTCCGCGCAACTCTGCCTTGAATCATTTATTTTCTGTCCCCTAATCTGTAAATTGTTATTCCCCCTGCATCTACCATTCACATCGGCCGTTTCCGCTGCCGCCGCCGACGGCCCCCGGGCTCGCTGTTCTAGCATGATGTCAGTTTTGTAGCTTGAGCAGGCCACATACGCAGTACAGTACAATTACCGCAGATCCCTGATTTTTCTGCAGCCAAAGTCTAATTTATGGCCTCTGTGATAATTCCAGACTGGGCACAAGTTACCAAGTGACGTTCGGTGGTGGAAGGTTTGACTTTAATTGCAGCTCTGCTAACACAGTGATTTAAAAATATCTGGGTTGCCTAGGAAAGCGTGAAAAGAAGATTTATAAGAAAATTGGAATCTGTACTTAAGCAGTATGATGGAGGGACTCCTTACTGGGAAGGAACACTGAACATTTTAATGAACTGATGGAAAGCAAAATCAGCTAATCCTTTGTGATACTGATAATGTCTGTATTTTCTGAAGGTTACTGATTACTAATTACTGATTTCTGTAAAATTACAATGGTCAATAAAACCATCCTGTTCATTGATTTGCAGGATTGCCTGCAATATAAGCAAAAGAACAGTCTATCATGGTCTAGCCATGATGTCCAAGATTCTTCTGTCCTAGACATTCAAATTTTTTTTTTTCTCCCTCCAGCTCCATCTGCCTCTGACCACCCCGCTGCCAGGGAGCGAGCTGACCAAGGAGCCCTTCCGCTGGGACCAGCGTCTGTTCGCTCTGGTTTTGCGGATCCCCGGAAACGCTTCAGTAGAACCCGAACCCCTCGGAGGCGTCCCGCCCGACGATTCGCCCATCACCCCCATGTGCGAGGTCACCGGAGGTAGGCATCTGGAGTGCGGGTCTGTGTTCTGTAGCGTCTGTAGTGTGTTTTTGCAATTGTCGCGGCAAGTTGGGATGAGTTTTTAAAAAAATTCTAGACAGTTTTCAGATGATTTACTGCATCGGACAAGCGGAAGCTGAAGTTGTTTTTTCGTGTTTGGCAGATTTATGCTAAATCTTAGTTTGGCCACACAAGCGGCGCAGGAAGAAACAGGATAATGGAGCTTTGAATTGTAGCGAAAGTGCTGGGAAGCAACATGAGGAGGAGCTGTGATACGATTTGCTGCAGGGTAGCACTATGAGATTTTAACTTTTAATGATGATATTTTTAATATATACCAAAAAAATTCCATGAAACTGAGACATCATGTATAACTTCATATATAAATTACTAAGCATGAAAGCCGTAACCTACAACTTCAATGTCATGGAAATGTTGAATTAAACGAGCAGCTTTTGATCATCTGCCTGCTATAACGAGTCCGTTACTTACAAAGTGGAATAATGAGTTTTGTTTTGTGCAGCAAGTATTTGTAAATGTTGTTATAATCTTATTTTGGAAATCAACAGGAATGTAATCCTCTTGCGGATGACACTAGCTTAATTTCCCCCGCAAAGCCTGGTGGAACATGCTGGGGCAAGCTCAAAGTATTTATAACGTCAGATCAAAATGGCTATTTGGTAAATGCATTCCTCTAGTGCAGCTGATGAATCATTTGAGTCAATACAAAGAAAGAGAATAATAGGTTTGTGGGTTTTTTTTGGGGGGGTGTGTGGGGGGGAAACACAGATACAGATAAGGTAGACTAGATTGTTTGTCTCCTTAGCATGGGACAGCCCTGAATTCTATCTCAGGGCTGTCTTGCTCAATATTCAAATATACTTATTTTTACTGTGACATCTGAACATCCCACCAGGAGCGCAGTTTGCTCTGGTGTTAACTCCTCTGGAGCTGTTGAAGAGCGGTTAAGCACTGTACTCAAGTGCACTCCCAACAGTAATTGTAGATTATGGTTAGAAAGCTCAGATTTTTTTTTTTCCACCTCGTCCAGAGTTGGAACTGCCTTTTTCCCATCCACAGGCCCATCAAGCAGACGATTTCGATCTTTAAATCCCCCCCCTCTCTCCCGGCTGCAGGATAAGCCGAACTCTGGCTGCCTGCCGGCCGGTTTTAAGGAGCTACCACTTAGAGAAGCAGCCCCCCGTCTATGGCTGTGGAGGCAGGCGGCAGGAGGAACAGACTAGAATGATGCTGATGAGAGGTTAAGATTAACACACAGAACAGAGAGCACATCAAAGCTCTCAGCGGCGCTGAATGCAGAACATGACACAGCTCCATTGTCAGTGACGGTCTACAGTACGCGCTGCCTGACCATTACTGCTGATGGCAGACCTGACACAAAGCCACGGCCTATTGAAATGAGTGAGTGAATGGGTGCATGGCAAGGTCACGAGAGGTGAAGTTGGAGGCAGTTAACGGGCCCGAAGGCTGAATTAGACCAATCAGTTGTAGCTTTGTGTGATTCGTGTTTTTTTTTTCTTTTTTTATAACTCATCTGGCCTTTCTTCTCTGTGACTGACTCTGTGATGAATAAGCTAATGCAGAGTCAGAGCTCTAGAGGTTTATTTTATGCAAAGCACTTTTGTGCACTTGTAACAGGCCGTCCTTGTACTTGTGATGACAATTCACTTATAGTCAGACATGGTTTGATCTCTTTGTTCAAGCAAAACAAAATACAAATGGTACAATTTTAATTGAGTTTTGATTAATAAGTATAATTATTTGTGAAGACTCAAAAGTTACTATAAGTAGCATCATTTACAAGTATGAAAGCACATTTTAATCCACAAGCAAGCAGCTATCATGTAGTTTTTAATTTATTTATTTATTTTTTTCCCTGAAATAGTAGCAACCTTTTTATATACTGTAAAAGTTCTATGTTTCTGTCAAGAAACTAAAGTCTACCTTTAGTGCAAATGTGCACGTTTAGCTTCCTCTGCTGCCCCTAAGTGGCCATTTGCAGCCATTGTGGTTCACTTGTTGAAAAGATAAATCTAGGCAAAATAGGTTTATTTGTATAACACATTTCAATTGGGTATTTCAAAGTGCTATGATTAAAAAAAATGAGAACAATCAGAAATCAAAACTTTACTAAAATTAAATAAGATTAAAAATCCCAATGTTAAAATTGAAAACAAGCAAGATATAATTTAAAATAACAGTGAGAGTTGCAGCAGACCTGCAGTTCTCTGCGAGTTGGTTCCATATATCTAGGGCATAGAAGCTGAACGCTGTTTCTCCATGTTTAGTTCTGACACTGGGAACTGACAGAGTTGCACACTAACTTAAAAGCTATTTAGTCCAACCTTAGAATATTGTGTTTGATGTCCAGGTAATGTATGCGTGTGTTTGCTGCAGGTCGTTCATACAGCGTGTTCTCTCAGCGGATGTTGAACCAGTGTTTGGAGTCTCTGGTGCAGAAAATCCAGAGCGGGGTGGTGATAAACTTTGAGAAGACGGGGCCGGACCCTCCTCCACTTGAGGGTAAGTTTGAGTTTATTAGGATCTTTGAGATGTTTTTGAAAACCCCTGCACCACATCTGCAGGAATCTTCCACTTTGCTTTCTTCCACTTGCTTTTGTTTACTGTTGTTCATAGAAGCTGCCGGATACTTCCTTTTGAATTTTGATTCATCAAAAAACCTTGCGTTGTATTCTCATGTCTCACAAACACCTTCTTGTCTTTATACTGCTTCCTCTGTTCCGCATGTGTCCGCGCAGACACTCCAGTTGAGACCGTGAAGTCCGGTCTGCAGCCTTGGCATTGCTGTCACAAGCTGATCTATGTACGACCCAACCCTAAAACCGGTGTTCCCATCGGTCACTGGCCCATCCCGGAGGCCTTCTGGCCGGACCAGAATTCCCCCACGCTGGTGAGAATCGCTTAGGAAGGAAAACAAATGGTTCCCGACACTGCATTTGCATGTTTTGACCATGCTTTTAAATATATTGCATATCTTATCTGAAGTTATCAGTTAAAATATTAAAAGTTAAAGTAAAAGTATGCCATATCTAAGGTTCTGCAAACCTTTACAAAGAGTATGTTTATTTCTAATCTGTGCAAAGAATGGAAAGCAAACATTTGTTTCCCTGCGAACGTCACACATTAAAGTCAGATATGAGGAAGTCGTTAAACAGCAGCGCCGATTCCGTTGCACAGTGAAATGGATAAAGGTTTGACATGTGAATGTACAGGTAGAAGTTTTGTCATGATAAATGTACGATAATACCTTTAAAAAATCTTGGATTTTGATATCTATTGACATATGTGTACAGTATGTAACTTCTCCATATCACCTTCTCCTCAATAGTTTCATTTGTCAACCCCTGTTAAACTGATTAATTAACATTTTTTGACATTTTTTTAACATTATTTGACTCAGGAATCAAACTGCGGTGAAGTTGGCTTGTTATATTGGCATTGACGTTTGGTTTTATCTGACCAAGGCAGTGAAAGACTTTAGGTCATCATCATACTTGTTAATCGTTATTATAATAATAATTATAACATAATCGTTATAACATATTAGTTTGCAAGTTACATGTTTCAATCTGAATTAATTGATGAGAAATATTGACCAAAAGTTAAAAAGCCCTAACTACTACAAGTCAGGATTTGCTAAAAATGTTTATTATATATGGACATAGTGTGCATTTAATACCTGTAAATATTCACTAAAAATCAATCAATAGTCTTTTTATCATTCTGTTTGCTGTAGTAGATCTTATTGACAATATCCTAACTACCACAAGTCAGGTTTTAATGAAAAAATATATTATATGGGCGTAATACGCATTGTATGTATGTAATGTAAATAAACAAAAAAAGGTTTTCTTGCCAGTCTGTGAAATAAGCCATGAAATGGGTATTAAAGTTTTATATAAATGGTCTTTAAAAAAACCTTTAAATTGAAGAAAGCTGTTGTGATATGCATGGTAACACCGTGTCCTTCTCCCTCCCGCAGCCCCCTCGTTCAGCCCATCCCCACGTACGTTTCTCCTGCCTGGACGCGGAGCCCATGGTGATAGACAAGGTGCCATTCGACAAGTATGAGCTGGAACCCTCGCCTCTCACGCAGTACATTCTGGAGAGAAAGTCCCCACTCACCTGCTGGCAGGTACAGCAAACCTCACAGAACGCGACGTAGTAACATACACACTGTGATAAATCCGTTTAAAGATAAAATCCACGCTAATTTAATTCCGGTACATATCTGAATGCTAAGCACAGAGAGTGAATCATTACTAGGAAATAAACCATGATGAATCACCCACTCATTGCACATTATCTCACTTATTACATGGCTACTTACTAAATGAATAAATATCCTGACCTAAAATGTTGATTTTATTGATTTATACATGCAGACAATTAAATGAAAAGATGGAAACGCATTTATCATAGGATGTGTCCCACATAACCACGTTGAGTGAAAGTCAGACGGAGGTTAGTTGAAATGAAAACAATTAGCTTAAAAATCTCAGAGGGAGTGTTTAAAGTGCAGGCTTCTTTTTAAAGGTATAGTTCATGCAGTAAATGAACAGCAGCTCATGGGCCAGCCGACATTTCCACCCAAATCTCTGGAGCGCCTGTGTTTTGGATGTTGAACGCTTCTAATGTCATTCTTATGGTTTTTCTCTTTGCCTTTCAGGTGTTTGTGTGTAATAGTGCCAAGTACAGTGACCTGGGCCAACCCTTTGGCTACCTGAAGGCCAGCACAGCTCTCAACTGTGTCAACCTGTTTGTGATGCCCTACAACTACCCCGTGCTTCTGCCACTTCTGGGTAAGACTTATAAATCCATAATCATGTTTGGGATTATCTCATATTTTTAGCCTGTCTGTGACATCATTTTTCCCTGTAGTCTCCTATTATTTCAGAGAAGTTGTCTTTCTTTTTTTTATTATTTATTTATTGA
The DNA here is from genome assembly GCA_030544235.1 of Lepturacanthus savala. Taxonomy (NCBI): domain Eukaryota; kingdom Metazoa; phylum Chordata; class Actinopteri; order Scombriformes; family Trichiuridae; genus Lepturacanthus; species Lepturacanthus savala. Next base: position 10,516,527 of record CM060470.1, on the reverse strand, counting down.
AGTGAGCACCTGTCTTTTGCACTGCTCTGGTCTTTATGTTGCCTGTTTTTTTCTGTATATTTTATTACAGATGACTTGATTAAAGTGCACAAGTTCAAGCCCACCATCAAATGGCGGCAGTCCTTTGAGAACTACTTGAAGACCATGCCTCCATATTACATCGGGGTCAGTGGAGTTTTGTCTTGTTTTAAATAACGTCCTGAAAGCATGAAACGTCTTCGTCAACTATATCGTTTTGTGTTTTTCACAGTCCTTGAGGAAGGCTCTGAGAATCATGGGAGCACCAAACCTGCTGGCCGATAACATGGAGTACGGTCTGAGCTACAGCGTGGTCTCCTACCTGAAGAAGCTCAGCCAGCAGGTTAGAAGTTAATTTTTTTGGGATCGTCTCAGAAATGTGTCCAACCATAAAAAGACAAAAGCTTAACTATTAACACATTTAGCATGTCTTTAGTTTGTTTAAAATATTGCAATTTGTCATAGAAAAAATGTTCAGAAGCAAAATAACAAGTTCTTCAGTGTTGATTGACACCTATACTAAAAAATAAAGTGCAGCATTCATATGTATGATAGTTTTGTCTTGTACATTAAAAAACAAACACAACCATTCCAACTCATAGACCAATCTGTGGTGCAGCGCCACAGAATGAAAACGGGGTGCTGTGCATACATATCAATGGGGGTATATTTGCATTGGCTCAATGTTTTCAGCCAATCCAAACACAACTCGGACCTCAAGTCAAATCGCGGTCTTATTGGCTTCCATGAAACCGACATCTCTTGCATTTCAAACAAGGCGTTGCCATGGTAATGCAGAGCTGCAGTTGTGAGAAACCCGACTTTTATTGCGTTAGCGAATTTAGTTCCGCCACCATTCATGTGAATGTCATTAATAGCATTTCCAATTAATATGAATTTTCCACTAGCCATTGTTCTCTATTTGTATTATGTACATTTTATGTAAATCAATAAGATCCTAAATATAACAGAAATCATTCAATTGCTTTTACAATACATCCGGTCACATGCCTTTTTTTTTTTTTTTAATTTGCTCACATTTCCAGACAAAAATCGAATACGACCGCCTCATTGCCTCGATCGGTAAGAAGTCGGCACCAGAGGCCGGCATCAAGGTGCGCTGGCGGGGCGGCGGCATATCTCTGGCCCAGCGCAGGGACTTCATCCAGCAGCTGCAGAGTCTCACGGGAGATGGTCCGACGATGCCGCTGGAGCTCAACCCCAAAGAGTTCCAAGGCTTTCACCTGGCACTACTCAACAAGGTCAGATTATCATCATTATTATTATTAGACTTCACTCTAACAAATTCAGGTTTGGATTTTAATGTTGACCTCAATAATACTTGCTCACTTTTTTCTGTCTGTTTCCTCTCTGTTCCTGTAAATCACCTGAAAATGACCAATTTTCTCGGCTGAAATTAAGCCTGCTTCACTCACTAACGCAACATCTGGTCCATGACTAACATTTTCATTCCCCCATTTATTTTTCTTTTTTTTTTCCTGTCTCCTTCAGGGCCTGAAGCCACAGAGCTTCAGGAATCCCTACGACATCCCTCGCAGCCACCTGCTGGACCAGCTCAGCCGCATGAGGAGGAACCTGCTCAACACCGGCGTCTGTAATCTCAGAGGACAGGACTCGGGTAGGACACTGTGCACGTCTCGGACGACAGTTTTTCGGCTTGTTCTCAATAAGATTTTTAGAGAAATCCCTTCCTCCGTGTCGATTTAAATTTTGTCTGCTGGTCCAGACCAGCTCCACAGCGTGCCAATAGCCCAGATGGGCAACTACCAGGATTTCCTCAAAGCCGCACCACAGCCTCTTCGAGATGCAGACCCCGAGCAGCCCAAGCGCCTGCACACGTTCGGCAACCCCTTCAAACTAGATAAAAAGGTAAATCCCACCGCCTCATGCCTCCTAATCATAGTTCTAACCATAGAGAAACCGCCAAAGAAAGGCTATTATTACAAAGTGTTAATTAAGAAGTGTTAATCCTAAATATTTGAATTGAGTTTTGTACCATCATTACTTGAAATTGTTAGATTTCACTTTTAGATTACGTTTAGTCCCAAAGACCATGGAGTAAGCTACTTGAGTATCAATAACCTGCAAAATATTTACTCAAGTAGTAAACTTCAGTACTTCCTCCACCCCTGAAAGAAGTGAACATCGTTTATACCCGGGCAGTAACCGCGTTCTCCTCGTTCTTCTCTCAGGGGATGATGATCGACGAGGCCGACGAGTTTGTGACCGGCCCTCAGAACAAGGGCAAGAGACCAGGGGACAGCAGCAACATGCCGGGCGGAGGGCCCAAGAGACGCCGCTGCATGTCGCCGCTACTGCGGCTGGGCAGGGCCTACACCCCCCCGGTGACCCCCCCTGCCAGCCCTCGACCCACAGCAGGTAAGAGGGAAAACATGTTAAGTTCTCAAAAAAAATAAGGAGCTGTTGCATAAGTCAGATTGAATTTGATATTCTCTGTTATTTCTCTTTATTTTGGGACAGAAATGGACCTAAACACAGTATAAACAAGGCTTTTCTGTCCCATAGTGATTGTCCTAGTACTCCAGCAGTTTAGAATTGCTTCTTCATGAAGTTGGGAGACTCTTGAGAGATGGTTTAAAAAAAAACAACCTAGGATTACAAATGGAAGCAATAAAATTGCTTGACTGTTAAAATCAACTAACACATAATCAAACTCCAAAATATTTGGATCCCAAACCGCCCGTAATGCAACCTGACAGCATTTATTTAAGTGTGTTACATTCCTATTGGAGTTACCATTAGATATGAGTGTGTACATGTAGATATTGTTCAGGTCAACAAATTGAGTTTGACTCGTCTACATTAGTTTTCCTGCCTGGTAATATCGAAGATATGAAATAAATACTATAAAAAAAGTGTGTATACTACATCCGTTTCCTTTACAGACATGGACGATGGAGCACTTGAACCCGACCTGATCATCAACCACCTGAATCAAAACCACTACAGCCCGGACGGGAGCTCGGACTCCGACTCTGATAATCCCTCAAGGCCCGCCGACCACCAGGAGAACCACACGGCCGCGGACCCACAGGACCTCCGGCACAGGGACGAGGAGGAGAACGGGCAGCTCCAGGAGTCGCCGCCGCCGCCCGGCATCCAGGGAGGAGCAGAGATGGTGCTGGTGGAGGACCAGCCCCGATACCTGTCCCCCACCGCCCTGAAGAAGCACATTCACAACGAGACGGTGAAGGTCAACAACGAACTGAGAGCGCTTATCACCAAGGAGATCAGGAAACCCGGCAGACGTATGTACCGATACCGAAGATATACACTACCGGTCAAAAGTTTGGGATCAGACAGTTTTGTGTTTTCCATGGAAAGTCACAGTCATGTGTTTCTATCAAAAAAAACAAACATTCGATCCACTTTTTCTGTTTCAGACTATGAGAAGATTTTCTACTTCCTGAAGCAGATCCAGGGCACTTTGGACACTCGACTCATCTTCCTCCAAAACATCATCAAAGAGGCAGCCAGGTACCAAACTCAATCCCTTTTTGTCCAAGTCGCCAGCCTGCTGTGTCAAATAAGCTGTGACATCTGGAGTTGTGGTTTTGAAACAAATCACCTGTGTTTCACTTGTAGATCCTGTATCGCTCAACTATCTTTGCCTAGGTCCTCTCTTCACAACTTTCTTCAAGTAAAGAGCTATTCTCTATCCTAGGGCTGTGATCACCAGCAACAACATCCACATTTTGTTCATTAAAATAAGACCATATGATTATGGAAGCATCCCAACAATGTTGCTTTTCATGAACTTAGTTGCTACAGAATGGTTTTTATGTCAAAAATTGAGCCATAACTTCCGTTTTTTTTTTTGTTTTCGTTCTTACGGAAAGGTTCAAGAAGCGCGTTCTCATCGAGCAGCTGGAAAACTTCCTAGAAGAGATCCACAACAGATCCAATAACATGAACCACGTGGATACGCTCTGAGATCAGCTCATTCCCCAAATCCCAAACTGAACTTACTGATGTTGAACCCGACAACCCTCCAACCCTCTCCTCCCTCCTCTCCTGCACCGGGCGCTGTGGAAACGAGACAAGTCGGCATCCAGTTCTTCATCAGCGGACTCTTCGTGTTCCCAACATTAACGTTTTCTATCGGGTCTACGCGCCGCCTTTACGAGCTAAAGGCGGCGTTTACCCCGGATGACGGGAGTGCATTCAGCGGATATACATTAGTGGAAGCATTTGTCTCGCTACAGGTGAATGTTTTGCCTATGCAACGAGGGTTTGTTTGTTTTCTGGCCTGTAGAACACTTTGTGTGCGGTTCCTTTCTAATCTGTGAAACCGTCCTCAGCAGTTAGATTATTCTACTCCCCTGATCAGGTTCTTTTTTTTTTAAAGTGACAAACCATGATAATCTCTCAAAACCGGGGAAGGCACAGAAAACGATGGATTTCAGGACTTTCCGGAGAGGAAACGAAGGACGTTTTACCTGTGGCGACAGCGTAGGCTGAGTTCTGGTTGTGCGTGGTTGTGCGCACGCTTTTTTTCAGTCAACTCGGGGTCACACAAGATCCGGTGGCTCACAAAACCTTTTTTTTTTTTTTATATATCCCACATTACTTTTCCATGCCGTCACTCCCCCCCCTTCATCTTTGGTCTTAAATTAGACATTTAGCATTTTGTTTTGTGGGAGAATGAGAGTCCGTTCTGTTTTTGACTGTTATTTACTTTCTACACTCCACTAACAGAAGCACTCCGCTGTGCCCGTAAATGGGTAAGACTTGGCTCAAGTATTGAAATTGTCGACTTATTGTTTACCTACCAGACTAACGATTAATATAATTGAGCAGAAACTCAAGAGTGAAAAATATTTTGTTCCCTCTGGGGGGAGGGAAAAAAACATGCCTGTAAATTTTCAGTCTGGAGACTAAACATGAACAAGTTTTCTTTTTTTTTTTTTTCAGAGAGATCAATACAAAGTAAAAATCACTTTGAATGATGCAACATCATTGGATACTAATGTTGAAATACAGCTCAGGAACTGACACTAATGCATCATGATCAGCAATAATATTGGAGCCACTTTTACTCATTTTTATCTTGACCTGAAAACGGCCGATATGCAACACGAACTGTTGTCCCCTGGAGTGCTGATGAGCCGAGGTGTCGGATGCCAGCTTGTCCCAACGTGCTGGTCGCTGCCAAATAACTTGACCTGCCCTTAAACTCCTCCTCCTCCCCGTCGCGAATCTCAAACCAACTCTTTGTCGCTTAATCCTCAATGCACTTGTGTAAATTTGAGAACTCTTATTTAATGTAACTTAAAAGAAGAACTATCTTGCTGCATTTTTATTTTTGCCAACAATCGTGTTCCGTTTTGTTTGGTCAGACCTTTTCAACTTTCTCAGATATACACAATAAATCTGAATTCAGGTTTAGAGGTCAAGAGTTGATTTCTGATTCGGGGGGTGGGGGCAGCCCTCTTCCGTTCCCTCCCTCCTTGGACAGGGACCAAAATCTGCCATACTTGTCTTTGTTTGTGAAGAGGCCGCTACCAAAAGAGTATTTTGAATACACTGTAAAGTTGTAAATAACCCTAGAGTACTATTTAAAGAGAATGTTCAGTGGAAAATGGCCTTTTTGTAAGTATTTCCATGAATAAAGTTTCTATTTTACACTGTGAAGGGCCATGTAAATAAAGTCTTCTGTAAAGATGTGACTCTCAAATGTTTTTGTCCCGACGTGAGATTGAAATCTTTTGGCAAGTGTATGCGAGCACAGAGCAGGAAGGGAAATGTATTTTCTGCTGATCTGCAGGAAGAAATGACCCCAACACACCCAGAGTGTAAAAACATGTATTAAAATTTTATTTACAGATATGTACAAAATATTGTCCCTCTTCCAGAAGTGTCCAAGGACCCTCCTCTTGGTCCACAAATAAATACCAGTAGTGAAATGGTGGTCAGGGAAGGTGTGTGTGTGTGTGTGTGTGTGTGTGTGTGTGTGTGTGTGTGTGTGTGTGTGTGTGTGTGTGTGTGTGTGAGAGAGTGTGCATATGTGTGAGTCTCAAGGTGCTTGATCAGCTGGGTTCATCACTCTGCCCATGAACAAGATGGATCCTGAAATGAAAAAAGTAAAGATTAAGTTACAATAATTTATGTTTCTCTGTGTGAAATATTCATGACTAAGTACATGAGAATTAAAGTTAGGAAAAACATCTTTAATTTAAACTTTATTTATGAAGCGTTAAATAGTCCGCACACTGATCTTTGATGTCAAATAACTGCTTGAATTTTGTCAAAAAAGATCTGTGACGGTGTATTTTCTAAAATTACCACACAGTGGACTTTAAACCTGAGGGTCAATTAATCAAAGGTTTTACTAGATGTTTGGACAGGATAGGACACGGGAAAAATAACAGTGCATTTGTATTTTACCTCAAGCATCTAAAAGTTGTTAAAATATAGCAAATCATCTTTCTAGAGCTACAAGGTTAGTTGATTAATTAGTCAAAAGAAGATTATTCAGCAACTACTCTGCAACACTTGCTTAATAATTATTGCTTTAGTCATTTTTTAAGTGAATAAACCTGGTTCCAGCTTCTCAGATGTGATGATTCATAATTTCATTGCTTTTCTTTATCAACAATCAACTGATTATCTTTGGGTTTTGGAAAAAAAAAAACGTTTTAAGATGTGACTTTGAGATGTTAACATATATTTTTTTCTTACTATTTTCTGATAAAACAATTGATTCAAAACAGGTAACTTAACTTAATCCAATGCAAAGACTTTAAAGAAGCTTATGGGCCTGTCCTGTACATTCAAAAATGACACTAAAGGATACCCAGTGTGTTCAATAGTGACACCAATGGGTGTCATAAAGGAGCACACTTTGGAATGAAATGGTCTGGACAAGGGGTCCCAGGTAGACTTTGTTTGTTTCATTTACAAAATCTAACACAACAAATGATATTGTTGTTGAAGCAGCAGCTCCCCTTCTGACTGGAGTTTGAAAGTGTTCGAGATGTAAAATAAATACCCGTGTTCCTTTGTCGGAGAAGGAACAAGAACGGCCGGTCTGCCTTGAAAACGGGAGCACGGGATCGTTTCAGTAGCACCATGGCTGCGAGATTAACAAATTACAGTTTTAGCTGCTTCATCACTTAGTCAGTTATTCTGCCAAAATTGCTACAAACTAGTAAGACCATGGTAACATCACATATCTTTATAAGTGCTTTCATAAACATGCAGGATGCTCCTCACCTGTCGCAGCAGCCGCCTTGGTCCCATCTTCCGTGACTTCTATTCTCACTTCATGGAAAGCATCAGACACATAAAGGCCCTCCTCCACTGCAGGAAGAGACAGGTTGTTAGCTGCTAGAGAAGATACAGTAATCGGTGTTTGGCCTAAATTTATGCCGTTTGTAATCTGGAGAACATTTTAAGCAAAAACTCACTCTAGGGTGCTTAAACAGGAGCAACGTATAGAGTGTATTTCCGATTAGTTATATATATGTTATCTTCATTGAAAAAAACAAGGAAATTCCTAAGTTACCCCAAACTTTTAGTGTATGTCTGATGTAAAGAAATGCAATAAAAATCAATAATTGAAATGAATTCTAAATTATTTTGTTGTATTGACCTGATATTCCTGTGAAGTCAGCTGCTGTCGGGTTAAAGGCGTCGCTGACGCCCATCGCAGGGAGCACCGACCTCAGGTTGAACTTGTTCTGCATTCTGAACCTGTGAACACCAGATGGAAGACTGTTCGAACTCTTAACTCCACAGAGCAAAACCTGACAAAGATGTTAAGTGTCTGACCCTTGAAATCAGCTGTAACCCTGATCCGATCTTAACCTGGGTAGGAAAATGTCCATCTTGGTTCTGCGCAGGCCGGTGTCCCAGGACGCCAGCTGCCGAGCGGTGAGCTGGGACTCGAGGGAGGACAGCGGCGTCTTCCTCTCGCTGGGCAGCACCACCTGCATGCTCAGCAAGCGACCCAGGTACGGCAGCTCCAGCACCATGTAACGCTGGTCTGAAGCTGTCCTGAACTGACCTGTCCAGGAGAGGAGAGGATCATACCATTATTTTATCTATATTCTTATTATTAGTCGGCAAATCACAATTTTGAAATCTCAGAAAAATGTAAGGGAAAGTAAGGGAAATTCGGTTGTCATAGCAACAGTCCAGTTAAAACACTAAGATAAAAGAGAGGCAGGTAAAACTGACCAGAAATAGAATACGAATAGAAATACTCTTACCGAAGCTGACCTCTGTGGCCTGATACATCATGGGCACCTTGATGGCGCTCCCATCAGACAGGACGAAGGGCAGGTTCTGTGTGTTGGTGAAGAGGAACTGTTTCTGCCAGACGCCCCTGAAGGCCACCATGTTGACCAGGGCCATCTGCATCCGGTGGCCCCACCACACGGCCTCTCCCTGGACCTCGCCTGAGCCGGAGAGCTCGGCTCCGCTGCTGCTTCCTGCCTGGAGGGGCCACGTCTCATCTGGGAGGTAACGGAGGGAGGTGAGAGTTTAACGTGAAGGGCGTGTGGTTTTTAAACTCATCTCGGCAGAGATAGGGGGTTTCACACTTACTGTAGCACAATTGCAGAGACGACTGCAAAATAGGTATTACTTTAGCCTCAACCTGTTAATATCGAAAACCCCTTGATACGGGGGCAGCACTGAGTTTTATGCATATATAGCATGAGAAAACCTCAGCTAAAGCATTTTTTATCTGTAGTAAAACACAATATTATTGTTACAATATCAATATATATATTGTCAATATCCACATCATTAATACAATAAGAAAAGAGGTTAATATAATATCAGAAGTAGCATTTCAACTAACCACTCTTGATATTTAGATTTGAGTCGTTGAGTCGTGTGGGAATATTTAATGATTTATATGTCCTTTTTAAACATTTTTACAGAATATATTCCTTATGATTTCTATGAATTTAACTTTGCAGTTTTTTTCCCTCATTTGGGTCAGTTTGGTCTTGTTTTAACTTTTAAATAAGGTATTTTTATCTGTAATAAAACACTTTTTTTGTTGTTGTTGCAATATTCTAACTATATATTCTGTAACAGCAACATAAATTGATTCTGACACTTCTGTAGTCACATCACATGTTGTAGATTTCTCTTAATACATACTTGTAGTTGTAGAGATACTCCATATTTATTGTCATTTATAGCGGGAAAACTTAAAAATAAGCCTGGAGCTTAAGTAGTTAAATGTGGCTAAGAAGAAAAAAAATCAGTAATGATCACAAAGTAAATCCAAAACAATTAGCTACAAAAGACGCTCAAAAGCTCAGCGGATGACTTTGTCACTTTGAGTGAAACCTCTTAAAAAGAAAAAAAAAGTGAAGTGAAGTGATGCTTCAGAGATCTAACGAAGCCCTTTTTCCTACCGTGGTTGTACCCGGCTCGCTCCAGCTGGCTGCGAGTCTGGTTGGGTTGACTGAAGTTGGCCCGGACCACACTGGTGTTGGACCAGGCGGCTGCGTGTCTGGTGAACTCGGTCAGGAGCTGGACGCCGCTCTGGATGAACAACGTGCAGGTCTGCTGCAGCCACATCCCCTGACTGGTGTTGCCCATGTCGCTCTGGGAGTGCAACAGGAAGTCCTGTACCTGCACGTCTGCAGCACAAGAAGGAACAGATTGAATTGGGTCTTCCAGTCTAGTCCATCTTATTTAATATGATTCTTAGTGTACAGTTGCGTCCTATTCTCCTGTTCTCCTGGTCCAAACTGATACAAAATGGAATAAAATCCTTGAGACAAGAATCAATACTAAGATGGATTCAACTCAACGGCTTCCAGCTTGTTTCAGCAGCAACTTAACTGAATTCACACATTTCCCTGCAGGATTGTGTACAAACAAATGCTCATTTGACTTAATTAGAACACTGCTTAACACGGTCTGGCGAATGCTAAATACCTCGGGGATCTTCTCATCTGATCAAATTCATGTGTTCGTAGATGAAAGGATACAATTTGGAACACATTCTCTCATGACTGCGGCGTTTCATGGGGCGCAGCTGTCGAGGTTTCATGTGAGCCAGTTGTAGGCGGGGGCTCTTGTCATGCTTGATTTTTCCCTTCGTCTCTCTCTCTCTTGTTGCTGATGTTTGGTTTTTGTTTTGATTTAGTAGGGACTAGATGTTTGTTTTCACTCTCTTAATGTCCTAATATTTTTTTTTGCAAAAAGAAAAAGTAGGAATGTGCTGGTTTTCTTGGACAAAATTCATATTTCTGTCAGTTTACTTGTCCTAATATTGCTATTTTTTTTTAAAGGTGGCATCCTTCCAATGCAGCTGTGTTGAAATCTAAGTCTGTTATACAAAAACATGAGTCTGCAGCTGAAACAATTCGTAGCTTAACATAAAATATGTAAATCAGCAACTATTTTGGTAATTGAGTCGTGGTTTCATTTCTCAAGCACTGCTGCCAAACATTTGTTGATTCCAGCTTCTCAACAGTGAGAATTTCATGCTTTCTCTCATATATATATAAAAATCAAATGTCTGTGTTCAGAAAAAACAAGCTTTTACAAGATGTGAACTTGAGCTCAGAGAAACGCTGATTAGCATTTTTCGCTATTTTGCGACAATTTATAGACCACCTAATCATAATCTATTTATTTGCACTTGGAGCCCTGCATGACTTGTGATATCTGAGCTCAGGTTAGAGTGAAGAATGCTAACACTGAACGTCAGAGTCGACTGCCATCACTTTCCATCCCTGCCCTGACGTGGGTGACCACGTACATTGGAGGTGCATGCAACAACAGCTCCAGCGTCTCCTTTTGTTTGTAATTAAACGCACTGACCTCTCGACCCCTCGGGCCAAGCTGCAGGAGTGGTTAATGAGATTAGTGCTGGTGTGGAGGCAGGTATTATGGCTCCAGACACCACTGTGCTCTGCAGGGCCAACGGCAGCAGCAGCGCCGCTCCACGCCACCTGGTACCAATGGCCCTGAGGGCCGCCGGCAACTCTGCAACCTCGCTCTCACCCGGCGTGAGGAGCAGCTAATGCCACCTGAATACAAAGCCTTTTCATCCCCGCATGTAAAAAAAAAAAAAATGAAAAAGAGGTGAATCCTACCGTTCACGTTGTATCCGAGTGTTTCCTCCAGCTGAGCCAGCGTGTTGCCCCTGGCCCCGAGCTGCAGCAGTGCCAGGGACAAGGAGACGCTCACCGGAGACACGATCAGGTTGGACCTGTTCTCCGTCTCTGTGAGCGTTTGGTAGAGGCTGACGGCGAACCTGGTGTGCAGCTCCTCCATGCCGTCCTGGAGGCTGCCGTTGCAGTGGCTTCTCTCCACCAACCAGAAGCAAACGAAGAGGGAAGCCACCGGCAGGCGATACATGTCCTCAGTGCTGCAGATGGGAGCCGTGTCCACAAGGTGCCACAGGTGGTCCAAGAAATCTAAACTCCTACAAAAAAAAACACTGAGGTCAGTGAGTTAAACCAACAGGCAACTACAGATTATCAGATGAATTGGTATTGGTTTGATGCTGATGTGATCATATAATGGTATTACTTGGCAGAATTAGGGAGAAAAAAGCTGCAAGTTGCAAGTGTGATTCAATATAATACAGTTGCTACGATACATTACAGAGTCATTTATTTTGTTAATCACTGTAAAACTACTGTATTGGTTCACTGATAATAAATAATAAAACAGTCTGCATCATTTTTTTTTTAGTTATGACACTTTCTACATTAAACTACATTGAGTCCTCTACATCAATTACCATAAATAAGTTTAAAAATGTATGTTGCTTCAATTAAATTTTCTCCAATAGTTTATAGCTTTTTCACCACGTTCATGTCTATTTCTTTGGAAATTAACTCATAAGTTACAATAACTTGTATTTTGTTTTAAATAATTTAATGCAAACATGTAAGTTTAAATGACCTCAATATTAATATGATGTGATTATCAATGACACTCATCAAATAAGGTTTGCAACTTAAAAGATTATTCTAAATCCATAACTTACCATTTTTCATTAAAAGGGGGACGTCCCCTGAATGACTTTTTAGTGTGTAATATATTGTGTATTAAGCATTAAAATAGCATTCAGACAAAGTATTTGTACACTTACACAAGAAGGGAAATCAGTCTATAATAAAAATGACTGAATGGTCATTTCTCCAGCAGCATTATATGATGACTTAATAAGAAACCAGTGGTGGAAAGTAACTAAATACATTTACTCACATATAGTACTTATATTTTACTTGAGCGTTTTCATAGTATATTACTTTGCACTACATATCAGAGGGAAATATTGCACTTTTACAATCATTTGACAGCATTCGTTAAAACATACTTTTATGATCAGTATTTTATCAGCTACAGCCAATGAGTTGACATCAGATTTTCCTTGAAAACATTAAAGTGATGCTGACATGTACAAACTCATAATGAGAAGTAACGTCTGGTCTATGAGGTCGGGTCTATAATGCTGCGTCCTACCTGCGGACAGGTGAGTGGAGGTATCCGTTTTACGTGAAGTGCAGCTGTTCTCTCAGACTGGCAGCAACACATTCAGCCGGCGTGTGTCCGGTGTGTATCCTGTGTGTGTCCGGTGTGTGTCTGTGCTCTCTCTCTCTCTCTCTCTCTCTCTGAAGCCGCCTGCAGTCATAAGACCGTGTTTAAAGGGGAACGCTCCGCTCCGTGTTTGCGGTCTCCGTCGGCGATGTCCGTACCACTCGTCCGGGATTCCTGCCTCCCCGGGGCTATAAGGAGCCAGGCGGAGGGAGGCATGTCACCGACCAGCAAATCCCAAACGGGGAGAGGAGGGGAGAAAAAAAAAAAAAAACACCACGCGCATGCACGCACGCGGACGCACGCACTTTGACCTTTTCCAGGCTATCTCTCGGACAACAACCCAACAGGCTAATATGGCAACAATTGTATAATTAATATGATCAATAATATGGGTCTGTTTCATAATTATGACAAACTCGATTATTACAACTCATAACTCAAACATAAGCTATATTGTCGCCCTATTAAAATAATGATAAATAATAATAATAAACCTATTTATATTCTGTATCATAATTCATACTCATTATCATAGTCATAACCTGTTCATAGTCTGTATATACTGTACCATGCACTGCACCATAATTACTATATATATAGTCTGTATATATTATATAATATACATGTATATTGCCTGTACATAACGTACCATAGCTGTTTAAATTAAATTGTTTAAATTACTACTGAAGCACCTCTGGTTAGATGCTATCTGCATTTCGTTGCTTTGTACTTGTGACATGTGCAATGACAATAAAGTTGAATCTAATCTAATCTGCAATTTTTTTGACAAAAGTGAGTTTTTGGCCTAAATCATCTCCCGATGATGCTGCCACGTCTGGTAAAACCACCTTAATCCTGTGTTGAAAGGATATTCTTCATGCCCTATAGGACAATGGCCATTTTATTTAGACCATTTTATTGTTTATGTGAATGTTTTTTATTCTTTAGCATAAAATGCCTTGACTTCTGCAATTTAACAAGATTTCATGATGGCGGCTGCTTGAAAAAGCAGCAGAATCTAGTGCAGAAGAAGCTGTGAATATGATTTTTGAAGCAATTTCTACTATGGTTGATTATCATTAAGGCTTTATTATTTTGTAGGACTTTAGTCTAAAATTAATCCACTGTTATGTCCTTCTTGATTGAAAATATTCAATTTAATATTCTCTGCATTTGATACCACAAGTTTCACCAAAAACTTGAAAAAATGACTTAATCCATCATTTAAATAGGGTGATAATATGTGTTAATGTGCATTAGTTGCACATTAACAGCCAATAGACACGTCTATTTTTTAAAGGTCCTATGTATTGTGCTCTTTTCCTGGGAATTATTTGAAGTTTTGATCACATCTCCTCTGTAAAGCTACAGGCAGTTTTGTCTGTCTATAATAATAATGAGCATCTTCTCTGATTGGCTGATTTGAATAGCTGTGAATTGGGGTAGGTGGGCAGTTACTGTATAGTTATGACATCACAACTTCACGGAGAGCTCCTTTTAAGGCCCAGTTTCTGAATACAGGTTGTGTGCTTTCCTCTGTGGATTGAGCATTTTGAAACATGGGCCGATATTTATCCATACACACATTATACAACAACTCAACATTCTTATATTCAAAAAGAAATTAATAAAGCCAGGTAGGGCAATGTGGGCAACTGGCCAGATGTGCAGGGGTCCTAAAGGCCCGTATTAATAGAGTAGATGGTGCCAGGAGTGTCAAAATTGGATTTTCAGTGAGCTCAGAGAAACTTTCAGCAGATGAATGTGAAAACAGCTTCCTAGTGTCAAACTGCACAGTCAAACATGACTTAAGGAACAAGGAGAACATATTTTTGAGCGGAATAGGACTTTAAAGTAACAACGTCCTTAGCGTTACATTACTAAAAAATAAAATATTAAACATTTCAGGTGCCCACTAAAGGTTTCGCATGTGCACGTGAACGTTTATAGGTGAGCACGTGAAACGTTTTCTGACACGCACGTGAAAGCTTCAGGTGAAAAAGTTCTTGTTCTATGACAGTGCAGGAGTAAGTAGGCTACGTTTGAAATAGCAAGCTAGAAAGCTAGCAACTTCATGCTATAGCCTATTACGCACATTTTTCTTAATAGGCCCCATGTCTAAAATTAACATTTACATTCACCTTATCGTCTTTCAGTCGGTTAACGACGCTCTGGTATAGTTCGGACTCTTAAAAAAGACAGAAAGTCGTTTTCTTCTTCAATTTTAGTGGAATTGGGAAGCGCTTCGTTTACCTACCGTGCGCACCAGCTTAGCTTGATTATCCAAAAGGGAAAAGGTGAAACTTTTACCTTTTGCGCACCTGAAACTATCGCGTGAACACCTGAAATGTATAATTTGTTAATTATTTTCTTTATGCCCCTTTACAGTCTTCGTAGTATAGGTAATAAGGTAAAAATGTTTTCTTCTTTTTTTAATGCGATATTATATTGGTATCACTGTGGAACACATACTCACCCAGATTAATGAACAATATTTAGATTTTTAATGGGTTAATGATTTAGAATAATATTTTATATTAATTATATTGAACATGATGAACGATCAATCAGCCTATTCTCCCTCTCTAACCACAAAAATGTTGCTCTAATACAAGCAGCGTTGTGATAACAGCAGCTGTGATCCCTGGTGAGGCCAGTTAGCATGTAGTTAGCATATGATGTTAGCTTCTTCAGAAAATGGTAGATCTAATTCAATGAAATGCCACTTATTGGGAGGGTCCTACACACTCAAAGGCAACTTCGTATTGGCAGCATTTTCTTTGGTAAGAGAGGTTAAGGAGATGATTCATGAACAGTTTCTCACGCTGGGGAGCTGGCGAATTAAGGACTAATTATAAGGCTATTAACTGTGATGGCAGCTGGACAAATGAGTGGGCCATGGATTCAGATGAAAGTGCCTATCAGGCCCCTTTGGCTGGCCACAGTAGGTTAGCCCTAGCAGATACAGTGTATGCAAAGCTTGGTCAAAATGCCAAGCGCCTGCTCTCTGCTGTTTCGAAGGCAGATCAGAGGATCCAATAGACTGATGATAACCTGCTGCAGGGTTTAATGATAGGTAAAGACATCATTTGACCATGAAAGGAAACCTACATATACAGACACACTGCGTATCATAGGGAACTTTACCACAAGAGTGTTATAGCACAAAAGATACAATGACAAGACAAAAAACATGTAGAATTGTCCATATTTAATATTAGTATGCCCTGTAATTCACCTTGGATCAATCTGCTGTGGAGGGATCTCCCCTAAACTGTACCTCTTAATTGGGGACATGACAGTCAGCAAAATAAATTGTGGGCATTTTTTCCCATGAATTGGTAGCCATCAGGTATTTGGCCGCTTTGTCTAACAGGGGATTCCGGTCATTACTGGACTTGACTAATTAGTGGAGCCAGCTTGGCTTCATTAAACGGAGTCGCCACATTCTTTAAAACCCAACGCCCTGACTCAGGGCGCTGGAATTTGGAATTTTAAGGACTGGGATGGAGGAGATGAGACGTCATGGTAACTGACCAAAGACAATCGTTGGAAAAGACGCCACGATAAACAGCAGCTTTTATCTCAGCCGTTTGTGAGGCCTCCAGAGGAGCACAATGTTAGCGGTTCACATTCGTGAAGTAGAAATAACGATTTAGCGCTTTATGTTTCTGATCTCTCCGGACCAACTGAGGGGTCAGGATGGAGGGAAACTTACTCAACAGTGTCAGTCAGCAGCGTGAAGCATGCTGCAGCAGTGCAGAATATACAGAAACTCCACTGTTAGGCTCTTAAAATCTCAAGTATATAGTAAAATATAATATTATATTTATATAATAAGTATATCTCAATCCTGTTCAAATCTCAAGTATTTAGAATCAAATATGTGATAGGAAGTGGATTTTAGCATCATTGGTTGTAGTTTGGGTGGTAAATTACAGTAAAATACTCAGCACACAAGGTTATCTATTGTATCTAAGTAAGTATCTGTAAGTATCTGTTTTTTTTATTATATTTTTTTCTTCTTCTTACCTATTATCTCTACAACCACATAGGTTATGCACATAAACCACCATAAATCACCTGGTATCAAAAGGAATTGACAACATGTGAGGTGTGCATTGATAAAGGAAAAGTAGCTTGATCATTGCAAAAATAAAAAAAAAAAGTAAAATCTAAAACAAGACCAAAACTGACCCAAAACAGGAAAAAATAAGATAAATTAAGAGTTCAAATATCAATTATTTGTCCATAAAATCGTAGAAATAACACGGAGGATCATTACAGAACATGAATATATTCTGTAAGATGTTTAAAAGGAGATAATCAAGGCCCCAATTAAATAATCACCCAAACTCACACACTCAAATCTAAATTAAATATCAAAATAGTTGTGAGCACTACTGATATTAAACTATTTTATTATTCTTTTGATGATGTGGATATTGATCATATACGGGTCTTGCATTTCTGTATAAAACATTAAATACATTGCATCTGGTGCCTGTATATAATCAGATGTTGCACATATAATGCTAGTGTGATGTCTATGTCATGTAAAATAAACATATAGTAATATAATACAATAAAGTATATAGTATAAAGTAGTGTAGATTAGTATAAAGTAGTATAAATTATATAATGTAAAATATATTCAGTTCAATAAAGTTGAATCAAACATTGTGGCTATGAACAGATCAACCTCCTTAGGGGTGTCTGTGAATGACCAGAAATGACCTTTTTACATGTTTAGGCCTGTAATGTACGTGTTATTTCCCATCCTGCATCCTGATCCCTTACGCATGCTTGCTCATATTTTCATGCTGTCTTTGATCAGCTGTTCATGTCAGCTGGGCACATCCATCCAATAGCGCTGCAACACGCCTTCCTTGTTGGCCTATCACAGGGGTGTCAAACGTGCGGCCTGGGGGCCAGAACCGGCCCACTGAAGGGTCCAATCCGACCCACCTGGAAGTGTGACAAAAAAACGGACCAGTTCTTCTTTGTATTTCTCTACATAAAAAAAATTAGGAGAAATTTGTAGGTGTCATCTATATGTGAGATTATATTCTTGAGATTAAATTGCACTGTATGTGGCCCATGAATTAAATTGAGTTTGATGCCACTGGCCTAAAAACATGCTATTGTCTTTTTAAATGTGCTTCTCTCTCTTCTCTCTTCTGTTATTAACAGCATGTTTAGTGCTATGGAAATGTATGGTTTGTGCAAAAGCAGTTCAGCTGGTAATATAAAGCACACATATTGCATAGATACATCATTTAAACTCATATTATTAAACTGTTGAATCCTGAAATACGACAACCAACCCTGAACAAAATCGGGGCTAAAAACACCTTTTTCTCTTTATTATTGTTATGGATATTTGGAGGTATAAATGGTAGTTATTTATTGATAGAATTCCAGCATCTATGGTTTTATTATTGCGCATATGTGCCCCTCTTCTTTGATAGTGTGTTCCACTCTGGCTCTGCTAATTTCTGACAGGTTCATGCGCCCGTCAGTCTGTGTTTTCAGCGTTATTCCATGAGAGTTTTTTCCTCCCATAACCAAATACGCTGGTCGATGTGTCTGTGTGACTCTGCGACACCTCCGCCTTTCCCCACAAGGCAGTAACTTAATCCTTAACAAGCGGAGACTATCCCCAGGTTCTCCATTCAGATCCCTCAGCCCAGTCCCCTCTCCGCCCTGTGACCTTTGACCACGCAGGAAAAACAATGATGGACTGAGGAGGAAGAGGAGTTTACAATGTAGAATAACAGCAAACCACAGGAACGCTTTTGCGGTTGTCTTTGTGTTTTCAGCTTCGTCCAGTCAAAACAAAAAGCAGATGGCGAAAGCTTTGGCGCGAGAAAGACAAAGTGGAGCCAGAGGTTTGAGGATAGCAACAGTAAGAAAAGAAGATAAAAGACAAAAACAAGAGAGAAGAAGGGGAAGAAGAAGAAAATAACAGTGGGAGAAAAAAAGAAGAGGGAGATGTCAAGAAGAATAAATGAATGAAGGAAAGGGTCAATATAATTGCAATATTAAGTAGAATTATCTTATTACACTAGCACTTTTTTCATGATTTGGGTCAATTTGGTCTCATTTTGAGAACATTTTCAAAAAAAAAAAAAGATTGACTGAAAAAAAACTTGAAATAAGCCAGTGGAATCATGAAGATCTACTCAATATTGAACTAACTGTACCAAAAGCAAGATATTTTGTTAAGTTTTCTGTTTTTGCAGTGTGAAAATATACAGTTTTAAAGCAGACAGAAAGTTGAATGAATGATTAGTGGTTGAAGCAGCGACGCGTCGGCCACACTTGGCTGTGAATGAGTGACTTTTTTCTGTTTCACCTCCAGTGCCCTACTTCCCTTCGGACTCCTGGGCCTTTGGGCCGGCGGGCGGAGAGGGATTAGAGGGGATGCTGGTGTGTGTGTGTGTGGCTGGGCCAGGCTGCAACAACGCCAGCGGCGCTGTGAGCCGCTGTGAGCCAGAGCGATCTGCCAGGTACGCCACGGAGGATTAGAACCACTAGTGCTGGCACTGGGAGAGGGGGCGACATGAGGGGACGTGTCCTGCGTAGGCTGCACCTCGCAGGAACAACGGTTCCAAAGGACCATGGGAAAAGTGTTGGTGGCTGTTATTTTGAGCACAAGAAGGTGGAGGGGATGATATGTAGGAATTTGGGAGGATGTGGAGACGAACTTCACTGCAGTAAAACAAAAAAAACAAAAAAAAAGCACACAAAAAGCAACCATTAAAAGGTCTGAGATCACGATGGTTCTAAGGAGGTTTTGGTTTATGCATCTTTTTTTTTTTTAAGTATTTGTAATTTCCCTTTCAACTGATTCTGTTGCACTTCAGCACCATCTGCTGCCATTCACCTATGAACTGGCAAGCTGTCTTTTGCATTCAAGGCACAGTATAAAAAAAATCAGAGCAACTCTATGACTTTAGAAGGTAGAAGCTGTTAAAAAACACCTGTACACTGTAGTGAATTCCATGCACGAAAAGGTCAAAGGACAAATCAGAATGAATGAGTAAAGACACATAATCAACACAGATGCTACTGTGAGTATTTAAATGATGTGACTCATGTACCGCAGCCTTCACGTTCACCAGATCTCAATGCAATGATGCAGTGGTAGTGTCTCTACCACCATCATTAAAACACACAATGAGGAAAAATAATGTTCCAAAAGAATGATGTTCACCCCTGTAAGTAGAGTTCAGAGATTTGCATGATGCCAGAGCCATGCAAACCTGTTTTAGAGGCTTGTGGCGGATCAACACCCATTGAGTTCTATGTCTGTTGGTTTTGCCTTTTTTTCCTCCCACTTTATCTATCAAGAGTATCAGTGTATTCATTATCGGACACAGCGAACAAATACAAAATCCAGCTGCAGCCGTGCCCCTAGAAACTTTCCAAAACCTATTCCAATGCCAACAACCATGTGTTAAATCCATTCTGCATTAATACGCCTAATTTATTAGCTTGTTCGCCTCAGCCAAAAAGAACTTTTCAAGATTGGTTTACAGCAGGGTTGAGTGTCTCTCAGCCTGCTGTGTGGACCGTGTGTTAAGTTACTGCAGCTTTAAGACACAACACATGTGCCTTGTCTTCCTGCACCGATCCACTGAAGGGTGTTTATTACATAAAATACACTGTATACAGTATAGCCTATGACTGTTTCAGCTTTCTACATGACTCATTGAACCAATTGTAAACTTATTGCTCTTCTGTTAATAAAACACAGATGGCTCCTGCAGGAGGTTAGACATTACACTACATTATCTCCATCTCACCAGTTCTCAACACAATTTGTGTCCGTATATTACTTTTGAAGAAAGGTCTAGCAACACCTTTTATAGATAAATGTTCATATAATTTAGACTTTTGTACACAATATGTTAAACTGTCTCAAGAATCTCAGTTTGCACTTTGACCTGTTGTCCAAACCTCTTTATGTGTAGCCTCTGCAATGTGGAAGCTTTTTATTACTCTTTCTATTGATGGGTCAATGGATGCTCACCTCTGCAGGCCACAAGGAGGCTTTGCCACGAAAACCAGCGTGCACTATTATTGGATTTCCCTCGTCGGACTGTATGACAGCCCCACAAGCAGACTCACACCTGTGAAAGAGCTCAAAGTGTGGAGAGAGGCCGTGAGAGATTGTTTTATATGTCCCCAGATGCAGAGGAGTATTACAGACCTCAGTGAAACAGTGCTGACCCCAGGAATATTTACTAAAAGTACATTCACTACCATGAAAACTGTTCAAGTATAAAAACACTTCAACAAGTCAAATTTCAAGTAATAATCTCTTATTCATCTATATTTTTTGAATCCAATTATTATCAGATTTGCTTTTCCCTTCATGAAATGATATTAGGTTTAAACCAAGACAAGGCTCCTTAAAAAAAAAAAAGTTGTGCTGCAATACTATATGAAAAAGACACAAGAGGGCACCATTGCATTAAAATACTGTACAGTTTAATAGACTTTTCAAGATGAGATTTCCATATATGTTAATAACTCACGTCTCCTTTGACTTACAGTTTGCTCTTGGAAGTCTTGGTAGCTCTTTAGACAGCATTGGTTACTCCCAGTTTTGAGATCCATGTTTTTTACTTTATCTTTTTGAATGTAATGAATACATGACTGGTCATATTCTCTCTTCATTATTTCGTAGCTTTCAGTGCAGTTTTGTTTCAAAACACAATGTGTTTAGCTCATTGTATGGTTTTTACAGCATGTTTATTGTGTTGTTCAGTCTCAGTTCTGATATATATATAAAAAAAACACTGCACACTATCCGCCCAGTAGACAAAGTTAGAGACTAGCTGGTGAAAAAAAGTGTAACATTTTGCAGCTAAATAGCCAGATATTCAAGTAAATAAAAGTAATTATTGGATTTACATTTGTCATGTGGACACCCCAACTGAAGGATCATTTGAGAATAAAGGTTCTCTTAAAGTGGTGTAGCATGCATGACGGGGGAATTATTTAATAACATTGTGTCTGTACAGTTAAGTGATTGGTCCTTTAAATATGACACTTTACTTATATAACCTGACATTTACAAAGTGTGTCTAGCTTACATCTACATGCAAAAAAAAACAAACACTGAAGAAACACTGTCAAATACATGAGAACATTAAATACACTTTCTGCTGTGCCTCAGTTGTCAAACACCAGGGGGCAGAATAGAGCTGTGTGAACCCTGGACTCAGTCGTTACTGGCCTGTGTGAGTCACAATAAACCGATCAAATGTAGAATTCCTGCTCCTCTTCTTCATCTTTTTTGTCTTCCTCTTCGACACGTGCGCTAATGATGCTGCACGTGTCCGAGTGGTTTATAGAAATGTCACTCAGAGACGGAGCGGCACTTCTGTTCATGTAACTGTTTTTGAGATGTGGCTCAAACGAGGCCGAGGTCACGAGGCTGTTTGTTCTGACAGCGACAGGAGTCCGGCCCAGCGTGGCCGCCTTGTAGGCGCCCTCCAGGACGCCGGGAGAGAGGGAGGGGTCGATGTCGTCGAGTGGCGCTGAAGAAGGCCGGGAAATATGCTGCACGCTGGGTCTGATATACGCGGACACCACCGTCAGGTCCACGATGCTGCCCGGGTTCACCTTGTTACCCGTGTCCACGTCCGTCTCCTCCGCCCCAATCAGGGCGTCCACGTTCAGCCGGAAGGGCGGGACCAGGGAGGAGCGCCTGCTGCCGAGGGAGCGGTTCCTGTGGCGGGGGCTGGGGGGAGGCCCGGGGGAGGAGCAGGTGGAGCGGGAGCTGGCCGAGCCCAGGTTGGGCAGAGAGAAGAGGGAGCCGGACCGGTGGCCCCGCCACTGGGTCCTCCAGCCGTCCGGGTGACACCGGTCGGCCCACCGCTCCTGCTCGTCCTGTTCCTCGCAGGCCAGAGGGAGGGAGGTGTGGGAGGGGTGCGCCTGGAATCGGGGGCGGGGCGGAGGACGGTGGTGACAGCGGCGGCTCCTGCAGGAGGCGGCAGCGCTGCGGCTGAACGTGGTCGGAGCTGAGGCCGATTCAGCAAGAACCGATGAGGAGCCTAGGGAGGGATCTTGTCTGTGTTTGAAGAGGGCACCTTGGACCTGAACAGGATGGAAAAGAGGAACAGTCAGTTTCTATACCCAATGATTCCTCATTAGGGTCATGGGGGTCTGCTGGAGCCAATGCAAGGGCATTATAAGCAAGAAGCAGGGATACACCCCAGATGGTCACCAGCCAATCGTGGGGCACACACACCATTCACTCACACACTCACACCTACAGGCAATTTAAAGTCTCCAATTAACCTCAGCATGGTTTTTGACTGTGGGAGGAAGCTGGAGAAAACCCACGCAGACACAGGGAGATTAGCAAACTCCACACAGAAACGTCCCAACCAAGGTCTTGAACCTGCAACCTTCTTGCTGTGAGGCAACAGCACTAACCGCTGCTCCGAAAAGAAAAACAATGAGCCTTTTTAGACTGCATTATCTTATTGTAGGATAACCAAATCTTATCGTTACTCATCAAAAAAAAACACAAGTCTGCCTGCAGGTCTCCTCTGTAGGGACGTATCCTGTGCAGGCTCTGCTATCAGTGAAGCTCCACTGTCAGGAAATACCACAAAATAAAACAATAAGCATAAACAGTAACAACAACAATCATATTCCATTTATCGTCCTAACAAACTAGGCCTGAATTCCTTAAATCAAGTTTCACAGAAACTTAGATCATAGAGTTAAAACAATAAATGCCATAACTCTAATGCAAGAATGAAAACTAAAGTCAAGAATCGATTTCAAACACAGTCCTATTTATTAACAAGAAAAATGCTATACATAGGCTACATCGAGGGCTTGAGCAACAGCTGTTTTTACAATTGGAGAACTAAAAGAGCCATCTATGTCTTAATTTAAAGTAATGCAAGCTCAGAGAGCAGCATACACATGTAAAAAAAAAATGCAGCTTTGACAATCTCAAGATCGCGTTGCTTGAAATCACGTTTTTCATTCTAAAAGAATAGATCATTCATACCTATAACAAACCCAATTAGTACATTTTAGGAAAAGAGATAAAAACCTACGGAAGATATATAGAGTTGTTCTCCATTTCATTTTGGAGTATTTTTATATCAAACTTCCCTTTCTCTTCCTGTAAAACAGTTTCCAATGTTTGACGACTCATCCTGCGCTCGGGGACGTTTACAAAAGTTCATCCACCATCTCATTATTTCTTCTACTGTCAGAGCTGAGAGCGCAGCCTCTACCAGATCCGTCCCCATGGAGGAGAGCTGCAGCCAGACCCTTGATTATTAAAGCTATTTCAAGGAGACCTGTCTTAATACCATCAGTTTTTCAGTCTGAGCCGAGGACAAGCGAGTCTGAATCTTACCGAGTCATATTCGGATTAAAAGAAACCTTCAGATCTTACCACCGCAAGACAAAAAAAACAGGACACATTTAATCTTCTTAATGATTTTACACTTGGATCTGCTGATTTTGTTAAACAGCAATGAGGCCAAAACAAGATATAGGATATGAGATATAAAGATTATTGGGCCAACTGGTGTTGTATCTGCAAAAGCCTCCATCCATTCATCCATCTTCTATATCCATACTAAATGCAAAACAATGCGTTTCAACCTTTTCCTCAAAGTTGTTTGGTCCAGATGCTGTTTTCCAGTGGGCGGGGCCAGTGGCTAACAGCTAATTTTGCTCGTCAGCGAGTAGCTAGCTATGTGGAAGAAACCAATTTATTATGTAAAAGCCAGTGTGGCATTTATCACATCACTGGTTCAAAATTTGTCCAAAATCAGGTGGTTGCTGGTTAAGATCCGACCTAATGATCGTTAACGAGCTCTAACAATGTAGGTTACCATAGCAGCGGCAACTCAGGGGAGGGAGGAGGGAACAGGAGAAAGAGTAGACAGAGGGGGGCATGGGGTGTTCTCCACCACAGATTTTCATAGTTTTTACCTCGCTTCACCATTTGCTCATACACTCATACCTACGGGCAATTTTGAGTCTCCAATTGATCTAAAATCTTTTTAGGGTGTGGGAGGAAGCCGGAGAACACCCACAGACATGGGAAGGACATGTAAACTCCACACAGAAAGGTCCCAGCTTAAGTCCTTGAACCTTCGACCTTCTCGCTGTGAGGCGACAGCGCTACCCGCTGCTCCACCGTGCCGCGTCAGCAAAACCAAGAATGAAAAAAGGAGGTAATTTTCTTCTCATTTCCGAAGTTCTGTTGTTGAACATTTCTCCACGGAGCTGTAGGCTCTGAGGAAAACGGAAAGGGATCAGATGTTATGTCGAAGTTTGTTTCCCCCCCTCTGATAATGTTCCCCTCCCGCTAGAAACGGTGTTTCCCTAGCGCCGCCTCCGCGGTTTGGGTTAGGAGCGTGGGTGCAGGTTAAGGCGAGGGGGATAACGAAGGGAAAACATTGACAAAACCACCTGTTCCGACTGTTTCTGCCAAAGTGGCACAAACAACACCACCACTTTGGAAACGCTGCAGGGCGGGGGTTGAAAAGTTGTCTGTTGTCTCCTACAACGTCCCTTTGTAGGACTCTCATGCGACCGAGCCATCCTCACGCAGCCTGAGCATGGGAGGAAGGGGTACAGGGGAAACCCCAGGGTTCACTAAAGCCCCCTTTCCACAGCCCCAGCCACTTTATGAATCGCATAAGCAGCTGGAGAAGCCATCAGTCCGGAGCAGCCCCCCGTGTGTATCACACCTCCATTTATGGACGCAGAGAATCTCAAAACATTGAGAGGCCGCCTTTCAGAAAAAACCTGCGTCACAACGCTTACAGCCTGATTAGCATCCACAAAAGTGAAGGTCTGGAAACACAAGCAGTAACATGGTGGCGGACGTGCTTCTTTTTTAACATGCGGGCCGGATTCATTTCATTGCTCTGTCAGTTTCGATTCTCATCCAGGGTTTCCCTCTCTGTAAGTATTAAAATGCACAGCTCCCTCCTCCTCCTCCTCCTCCTCCTCCTCATGGAGCTGATAGTTTCTCCATGTTGCTGTTCTCATGTCTGCTCTGTCATCCGGCGCTCCAACCAAACAATACAGGCAGAAGCAGTAACTTTCCACACAGCAGCCTCGGGACAATTGTTTCCAAGAGCACGTGGGCGGAGGGGAGACCACATATTTCCATATGTCGGGGTTCACCGACAATAAATATCAAGGAAATACATTTATCCTGAAAACAAGGGCTGAGCTGTGATTTACCACATCCACACTAAGACAGGAAACAAGTGATGTCTATTTCTAACACAAATAAATGTTCTTGCTCGCGATGGCTTGTGTCGAAATACGCAGCGCATAGAACATCATCTTTAAATCTATTACCTCATCATTTAGTCATTTATGAATTAAAACTATAAAAATATTAGTTCAAATGTGAGGATTCGCTGTGTGTCTGCATACATAAAATAGAATCTAACAGCTATAATGAGTTCAATGAATGTTACGGAGTTTGCAGAATGCAACATTTCTGAATTATGAAATAAACTCCGGTCAGAATTTACCACCCACAAAACTATTTTTTATTTAAATTGGAAATATTTCCATTTTTGTATATTCTGGCTCATTCTGGGTCAAATTTGGAGCTGAACAACATGTAAGTATAACAAAAAATAATACATAAAAGCAACATAAAATTTTCTATACTATATACCAGTGGGTCTCAAAGTGGGGTCCGGGGACCCCCAGGGGTCCATGAGGCGGTGTGAGGGCGTCCCCAGAATAAAAGGGAACCATTTAGTTTTCACTATAATTCCTTCCATAAATCCACAATGACATGTATGAGTATTTGCATGGAGCACTGACATTGCCAGAATTAAAATTAAACCAATTACTTTATTTCCCATCAACATATTTCCTAATATTTCCCCTTTGCACATGACTTTATTTAATTTCAAATTATATTGAAGTGGAAACACAAAAGGAAATGCATTTTATTAATTAGTTTATTAATTAAACTAATTAATAAAAGGAAAAGCAAATAAATGGACCATTTATGTGGAAAAGGAAAATAAGATTAATTAAATGTTTTTTTTAATAATTTATTTATTCATTGTTAGTAATGGCAGTTTCAGTCCTCCACTTTCTGTTATAAAATATCTAAAAGCAAACATCGTACCAGATGAGGTCTGTGGTCTAGTTTTCGTCCTTGACATGAAAATCTTTGACAACCACCGCTATATACTACGTATATGAATATAAGAAAACGTAAGAGGATAACCTTGGCATGAAACCCACAAAAACGTGGCTCCACTGACCAGAATGTTTCTATCTATAGTAACAGCCTGCACCTCGTTAAGCTAATTGCTCGTTAAGGGGACACCTGTTCATGCCAGTGTCTCCTTGAGAAGCTGAAAATCAGAGCAGCTCCCTGATTATTCGCTGTGTTTTCTGCAAACCACATTGTAAGCTGAGGTGACTTTTTATTGTTGTTTGTTTAAATGTGTTCAAGTTTTACGACTCGCTGCTGTGTTACTGTAGGGGTTTGGGAATGTATCATGTCAATGAGGGTCCTGTATGAAAGTTCAGTTTGTGTGTGTGTGTGTGGAGAAAAAGTGAGAGTGTAACAAAGCCCCTGTGTTTCCTTCTTCTTTCTCTTCCCCTCCCTGCTCAGCCAGGTCTCTCCTTTCTATTATAAACTATCTCTCCCCTTTGTTTCTGCTCCTCTCTCCTCGACAGTCCATTTCCTTTTGTTTATCTTTCTCTGGCTCTCTTCTTCCCTTTCAGCCTGTCTCTTTCAGGTCCCGTAGCTTTCCTTCACTCTGGTTGTCTGGCTGCACACTCGCCTCTCCCACACAACGCCAGGGTGTTGCTGTCCATTGAGGCTTTTGATTTACGGCTTAATGACACTCGGGAGAGGTCAAAGGAGGACGCGTTTGTGTGTGCTGTTATCGCAGGGATGCTGCAGCCCGACTGATTTGTCATTTAATATGAAACCGTTTCTGTGCGTGTTTGTCTGACCCTGTCTGGACCGCTCGCTAACGACTGGACGGCCTGAACAAGCAGGGGGGATGCTGGGTAATGAGGCTGTTGACATGGAGATGAGCAGACCCTTACTCTTGTAATCTTCGGTTATCTCTGGGATAATCTGGGTCAGCCTCTGACCTCAGCGAGCCAAAAAGACCATAAATGTTTAACCATGGAGCACCACCTTGGGCTCTGTGATATCACAATACACAGAAATAACCAATAATAGATGCAAATATAGCTGTAAGTTGAAGCCCTAGATCAAATAGCTACAATGGCAAACGGAAAATACATTTTTGCTTCCATTCACTAGAGCCTGTGGATAATGGTAAGAAAGTTAAATTAGCATTCACAGCTGGAGACCTTCTACTGCTTGAATGGGTGTGAAATTTTAAATAAACAGGACAAATGATGCACAATTACAGTATTTGTCTCAAAGTAATTTTTGCATCGATTGACAACACGCATAGGCCAATCGAAGCGTGGGCACGGGAGACAGCCAGCTTGAAAGCCAATGAGGGCCGACTACGAAAGTTTGACCACCTTTGGTTTGATGGACAGCAGTGCCACCCAATGGAAACTTCCTATGACGAGACCATCCAAACCTGACAGGCAATAGCCTAGGGAACTGTGCTACTTACAACTTGGGCATACCATTTTCACAATCAGTGACGTAAAACACGTCATATTTATTGTACGTGTTGGTGTAGAAGACTTAGAGTGTTAATTACGGCATTGATGCCACGCCACTGACTATCGTGCATATTCATTTCCGAAATAAGGTCCCATGGGAGACAGCTGAAGACCCTAAAAATTCAATCTGATCATTTAATCTAAGTCTTCAAATCTTATTAAAAGAGCAATGATCTTCCATATGACCACCAGCAAACCTGAATTCAGAGATTAAACGGTAACAAAAATGACCAGTTGAAGTCAACATGTAGAGGCCATATGTGGCGTTGTGCTTTTAAGAATTAAGACTTTTGCTGTGGGAGTTTCCACTTGGTCATGGCACAGTGTGATGTAGTGTGTTTCAGTGGACGACCACATGACTTCAGGCCAGGTGGCAGTTAAGCATCATGCATATGGTCCTTTGTCATGATAGATTAGCTTATTGTTTCCCTCAGTGCTGTTTCAATCCCAGTAATGGACTGCTGCTTAATCGGCTTGAACTTTCAAAACTACTTATCTCCCACCGCCTGAGACAGATATCCCCTCTGAAACTGATACCCTCTGAACAAGGAGCATTATGTGTGGTTGTGTCTTTATTTGAATTAATTAACGAAGGTATAGTGGGTACATCTCTGTACAAACTTCTTACAGTGTGTTTGAAGGATGGCTGGATAAATGAATGGGTGGAGGGATGGATTAAAAGGGGCTGAATGCCCCTTTGTCTGCTCTATGACCTTTTTATATTTGGTTGAATAATCTGCTTTACATCCTGTTCTGAGCCTTTTTTCTTTCTTTCTTTTTTTGCCTTCTACACAAGACTCTGCCTTTCCTCTTTGTTTGGCTTATACACAGTCCTGAACACAAACAGTAGACCGAGCCAGTAAACCAGTCCTCTCTGCAACTCTCTCCAACTCCCCTCTCTGTTCTCAACTAAGTGGTATTGGAACATGTCCTCCTTGTTGACATTCTTGACACTACTTGTTAAACAACACCTGATTTATTTGGCACAAGTAAAACCCTGGAACCAACCCAAAGCACTCTCACCTGCAGCAGGATCTTATTCCCGTCATAGTCCTCCGTCTGCCAGCGCACGGCACTGATGGGGCTGCATGGGTTTGGCAGCAGGGGCACCAGCGCCCCCACGTCTCGTACCCTCACCTCCATCACCGCTGACTCCAGCGTTACTGGGGCCTGACCTCGCGGGAGCCTCTTAAATGACATTTGGATCTCCATGTCCAGGTTGGAGTACACCACAAAGAAGCAAAAGTCCTCCTTCTTCTGCACCACCCTGCGCTGAAGCAGCAGTTTGTACAGCCGCACCATGTCAATGTAATTTTCATGGCGGCAGTACACGGTAAATCGCACAATCTCTTTCCCATAGTGGACCTGTCGCACGGCCCACAGTGGCGTGCCGGGGGCCAGAGTGAAAAAGTCCTGGCTGCAGGGCGTCAGCGGCAACATCCGCCGGCCGTTGCTGACCTCCTCCGTATGGTGGTAGCGCCAAGGCGGCCGCTGCAGGGCGCGGTGCAGCATCAGGACCTGCTCCTCGCCTCCACACGCCTCCTGGAGGAACAAGATGACCGCCAGGGCCGGTTGGCAGGATGCGGTCTGGCCGCCGTTCTGGTGGCACTTGGGCCGAGGCCGCTGGCAGACGGAGGCGCGTTCCGACACCCTGAAGAGTTGCAGCTCGGGGTGAACCCACGCCAGGACGGCGTCGGCAGCACGCTGCAGGAACTTGCCCTGGCCAGGGTCGGAGATGAGGTGGACGCTGATGAGGAAAGGGTCCTGGAGCTCACCCATGGATAACTCACCTCCACAAACAACAGCATCAACGTAAGACAAGAGAGGGAGGGAAGGAGGCATAGGGAATAAGAGAAGAGGAGAGGAAGACATGGTGAAGAAGAGATTAGATTATGATCAGCATGTTAAAGCTTGTTGAATTTGAGAACATGAGTACAGGGATAACAAGATGAAAGCTGGAGGACTGTGAATGTTCAGATGATATAATGTCAGCCAGTCATTTTCTATACCCACTTCTTCTTCATTATGGTCACAGGCATCTGCTGAAGCCAATCCCAGTGCATTATAGGCGAGAGGCAGGGATACACCCCAGATGGTCACCAGTCCATCATGGGGCACACACACCATTTACTCACACACTCACATTTATGGGCAATTTAGAGTCTCCAATTAACCTCAGCATGTTTTTGGACTGTGGGAGGAAGCCAGAGAACCCGGAGAGAACCCACACAGACACAGGGAGAACATGCAAATTTCATATAGAAAGGTCACACACCAAGGTCTTGAACCTGGGACCTTCTTGCTGTGAGGCAACAATCTCTATTCCCAATTTTTTTTTCTAAGCCTATAGGCCTACAGAACACTATTTAACTTGCATTCTAGAAAACCCTGGATTAAAAGGTGTCGTCCATGTACCTGATCCAAAAAACTTAATGTCACATTAGGGGGGTACCGTGAGTAAAAAGCAACCCTTTAATGCCATTTCTAGATGGTGTAGTGTTAACTAATGACAGATTCAGAACGGTTTTCAGAAGCACTTCTCACTTAAGTATTGAAATGTTATAACAGTTCAACAGTCTTTCTCCAGAATTCACTCTACCATAAGTTGAATGCATACATTGCAGATCTAGACTGGTCACAAACCCCAGTCCACACAAATATTGAACATGCTGCTTGCTTAAAATAAACATACTACTTCCTTTCTGACACTGAACTTTGCCTCTGGACAAATTTGGTATTGCAGATTTGTTCAATATTAAGCTGATTACTTGATATCCTAGGCTGTTTTTTCTATCATATATCTTTCTTTACTTCTTTCTTCAGGTTTTCTCCTCCTTCCTAGCTCCTCTTCCTTCTACCCACCATATCGCTCACTCCTCTCCTCCATTGTCTTCATCTACTTCAACTCAATCTTGTTTCCAATTTCAGTGTTTACCTTTCTCCCCTCCTCCCCCTTCTCTCCACCAGATCCATGTGGAGCAGGGCTCCTCTGTGGAGGCTCATTAGTGCCATTAGGAGGTCATTACTGAAGCCCGGCGGAATGTTCCAGACCACAGCAGGAGAGATGCATTCAGGTGTAGCCTCCCCCTGAACCCCTGACCTGGAAAAGCTCAGCCCTTGGCACAGGTATCGTAACACTTCCATGTACACACTCACTGTAACCATGTTCTCTCATTCTGTCATTTACATTTTTCCTACGGTCTTTATCTGACTTCTCAGGGGACTTGTCCCATTTCATTTGTGCTTTTTGATGCCGGGGGCCATTTGATAAAAAGGGGACACAGTCTTCTTGTCCGTGGCACAGGAGACTGTTTGCCCGTTGCCAGAATTCCTCCCCGTAACAGAAGGGCAGAACAGGGACAAGTTCTGTCTCATGGGTCTCGCTGGCCTTTGCGAAAGGGCAGTTTCTACTTGACCAATGAAGTGACATTTTCTAAATGTTAGGATCAAGTTGCAAGGAAACACTGTGTAAAAGGTGCTCCATTAGAGGTGTAACCTCACAGTCAGTTCAAGGTAAAGTTTGACACACTTGACATTATTGCTGGATCTTTTTCGAACAATTTCACACGATGGGAAACATACAATCTGTATTGCTGCACAAGGTAAGGGATAAAAGCATACAGGAAAAAAGGCTGGAAGTAACAGCATGAGGTTTACAATACAATGTCTTAACTATATATAGCATGTGTTTTTTCCCTCTGGTATAGAGAGATTTGTATTGTATTAAATGTGAGAATGCAGAATCCACTTGTGGATGAGGGTGCATGCATATAAATCACCATAATCTAATATAGATAAAAGGGCCTTATTCAGATCTAACTCTTTCTACACAGGTTGTTTTACACTGAAGCTCTCACTGTGCAGCCTGAAATCAGTCCAACAAGGACACAGACCTTGGTCCAAACTGTCCAAACTTGTGCCTCATTAGTTTATGATAAACAATGAAGCAAACAAAGCAGCAAATGGGACATAACATCAATCCTTCATCCTTCCTTTTCAAACGTTTCTTTATATTTACCCCTCTTGTCTCTGCAATCACGCCTCACCTCATGTCTCCTCATCTATCCAAAGTTCTTTGGAGTCGGTAACTAAAGTAACTCCGGGATTAAAACGGAACCTAAACTTGGTTCGGGATCAGAGACGTGCTCCCACGCGCCCATTTCTGCCTGTCTGATCGCATTACAATCAACATGACATGCAGATCTGAAACAAAGTTAGAAACACATGGTGATACAGAATATATCGGAAATTTACTTTTCTCACGCAGCCTTGTCATTCATTCCGCCACTGCAAAGGGCTCCAGACAAAATCACTTAATAAAAAATGTAAAAACTGTAGATTTTTGGCAATCATGGGCTGCAATGACATGGTATCTGGCAACAAACTGCATTAGCCAATCGAATATGCAAAAAAAACACACATACAAGATAGAATACTGTGTAACAAATAAGATAGTTGAGAAAATTATTGTTGCTGTGTCATATTTCAGGCCTTTGAAATGTTGCCTCAAAAGAATTAAAAACGTTGGTGCAGTGTCTTTGTCTGATAATTGTTTTAGTCCTAGCTCCCTGGTGTGTGTTTCATATTCTAGACAGTGCCTGAAGCAAGATGCTCACACCAGCGTAGACACTACTGTCAGCTGAATGCAAACTCAGGGCAAAGCTTTTACACCTTATGTCAGGGGCAGACGTGACACCCTTTTGTCCCAGCTGGAGCTGCAGTTTGCCTCATTAGTGCAAGTGTCTCTTTCCTCATTGTAAATGACAGAAGACATGGTTACTCGGTTTAATTATGTATTGCACTAACAGGTGCTCTCTCTCCAAGCGAATCCCCCCCACATTGCGTTCTTTGGTAGACCAGAGGACATTAACACTATGAGTAAAAGGAATATTCTATTGCAGTGGAAGTCATCCTTACTGCTATCTTTTAAATCCTGGATAGGGAATGTCGTGTCCTTAAAATTGGAAAAAAAAAATAATTTTCTTTGAGGGGGTCATCTGATGGATTCTACTCCCATTGGAAGCCATTAATTAGCTATGTAGAAGTCTTTTTTTTCAGTAATGCTGCATTCTGACCCTGTCTGCTGGCCTGTCATCTATCTGAGGTCCTGCACCTGTTTCTCGCCCATCCACTACCCACTGCCTATTAATGGTTCTGGCTCTCATTAATAATGATAAGTATGGGGGTCAATTAGGGTTAGACATTTTAATTTTGAAAGAAACAAAGTTTTTTTCAATGAAGATGGCTTTAAACTAATCAGAAATACACTCTATACGTTGCTAATGCGGTAAATGACTATTCTGGCTGCAAATGTCTGGTTTTGGTGCAATATCTACATAGGTGTATAGAGGTCCATTTCCAGCAACTATCACTCCAGTGTTCTAATGGTACAATGTGTTTGCTCATTGCATCAGAAGGCTAATGTAATGACATTTTCTATTAATTTTGCAACTCATGGTGGTAAAAGGTGTGGCTTTTCATGGAAAACGCTAAATTGGGCGGGTGACCCCAAACTTTTGAACGGTAGTGTATATATTGCCCAAGTATCTGTTACTTGGGTATTTTGTTATTATTATTATTATTATTATTATTTATCCCTCTAATTGAAATCCTATTATGAATTGTATTTTATTTATTTTTACATTTTTTATTTATCTTTTTTTTTATTATTTCCCCCTCTTCTTTTTCCTACTTCCCATTTCACTAATCAAACTGTCTGCTGCAGGATGGGTATATGGGAGTGTTGCTAGAGCCTGAGCTAGGACGGAAAATGGGGTAAAATGAACGTGCCATGTGTCACATGCCTTTGTATTGTACAATATCTATGCTGAATTTTCTTGAATAAAATGTAGAAAAAATATGTATTCCACTGAAACCTTTTCAACCTTTGTAGACCGGGTATAAACACATAGTAGCACACGAGCCATGTCGAAGGTTGTGTGACAGGAAACTCCTCTATAGAAACCCCAATGAGAGCAGACTATGATATTCAGAGGTCTGCAGCACATCACTTCTCTACTTGTCTTTCTGATTCGTAGAAGGAAATGAATTCAATGTATAATTCATATTCATTTTTTGAACTTGAAAAGTATTTTGTTGCGAAATTACCTCAGGCTACAACTGCACTGTTCTGTCTCTTGACAAGGCATCTATTAAAGGTATATGACTGTATTCAGGTATATGAGTATTCCACTGAAACATGTCCATCTGTTGCAATCCGAGCTGCTGGACTTGCTCCAGACTCCATTGCTTGTACTGCTTTGTTGTGTGTATGTTATTCCATCTCTAATTCCTTTCCCATACAGGCCATCTGCCTTATTTGGGTTAATATGACTGGCTATAAAGTTTGTAAATGTATGCTTTCCTGTTTAATAATCTTGTATTTTCTCATGCCAAGTTTAATTGTGGTCGAAGCCAACGTTACTGTCGAATCAGTTCTTGTTTTTATTCACTGCATCGAGGCGTCAGTTTCGCAGAATCCACGGTTCGACTCTCGGCCAGGGGGCCTGTGTTCATACCCCTCCCTCTCTCCCTCCCTCTCTCTCTCTCTCAAAAAAAAAAAAAACAACAAACAATGAAGATTTAGTGGATCACCAAAGTTGTTACAATTTATTCTAACTTCCAGGATGAACAGGAATTTCATGGCAATCCATCCAACAGTTGGATATATTTCAGTTGGGACCAAAGTGGTGGACGACTGACATTGTCTTCCCTAGAGCTACTTAAAATAAACCTCAATACTTTGATGCTAGTTGGGGCTTTCCTAGCAATGGGGAGCTGGCTCAGAGAAAAATAAATTGGAGATTAAGTCACCCAGAATCCTCTGAGGGGGCTCGAGGGGTTTGTGTGTAAAGCTCTGGAGGAGTGTGTAAACTCTTAATCCGCTCCAATCTTCAAAATGAAGCTGATGTTCTGATTCCACCAACCACATACAGACGCATGCACGTGAGCAGCCAACCCCAACCTGCACAACATCAATTTAAGCAATCGTAAATAAGTCTTTTCTACACGTTTTTGTCTTTTCTTCTCTTTCAGTGTTTTAGTATTAACTGGCAGCACATGCACACAGCCATAAGCACGGATGATGACGTGAGATAAAACAACACGCCTTCCAGTGGCCCCTGCACATATGAGAGTGATTAGCGGCGAAAACTCAACTAAGGCAGTGTGTTTATGTATGTGTGTGTATTAGTGTGTGTGAGAGTGCAAGTACTGCAGTCACAGCTTCAGCTAACTTGGCCCTTAGTGTAAGTTGAAACAACTGAGGAAATTCAAGAGGGGGGCCCCTTTTGTCGTCTGGTAAAAAGAAGAAAAAAAAAAAGATGCAAGTTCCAACACTCATACGTCAGTTTGACTGGTGCCAGGTGAATAAAAATGTAAAGTCCCTTCTATACTATTACACGTAAGCCTACAAGTGTATTTTGCTTTTTCAAACACATTTAATTCTGATCAGTCATGCCAAGTTACTGCAATAAAACTACAAACTCCTATCCATAATGTAATCCTTTTGTTTTAAATAGTTGCCCATGAACACATCAGAGTAGAATAATGCCAGCTGTATCTGTTAAAGGTCCCATATTGTAGAAACAAAGATTTTAATTGCTTTTCTGGATATAAGGTCTAGGTGTATATACTGTCCCATATTACAAAACCCTCAATCCATGGAGAAATGCACCCAGTCTGTATTAAGAAACTGTGCTTTAATCGAACCATTAGGGCTTCTCTAGGGTTGTGATGTAATGAAATAGACACAAAACACCCTGTTCTTTCTAGAACTCCAGGGAGAAACTTAAGAGATGGAAGTCAAACTACATTGAGAGGATTTCTGGCATTCAAAACCACAAATATATCCGGTTAGGGATATCAAAACTTCAAATAAAACCCTGAAAAATATGTGAATATTGGACCTTTAAGGATTTCTTCACTCCATATATATTGCTCTCTTCTGAGATGTGAGCTATAATTGAAAGCTCAGTCCTGTTGGAGACTCTGCTTGCCAGCTGAATCTCACACTCCAGTCAAAGCAGAACTGCAACTCTGCATTTTTGCACATAATTAAACTCTTGTAAATTATAATGTTCAATGTCGACACAATAAAAGTGACCGAGCTTGTTTACTCTGTCGTCTAAAAGACACAAATGGACACAGGTTGCTATATTTTACTTGATAAGTCTCTGCACAGAACCAGAAGTGGTGACTTCCTTTTCCAAAGCAAACTGTACAAAGGGTTCTATATGTGAACGCTGCCAAACCCGAAAGTCTCACAGAAGATAAAAGCAATCAGACCACAATGGAGAGCCACTATTTTCTTTGCTTCTTTGCTAAGTCTCAAATTAAAAAATTAGATAGATTAGATCATTGTTGTCCTGTTGTTGGGAAAGATTAGAAGCAGAGGCTTAGTGAGGACACCAAAACCAGTCAACAGTGCTAGGCCAAGTTCACGCATGTCAGGTGACCTTCACTGTCCCACAAGACCTGGAGCGAAGGCTTAGCACAGGCACTAAAAAACTGAGGAGGTGATGACGCCGTGACCTCAAGTCACTCAAATATAAATATACAGTG
Source organism: Lepturacanthus savala (assembly GCA_030544235.1). Classification (NCBI taxonomy): domain Eukaryota; kingdom Metazoa; phylum Chordata; class Actinopteri; order Scombriformes; family Trichiuridae; genus Lepturacanthus; species Lepturacanthus savala. The sequence goes on along the minus strand of CM060470.1, from coordinate 10,479,672 downwards.
CATTCTGTATTTGGATAGTTACATGTTTTATTTTGGTGTTTTGGCTCTGTGATGCAGCACTTTTGTGCTGACTTTCAGCTTCAGGGGTGTCCCATCCATAGTCACTGAAGGGTTGAGGACATGTGTCTTTTTCTGTATCCACAATCTGACAATTTCGGGAAAACTCTGCAGTGTATTTGGTTGTATTTGGTGTTGAGAAAGCCAGACTAAAGGCATGCCAAATTGGATCAATCAATGTGAACATTGTACTCAGTCAGGTCTAAATGCAATCTAAACAGCATGCCAGCTAATGCAAGACCTGCAAAAATATACAAATAGTAGTAGCAGAAGTCTTCCCTCACTAAAAGTGAATGGCATTAGTTTCCTTGGGACGTGACATGCTTGTTGACCAGGTCCACCTCACTAATTTGCATTCTGTAATCCAATCCTAATGCCACTCAAACACAGCTGAGAAAACAAGGACATGTTTCACTATAAATGCAAAAGAAGACCTATTGATTGGATGTCATTGTCCAGATAATGTATCCAGATACAGATCACTTAATACCAATTAATACCAGGTTCAAATGGTGCCATATTGTCAGCCCTGAGATCTGCAGCAAGTCAACAGGACCATTCTCTAACCTGATTAGACTGAATATAAATTGAACATGGCCTGACCTAGGCCAGGTCAGGTCATGGTTAGTAGGAACTAGGGCTTTCACAACAGTTGATTTATGTAGTCATCAACTATACCCATAAAGTAACTGAACCCAGTAACAATGGTCAATTCTCATTAGAAAGTTCCCAAACACAATGGGTAAGGGTTATCTACTGTAGGTTGGACCAACCTGGGGATAGGTGAAATAACGAAGTAGACTCCTTGATTGGCTCTGGGAGGCAGTTTACAAATGAGCCGCGATCTCATTGGACTAAACCTCCTGTTCGGAGCTGGAGATACCATGTGACTGCAGTAACAATGAGACACTGTTCACAGCACCAAACAGGTGCAGGGTTCTTTTACCAAGACCTCCAAAAAGAGTGTGCCAAATGACAAACTTTGGTGTGGTCCCTCTGGTGAGGAAGCCAACTTGGGTCCAAAAGAACTATTCAAGTTAATTATTTAATTTCCTGCTTATTTGAAGATAAACGTGATGAAACGTCAATCAGACCAATTTTGCTTTGTTTGCAGGTAAAAATTGTATTGCCTGGTGTGGAGCAAGTCATCAAACTAGTGGTATGAAAGCTCCCTTAAATTCAGTTTATTTAAAATGACTTAACATAGAAAATGATTGTCTATGTTTAACTACAATCAAAGTTATGTACACCTCTGGTCTTTAAAAGCGTTGTGTGGTCTATTGACTGAATGATCCATCGCCACTGCATTCTTACTGCACCGTACTAAAACCACAGATGAATGATTAGTCTCCAATGATGCACAGTGTTGAGTCATGGTTTTGATAGTCGACTAATCGGCTATACTGTGAGATCCCTATTAGGAACCAAGTGAACCCATGAAGACCTCCAACCACCACTCTCTAAATCATCCTTTCATTGAAAACCCCACACTCACTTATTCATACTTTCAGACGGACCCACAACAAAGCTGACAGACAGTGCTGCTCAAATTAAATCATTAACAAACAGCTGAGTGCAGCATATTTAGCTGTGATCACGGCCTCATGGTTCCAACCTCATTTGGAGGACGCACATTTGGTAACACTTAATCCAAGCTGCCTTGTGGCAGAGCCTGGATCTCATATGCCACATTCAACTAGGGAAAAGACACAGTGTGTGTGTGTGTGTGTGTGTGTGTGTGTGTGTGTGTGTGTGTGTGTGTGTGTGTGTGTGTGTGTGTGTGTATAGAGCTGTTACGGGTGGTCCTTGTTCCATCAGGTGCTGTTCAAACTGACCATGCTTAAAGACTGGCTGACATCAGTGTGCGGTTAGGCTTGTAAGCAGATACTCACCGCTGTCCTTCTAAGTCAGACAACTGTGTCATCTTCCAAAAAAAAAATCAGAGCATGAATACATTTACTTACTTTACTTTTCTAAAGCTGAGATTGATATAAAAAAGTAAAGTAAAAAGAAAACAGCAACGATTTTTACACAACAAATCCCTTTAACAAAACAACGCAGAGAGTTGTGGCAGAGAATTTTGAAAGAAATCCCTGGTGAAATGCCCGGTTGCTATAAATTCCAAACTATTACATCACTAAATATTTGATGTGCATGGTTGTTTCTGGCTGAGCTTTCGTTTCTACACTACCGTTCAAAAGTGGGGAGTCACCCAGACAATTTAGTGTTTTCCATGATAAGTCACACTTATTTATCACCATGAGTTGAAAATTAATAGATTTTTATTACATTAGCCTTCTGATGCAATGAGCAAACCCATTGTACCATTAGAACACTGGAATGATAGTTGCTGGAAATGGGCCTCTATACACCTATGTAGATATTGCACCAAAAAACAGACATTTGCAGCTAGAATTTTTTATTTGCTTTTCTTTCAAAATTAAGGAAATTACTAAGTGACCCAAAACTTTTCAACAGTAATGTAAATCTGATTTAAATCTAATCCGATCTGGTTTATGTACTTAAAGGATAGGTTCATAATTTTTTCAAGCATGAGGTCAACCGAATCATCTTACAAACTATTGGAATTAGCTCTGATAGCGGCCAATCGTGGCCGATGGTTGCGCGGCATCAATCACGCGGGGACGTACATCACCACTTGCTATTCGCATGGAGGTTTCGCACAAAATCAGCCGAACAATGCCTCTCTGTCCTCCCCTCTGCTCTCTCCCTGGGGGATGACCTCTAGTCATCCCCCAGCAAAAGAGTTTTTCCTCGCTGCAATCATTCCTCCTGTCCTTACTGGCAGCAGGAGTAAAAACTTTCATACTGGCAAACCTCGCAGCCTCCTGCACTTTCAGCAGTCAATATCTAATCCAACGCCTGATATACAACAGGATGGGTCATGTAAGAATTTCGGAAAATGGAGTTTGAGTTGCTCGCATGCACATATGTTCCTGGTTCTGCTAATCTGCTGCCTGTCTGGGCCGATATGACAAAAGCAGGGCCTCAGGCATTACTGGGCGCACAGGTAGAATAGGAGAGGAGAGTGCTTCATATTGTGGTAAAAACTCCTCATTCTGCAGTTGATGAGAAGAACACACTGACAAGCATGACTCGAGTCAACCATATATTACTAGGATTTGACAGTATAATCTGATCAAAGAAGAAAACAATCTTAATCTCAATTTTTACTAACTGACGGTTTTTGACCAGTTGATATTCAAGAAGATTCATTGAAGTACGAGAAACATTTACACAATCTTAGTAATATACACAAATATGTGTTTGTCTCTAGCAAACATCTGCCGATGATGGCCTGATCCCTGAAAATTTAGACCCTCTGATGTCAACCTGTGACTCACAGGTGTTTGTTAAACCACTATCAATCCTGTCTAGACTTCTATGTTGTAAAAGAGTCAGTGAACTGTTCAATATGCCAATGCACATTTATTTTATTCAGTCGTTTAAACCTTTCTTGCATTCCTGATTTCTTGGCTGGAAGAAATGTTTTCACAATCTTCGGTTTGATTACCAGTGTCCAATGTTTCCCACAGAACTGCATTCTATTTGTAGTAGTAGCCTTTTTTAAGAGATTTAAAAATAAAATAAAATTAAATGTGCCAATGTATAAATGAATTGAATATTGTTGTTTTAATATCTAATTATTAAAAATGCAGCAGGCAGTCATGGAAATCATTGCAGAGATGCTGGGGTTTGCAACTGCTGCTAAAATGTTTATTTGATTATTTTATGAATTTTGAAGACTCTAATCTATGGTTTTACTTTTCTATTAAAAATATTTAATAATTGTTGCGTTTCAGTTTGACCTCTGTGCACTTTTAAAGCTTCCCCAAGCATTCGTTACTTTGCCAACCCCCTGTCTTATATACGTGTATATATATATACAACGTACATAGACACGCATGCACACACACGCATGCAGGCAGACAGGCAGGCACGCAACCATTTAAGGGTTAGGTCACAGGTCACTCAGGCTGAATGGACACTCATCTGCAGTGACCAATAGAAAGTGAGGTTGTGTGATTAAGTGTTTGGGGTGGGACTCTGTTGAAGCCTCTTGAATCAAAAGCTAAATTACCTTCTATTGTACACTCAAAGATACTGCACGCACCAGCTGCTGACAGCAGAAAACACGGACTGCAATTAGTTTTCCTTAAATATCATGTCACTGCTACTGCACGAAATTCTTGCAACAATTCTACCATTTTTTAGCACAAACATTATAGATGCATTCAAAACTTTATAGTCCTTCATTTGCACATTTTCCATTGGAGCCATTTGAGACTGGAGCATATTGGAAACAGTCTCAATCTTAAACACTACAAAAGCTACATTTGTAAATAAGTGTGGTAACCAATGTTAGGTTTTGTTGGAGTTTTGTTTGTTAGCAGTTACACAAAAAAAGTATTTACAAAGTATGGTCTGTGTATTGATACACTAGATTTCTTTTATTCCTCTAAGAACTATTAAAGAAACATCAATGGGCCAGACTGTTTCAAGGGGTGACATGTTCTATTCTAACATACACATACTCCCAGTAGTTTTTTTGTGGCTACATTTGTATTATGTTTTTTAAACTATAGTCAAAACAAACGTTTGGACAGCCCAATAATGGGAATTATTTGGTATTTTGCTGCCAATTTGATCCATTCTTTAGTTTGAAAAAAAATATGAAAACACTCATAGAGGAATTCCATCATATCTCTTTGGAACTGTGTCCGAGGAGTTTGTGCAGAAAATAGGAGAAAAAGTACTCAATGAAGTACTTTCCAGTTGGTGTGGACTCTACCCTTTATAACTGAGGAGAGTTTTGAGTTTTAACATAAGGCTATTAACATGTCTAGCATCTACAAAGGTCTGCAGGCTTATATTAAAGAGATAAATCCTCTAGCTGAGAGGATACTATGTGCAGATCACACACTTAATCTAATTGGGGCTAATAGTGTAAAACGCTGCCAGGAGACTGCAACTTTGTCCAGTCACTTTAAAAAATGTCTCTCGGTGGCAGAGTGTTGCTGCTAAAGCTTTTGTTTGTGCTTGTGTGAGACACCGTGACCTGGGCCTCTGCCAAAGGTGTGTGACCTGCAAGCATAAACAGAAGCGTTTTTGCACAGTGTGTATTTCGTTGCAGTTAGACTTGTAGTTCTTGAGACCGGTCCTGGTCTCGAAGCCGATCTCAAGGCCACTTTTTTGTGGTCTTGATCTTGTCACAGCCTCGACAGTCCTTGGTCTTGGTCTTTGTCTGGGGTCTCTTGGTCTCACAATGTCTCGGACTGTCTTTGAAGGATTTGGCAGGCAGGCCCTTTTTTCCCCCCTTGGACATCATTATTACATGCCCACTTCGAATGGTACCAATCACATGCATTTTCTGACACGTTGGCACATTTGTCCTCTCACGCCCCGCCACCTCATCCTCTACAGCAGAGCCAGGGAGGCGGACGCAACATGTCGGCAAATTCCAAATTCAGCAGTGGTTAGGTTTGGCTTTGCAGAAAAAAAGAATTCATTTGCTACACAATAAGAAGGAAGAAGCATACAGCAGGAACAGTGTCACATTTGATCTCAGTCAATTGATGAATTATATTATTTATAAATGAATAAATAATATATTGTTGTGCCTGTAGTTGACATTATGTAGGAAAATATGGTGTAAGTAGTGTTTTTTTTTGTCCTTGGTCTGGGTGGTGGTCTTGAGCTCATTTGGTCTTAGTCTTAACGTGGTCTGTCTTGGTCTTAGTCTCAATTTTTGGTCTCAATACACTTTGGTCTTGGTAGTGTCTTGGACTCTGTTTAGGCTGTCTTGACTATAAGTCTAGTTGCAGTATTCTCACAATGACTTGAGTGTGATCTGGCTTTTCCTGTGACTGGTTGCCTGCCCTTAAGAAAGTCCAGAAGTGTGCTCCCTAGCATCCTGATACACTTAAGGCATGTGCACCCTTGCACTGGGGCCACTGCTTCAAACATGAACCGAGCTTAAAGAGAATCAAATCAAATGAAATACCAGACCCTGCTGGACACAAGGTGGCCATTCTGAGGCCACAAAGGCACGATTTCTCTCTTTCTTACCGGATTACAAGCATCTGAAATTGACCTGTGTAATGTGAGAGGTAACATGTCAGGTCTTCTTTGTCAATTTGATGCTTTTAATAGTTCTCTGATAGTTTGCCAGTTCTATAAAACCAACACGGAATGAAAAAGATGGCTATCTGGAGCCACAAACCCAGACTGTGAACTGAACTAGGCAAATTTTCCTGCATCCCTGTTTACACCTAGAATTGACAGACTGTTGGCTGGACAGAAGATACAGATCAGATAAGATGTTCAGAAGTGGTTTATAGTTTTTTGAATATTCACCTACTTTTGACAACAAGATCTGCATATTGGCACTGAGGCTGCAATGGAAATATTCAATGGAATCAGAGGAAAACTTTGTTGAAGCTGTCCAGGTTGGGGAATTTATGTTCTACCCTTCAAGTCCTCAAACTTGTATAAAGACGGTAGTTTGGTTGTTAGTTGGTCGATACTTGATTGCACTCAACCCAGCATCAGGAGAGGATTCTTTAGGAACCAGACTTCAAGTAGTTAATCAGGAATTTCGCCGCTACGAAAACCAGGTGCACACACTTCTAATGGTGAGTGTGGTGGTGTTTAATTTGAAAGCTTGTTATTATGGCATTAATACGCTTTCAACTGTTTATGCATCTGGTGTGGTCTGTTGTCTTGTTAGCGGTGTTTGTGGTCTTGCGGAAAATTACAGCGTTTGTAGTTCCGTTGAAATTTTGAAGTGTGACATGTCACAGTGTTGGAGAGAGATGTTTGTACTATTTGGAAGACGCGGGGAAGTACAAATGAAGTGAATTCACATGTGTGCGTTTGTTGTGGCGAGGCTTGACTTAGCAGTGCCACCATGCGCAGAGGTAAATCGGTCCGTTGCGGCGGTGGATTTGTGGTTGCGGGGAGCAGAAGGGCCGACGGGCTTAGCCAGGCCCAGGGGCCTATGACAGGATTAAATCACCCCTATACTGAGGACAAAGACAGCAACCACACACAAAGCTCGGAGACAAATGAGTTCTCTATATTCTCCTTTTCACATCTTTGGAAAATCTGTTACCGCAGCACTTTGTGTCCATCTGGCCCGTCCTTTCTGTTGGAATCATCATTGTGAAGCTCAGTTTGATGAATGAACTGAGGCTGACTCTTTCACTCAGGATGTGTGTGTGTTTTTATAGACACATATTGAACTATTGCTTTGAAACCTCCTTTGACTCGCAATAGCTTCAAAGATTGTCACTGCTCTTATGCCAAAGAGAATCAGCAATGTCCTTTGAACTTAAGCTTCTATATATAGAATGCACATATGTGTATAGTTTTTTAAGGCTCATTATCCAAAACTCATTCTTTTAGATGAAATAAAGGATAAAGGTTATTCTTTCATTCTCTTTCGAATAAAAATTGTGGATGCTTCGCTTAAAACAGTGATTGAAAGCTTTGGGGCATTTTGGAGGCAGATTTAAGAGTTTCATTTAGCTACGCTGCATGGAGATCTGCCTGGAGAGGAAGCCAAGTCCAACAAAATCCAAAAAAGGAGTGAAATTGTTAGTTTTATCTCTCAACAGGCTCAATACAAACTTTGTGGGCAAACGTTTAACTAGAGCTGCAGTTGAGGTGTGTTGTAATACGAATGGACACCTGCCAGCCATTCAGAAACAAGTATTTTTTTTTAAGGACACGTGGTATATATTATATCGCATTTTAATCACATCCAGAGATGATTCCTCAGTTGTGTTGCAGTCAGTAAATCTGAGTGAATCTCTGACAGGATGGGTAAATTCTACAGTGCTACTAATCCAGCATCAGTGGGGGCTCATGTATCTTTCAGAGTGCGATCGACCTTTCCAATGCGTTTAAAGTTCAGGTCTTTGCCTTTTTGTTTTTTGTTTCCTGACAATCCTGACCTCCAGCAGTGGGAGAAACAAAGACAATAGCGGGCAGACGCTCATCCGATACAGTAATGACACAGGAAACACCAAGCGAAACACAATATGCGTCACCGCGCGCGTCTGCGCGTGTGTGTGTGTAAGGTTCTAATCTGATGTGGGTGTGGTGGGATAACGCAGCTTCCTGTAGACTAGATTAATGGGCTAATATTGGACAAATCCTCCCATTGTTGACCTAGCAACCAGACTGGGTAGAGGTCACGACCTCTGCAAACACGCTCTGGGCAAGCACACTCGTTCAGGCTAGACCACACGTACACTCAGACACTGTATATGCAGTAGAAAAGCATGAGGCAAATAATACAGGGGCAAGTGGCTGAAGCATTTACAACCACAGACAATAAGAAGTGGCTGATTTGTATCTCATAATGGGTATTAAATAAAATGTTTTCCAAAGACTTACTATGGGAATATCAGAATGAAACCTTATAATAAAACAGTTGAGGTACTGTATGTGGTAATACAAATGGACACCTGTCAGCCATTCAGAAAGCACCCAGTCAATCAGGTGGTGCATCTCTTCTATCGTTTTCAGTTGACACAGAAGTGGCAGGCAGCACCAAACATCCATGTCTATTAAAGAAAATCATAATTTATTAATTGTCGTGTCCTGCTTCACCAGGATGTTGCTATCACCATTCTTAATACTTAACAATGTTCTCATTGGCTCGGTTATCTTACTCTCTCTCAACTGGGAAAGATTGCACTTTCCCACTCTCTCTTCACTCTTCACTTCACTAAAGCACAACTAAAAACGCTCTTGTTCACATTAACTTTTGGCAGGGTATAGTCACTTTTATGTTTTTTTTAAATTTATTTTTATTTGATATACTTCTGGGCACAGGGGTTAGCGCTGTTGCCTCATAGCAAGAAGGTCGCAGGTTCAAGACCTCCTTGGTCCTGGGTCTGGGACCTTTCTGTGTGGAGTTTGCATGTTCTCCCCGTGTCTGCGTGGGTTTTCACCGGGTACTCCGGCTTCCTCCCACAGTCCAAAAACATGCTGAGGTTAATTGGAGACTCTAAATTGCCCGTAAGTGTGAGTGTGTGAGTGAATGGTGTGTGTGCCCCATGACTGGCTGGCGACCATCTGGGGTGTATCCCTGCCTCTCACTGTAACATGCTGGGATTGGCTCCAGCAGACCCCTGCGACCCTAATGAGGAATAAGCAGGTATAGACTGATATACTTCTTTTAATTGTGTTTTTATAGCTCTATATGTTACATGCTTGTATTTTTAATGGTCCTTCCTATTGCTTTTATCTGCTTTTAAATGGTAATAGTATATCTCAAGGGTCTCTGCATATATTACAGATTTGGTTTTGATACATAGAAGTTGGAAAAGTTGTCGCATGTATGTATAGTACTGAATAATATGTTAGATTTTATTTCTAGTAAACATCAAGGAGAGATTTTGTTTGAAATGGACCAATTGTGTACAAATTGCTGCAACTACTTTTTAAAAATGTTTTCAACTTTTTACCTTCAATTGCTCAGTCAGGGCAAAAATCTATAACATCTCTCAGAAGGTATACACTAAACTGAGAGAAAACATGAATAAATAAAGCAAATACTTTAAATTTGCTGCAGGCCTTAGGGTCCACTAAACGCTCGCAGGCACGCACAGAAAATCCTCGTCCCTGGGTGGACTTATTTTGTCATCATGCATTAGAGGGATAACATCCAGGGGCCATATTCACAAAACATCTTAAGGCTAAAAGTAGCTCCTGACTTACTGATTTAGGAGTAACTCTTCAAAACAAGAGTCATAATTTTTCATCTAGAGTATTCCACAAAGCGATATAGGTCCGTGAAAAGTAGTCAAAAAGACTCCTAAGTCACTAAGAAATTAGCAAAGAATCCTCAAAAGGGCTGCTGCCACCAATATGCCTCATAATCATATCAACATTTTAGAAGCCTTTAATGATACTGAGCTTTTAAAAACGGTGTCAACTTCATCAGTTGAAAGAGAGACTTCATCCTACTGTGTGAAATTGTGAGAAATTTACAACAAAAATGCTGATTGTTAATATTATCGTCATCGTGAAAGTCATTTGTCATCATATAAATATGTGACACAGAATAAACATGGGAATCATTAAGGACTGTGCTGGCGTCCCAGCTGTGAATCATTAAATGAGGGAATTAAAAAAAAAAGAAAAAAAAACTTAACCATCAGCTTCTTACAGCAGTTCATTGTAGGGTCACTGCTGCCCTGCGGCCCTGTCATGTGTTTCATTCTGAATCGGTGACACTACATTTTATTATAAAGTCTTTATTTGGATTTGGCAACATAGCAGCTACAGTAGTAGAGTAGCACAGAGCCCCGAAACAGCCAATCACAGTTTGGTGAAACATAACGGGGTCAACCCCGCCCTTTCTCTTATTTTAAGAGTTCTCTAGATTCCTTAGTGAAAGTTGGCCTCAGCTGCTTTGTAAATAGGTTTTAAGAGAAAAAGAGGAAATTCCTAGCTAGGAACTTTTAGTTCTATTTAGGAGTCCTCCTAGTGGTAAGAAAAAATGTTTTGTGAATACCGCCCCTGAGCCGTGTGTGTATGTGTGTGTGTGTATAAGTTGCTGTTAGAAAATGCTCCATGTCGCTGTTGTTTTACTTACTGCTCGTTGAAGACAGGGGACTGTAGTCAGACCTGCAGTGGAAGACAGAAAGAGAAGACGGGAGCGAAAGATTTGGAAACACGGCGAGGGAGAGATAAAAGGGAGGACAAGAAACAGAGAGAGGAGACAGGAGTTTACATCATGAAAGTGCAATCGATTTGATTTACAGGAAGACGCAGTCCTCTTTCAAATAAAGTGCTGACATCTGGCTAAACAGTAGGAGAGGGCCAACTGGAAAGGTCACCAGAAACACACACTGCACACACGATATTTCATTGTGGATTTTATCTGGAAGGGACACAGGGACTTTACTCACTTACTGATTGCAGAACTACTACTATACTCAACTCAAGTACAATATTAAAGTGCTTGTACTTATGTTGTGTATTTCTATTTTATGCTACTGTACTTCATGTACATGTCTACTACATGACAGTTTTTTTCAAAGAGAAATATTGTACTTTAATTTTTACTTGCAGATTAATTTTATAGAAATATACAGCCTCACTTTCATTATATCAAGTAAAGAGTTATAGCCAGAAGGTGACTAGTAAACACCAACCAAAATGGCTGCAATCAGCAGCTCTAATGCTCAGTAATCATGTGTTATAAGTAAAAAAAAAAATAAAAATAACATTTATTTTTCATTAATCAGTTTTAAAATGTGTGTTTTTACAGTGACATACATTATGTAAGTGTTTCCTAAATTGCAGACATGTACTGAGGACTCACACATCAAGCTCCTATCTTTGAGTTGAAAGAGAAGCAAAATTAGATTTCTGATAATCAGATCTGACTGGATTAATGAAACATTTCCGACAATTAGTTTCATTACATTAGTGGTGGAAAGTAACTAAGTACATGTACTTGGGTACAGCGTTGAGGTACTTTACACTCATCATTCTTAAAATTTTACGATTTACTCCACTACATTAATTTATTTTGTCTTAAAAAATGCACTAACAGTATGTATAATATAAATAATATATTATGATGCAGTACTTTTAATGGTAATCCACCTGAAGTATCTAATATTTCCACAATGATGAACTACAACAATAAAATGCTCTCATGTGTTTGATAGTGATCAAAAACATAAACTATAATAATAGAAATATTAATATATAGTGTACAATGAGGTATTTTACTTTTGACACTTTAAGTACATTTCACTGATAAAAACTCCTCTACATTTCTGAAGTCAGGACTTTTACTTGTAATTGAGTATTTTTAGATGACAGTATTTCTATTTTTACTGCTTGCTCCACCACTGGTATTTACTAAAACGAATAGAGTCGTGCACACGCACACATAGAACAAGACTTGATTGTGGAACCAGCAAACATCCTACACATTCCCCTGTGAAACCTCAGCTCTCATATATACACAACCTGAGAATATTAGTCCCACGGGAGTCATCTGACAACCAGAGAACACTGTTCCTCCACGCACACCCTCCCTGTGACTCTGTCTCTAAACTAATAAGACCCTCTGAAGCTGCAGGACAGCAGGAAACAGAGGAAAGAGGCTGTTTCCTGCGGCAGGACGTTATCAATCTAACTAAAGGGCATTAGCAGCGTAAAGGAGGGAATGGATGTGTGGGAAGGAGGAGAGGTGAGCGCAGAGAGGTAAGACGGCGAGAAGATGGCGATGGGTGCTGCAGACGGGGAGGAAATAATGGCGGGAAATAAAAAGAGATGATTACAAATACGACTGAAACTAATCTGCTTGTCCCTGCACAGGCAGGAATGAGAGATAAAGTGTCCTTTTTAAGGTTCAGAACTCTTTGGAGCAACCTCCAGTTGCAGGTCCAATTGGACGACTCCCTTGTGTGTGTGTGTGTGTGTGTGTGTGTGTGTGTGTGTGTGTGTGTGTGTGTGTGTGTGTGTGTGTGTGTGTGTGTGTGTGTGTGTGTGTGTGTGTGTGTGTCTTTATTTGGCAGGAGTCTCCCTGCAGTGCCGGTTAGCGTCTCGCCTGACATTCCCAGTCTGGCCGCACCGCCTCGCTTCTCATCTCCCTCCAAAGACAATAAACAGAAAAGTGAAGCGAAGACAGACAGCAGCCCGGTCATGCTCGCAGGCTCCGACTGCAGAGTGACCGGACCGGTGCCCTGAACCGGCCCTGAACCGGCCCCGAAAAGGCTTGTTTGACATATGGAGGGCTGGAGGGACTCAGGTGTCTTTTATTTGATTAGTGAGGAGGGGAGAAAAGAAAACAGGAGCATATGAAGAGCACAGATGAATATAGAAAGAAACATAAAGTATAAAGTAGTATGTTTTCATAGCGCTGAATGTTCCAAACCTCTCCAGTTAGATGGTGAAAAGAGTGGAATGTGAAAGTCTATTAAAAGTATCAATAGAGCAATGTAAAAATACTCCATTGCAAGTCAGAGTCCTGCACAAATAAAATCATACTTAAGTAAAAGTGCATATGTATTAGCAGTAAAATGCACTAAAGTCAAATTAATTCTGTTCTTCTGTCATTATATTATAATAATAAAATATTATTCTGCATGTTTAAGGTCATTGGAATACACTAAAACCTCTGGCGTAATCCTATACTTCCATAAGAAAAGAACTAACAACTATTTTGATAGTTAATTAATCTATCAGTTATTTAATAATCGATTAGTTGTTTAGTTCATAAAATAGTGTAAAATGTCCATAACTGTTTCTTAAAGCTGGAAGAGAGAGATGTCTTTTTTTGTCCATACGAACAGCCCAAAGATCATCAGTATATTATTATAGAAGACTAAAAAAAAGCAGAAAATATTCAGATTTAAGAAGCTGGAACCAGAGAATTTGGACATTTTCTTCTTTAAAATGACTAGTTAGTAGAAATACTAATTCCAATAAAAAGCGCTCTGCAAGTCTATTGTTGGTGATGGTGAGGATGGTGGAGGGTGAACAGAGGCAGTGACCTGACGGAGGGAGCAGCGCTCTGCTTATCAGCGGGATGTCCCTGCTTTTCCTTTCACATCAGCGCTTTCCACAGGGTCTGTGCTGCTTTTTTTTTTTTTTTTTTAACAAAGTTTTCCCATGAAATACATGCTTTCACGTGCACATGTTGGACTGTTTAGTTCCAGTTCACAGTTAATGAAATCGCATGTTCCCGGGACGACTGTGATAGTGATGTCAGATTACTCGAACCCGGCTCGCTGACTCTCATCATGATGACAAAGTGAACAACGCTGGTCTGAGAGCTGCTCTCGTGCTGTCTCTTGTAAAGTTATGTCTCATTTGTTCGCCTAAGTTACAACTGAAACTGCATTTTATATATGCATATAGCATATTACATATGCTATTTTTAATCACAATAATTATCAGAACATTATCTGAATACTGGTCACTGTCATTAAGTTTATTATTATTATTAGTATTAAGTTAATTACATTCTCCTGTATTTAATGTTTGAGATGTTTTAGATGTGCGCTACCATTCAAAGGTTTGGGGTCACCCAGACAATTTAGTGTTTTTCATGAAAAGTCACACTTTTATTGACCATGAGTTATGAGAATATGTTGACAATAGAAATAATGATTTGTATTTGAAATAATCATTTTCCCTTCAAACTTTGCTCTCATCAAAGGAAGGTCAGTTTTATAGCTTCTCTAAGCAGCTAAACTGTTTTCAGCTGTGCTAACATGATTGCACGAGGGTTTTCTAATCATCCATTAACCTTCTGATGCAATGAGAAAACACATTGTTCCATTAGAACACTGGACTGATAGTTGCTGGAAATGGGCCTCTATACACCTATGTAGATATTGCACCAAAATACAGACATTTGCAGCTAGAATAGTTATTTACCACATTAGCAACGTATAGAGTGTATTTCTGATTAGTTTAAAGTTCTCTTTATTGAAAAAACAGCGCTTTTCTTTCAAAAATAAGGAAGGAAAGTGACCCCAAACTTTTGAACAGTAGTGTATCGTTATTCCACCTCTACTACAGGAGGTATAAAAGCAACAAACTGGTCAGCTCTTACTTGTAAATCACCATCTTGGCATGAGACCTGTGAACCACAACATCTGGATTCAGGGGGTTTTGTCACAGTGGGATATGTGGACACATCAGAACGCCTCATTTTGGAATGCTCATCCAGCCACGCAGCTCATCCAGTTCCCTTGCTGGAGTAAATACGAGACCATATAAACTATCTATGAGTCCTTAGTTTTGAGGATGTCACATAGGGGAATTCAAAGAGTCACAAAGGGTTTCCTCACTAAAACACAAACACAATCCTATATCACACTACTACAACATCCAGCCGTAACCTACCACAGGAGAAACTGATGCAAATCCTTATCTACCGGCTGAAAACAAAGTGAACAGTGAGTTCGGTTATAATTGTACAAACATTTTTGTTGTCAGAGTTCATTCGTTGATTTAAAACTCCATCTCCAGTCTGGCTGTCGTCTCATTAACAAAATGTGTTTGTGATTAAGGTTTAACTTTCCACTAAAGATTTAGTTCTGCAGCTCCTCCACACCATATGTTCTTATCAGCCAATTACTGGAACAGCACTGGGATGGAATCCAAGAGCTCCAGTGTTGTATTGGAATCACATCGGGTGATATTAAATATAAGTACCTTCCTGCTTGCATGTATTACTGCAAACTTTTACACGATAGCTCCGTGATCATAACATTTAAGGCTAAACATGAAGCAGGGGGGCTGGGGGTCCTCTCTACTGTTCTGAGAATCAAACACTTTATTTCTTGGACCGCTGAATGCTTTTTCTGCACCAGTTTAATGTCTATTACATCCATTTGTGCACTGTAAAACTTAGTTAAATTACAATTTATGGTAAATGACTGGTAGTAATTATCCAGAAAGTGACTCTAATTATATTTTTTGCAGTATCATTTACAGTGACTGTGTGAAACTGTAAAAAAACTGCAGATTTCACAGCACTGTTTAAACTTTTACACCACTTTTTCTGCATTAATTTATAATGAAACGTCTTAATATATATGAAGAAAAACACAAAATTATGGCACCAGGTGACCCTTCAAAATAAAATGTAACATAATGCAGTAAAAATGCTCTTAGACATTTTGCATTGCTTTCACATATTTATTCTCCTCTGGATCAACTTTTCTCATTTAATATCATGCTGCTGAATCAACGCACATAGGCCTGATTTACTTTTTTTTCAAAATAAAAATCTTTCCTTGTGCTTCTTTCCTGTATTTATAAATGAATATGTGCAATGCACGTCTAAATATTTAGAGGACGCATCCCATGTCTCCCCCCCCTGAAATCTACGCCTATGGTAACAGGGATGTTCGCTGTTCCACTCACCCTCCGGTCTCGGCTCCCGAATCCACGCAGTCATCGTCCGCTGAGGTTTTCTCCATCTCAGTGAGTCGCCCGAACAGCTGTAATCAGCATTGTTTGGAAATCCCAAAGTAGAAAATAAAACGGGTCATTTAAAAGAAAAAAAAAAAGAACACCGTGTGATTCACGACGAGCAGAGCGCGAACGCACCGGGATCCGCGTCCTGGCTCGGTGCGCGCTTGTCCGGTGAAGTGAAGCAGCAACAGGCGGCAGGAGAACCGACTGAGACTGTTTCACTGCGTCAGCTGCTCTCACACATGATGCCTTCCAGAGCTGTAGGAAATCACAGCACTACGAGGGCTGCTGCGAGAAGCAACAGAATCTGTGATGCAGAAGAACATGATTCATGAACATGATAATGTTTTATAGTAATTTAGTCTAAATTGTAAGAATTACAGTTTATTTTTGTTGTGCATATCAACAAATATGCGGCCAACTATAAAGATAAAAAGGAAGTTCCAGGATCTTCAGTCCAGTAATCATGTTGTCACATCTCAGGTGTCTGGAAACTGGATGTTGGAAATGAGTTATGTTCAATAAAAATCTGGCAAAGACTAGGAAAATTGATAAAAAAGGGAGTTTTTTAAGTTTTGAGTTTGCACTATGGAATGAAAGACAGTTTGACAGTTTAGGCCAAGTGTAAAGTTGCTTAAAATACAATAGAATGTTACAGATCTGGCCTGAGTCGCTTTATTCTTTAATGTTACATAACACAAGTCAAAGCAAGGCAATTTTATTTGTATAGCACATTTCAATGTGGTAATTTAAAGTGCTTTACATTAAAAGCACATTTAATGAAAAAAAAAGTTGATTGAAAGGTGGAAAAAAATCAGTAATTTAAAATAAAAACAAGAAAGTTAATTCAAATGAAGTAATATTAAAAATTCAAAAGGTAGAATAAAAAAAAATAAGTGACATACAATGTTCTATGTTTGTCTGCTGTCATCCACTATCAAGGCCTTTTTGATTGAAATGATTCATAAATATAATATTCTCTGCATTTGTGTTTTCCCAAAAACATGAAAAAAATGACAGGCTATTATTTTAATAGGGTGACAATAAATAATCAAATATAAAAGTTTCACCTTTCATTCAAAGTGTGTAGCACATTTAAATAAGAAAAGAGCTGAGATTTATAGATAATAAATCTAATTATTCTTAGATAATAGAATATTTATGTACATTAATTTTAATATTATTCCAAACATTAGCTAAAGCTTTTAAATAAATGTAGTGGAGAAAAAAGTAGAATATTTCCCTCTGAAGTGTAGTGTAGTGGAAGTATAAAGTAGCATCAAATTGAAATACAAGTAAATACCTGTAGTATCAGACGTAAGGTAAAAGTAATCCAAAACTGTACTTAAGTACAATACTTAAGGAAATTATCACTGATTTAATAACATACATATGTTGGTAGATATACAGGAGTACAATGACTCATCAATGAAACAACAGAATAAAATTAAACTGTATGAGTGAGTAAACCTCTATCTTATTCTGCCAGTGCCACAGATCCTATGAATACATTTGATGCTAAATGTATTGTCAGTGTTGCTTTGTTCATGTGGGCCTTGAACGTAACACCAGTATGTGAGCTGCTGTGGCTGCATTAGCAGTAGAGTTAATGAGGAGCTGTACTGTCTTATGACTGACCATTAGAGACATTTTTCAGAATTACCTTCACATGTAGTATTCCTCTCAGAGACACATATGAATCCACATTCATTCACATGTTATACTGAAAACCTAATATACTAAAATTACAAGTTAATTTATAAACATATATATATATATATATATATATATATATATATATATATATATATATATATATATATATATATAAAAATACAAAATATTTTCATAGAAAAAATAAAGTAAACACAAAGGACAGGTGTGATAAACTTTATAGTGTAATTTTTCAAAAATAATTTCATAATTGTCACAATTTTTTATTGCCAAAAATTATATCTAAATAATATGCATACATTTTATTAGTTTACTAGATTTAAAATTGAAATCAATTTCATCACAAATAATTCCATTTTTTTCATTTATATTCATGGATGTGAAATCCACCTAAAAGGATATAAATAATCATCATTTTTAATGCAATTTAAAACTTTATTGTAAACTTGAAAAACAATACAATCATAATTTACAAGTGGTGCAAAACCAACATAATAAAACAATACACCGTATTAAATAAAATTATATAATTCAAATAATCATTATAAATGAAATAACAAAAAAAAATGCACTTTTCATCTTGGGCTAAATGAAATTACATTTTTAAATAAAAGCAATGTGTGCTCAATTTTACATGTTTAATGCAAAATTCAAGGGGGGCAGCATGACGTCATCTCCGCGCGCCTGAGGGACCCGTACCAATCCGCGCCGCAGCTTCTCATACATCTCTGTTCTCGTGTGTTAAACAGCAGAGCGCTCATCATCGCTGCCTCCCGGAGACTCGACCCCGCAGCAGACATGTCTGTCACCGAGATGTTCAGCTACATCCAGGGATTCCTGAGCGCCGACCAGGACATCAGAGAGGTAACGGTTTCACGGTGTTTAACGGTGAACGGGAGCGCGAGCAGCTGCAGGGCTGCTAGCCACGTTAGCTCCCGGGCTAGCCGCGCTGGAGCATGACACAATTCCCACTTGTGTACTGTCTGTAAAGTCCTGTTTGTTTAAGCAGCAGCGCCTCTAAGGGTCGACTAGGACGTTGTTCAAACGTCACTTTATCCAAGTCGATAAGAAGCGTTGAAGGACGCGTCGCGTCTCCTCGAACATGAATCACAGCAGAGGCCACAACAAACCATTCATTGAGGAGCTCTGATGCTGTTCTGCTGTCAGCATGTAGGTCCTGCGGCTTTATTTCAGTAGAAAGAAAGGATTTGTGCCTATTATAGATCCGTGGTCTGCGCACTGTGCAAGGTCCAAAATTAACTTTTGTTTTTTTACCAGCCATTAATAATAAACAGCTTTTTACCATTTCATTTTGTTATTATTACACTTTATCATGCCATATTCGTCTAATATACAATTCCTTATAAATAGTCTAATAGTGTGAGCAGGTTGCAATTATTGCAACGACTAACTGTTTTGTCCATCAACCAAATGACTCAGTCACTCAATAGATTATCATTGTTTTGTGGCTGGTGCTTCAAGCATAAACTAAACTTTAAAAAAAAAACTAAGCAGAGTTTGTAGAAAATGAAGCATGTGGCTGGTTAATTGTGCTAATTTTGGTCCCTGGTTGCAGGATATCCGCAAGGTCGTCCAGGCCCTGGAGCAGACTGCCAGAGAAATTCTCACTTTACTACAAAGTGTTCACCAACCATCCGGATTCAAAGAAAGTGAGTGTTTGACACGCTAATGAACTGCTTTGTTTGCTAACGAATCTTTTTTTTGTATTTTTTTTCCCATATGTTAATTAGCTCTTTTCTTTCCTCCTTTAGTTCCCAGTAAATGTGTAAAGGCACGGGAATTGTTCTGCACAGTCAGGACGCACATTGCAGACCTCAAAACTAAATTTCCTGTGGAGCAGTATTACAGGTGGGACATCAAAAGGTTCATACTGTATATGAAATAAAAATTATATGGTGTATGAGCTCAGATGTTTAATATGGTCTAAATCTATTAAAACATGTGGAAATTTAAGTCTGGAAAAGAATGGAACTTTGAAATTTAAAATATATTTGACATCTTGGTGGAGTTGTATCTGTGTTGTCACTTCATTTTTCATTTTTT
This sequence comes from Lepturacanthus savala, assembly GCA_030544235.1. Lineage (NCBI taxonomy): Eukaryota > Metazoa > Chordata > Actinopteri > Scombriformes > Trichiuridae > Lepturacanthus > Lepturacanthus savala. Next base: position 10,459,887 of record CM060470.1, on the reverse strand, counting down.
TGCCACTTCAACTAATATTTCAGATTATTTTGAGAGCTGTGGGATGTTGTTAATGGTAGCAATGTCGTTCACATTGTCAAAACTTGAGGTTCAGTTTTTAAGATGGTTTTAACTTTCTAATAAGTATGGATCAAGTTGGCATGTAAAATTCTGGGCTGCAGCTTTTATCAGTGCGTTGCCAAAAGTCTTACCTCAATCATCAATATGTAACTAAACGTATACGACTATCAAAGTAATGTATTGTACAGTGACACCCTGAAATAGAACCATCAACTCAGCACTGAACTCTGATCACTCCAGACTGGTCTTTGGTTGGATTTTCATTTTGTCCAGGGAAAAAAAAAGGGGAATTCTCCTTTTTGATTCTAGTGTTTTCTCTCTTTGATTACGTTTTAGGTTTCATGAACACTGGCGGTTTGTCCTGCAGCGCCTGGCTTTCTTGGCAGCCTTCGTCGTCTACCTGGAGAACGAGACTCTTGTGACCCGAGAGGAGGTGGCCCAGATACTCGACAGTAGGTGCCAGTTCACGTAGAAAAGTGTAACCGTTGACTGAGGAAAGCCACCTGACTCTCCTCCCTCTGGTCTCTCCACTCAACAGTTCAAGTGGTGCGAGAGAAAGGCTTTCACCTGGATGTGGAGGACTACCTGGCAGGTGTACTGATCATGGCCAGTGAGCTGGTGAGTTTCACTGAGAATAGCATGACATGTCTATTATAAATACTGCAATATATATCATGGCTTCCGCACTTCCAAACACTGAATTCTTCATTTAGCTGATGGAATATGTTAATTATATTATGGTGGAGCCCTGTGCTGTTGCGATACTGTGCTTTACACAGCAAGCAAGAAATTATCAATAGATTATTTATTAGCTGCAGCCCTGATTAGTAGTCATTAGGACTCACAAGCTTTCAGAATGTGTATTTTATATTCTTTATTTTATATTGTTTTCACAACTGGAGGTTGGAAATGGTTAGAAAGTCAACAAGAGGTGTTTTGTAATACTCTCAAAGTCCTCTAATCAAGTATAGCAAGGTATTTATCTTTAAGATTCTAACCAGACTCTATACAAGCCTGGGAGCCTCCACTGAAGATCATGTCTTTTGAAACCCCCTGAAGGGAAACAAACAATGATGTATGAAATCCACTGAGTCTCTCACAATATCGCTAACCTATTGTATGCAGTGTATAGAAACATACACTACTGCTGAGAAGCTTTAGGTCACTTAGAAATGTCCTTATTTTTGAAAGAAAATGACTTTTTTCAATGAAGATAACTTTAAACTAATCAGAAATACACTCTATACATTGATAATGTGGCAAATGACTATTCTAGCTGCAAATGTCTGGTTTTTGGTGCAATATCTACATGTTGTAGAGGCCCATTTCCAGCAACTATCACTACAGTGTTCTAATGGTATATTGCGTCAGAAGGCTAATGGATGATTAGAAAAGCCTTGTGCAATCATGTTGCACAGCTGAAAACAGTTTAGCTGGTTAGAGAAGCTATAAAACTGACCTTCGTTTGAGGAAAGCAAAGTTTAAAAAAAGAAATATGTCAAATACAAATCAGTATTTCAAACATTGTCAATGTCTCGACTATATTTTCTATTCATTTTACAACTCATGGTGGTAAATAAAAGTGTAACTTCTCATGGGGAACACAAAATTGTCTGGGTTACCCCAAACAGTAGTGTATATATTTCAATAGACATAATACTTTTTAAAAAATTTAAGCAGGCTGCTCTCAACTGTCCTTAGGCAGTGACTATTTTACACACTGATTTATTCCTTTAATTCAAACTCTCCTGTGACCCTCTCAGTCACGGCTGGCGGTCAACAGCGTGACGGCGGGCGACTACAACCGGCCGCTGCGCATCTCCAACTTCATCAACGAGCTGGACTCGGGCTTCCGGCTGCTCAACCTGAAGAACGACCCGCTGCGGAAGCGCTACGACGGCCTCAAGTACGACGTGAAGAAGATCGAGGAGGTGGTGTATGACCTGTCCATCCGGGGCCTGGCCAAGGAGGCGGAATCCGGCGGCGACAAGTAGGGGCTCGGAGGAGGAGGAGGAAGCGGTTGGCCGTGGGAGACAGAGGAGGAGGGGGCGGTCGGCTACCCCGGGCTGGGACCTCCGCACGGCTGCTGGACGGCAGGACCCAGGGATCTGCCTGAAGCCCCAGCAGCTGAGGACAGACTGTGTGAGAGTGTGTGTGTGTGTGTGTGCGCGCGTACAAGTGTTTTGTGTGAATGAAGCGCTTTAAATGAACGGCAGTCTTGTCTTAAGAGCGCTGGAGGCTGACGCCCTCGTTCTGAGGCGTAAGATTCAAGGTTCAGCTTGTTGCTGGTTTCTGAAAAAAAAAAAAAAATCAGTGTTCTCCGCTGTCGTTGGGTTCATGTATTTTATCATTTCCTTGAGTTCGAGACTTGCATCTTATTATTTAGCGCAGTATATCGATGTTAATTGAGAAGAGAGACGAAGACCGCTCGGAGGGGAGCGGTTCGGCTGTTCACAGCTTATTTCTGTGGTGTTTATTTAAAAAAAAAAATGAAAAAATGGTCATTGACACCTGTTGTTTTTTTGGACTCAAAACAATGGATGCAGGAGCCTCGTTTATGAACAAAATCTGCAATGCAAAAATATTTCGACTACACATTAAAGAACATGTGAAATAATAATTGCAATCTTATCAGATTTTGATCGTTTTTTTCACAGAGCCTTATTTCGGAGCATGTTCCAGTCCTTTTATAAACGAGACTTCAGGAGAGGTAGAGCCAAAGAAACAACAAAGGTGCACTTCAAAGTATAGAAATCTACTCCGATTAAGTCCGGCTCCTGGTTTGTCATTTTTTTCCCCCAACAGTGCCATGAATATGAGACATTTTAAAAGTTTTGTTGTCAGGTGATGAAGTTTTCTCTGGAAAATCCTTAAGCGAATATAAAATAAGTCCGTTCTGCATGGGGAATGTGTGCCGTTTTTCCCTTTTCACTCAAGACAATGTCTTGAGAGTTTCTATCATCTGCATCCCATGTTTCTGTTCTGTTTTCCTTCTACACTGTATTGCAGCTGGATTGTATTTTCTAAAAATATATATATTTTTTTTGCCATCTTGTGTGCTTTTGTTCCCAGGAGCGCATTCCACTTGTATGTATATTCATGTCTCTTACCGAAGACGCTTACTGTAAATATATTTCTATGCTCTACAAAAGACTCGGCTCGTGTTTAAAATCTTTTAATATAATTCACAATATATTACATCGGGGGAAATAATACACCATGTTTTTTTGTTTTTTTTCAAATGCAAATGAGAAAAAGGGGGAAAAAAAACAACTGTATGGAACTCAGCAGGCTTTGTGTCCCTGTGGAAATGAGCAGCTCCGCCCTCCAAAACACAGTGATTCGCTACCTCTTTTAGCAGTGCTACTTCATAACATAAAACAGCATCGGTATTAAATAGTGATTTTGGTTCGACTGTATCATTTCCACCTGCTGAAAACAGCTTTGGTCGATTCCTTCTAATATGGAGAAATAAAGAAGATAACATACTGTATGTTCTACCAGCAGTTATACTGAAGAGTTTTTTTTTAAATCTGATTCATAAAGTGCATTAAACAAAATAAAGCCTTGATAAATTAAAACACACGATAGATAAGGTCATTACATCATGTCAGCAACCGGGGACTGTCAGGAATAATTAATATTGCCTGTAAATGTGTCTCAATCAAGTGCCAGCAGAGGGCGGCCTCCTCCGAGTCTCGGGAGGTGAATGCTACCGTGACAAGTTGGAAATGTTTCAGGCAAATGTTTTCAGCATTAACAGTAAACGAGTACCAAGGCACAACAGCTCATTGCTAGTGTCACATAATTCCACACAGTTAAAACCGTGTCACAATGAGATGGTGGAGTTGTTCTTTTTGAGTAGAGTTCATCATCCAGTAAACCAGGTTTCTCCTCAACTGGCACAGGACACTGAAAGTATCATGAAAAGTCAACTGCAGGGTTTACACTTAATGGGTTTCCAAAAAAAAAAACAAAGGATATTTAAAGTGCTATTTTTTTTTTTAATAAAGATGTTGGATTTATGTAGATTTTGATCACTAACAGCTACGTTGTAACGAAATGATCAATAGTTAATAGCCGATTCTGATAATCGATTCCTAAGTAATTAAGCAAAATTGCTTCCAGCATCTTTAAATGTTACTATTTGCTGCTTGCTCTGTTTTATATCAGCATAGCCTGTGATTTGAAGACGTCATCTTCCAGTTCCACTGTTTTTGTCCTCATTCACATTTTTGTGCCTATTCCAAAGACTGAATTGAAGACTTATTGATAAATAATGAAAATATACGGATCAAACCTGAATAAAACTAAATCTCTTGCTGTGAAATGAGCGACCCCGCGTGTTATCCAGACCCCGGAAGGATGAAAAACTGCACTTTTCACACACAGTGAGGAAAACCCTATTGTTTGACATGACGTTAATACAAAGTAGGCTTCCCACAAACCGCTTTCATGGCACTAAAGTCGTCTTAATCCCAGTGAGTGACTGGAACACGGACTAACATAGTGTTTTTAGAAAGCTCTAATAACGCCAACAAACATGAAGTCATTTGTGACTTCAGCTGAATCGGCCTTATGTTAACAGGGCGCACTGAAGCAGGAAGGATGCTACGGTGCCAAAAGGAAAATGGGGGGAAATTAAATGCATACGGTAGCTACTCATCTTTCGAAAACAGATTATTGCTGTTATGTGAGTTCTCGTTTAAACACAGTGATACAGGAGGTCTGTTGGCCTATAGGAGAGGCTCTGCGCAACTGCATCTCTGGCAGTGAAAGTTGCTGTACCGCTGTTGTACAGTAGAGAGCGGCACACGGACAGAGGAGAGGGCGGTGACGAGAAACGGAAACGACTACTCAACAGCTCTTGACCGCGTCTCCTCCAGTAAAATCCAAACGCACATGTCCCCCACCCCCCGACGTCTTGTCCATCTTGTATAAAAACGACATTACATTTTTTTTTTTCCTTTTTGCAGTCAGTCTGGTTCAGTCATGCTTTTTCCACACACACCTCACGCACTGAAAACACAGTTCTCTTTCTCCAAAAAAAAAAAAAAAGCAAACTTGTCTTTACAATCAAGGCTGACAAACACAGCCCAATTTTTTTTTTTTGGTTGTCCAAGAATCCGATCGTTTTCTTGACTTCTTCAAACACAATTTTGACAGTATATCGCACTTAGAGCTTTGTAAAAAAAAAAAAGTGCTATACCTTTCTCTTACCCACACGCGACCTTTGAGAGCGATTTCGTAATTTTTCCACCGAATTCCGACGAGCTGTGACAGTGGCGTCATTCGGAAATGCTTCTTTGTTTTTGCGGTGGAATTATTTGGGTTATTTACAGCGTATCAAAAGCGGTTTCGGGTGGTTAAGTCTCAGGAGCGGGTCTGGTTTGTGTTGATCATGATGTTGGGCAAAGCGTTGCGTCTTTTTCTCCAGGTGCCCAAGTCTCGAGTGTATCTCTTTATCTGATGGAACCACTGCTGGGTGCGGGATTTGTCCGATGCGCGAAAAACGAAGGACTCGCGCCGGATATCGAGCACCTCGAACGTATCCTCGCATTCCGGGTCCGTCGACACGACGCAGTTCCCCAAGCGGATGGGCTCCCTCAGCACTGTGAACTTCCCACTGCTCTTGTCCTTGATTAGAACCAGGACTCCGTCTCGGATGCCTTCTCCGTTGCCCTCCACCAGATCCCCCTGGGCCCCCAGGTCAGTGCCCTGTCCCGTGCCTTCGCCAGCCCGATGTGTCCTGACCATCAGGAGGCTTTGGACGTTTTGGAACTTGAGGGCCTTGCTGCCCTTCTTCACCCACTGGCCATCTGCCGGCTGGGACAGCTGGAGAGGTCCTTCCATGACGAAGCGCGTGTGCTCTCTCGCCCAGCCCACGGTCTTCATGGACACCTCCCGCATCTCGATGTTGATGACCTCCCGGTTCTTGCGGCTGTCGCGGCGGAAAGAGCGGAGGGACCAGGTGACGCCGTTGCCCTCCTGCTTGGTCTTCATGTTGATGTGCTCCAGGTGGGACTCCACGCGACTCTTGGCCTCACGGAGGCGTGCATAGTCCGGGTGACACTCGGGAGTGACCTTGATGATCCGGCTCAACAGAAGCGGGTATTTGGTGACTCGCTGGAGGGGCGCCATGAGGAAGGAGCGCAGGTTCATACGCCGCAGTGCCGTGTTGTCGTTCTGGGAGACATCCAGGAAGATTCTGAGAAGAGAAAGGCGAGAAAAATGAAGAGAAAAAAACTCGGCGATTGCTACAACGTGTGTCCTGGGAAAAAAAGTCTTTAAAAAAGCTGATTAATGGAAATCACAGGACAGATCGACTCATGGGTGAGCTTTGGTTCGGTCTAAAAATACAAGTCCTTGCAGCTGCTTGACTCTCAAAATAGACCGTCTACTGAATTAATGATAACACCCTGTCTTTTCCATTAAGAATTACATTGAGCAGCTGTGGCAGAAACAAGAGAAAGCTCCCAGAGTAACTTTCCCATCACACAGACCAACAGGAAAAAGAATCCTTGTACTTTTTCGTGTACCTGAGAAGTTCCTTTTCCTTCTCCAGCGTGTTGAGCATGTTGACCGACGTGGGCTGCTGTAGGCAGTAGGTCTGGAAGGCGGGCAGCATGTTCACGAATTCCAGAAAGATCTCTCCGATGTACACGGTCAGCAGATCCTCGTCTCCCTGAGGTCACATCGCATGAGGGCAAGTTAAGTCAATGTACAGCTGAAAAAATGTACCTCCATCTTAAATTATTGTCCATTATTGTGTCTCAACAAGAGTAAGACGACCACCCCAGTGAGCTAAATGCTAACATCTGCATGCTAACCTACTCGCAATGGCAATGTTTTTTTCCTGATGTTCAAGTAGTGTTGAACATCATCTTAGTGTTAGCTAACATCTTAGTGTTAGCTAACATTTGCTAAGTACGGCTTAGCAGTTTTTTGGTCATGAACCAAATTATTGAACAAATTAAAAATGTAAAAATTACAAAAGGATTACAAGTCACCCAGAGGGGGATCTTAATGCCCAAATCAACCCTGAGACATCCCCAAAGTGATTAGTCATTATTAGAGGTATGTATAAAGTTTTGTACTAATTCATCTAGTAGATTTTTTAGATATTTCACAAAATAAAGGAAAATTTTGGGGGCTCAGGGTTTTAGGATTCATCCTCTGGGCACCATGAATGTTTTTACAAAAATCATCAATAGTTATTGAGATATTTCAGTCTAAACCAAATTAGTAGACTGACTTTTTTTTCTTTTTAAACATTTAAAACATATTTGATTAGGCTTATATTTAGAAAAAGAAGTCCAGCAGTTCACTTTCTTGTAACATATGTAACAGCTGTGTGCACTATTGTACTTAACATAAAGCACCATGATTTTCTTTTAACTGTACAGTTCTGACACCATGTTTTCACGTTTGTAATACTATATCTAACATCGCTTGGCTATTATAGAAGACTTGCACCAGCATCCTCTGAACGATGGCAGCATATGGAGTCATCTCAGCTTAATAGAATGACTTTGAAAACCGCCAAATTACTTGGTTTAAAGAATTTAATATGAATTGTACGACTGTAAGAAATAAGACTTCCATAAAGCTGTTCACGGCAGACAGATCACAGGCAATGAACTTTCATATTCCTCATAGCTATAGTGAAGCACAAGCTAAATGAGAAGTTTATCTTATGTTAATTAGAACATTGTTTACAGAAATGGTATTATTTTTGTTTTAATAATTATAAATACCAATAAGTAATTAAATTGCTCAGGTTGGGAACCCCTAACTTTATGCTTATTTACAGTAAGCTTGTTGTATTCAGTGCTGCTTGTAATATGACTAATATGTTTTGACTGTAACTTATTTAAGTCTTACACACAGGATATAGATTAAAAGATTCCATAACTTCATTAAACAACTCCAGTTCTTGGGATTCTGTTCTTCTGCTTCTGTTCTCAGGACAGAAAGATCTCTCATTTGGGGAAATAATATTAATCCCTACTCAGCCCAGCAGTGATTGGGGAGTGACAAACATTGCAGATCTTAGACTCAGAGACTGCAGGATAACAATGGTGGGGCGGAGCAGCAACTATTATTATTAGTAGTATTTTTTATTTTCACTTGCTTTGATCCCTAATCTATTTGTTTCAACAATTTCCCAGAAATGAGACTGGATGGGAATTGTTAGATTGTGGGACTAGAATCAATATAAAACAATTGTTCCGCTCCCCCCCTCTCTGACTGCTACTTGTGTAGTTTTGTTCCCATCAAGCAGGAACACACCCGTTTCTACTAACCACCATTAGGGCCCTTGCTATGGAGCTTCATTAGTAGAATCAGGTGTGTTACGGCTTGGTTGGAACAAAAACCTGCACCCACAGTAGCTCTCCAAGACCAGGGTTGCCCACCCCTGGTTTAGATGATTTAACAATTTTGGGTCTTAGCCTATTTAAGTGGCTTCATTTTTAACCCTGTCTTTCCTCTTCGTAGCCCTCCACTAGCCAGTTTAAGTTTTGTTTGCACACATATCACACACATCATTCATTACCATTCCTAATGCTCTATTAACAGCTTCCAAGCCAGAGCCGATTTCAAAATCCTGATTCAATCCTGAGTCAGATTTACAAATTTAATCTTCATCTGTCAAATGCAATGACTGCGATTCTGCCTGTGAATGTGAGTGTTTGTGTGACTGAGTGGGTCACCTGGTCGAAGGCCTGGTCGATACTGTCCTGCAGGTGTTCCGTGAAGCGGTCGTTGACGTCTATCAGCTCCTGAACGTTCCCAAACACCACGGTGAGCTGCTCAGCCGTGAGCAGCCCGGCGCTCTGCATGGGGCTGTAGAACTCCTCCTTGATGATCCTCAGGTCCTCCCCGTAGCTAGACTCCGTGTTCAGGAACTCCAGGATGGCTTCCTTGCGCTCGGTGCGCAGCTTGGAGCAGCGCTCGCACATGCTTTCCCCTCGCTCCCTGGAGGCCCCGTCTCTCTGGCCGCAGTCTGGACAGGGTCTCTGCGCCTCCCAGGCCCGGAGGGAGGCGGACGGTCTCTTCCAGGTGCGGGACAGGCCCGGGCCGATGCCACTGTCCACCCTCTCCACGTCGGCTCCCCGGGCGCGGCGGTAACGTCGAGGCTCGCTGTCCTCCTCCTCCCGCTCGTCGCTGAGGCCCACCACGCCGCTGTCGGCGCTCAGGCTGCTGATGGTGCTCCAGCGATGTTGCCCGGACCGAGTCACACCCAGACCTGCCTGGCGCTCCTCGCCCGGGGGCTCTGAGCGCCCACGAATTGCTGCTGGAGCTGAAGAGAGGGAGATCAACAGGGTCAGATTAAAACTGAGGCCAACTATCGGATCCAATCAGAAGACATCTTGAAAATACACGGCTTGATCTGTCAAACAAAAGACTCCTGCCTGCAGAGATGTGAGTTGCAGTGACCAACCTGTGGTGCAGCTCTATTTCCTACCTTGGCATCAGTTTGTCTACTACATCTTGCAGCTGATTTTAGGACAATACTCTAAAGTTTGCATGACAAATGGAGGTTCCCATGGATTGCTGTTGCTATAGGCAGTACAAACGTAAGCATCAAGCAACAACCTCCGGGACTGTAAAATTAAACCAATGCGGAAGTTCAATAAAACTGCTGTTCCTGGAATGGCCACTTGAGGCTGGCTCCAAAAGCAAGTCAAACCCTATAGACTCCCATGTTAAAATGCCAAAACTTCACAGCAGAATTAAACATGTTTGCAGCCTGGTACAAAGAAAAGTTTTGGTTTCTATCAATAATTTCCCCGTTCATGACTGTACAGGGGATACATTTTTTACAGAACTAACCTATTCAGTGGCTACATCCATTATTTATACAGGCTATAGGCACTACTTAATGTACCAGCAGACAACCCCAATCAGAAGGCACAGCATTCAGTCATGTTGGGGTAGAGAACAATATACATTTTTGGATAAATATTGGACAACCTGGCAAATTAATGACACCCATGTTTTTGCACTTTCATCATTTTATGATCCAGGCCGGGAGAGATAGTAATAATTAAGAGAATAGACGTGCCACTGGTCGTCCTACATCACTCAGCCAATCCATTACTCCCCTGGGTTATGAAGACGTTTTCCAGAACTTTCAAGTCAGGCACGTATGACTCTAGGTAGAAGCTTTGGATGCGATCAAAATGGAGGCAGACATTACCCTTGCCAGCTGCATAATCTCTGGCCTTTGTGTAGTCCTTGACTTTTATTCCAGGAGAAAGACAATTAAAAATATAACAAGATGACAAACTGGGTAATGACGAAAACTTTGAGCAGGTGGGCGAAAGGAGGGGTCCTGCCATCAGGAATATATATATATTCATTCAAGAACTGTCAGTAAAGATAGATTTATCTTTTGGTGATTAAATACCTCTCGAAAATTGTGTTCTGTATCCAGTGCATGGTATTTGCATTGTCACTGTTTGTCTTACCATTGGTCATACTTGAAGGTTGGTGTCCAATGATTTCCAAATTGCAGAAATGATTGTGTTGTTTAGTGTCAATGACACAGGTGGATTGTCTTGGAAACCTTTACTGGTTTTCTGAGTCATTTCACCATCAATGGTGATGGGTAGGTGTATGAGCCGCTGAGGCATGGGCATTACTCATTTCTTGGTTGGGCCTTAGGTGCCATTATCTGCTGTGGCACAGTTAAATGATGCATAGACCAGGTACTGGCAGTGGTCGACTCCACAGGCGCATGGATGACTCCAGTGTCGTGACTGTGGGCAATGATGACAGTGCCCAATAATTGCATGAACACTGCATGATTCGCTTCTCAAATCTCCATCTCTCTGTATCCTGTTGTGCCCTCAACAGTCTGTCATAAGCCTAATTTTCCTGTTTTGGACATTTCTAATCAGCTTCATTCTCTCCTTGTTACCTCTTCTTTGTTGGTTCATGTATGACTGTAGCCCACTATCATCTAAACTAGATGTGGCCTTGCGCTTCCTTGCCTAAGCCTCAGCAATGGCCAACGTTTTCAATGCTTCCTGCACTCTGCCCATCATGGCCCTGCTTGTTGCCACTTGTGCCATGTGGAGTGTTGATCTCTCTATCAGGGGATGTGTTCTGCGCTGCAGCAGTCAGCGGGCTCATTCGCTTCCTCATAATTGGCAATGAAATAAAGTTGTTCTATTAAGATGAGCTGCATTTGCCAAAACCACCTTGCCTACCTTATATACAGCATCCTGGCCATCAAAGGTGATGTCACCGTCTAGATCAACATCTATAGAGCTAACAGGAAAAGAAGTATTTTATTGATCCACATGGGGAAAATGATCCGCCGCATTTGACCCATCCTGTACCGCAGTGCAACGCCCAGCTCCAGATCTTCTGCCACTGATCTGTCACCAGATCTTCTGCCACAAGAGTATTACCTTCTAACATACGTGTCTTTGATAGTGGGAGTGGAGGAGTGACTGGAATTTTGGCATTTTCTTCTTAAAAATGACTCATATTTGTTATTACTATTTGTTACAGCTCTAATGGGGAGAACATATAGGCTCCACACAGAAAGGACCTGGGTTGGACCTCCCTGCTGTGAGGCAACAGTACTAATCACTGAGTCACTTCTTTTTCTTTTTAAAAATTACTTCATTGATCCCCAAGTGTCTGAAGTTTTGTTTGTGGGATTGGACAAGCCATTGACTGAACATTCTAAACGTCAGTATTTTCATGAGCTAGCAGATGACTACAAAGTGCCTTACCAGACCTGGTGAGACCTTGGTTCATTCTCTGACTCGCTGCTACTACTAGAACCCATTCACATGGTTTGTCGCATCCTAGAATGCAAAAGCATATCTGGCTACAGGAGTTGTTTGGCTCAAATTTATTGAGTACATCTGGTAGTTGAGTCGGATCGAGATCGGATCGCATTCCCACCACTAATACACCACCCTAGACAGAGTTTGCTCAGAACGGAACCGAGACCACCGCATACAAAAACAAAGAGTGTGATTTAACTGCACTTAGAGAATACAAGTTTATTAAAAAAGATCTGCATTACAAACTGGGGATTTGACCGTTTCCCTTAATGCAGTATTCTTTTCTTAAAATCGGTTTCCTCTTTCTGTTTAAGAGCCTGTTTAACACTTATGGTGTATTATTTATGGATAACTGACATAAAAGGAATCCAAGGGATAATATTTCAGAGTGAGAACACTTATTTCAAACCTGGTACCAGAATATTAAAAGACAGTTAACATAAAACATTTACCATGAAAGCGCCTTGTGCAATTGCAACCAAATTATGATGCAATCTGATGAAGCCATAACGAAATAACGCCATCTCACCCATATTTGGTGCTTCACTTGAAATGAATCTGGCGCAATAAAACATAAATATTCCTGGACAAGATTAGCATATTTGGCACCACCAGCATATCAGCATGACTGTCACACCATGGGTGTTGATGCAGATTTGTAATCCTTCGCTATTATCACAACTTGGCTGATTTAGTCGCAAAATTCTTTCTGGTTTTATAATAAAACTAGTGCAGTGCCCATAGGAAGTATTTATTCCAACAGAAAAATGGAAGATTAAGTAGATTTTTCATGTTTGGCCAAATGAGGGCGTGGGACTGTTACATAATGTTAATGGCCAAATACATTGTGTAAGACGTGGACATACACTGAGATAAGGAGAGACAATTTATATTGAAAGTTTGGATGTCAATCTATATATTTGAGTTTAGGCCCGGGTTCTGTTCTATTAGGTGATAGCGCTGGGGTTTCCTGAGGGTCTGTGAATGTGTCTTGGAGTAAGACGGTTGCGGCCCACAGTAGCCTGTGTTAGCATGAGGATTAAATTAGCAGCTAAACCAGCTAACGTCTTCGCATGTGTTTTATGAGATGTTACAATACTTTCACTACGTTGGCTGCATGATCGGTGCGGAAAGGAATGGGACAACGGAGTTTTGAATTGTAACAAAAGCGATGGGAAGCAACATGAGGAGGAGCCGTGATACGGAGCTTTACACTTCAACGAAACTGCTGCTGCGAGATAGCGCTGCGATAAATAGGTCTATGGGATTTTAACTTCTAATGATAATAATCATGTTTTGAATATCTATAAAAGAAATTCCACAAAAAAGCTTATAGACTATGGTGCCATGTGCAATCTATATCCGAGAAACAGATATAGAGATATGCAAGACGCAGACACTCCTTGCTTTTATAGATAGATAGACATCTTTGAGTCATAAAATGCAGTGGATCACTTCCACAAATCAGCTCCAGTACAAACACAGTTAGAACAAGTTGTCACACACACAAGTCAAAGTGCTCACCACTGTCTCGGCCTCTGTCTCTGTCTCGGCGGTGGCCGTGGAGCCGGGCGGCGGCAGCGATCTTCATCTCCAGCTGTTTGCGCTTGGAGGCGTCGGCTGGCATGGGGTCGCTGTAGTGGGGCCGGAGGCGACACTCACGCTGCGCCCTCACCGTCTCAGCCAGCTCATAGGCTGCATCCGAGCTGGAGCGCCTGCAGCCCAGACCGGCGTGCTGCAGAACGGAAGGACACGTGTGTCAATCAAATGTCCATGTTGCTATGGCAACAGATGAAAAACAGGGAAAACTCTCTGAGGGGACGAGGCGAGAACGACGACGCGGGTGGGTGGGGGGGAGAGAAATTGCAGCTTGCGCGTTTTTTGTGTGCGTGCGCGAGGAGTTTAACGCACGGCGTGGTCATGTTCGCCGCCATGACATCATTACATAACAATGTCCCGCTTATCTCTCTGATCCCAGAAACGACAAGGATCCCGATTTCATGCTGAGACGCAGCACTTATCGTCTGCCAAAAAGAATCTAAACGCAACAAGGCCACGCATCCGAAAAACCTGCTCTTATCACAACTTGATTAGAGGCGTCCCCCGGGTGACAAATCAGAGCCTCTCCAGGCAGGTTCTGAGGTAAGAAGCGAGGGCTTCCCCGGCACACTGCAGCATTCCTCAGGGACAGACGCTCCTCACGTGGCTTTTTGAAAAATTTCTTTTAGGCTCTTTCAAGCCCCTGAGAGTTGACCCACGGTAGGAAAAGGGTTCAAAGGTCATCTCTCTGACACGCGACTCCCCGCCCCACGAGGCATCAGCCACATCCACTGCAGGATGCTGACGTTATCGGGCTTTTGCGTCGATAATTACCGCAAATGCTGACAGCTCTCTGATTACTATCAGCTGCACATGACTCAAGGGTGCAGGAAGGCTTTCGTCACTCTAGAGCAGAAAAACAACACCATGCACGGCTCGCGGCCATCGGGGCAGCCCACGAAAGAGAATAATTCATGTCGCTGCTGCTCATTCCTGCTGGATTATCAAATCGCAGCCTTTGGTCTGGGAATGTGGAGGAGGAGGAGGAGGAGGCTCCTTTGTGGATTTCAAAGCCTGCGTTCTTTTTGGAAAACGCCAGAAGCAAACGACGTGACACCCGCTCTCTAAACGACCTAAAGCCTTGTAGTGTGCGAGCGAGGAGTGACTCCATGACGGTCCTGCTCGTTCTGTTCTGCACGATGCTAGCTGCAGCCGGGGCTGGTGTGGAGCTGCGGCCAGCCAGCGGAGACGAGCCACGCAGAGGAGCGGGAACGGAGAGCTGAGTTACCGGCAGCCAGCTGCTCAAAGGGCTTCTTAATCCTCTTTTTTCTGCATCCTCAGACGTCGACGAGCTGCCGCTGGGAAGGCAGCGCGCTGCATGGTCATTCTCGTCTCAATGAATACCTCTGCATCAGTGTGTGAGAGTGATGTGCATATGTCTATGCGCGTGCGTGCGTGTGTGTGTGTGTGTATGGGTGTCGCAGTCCCCTTGCTTGTCCCAGCCATCCTTGAATACCAATAGATCCATGTGATTCTGTGCACTACGAAGCAACAAAGAAGGGCGGCGAGCGAAGACGTGACATTTCAGCTGTTTAAAAAAATAGAAGGGAAACAAACAACAACAACAACAACAAAATGGTCCTTACGCATTCTCCTGCTTCCCCTCTTCTTCCTCCTTCTCCTCCTCCTCCTGCAGGCGTCTCATCACCAGCCTCGGCTCCGCAGGCCGTTGCCGACGTTGCCATGGCAACGGCGGAGGGCTGACAGTCGGTCGAGGGGGCGGTGATGTCACAGCCTCCGTCCCGGTCACCTGACAGCCTGACGGGGGCCTCGGCGGAGATCTCTGCACTGCAGCTGGTGGAGAGAGGAGGAGACGGCGGGGGGTAGAGGAGGGGGGGAAGAGAAGGGAAGGACAAGGAGGGATGTGAAGGAAAGAGGGAGGGGAGGCAGAGAGAGGGAGGGGAGGAGGAAAAAGGGGTGCGGGGGTGAGGGAGGATGGAAGCGGGATGTAGGAGAGGGGAAGTAAGTGAACGGGAGGAAGTCAAAAGGAGGAAGAGAGAGAAAGAAAACGCAGGGAAAGGGAGGAGAGGAGGGTAGGATTAGGATTCTGGCTGAGTTCTCTTCTGCTTACAGCATCCCTGTCATTCATCCAGCCCCTTCCACTCACACTCCTTCCCTCTGCTCCCCGCTGTGTCTTCTTCTATCTCCTTCCCCTCCCCCTCCTCCCACTCTCCTACTTCTTTCCCGTGTACTCCCCCGCGCCCCTAAACACCCAAATCAATGCCTCTCCTCTCCTCTCCCACCTCCTCCACCCTCTAAACCCTCCCCAGGAGAACAGCAATTAGACACATCAGTGGGCATTAACACCTGGACCCCTGAGCCCACGGGGCCACTGGCAGCACTCACTCTTGCGCTATTCTGACACGTCAAGGCGTCATAATTTCCCTTCATTCCTTTGTGTGGTTATTACTGGGGGGGCGGGGGGGAGTTATCCACTACTGCGCCACACAACCAGCATGTAAACTGAGCCCATTAACCCACAAAAGGTTACACACGGACACGAACCACACATGCCAGCAGGGACTTGTTTGTGAGTTGTTAAGGCGAATATGATCAAAAGCGGTTGCCTATTTACACATCAAGCAAAACTACCATTCATACGGAGACGTACTTATGTTCACCTGATGAACACATTTTCTGCCTCTTAGGGTTCGGTGCCTTGCTCAAGGACACTCCTACACATGGACAGGAAGAGCCAGAGGAATCAAACCGCCAACCCTGCGATTAGTCTCTACTTCCTGAGCCACAGCCGCCCCATATTTGATTATTTCTACCCGCAGCTTACCAACCATAAGCGGCGTATTGATTCAGTTTCTCAAACACCGGTGAGCGCTGCGGTCCAGCGGGCACGAGCGTCGAACATGGTGACACCGCTATCAAACAGCTACTACGTAACGGCACTTTTTTTTCAGATCGTAATGTTTTTTACTGAAATTAAAAGGCGCTTGTGGTTCGTTATCGACTCGGCGGGTTTTATGAGCCCAGGGATCAAAACACCGTAATAGAGTCGCAGCTATGCTTGGCTCGAGGTATGAAAGAAAGGCTGTAAATTACTGAAATATTGTTATTCTTTTTCAAAGCTGGTGCAGGTTACAGCTGATTATGGTACATGCTGGGCTTCTGAAGAATATGGTGGTATTGGCTGATGAGGTTGAATGGAATGTCGCAATATGTCATTCTCTTTATCTTGTCATGTCCACTTGGCACTACCTGGTGAAGTAACTAGAAAAGTACTAAACTACTGTGCTTCAGTACAATTCTGAGGTGATTTACTTGAGTCGACGTTGCTGTATTGTGCTACTTTTACCATTAGTAAAGTATCTGAATACTTAAAAGCTACTTTGTAGTCATCCATTAACCTGCTGGGTACCGTGTGATCTATCAAATCTATTGAACTGGTCTTAATATCTATTTGAATGGTGGTGCAAGTAGTGATTCATTTCAATATGGACCAATTTGTCATGTACCTTCTTAAAGGATCGATAACATGTTTGGTTTAATTAGTAAAAAAGTGTTCACCGTCGGTCCAAGATGACAAATTGCTTCCTTTATCAAATGCAAAGACATGTATTATACAATTAATATAAACAGAGAAAAGTACCACATTTGATAAGCTGGGGATATTTTTATTTATGGTCGATAAAGAGTTTAAAAGATGATTTATTATTATAATTATTATATAATGTATCATCCACTAATCAAATGAATAGTTTTAATCTCTGCTATGATATGCAGTTCTCTTTGGCCTGTTATGTATTCCGACATCGCCCTGTGGCGACTCATTATTTTAATGGTTCTTATGTAACCGTCTTTTCCGAGCTCGGTCCCTCCTCGACGATTTTCTGGACAAGTCGAAAAGATATTTCTCAGCATCCTCCTGACGCCGCGTGACATTGTAATGTATGCGCTTGAGCACGCGCACACACAACTTTCCATACTAGACTACGGCAAACCCTCAGTCTGTCAGTTTTGTATCCATTTTGCAGTAATCAACAAGGCAAACGCAGCAGATAAACGCTGCCCGAATCATATTGCTGTCATAGAGGTGAGGAGGCAGCTGTAATTAATACAGCTTTGAGGAGGCATGCTCTAAAGCGTCCAATCAGTTTTCACTCGGACAAACTGTCATTAAAGCTCTTCCCTTTGCAGCATTAGCTGTCACAGCCCGGATGATGCATGGGAAGTAATAACCTGCAGCTTAATTCATCAGCAAAGCGTGTAGGTGATGGATCACTGCTCAATGTAGCACCGTGTGACGCCTAAATTAGCCCGTCTGTCATTTCCAGCGATACATACATCACTCAATGAATTCATTGTAGAGCACAATGAATGTGCGCATGTAATAGAGAAAAAAAATACATAGAAAACGTTAGATGCAGTGGACACACACCTCCCTTTAACACGCGATATACCCGGCTGGGGAAGTAAACAATTAACTCAATAGCGCTTTACTCCACTTCGAGTTGTTGAAAGTCCTCCAAAGTGCTATAATATGAATATTTTATATGAATATTGTAATAATGCAGCAAGTGCTATATTATGCTCTGCGTGTGAATATGGCTGCCCGATACGCTTAAACAAAGAGACTTATTGGTTTGAGCCAAATACCTCAGGGTGGAGAGATCACACGGAATATTGTCATGTTAAATTAATAATTCTCCAAGTATTAAAGCATCCAAAGAGCCTCGAGTCAAAATTTAAATCACAAGGGAGCGCAGGGTATGTTGGGTGCTTTTTTGAACTTTAAAGATGAATCCACTGGATAGTCTGTGCACAGTATATACAAACAAATGTCCTCTTATTTTTTGTTTGCGTCCATGTTTTTTTTTTTCTTACCGAGATAAGAATAAAAAAACGTGTTCTTTATAGTCCACAAATTTGTCTGGTTTAAATTGAGGACTATATAAAAGAAATGAATATCTCATCTTCTATACCTGCTTATTCCTCATTAGGGTCGCAGGGGTCTGCTGGAGCCAATCCCAGCGCATTACAGCAAGAGGCAGGGATACACTCCAGATGGTCGCCAGCCAATCATGGGGCACACACACCATTCACTCATACCTACAGGCAATTTAGAGTCTCCAATTAACCTCAGCATGTTTTTGGACTGTGGGAGGAAACCGGAGTACCCGGTGAAAACCCACGCAGACACGGGGAGAACATGCAAACTCCACACAGAAAGGTCCCAGACCCAGGACCCAAGGAGGTCTTAAACCTGCGACCGTCTTGCTGTGAGGCAACGGCGCTAACCCGTGTCGCCCGAATGAATATCATGTAATCAAATATATATCATTAAATCTGTGGTCTTTTGATCCCAAGTAAAACTATAACAACCTTGGATGATGTTAATTTTCAGGCAAAAGATCTTCAACATGAACATGCCTAATCAAGGGTCTCCAACCATGGTCCTTGAGAGCTACTGTGGGTGCAGGTTTTTGTTCCAACCAGGCACTAATCTACTAATCAACCACTTGGATCCCTTGCTAAGGACCTTCATTAGTAGAATAAGGTTTGTTAATGCTCGGTTGAAGCAAAACCCTAGAACAAAACCCTCTCTAGGACCAGGGTTGTGCTAAATGCACTGTCAGCTACTGGTGTCTGTAAAGGCAGCACCGGTGGGGGCGTTAGTCTCTGATGTGCCTGATCATCTTGGAGCTCTTGGTTTGCATTTTTTATTTTGTTGCTTCCATTATCATGTTGAACCGTTTCAGTATTAATTAACTTCGGTTATTGGGTGCCGCTCTGCTGACACAGCATTTACAACCCAGCATCACAAATGTATTGCGTGGCTGATTTTTTGATTCTCACGCAACATCAGCCCGGAAGCTCTGGGGAAATCAGAAGTTGAATAGTACATTGATTTCACTACTGAGAAGTTCTTCTTCTTCCAGCCTTTTTTGTTTTTTTTGGTGGCATCTTTCAGATTCCTGGGCCAGAAGATTTGAGCACAGCACAACAAGTACTGTACGAGTACTCACATTTGAGTGTTTTTTCACAAAGTCATGCAGCTTGGGTAGCGCCATGTCTGTGATATGGCTACGGCTGGGAATCTCCTACCTACCGGTTGCCTCCCAATATTCTGCATCGTGGTGGGATTTCAAATGTTATATTAGGCTGCCTCTGTTGTAAGTGGGAGATTTTGTACTTTTTCTCTAGATTTGATGACATAATTTGCATTCTGCTTTTGCTAACCCATAAAGTGGTATTGGTGCCTGGCAACCAATACCGGTATTGGAGCATCCCTACTCGTAACAAACATGCGCCGATGCCATGTGCCTCCAATTAATGATCAAGCAGGAATCGTTGTTCAAAGCAGATTTGGATTAGGAGAACGTTTGGTGCGTCTGGAGTTGACTTCTTTTATTTTTACGGATTATATTTACAGAAAATTCAGAGGAAATCTAAGTGACATTTAAGAGAACAATGCTGCATGAGGCCCTAACGGAGGACTGCAGCGATGCTGAAATGGTCACTGCAAACTGAATATTCCGAGGTTGCCTGGAGGATTGTGCACTTTTTAATTATGTAGATTAGTCATAAAATAACCTTTAGCTGCAGCGCTAGACTGCAACTCTGCACTTTTACATACTGGAGAGAGAATACAGTGTATATACACAAACAGCGCCGCTTTCATGCAGCTGCGATTCAGACATCCATCATCCCGTCTCGCAGTGCAGACAAAGGAGCGACAGTGAGTGGAGGGTCCTGACAGGCGGGGAAAGATACCGTCTATCTCCCATCTATCACAGCCTGCAGGGGAGGTGGAGTTCCTATTCTTCACCAGGCCTTATCAAGTAGCTCCACTGTGTTCAGGGTCTAATATTGACATTGCATGGCAGCCTGGAATCAAATGGCACCATAGTGCTGTAAAACACTCTCTCCTCTTGTTTGCCCTTGATCAGTATGAACCACTGCTTGCAATTATTTAGCCAACAGCTGACAATGAGAAAGAGAGCGAGAGAGGGAGGAGAGAGACAGCAAGTCTGAGGGGACGGTGCCAGTCTTCCAGTCTGCCATACTTCATGCCAGCCTCCCGCCCACAGTCTCATCTGCAGAGCCAACCCCGTTAGCTCCGACAGCTGTTATCACAACAACTGAGATAAATCGATAACACAACAACACACAAGGGCTTAAACAGATGGACCCGCATGCACACCGCGCACAACGCTCTGGCACTTGTGAAAGTGTCGAGAGTAACACCTCCCACATCACACAAGTTGTCATTTCATACATCGTTAGTGTGAAAAATATTGATCATAGCCTAAAGTTAGAGTAGGTGGAGAGTTCAACTCGTGACAAACATGCCGTGTAGAAATATATCTTGGTATATTGGATAATTCTCTCATCAGTATCAGATTTTTTAAAGAAATCTTGCATCTGTCAGGCTCTGCTTAAAGGTACAGTGTGTAAGATTTAGTTATGTCCGGCAAAGAGTGCTTTTTTATTTTTTTTATAATAGTATATTGTGTGTGTTAAATCTAGATTTTAAAATTTAGAATAATAAAAGAAGTACAAACTAACATACTATGCAGTTATGGAAATACTCTAGAAACATAGTTTCAAGTATGAGTGTGGGTGGATCAGAACTATTTCCAGGTCTTTGGAGTCAATTCTCAAGTGCACAGCTCTGGTGTGGATGATGCACAGCAAATCGATGGCAAAATGACTCCCACCGTGTGAAACTAGGTATACTCCCAATAAAAGATGATTTCTGTTATTCTTAAAAGGTATTCAGCTACACAAAATAGGGAACTAAATCATATCTAGTTGTATCTTATATGGCAAAATGTAATAATAAACAAACACAATAATCAAGTACTTGAGCATATGTATTAAAGTATAGTATCAAAGTACATATTGAGGCATGATATAAATATGATTTAATGAGTGTTTTTATGCTTTTTCATGTGGTAGACTAACAGTTTTTTTTTTACTAATGGATCTGGATATTTATTACAATCATAAACACATACATCCCAATGCTCCCTCACCTGCTGCCCCCGTCCCAGACTCACCTCTTCTTGATGAGGTCCAGTGCAGAGCCAATGAGGCCATCCTTCATCTTATAGATCTTGGCTCCGTAGCTGGACAGGTCTGTCCCCTCCAGAAGGAGCGCCGGGCAGCAGCTGGAGGGCCGGTCCCAGTTCTTCCTGCAGGGCGGGAAGGGAACCGATCCAGATGGTTCCAGACTGCTTCTCCGGCGCCTGCTGCTACCTTCCTCTCCCCCTGCAGAGGGGCCTCTCTCCTGGGCCGAGTTGGCCAGGGTCTGCAGGGGCGGCCGTGGAGATGGGCCTGTGCGGATTGGGGAGTACTTGCCGGCAACAGAGGTGGTGGAGGAGGAGGAGGAGGAGGTGGGAGCTGCAGTACAGTTACTGCTCACAGTGGGTTTGGTCAGTAGGCCTTCATCACTGTTGCTTGTCCTTTCGCCTGTACTCCTGTCTCCCTCCACCTCCTCCGAGTCTCCTGTCTGCTCCCTGTCTCCCCCACTAGAACCCATCTGGGGGCCAGTCCAATCAGAAGGCAACTTCTCTGAAGATCCTACATCTTGTGGCAGGTGTGCCTGGGGTTTTCTAGATACCACAGAACCTGCTGTGGATTCCTGGTTCTGCTCCTCCCCCTGCTTCCTCATCTTCTTAAACTCCTCAAAGGTGGGGATATATAGACGTCCCACAGGGCGTCTTGAGCAATCGGACGAGGAATCCGCCCCGTTCCCGTTACCTGCGATGTTGTCTGTTGTGTAGGAGGTCTTAACCACTTTCGGGCTGGACGGGGAGCTGTGGAGGGCCAGGTTGGGACTGCTGTTCTGCCGCCGGAGCTGCAGTCGCCTCAGGACCTCCTGCTTGATCTCCTCGGGGCAGCTGATGCGCATTGTGGTGCACAAAGGCCTGGTCCCGGCACCTGTCGGATTCGCATGAGCCGCCCCTTCCCGTTCGACAGGCGCAGCACCAGGGACCACCTGAGGCCGCAACGGGAGGTGCTTCAAAGGCTCAACTGCTGATCTTGCACTCTGAAGGCGAAGTTTCTCCCTCAGACCCTTCCTTGCGTCCCATTCGTCGACGCCTCCGGGAAACAGCAACTGGGGGAAGAGCGGTAGATCCTTCCTGGGGAGTCGAGGGTAGAACGCCATGCTCTCTGGGTTGGGCACTAGTCCATGGGCCGCCACCAAAGATCCGTCTGGAGGCCCATCATACCAGTGGCTCGTGGAGGTGTAACGCAAAATAAACTCACTGTCCATGCTCCTGTAAGGGGTGGCGTTAAACGTGTAGAGGCCTGAGTCAGCAACAGTGTTCCAGTTCAGGTTCTCCATACTCCTGTAAGGCCGAGTGCCGTTGTTTCCCATTTGGATGCAGGAGCCCGGGGCCAACCCCTGTCCCGGCGCCATCCCTGGAGGGCCCTGCCTGCCAGAGCAGTGCCTCAGCCCCATGTTAGTGAGCAGGTTGCTGCTGTTGCACCTGGCCATGAGCGGGAACGGGGGTCCCGGAAGGCCTGGGTAGTGGGGCGCGCCAGATCTGTGACGGGGGAAGGAGGACAAGGGGTCCGGGGACAGGGGGAGGTTGGCGAAGCAGGGCTCCATGTCTGAGGTGATGTCGATGGGGAAGGCACGGCCAGCGGGTGAGCCGGCGGAGGCTGCGGCGGTGGAGGTGGAAGGGTAGTCACATGGCGGCGGAGGCTTTACGTCAGGCATGGCCGCGGGTTCAGCGGAAGGCCCTCAGACACACAGTCGGCATGGACACAGATCTGCAGCCTGCAGGGATGAAGATAAAATCAGAGAAAAACATACAACACAGTCACAAAATCTTCTCACAGTCAAGTACTGTGTTCTCTTAGTATCAGCATGTGCAGAGAAAACTGTGACAGGTGTTATTATATCTTAAACAAAGTCAAAGTCTTTAAAACTATTGATACAATGAAAATTAATACAAATGATTTAATTGTAAAACATATCTTCCACATTGTACGACTACATTGCATGTGCTGCAATATGCCATATCGCTATGCCAGCATCAGAAGACCAAACAAAGTTCCTGGAGTTGTTCAGTGGCACAACCTTTTTTTTTACCCTCCAGTTAGTCCATAATAGTTAATAATAGATGTTAAAGTGAATTTAAAGCTATAGTGGCCATGAAAAATGTCCCTTCTCCCCATCTGGTAACATTTTTTGAAGATCCTATCATAGTAGGACTGACATGACACTGTCATAACAGTAACATGGCACAGTCATAAACATTGTGTCAGTGTCATAAACATTTATGACTGCTGTCATTATGTGTCATTCAGTTTTTATAATGACAGGTCTTGTCAGATAAAGTGGTGCTGTTGCAGTAACACTACAAACAAAGTGTGGTAACACTTTATTTGTAGTGTTACGGCAATCTAATTGCAATAAAAAACTAGCACATCTGTTTGTTTTTGTCAGAGAAAACGGAAATAAATGGCACAAAGTTTGCTGCACCGAATGTCATATAAAGAAAATATTCTTATTCATGTGGTGATATTGATTGCAACAGTCTGAAGTCTTCACTTGTTCATGTTAAACCTGGCCTGATATTTAGCGCAGCTCTTATACCAACCATAGTTTTGTCTATGTGACGGATAGTTGTCATCGGTCTTCATGGACGACATGATCCGTGCACACTGTGGAAGATTGTATAACTGAAGCATTGTCCCTTCACCAGAATAATCACATTTTTTATATATATAAAGGGCTCCCTGTCTAGCCCCTTAGGCTTTTTGCAGAAAGAATAATAATAGAAGGATTATTGCCCTGCTTGTCAGGCTATTAAAACATGAGATTGAGAGACAGATACAGAGAGACAGACAGGGCAGGAGAGACGGGGGGGGGAAAAAAAGACAAAGATGAGACGGGGGAGAAAGGAAATGAATGTGACGCTAAGAGAAATCGGGAAGCTGAGGGGACAGTAATGAAGATAACTGCGCGGCTGTCCGCTGGAAGCCTGCTCCGCTCTTTCCTTCTTTCTAATCAGACAGCAGTCGTAGATTATCTGTAGGAGAGCTGGCAAGACAGTACTGGGTGCACTGCAGCCGTCTCTTTCTCTCTGTAATGAGTGCAAATAGCATGTGGAGCGTCCAACCCAAACGGCCATTGTCTGCGTCTCATACTCTGTATAGGCTACATCGCAGCCAGCAGCGCGGGGTTACGGCTCTGATTATGGCTGATTATGAAACGGGGCCTCAGAACGCTCATCCCCGATGCATTAGTTGAATAATAAAACACGAATCATCTTTAGTCCTCAAACGTTGCCTGATGCCGGAGCACGAACAGGCCGCCACACTCCTCTGCAGCCCCGCCGGTAATGGATAAATCTCCATTCCTCGCATGCTTGTGGTAAGCAAGGCTGTGATCAGAGTTAATCAGTAACCTCCAACATAGCGAGTGCTGGCGGTTTCCCTCAAATCTCATTTGTTAGCCGTTTATCGAATGACTGGTTCTCCAAAACAGGAACCAAGGACATCTGTCTTTCCGTCATAATGCAAATCCTTCAACAACTCGTTGGAAGTCATTTACAAGAACGCTGGCTTTTTCCTATTTTTCATAAAACAACATTCATAAAGGATGGGAATATTTATTTATATGTTTCTGATTGTCAAGAAAGTGTTCCTGTTCCTTCATTACCATGAACACACACACTTTGAGTTTAGTTATAAAGTGATCCAACCTCGCTGCATCACAGAGGGCCATAGGAAATCATTCCTGTCAGCGGCCATCAAATTCCTCATTTCAAATGTGCAATAAACCAACTCACCGGATATTGTTTTTTCTTTATATATTTATATACTATTCAATTTTTCGTTTATATTTTATTTGCACATTGTGGAGGGTGGGGGGTGCACATTTGGGTATTTTTCTTTTTGTAATTTTTATAATTTGTAATTCTTGGTACATTTATTTTTTTTTGTAATTTTGTAATATTTAAATTGTGAGTTTATTTGATTTTTAATTTATTATCGTATTATTGCATTTCTGTAAACTGGTGCTCTTGGACAAAAGAATTTCCCACAAGGGATAAATAAAGTATTTTTAATTCAGCTCAATTAATTTATTTTGACTCACTCTTAGACTGAAACACACACACACACACACACTGACCTCCTGGCATAAATACTCACTAAATGCGTATTCATCCGCAACTGAAAATAGCTCAAGTCCCAGATTAAGATGAAGAGTAAACCACCCTCTCATTCCAGAGAGCTGTTGTCTGATGGCAGTTTTTTTTTGACCAGATAGACATGATGTGTAAAGTCTATTATATTTGAGTGGTTTGGCATTTCAAAGTCTTTACATGGGCTCCCAGCCGATGAGAAAGAGCCAAGTGGATTAATTTTATTTTTGAGGGCAACGTACCACACAAAGTAACGGTAACACTTTAATTGATGGGTGCGTTCATAACACATTCATAGCAGCTGTCATAAACTGCACATAAAGCCTTAATGATGAGACATGACTCAACAATGACACCAAACCTTTTATACAAATGTGGAAAGCAGAATGAAGACAACTTACCAAAATAAAAGCCCGACAATTGCAAAGCCGCATTATTGTTTTTGTTCCAAACCTCATTACCTGATCACGTCACATCTGAGTCAATGGGCTGGTCCAGTGCCAAAGAGTCGGAACGTGGTCAAGCATGTCATGTTGTAATCGGGTAATGAGATTTGGAATTAAAAAAAAAAATGCAATGCTGCATTGCAATTGTTGGACTTTTATTATGACAAGTTGTCATCGTCCTGTCTTCTATATACATGAAAGGTCTGGTATGATCCATGAGTCATGTATCATGAAACAGTCATGAATGCTTTATGTGAAGTTTATGACAGCTGCTATGAATGTGTTATGAACTCACCCTTCAAATGCTACCAAAGCCAAATCAATCAGCTGTTTGTCAGTGGTGTAACATTCTAACATTAAGCTAGAATTTGCTGAAAAACTGTTTCTGAGTGAATTAAAATGCAGATGCTGTACATTTTTGTGGGATCTTTCTCTTCTCTCCGTTTAATATTACTACCAGCTAACGCTATATGCCGCGCCGGCGGCGAGGAACCCGGTCTCCGGCGAGGTTGGACCCCAGGTCGCAGGCGGGGTCGTGCTAACCAGCTGGGCCCAGACCGTCGAAACAACAACGGCAGAGCGGCGCCGAGGCGGGACAGGGAGGTGGAGGAGAAGACACTGCTGCTCCAGGCAACCGGCCAATCACAACAGAGCGGCTGTTTTTGTAGAGAGAGGATCCACAAGGGTTTTCAGACTGAGCGCGTATAAGGGGCAGACTGCACCGATGATGTCTAACAAGGTGTTTCTGGACCATAAAAAGGATGCAAATTTTCATGAACGCATCACGGATATAAATATTAACCGGGAAAGAGGCATAAGGAGGCCCCTTTAATATATAATATCTGAGTAGAGGCTTTTTAATATGCCCTTTTCTCCTTGTTCTGGCTGAATAATGCGTGTCTCTCTTATTATAGATTATTCACAGACACAAAATATGCATGTGCATAGCTTTGGAGGAGGAAAAAAACCCCCCAAAAAACGCTGATATGTGGAATTTGGTTTTAATTAGCACAAGCATGTGCTGTCTGAATAACAGGCAGCATGCTGCTCAGCATGTCTGTGCCTGCGCTCTCTCTCTCCGGTTGAATTACTGCCAGTGTAAAGGACTCTCCGGAGGTCCCCACTCTCTGCGCTCCCCTATGTCAGCAGTGCTTACCGAAGAATAACTCATCCCTTCCAGCGGGACGGTAAATCAGCCGCCGTGTCCCCGCATTCGCAGGGGTCGGTTACTCCAGATGCGATGGCGGCGCGCAAGGACAGCAATCGAAATGAGCAAAATAAATAATTTAATGCGATCGGTGGGTCTGCATTATTAAACACCCTGATGAAAAAAGAAATCTCTACGTTAACAAGTCCGTTTGTATTGGACAGAAGCGTGTGGACACCTTGGTTTGTGTTTTTTTCCCCCCCCTCCTCTTCTGGGCTGTTGTTTTTATAGCTTGGGGCCTTAATTCCAGAAACTTAGTGTTGCACCATTCAATTATATTTTAACCAATAACTTCATGGCAACAGAGTGGGTTTTTTTTTTTCCCCAGTTTTGGATGAACTTTAGCAATGACTTTGAGCCAGGCCTTATCGGCCAACATCACCGATGCTCTTCTAACTAGAGCAAATATGTGCAGCCAGACCCCAACATCTGGTGGAAAGCCTGAAACCAGAAGATTGGAGATTAATGTCCCAGGCGGAGATTATTTAACCTCCTGCTTGGCAAATCAATTTCCTAGATTGTTTCTTGATTAGATCACAGTGATCGACTGTTGTTTAAATAAAGTGATGCTTTTTAAAAAAAAAAAAAAAAAGAAAGCAGCGGTTGTAACTTTTAGAAATATGACACTCCTTTGGGCGGAATTAACACGGGATCCAAGATTAAGCAACTTGTTGTAATCATTTTTCAAGTTCTTTTCATTCAATTCTCATAAAATGTTGAAATATAAGAAGCATAAGACACTCCATCAGCTCCAGAAAAAGCATTAAGGCTTAATTAAGATTGCATACCCATGGCGGCGCACAAATGGTAAAATATTTCTTAGGCTTTTGTTATGACAACAATACAATCCTGTTAAAAGCAGTTTTGGCACCACGATGCAGGAATGGATGAGCGCGAGTACTCCACTGATTTAATCAGCTCACTTTATTTCTTGTTGTACTTAAGGAAATTTGTTAAAACGACAAAAAAAAAAAGTTGAAACGCCACTAATGGGTGAAATGTTGTCATGTCAAAGTAAAAAGTAAAGGCGAGCTGATGAAATCCGTCTCCAACCTTGGGGTTGGTACCAGTCAAAGGGGCCCTGCGATAGATCTGAGCGGTAAAGGAATGTTTTGACTTGAGTTCCTTTTTTTTTTTTTTTTTGTTCTGGATATTTCCATCCTTTTGAGACTTCTAAAAAAAAATTTGGCTGAACTACTTAGAAGTCTCAGCCTCCACACCAAGGTTATAAATTGTAAAAAAAAAAGGGAGTCATTGCTTCATTTTTAAGTGGCCACAAACCAAAACTGTCAGGAATCACTTGTATAGTGGCACAATCTTCATGCTCTCCAAAACTAGAGAGATAGGCTATAGTAGCTGCCTGGATTCCACATATAGTTATATTATGTACATTACTGTTCAGAAGTTTGGGGTCGGCCAGACAATTTTGTGTTTTCCATGAAAAGTCACACTTTTATTTTCCACCATGAGTTGTAAAATGAATAGAAAATCTAGTCAAGGTTAGAATTGACCCCCCACAAATACTCAACCTGCTCAAACAAAGGTTGGTTTTTGATATATATATATATATATATATATATATATATATATATATATATATATATATATATATATATATATATATATATATATAGAGAGAGAGAGAGAGAGAGAGAGAGAGAGAGAGAGAGAGAGAGAGAGAGAGAGAGAGAGAGAGAGAGAGAGAGAGAGAAAGAGAGAGAGAGAGAGTCATGGTGCAGGTGTTATTAGCAGTAATATTATTGTAATTATGAATGAAAATGACTTACTATCATTTGCATATTGATATTGAGTGATAGAGGGTAGGATGTAATTAATCTTCCTACGCCTAATTGAATGTGTAAATGAGTGTTTGTATTTTGTAATTTACCTTTTTTGAACTTTCTCTTTATTTTTCTTGTTGAAGTTTTATTCTTGTTTTACATGTTCAAAACAAAGAAATAAACTAAACTAAATTGCAATATTCAAATTCCTAATTCCTTGAGATAGAAAGGAGAGTAAAGCACGCTTGTTCATTTCAAAGCATAATTAGGCCATTTCACATATTTTAAAATTCATGGTTTGTTATGTTCTTCATCTGAAGTTTTGGCGATTTGTGTATTTTTCATAAGTTCGGATCCAGGGGAGGCACCGAATTTCGTGCAAAGTTTGCGAATCCCTCCTGCGGAGCATCAGTTTATGCATGCATGTATTTCTGCCCACGGGCGGGCACATGTGTGTTTGTTTTGCTATCGGCTCATCTCTCCTCTCCTCTCGCAGAAGGTTACCTAACTAACAGCGTCGGGTTCCGGGGATCAGGTTTGGAAACAAATCCTCTCGTTGCAGCCGGCGGTTCCTGAGGCTGCTGCGAGAGCCTGATCCCATCTCCTAAACTTACCCCATTTTAATCTAGCCCCTTACGCCTCTTCTCTCCTCCTACAGGTCGCTGGCTCAGATCCCAAAGTGGCCGGCTTCCTCTGCCCAGTCTCCCCTTAAGAGGCGATTTGTCTGGAGCCAGGCAGACGTGGCCCCGAGCTGCAAGCAAAGACAGACAGGAAAAAAAGATGGAAAAGAGCAAAATCAATCAATGATCTGCGTTTTCTAAACATAGAAACAAACTACACACGACGGAGAAGACGTGGGTCTGCCAAGTGCTGCTGCTTTTAACTCCAGAAGACAAAGCAACGGAGACTGGAGTCTTGGATGGCCCATGTATCTTGATACTGTAAAACAAACCGCGTCCTCTTTTCACAAATTGAATTAGATGTCGAATCAATTAGATAAATAGTGTTTAACTGACAGGACGGAGTAGGAGATCACACGGGACAAAAGCTGTGTATTTAATCAGTCGCGAGTTTCTGAGTTTCCTGGAAAACAGCCTGAGGATGATCATTGTGATTGTTGCATTTCCAATCAAAAGTGTAATTACTATTATTTCATCAACAGGTCAGAGTTGAGGAATAAATAACACTGGTGTCTCCTAATCAGGATCCACAACTGTAATTGCCCTTTAAAATGAAATAAATCAAAGAAATAACCGATTGACGCTTAGGAGCCTTTAATTATTTTATTTCCAAGTGCTTCCTCCCATATGACGTCATCAACTTCTTGACATGCATGTATTTATTTAATCATTCAAGTCTCTACAATAATCCCCCAAAAAAGAATTTTGTACATTGGATAAATAGTTTTTTTTTGTTTATGGGCATATTTCTGCAAGCAGCAATTAAAATGCTATTTCTTGCAAAGAAAAGGAAACAAATAGATGCATAACATGATTGTTAGTAATTCAACTGATATAATTATATGCATGAAATTTTTGAAAACAATCTGGGCTCAAATGGGTTACTAAAAAGGACAGTACACAAATAATAGTCCCTAAATCAAATCAAACACATTAAATTGAATTATATTCGCACATGTGCATTGTTCCTCTGAAAAAAATGATGAATAAATAAATAAAATGCCACTATATATGCACTTAACATACATTTCTATTCCCTAAAAATACTCTTAATAAGACAAAAAAAAACAGGGAACACAGAATTAGAAGACATCAGCATAATTAAAGCTGAAGCGGAAGCAAAGAATAAACACACGAGATCATCGATGCAAATTCTAGGTACACAGTAGATCTGAATGGAACGCAGAGTATCACAGCATCATCTCAGATCAAAGACACGACGCTGCTCTCCAGCTGCTGTAGTTGTTGTTGTTTATCAGTTCACAGAGGAATCAGAAACCAGAAGTCACGCCCACCTCGTCGTCTCAAAACCCCCCCGAGCTGCTCCACCAAAACCCTGCTACGTCCGCTACGTCAACATCTTCAGCTTGCACGATGCAGGCTAAAAAAATACTGTCAGTCAAAGCCCGGGTCACATGCACTCGGACGTTAACGTGCCCCCCCCCCCCCCCCCCTCCACCCTGAGGGAGGCTGGGATGGAGAGTGCTGCGGTGGCACCAGCCGAAGCTTTGACAAGTGGTCGTCCCTTCCCCGCCCACTTCCCAGGAGAGCCGGGTGACTGACAGCCGGTCTGAAAGGCTGCAGCCAACTTATTTCGTTCACTCGTGCCGTTTTGTCTCCAGATCTGCAGATTTTTGTAAAAAAAACGGACCCTAAGACTCTCGGTTGTCACGGGCCTGCCTGCGTACTGAATAACCTCTTTCTGTCAAGCCAGCTGAAAATGATAGGCTTCTCTGTGAAGGAATGGGGAATTGGTTATCAGCACTGACTGAAGTAACCCCTTTATTTATTTTATTATTTTTTGTCTCTTTTTATCCAGTGAGCGTTTAAATCACTGAGCCAGTTCCCTGCTGTTCCAGCCCATCTCATTCATCCTGTCTTCATGGGCGCTTCAGAACCTCCTAAACTATACAGACTGTGAAGGCTGTTACTGCATCACTATGTGTGTGTGTGTGTGTGTCTGTGTTGCAGACCGAATGCCATTCCGATCATATGCAGTGGTAGAAGCGAGGTGATAATGATGTGCTCCTTGTTTTTGACACCTCCAGCGTTCCCTACAGACATGCAGACTCACGCCTCTGTCTGTCTGGACCAGCCGTGCTGTCTGCTGTATGCATGTGTAAGTCTGTGTGTGTGTGTGTGTGTGTGTGTGCGCGCGGCGCGTGTGTGTGCATTTATGAGCCTCTCAAACCGTACAACTCACAATACTGTTATCTGCTGAAAATATCATCACGTCATCTTTATAAATATATGATCTCAGACTGTTTTTCCATTTAAAAAATGATACATAATACAATAATACAATTTTTACAATAATAAAAAAGAATATATTAAAAGAAGGAAATATTCTTCTGTCTCTTCTGAATCACTCCTGCCTCCAATATTCCACGAGAGAAAACAAGAGTTGTTGCAGCTGCCACAATAAAAACAACTATTAGCAAAGATAATATTCATTAAAACAGCCTTTTGAAAAACTATACATATATTCAACCTAAACCAAAGACCATCAGTTTACTATTTATAAAGAGATTAAAGGAGAATTTGGACTCGAATAATCAATTATCAAACTTGGAGATTACTGTAATTAAATAATTAATCGGTCAATCATTGCAGCTCTATTGCGGATTCCTGTATTTTTCCTCCTCAAGCCTCTAAAAGTTATTCATATGGAACTAAATAAACTAAATCTCTACAGCTGTGAGCTTAGTCAGTGCAATTAGTCGATCGACAGAGGATCAATCAGCAGCTATTTAGGTATTCGAATCAGAGTTTAAGCAAAAACAAGAAAAATCAGCTGGTTTCAGCTCCTCAGATGTGTTTTCTGAGCTGGAACTGGAAAAATAATCAGATTTGAGAAGCTGGAGCCGGAGTATATTTCTTCCTAAAATTGACTCGATTATCAAAAATTATCGGTGATTGATGTAAGAGTTGCCATCTAATCAATTATCGGCTCTATACTGATTCATGAGTTAATTGTATTGTTCACACAATGTCAGAAACCACTAAAAAATATCCGTTATAGTTCAATTTTGTGAAAGAATCAGGGCAGGCACACAGAGTTTCGAGTATTTTTATGATTCTTAATGGAGGGATCTTTAAGTAGCTGATTCAAAGACAAAAGCAATGTATTCTTTTCATATCTTCAGACATGTCTGGAGAGGATCTTAAAGTATTCAAATCAAAAGGAAAAGAAGCCTCGCACATGGTGCTATAAATGCGTGGGTGTGTGCAGGTGCTCGCGTGAACAGGGCGTGCTGTGTTTGCCACTCAGCATGTGTGTGTGTGTGTGTGGGGGGGGAAGCTGAACTCAAACGCCGCCCGCCAGACGCTGTGATATTTAACTTTGCACAACAGCAGCAGGCCTGAAGACACAGGCCACCAGCAGGCATTGAAATAGCGAATTCTCTTTCATGAGTCCCTGAACCCGCGGTGACGACAGCCTCCGACAACGAGCGGCCTACTCCCTGGCCGAGGGAGCGGAGATTAAAACGGCTGAAGCGGTGGGGTGAGGTGAAACAGCTCCACAGGTGACGGGTCATGAAGTCATAGCTGGCGTCAAATGCAAAATGGCACGCTATCAGAGTCTGTATTTAAATCGCGCCACCTCTTGTGTGCAGGGATAAGTCAACAGTTAAGTCGTCGGTTTAAACTTTGATCCAATGAAAAATAATAATAAATGATTGATTAATTAAATTAAAAAGAAATTGCTGACCCAATAAACAAAATATTTTGGGCATAATTGGTAAAAAAAAAAATACAGCTTTGATAGGAGTGAAGTAATATACAATATTCACAATAAGTTAGGGATATTGTAAGAGACTCATTTCATGCATGGATTTCATGCATTTTTGGTGTAATAAAAAAAAAATCTTTGTAAACACAAATAATGAAATGTTATTTAAATGCAAACTAATGAAATGTTATTTAAATGCACAATACACATACAGCTTAATGCAAAACAACGCATTTCGATTGTTGAAAAATTAAGGACCCCCCCCCTCCATTCTTCAAAGTGGTTTGGTCCAAATGCTGTTTCCCAGTGGGCGGGGCCAGGAAGAACCCAATCTAACTATTACGTAGAAGTCATTTATCACACCACTTTTGTCAAAATTTGTCCAAAATCAGCCTCTTTTTCAGCAGTCTGCTGGTTAAGATCAGGCCTAAAGATCGTTAACGACCTCTAACGATGCAAGTCGTCGTTAGCGGCGACGACTAGGGGGGGGACGTGGGGTGTTTTTCAGCGTTTTTACCTCATTGATTCATGATTGCATATGCTAGTATAGAACATGCAATCATGTCCCCTCCAGAAATTACTCTCTGTTTATTACCCACCCATCAATCAAATGCCATTTTCACCCCTGGTTATAAATACTGAACTCATGAAAATGATGTTTCTTCTCATTCATTATTTGTAATATCAAAGGAAACCTTTACTTTTTTCAATAACATTCAAACCAAATAGGAGGAGCACTCATATAAATAACAATATCCCCAACTTAAGACATGGCTCCTACATTACCCAGATTGCAACTGTGTTTTTTAAATTATTTTTAAACTTGTAGTCTTCAGCCCAGACTGACACTTGTCTGCTTCCTCTGGAGCCACAAAAGGCACATTGATATATGAAATCGATGGAGTTCCCTCAAAAATAAAAAATAGAATTACATCACTAACACAACATATTAACACTTTTCTGGGTTTGTTAATTTAGTTGAAGTTTTGATACCCCTAACATGAAATACAAACATTGAACTTACTGTAGTTTTACAGTATTCTCTCAAGTCCCCTGCTGGAGCTCCAAAAAGCAACAGGTCATTCACTTTTGTGTGTCTCATAAATATTCTTCAGCCTCTACTCTGATTCTGATTTGGTTGATTTTCTCTTATGGGACCATTAATAAAAAAAACCTCTACTTTTCACATTTTTCACATAATGGATCTCTCCTTTGAAAGCTTGCCCACACATAAAAACCCTGATCCTTCCAGCTCTGGACTCAGCATCATCCTATCGATCCAGACGCTTATCTGCAGTGTCTTACATAAGAAGACCTGAACCCCATATACAGTAACTTAGATTCCTGCATACAGGCAGGATTTGTGATGTAAATTAATTCCTCCAGGAAAGTAAAACCACTGCCTCTGCAGTTAACATCTTCTGCAAAGGGAATATAACAGATACAGTGCAAAAACTGGAACCTTAACATGTGAAAATATATTGCTTTTGGTACAATTAGTCTAATATTAAGTAGAATTATCTTATTACACTGGCAATTAATAAGATTATTCCACTCAATATTGGACTAATTGCACCAAAAACAATATATTTTCACCTGAGATTTCAGTTTTTGCAGCATATTATATTGTAGGAATGTACAGCTGGTATAAATACAAATGTTGTTTTCAGCTACAATTGCTTGAACGATTAATGGAAGAGTCGATTTGTTGATCCAAATGTAAAATATCAATGACTATTAATAGTGTAGATATGGGTACAGTTTCTCAAATAGGAGTATTTGCTTTCTATTCGTGCTTTTCATGGAAAATCAATTGCTTTGGGTTTGCAATCGTATGAATTGGGAATGTCATTTCTCCCACACACACACACACATATATGCGCTCACACACAAGAGATAAAATAGGATGCAAATTATGGTGGTGAGGAGGGATGAAGAGAAAAATCTGAAAGAAAAGGATGGGGAGGTTTCTGATATAGACAGCAAGCGGCCAACCACCAATTTTCATCCATAAATAAATGCAAAACTAGCAACAACAATGTTTGTGATACATGAGAAAAATGGAAAAAGATACTTTTATTTATTTTTTTTTGAATAAAAAATGTGCTCGAGCAGGAGCGGCATAAATTTGAGCGCACAAGGTTGGAAAATGCTGAAAATAATTTCATGTTCAAAGGCAACATCCACCACTTCCATTTTTTTCCCCCCTTTCAGACATATTCCCACATGCTCACACATGGAGACACAACACCCCCCCCAGCATCGCCACCCATCCCTCACTGTTTCCCATCAGCCAGTGAAATGTGGGTTAATGAGGCACCACCCAGGGGCACCGTCAGCATACACCTCCACCGCCCGTCTCTTCAGAGAAAAGGTTGGGGGGGGCGAGAGAGTGGGCGGAGACCTGCGAGACACTGAGCACGGGCAACATCAAAGGTGGAAGTGTGGGAAGAGTGCAGCTAATTAGGCGGAATGACTGTGGTACAAGTATGGAGTCTCGGGGGGGAGATGAATAGAGCCGTCGAGTGCAGACGGTTCCCTACAGCAGCTGAGAGCTCCACTCTGCAGGAATGTGAAACTGTCGTTAGATTGAGCTCATTGTTAGCACGGACAGAAGCCGGCTTTGAGTGGTGTCTTTAGAAAGAAAAAAAATGGCCGCCAACATTAGCAAAACACGGCTGTCGTTCAACCCAGTAAGACCAATGTGTTGGAACGGCCGGGGCAGCGACACAGAGGCCTCTGCCAAAACAAGGCAGGGTCGTCTGTTAAAAACTCAGCTTTCATAATGCAACGTGATGTACAGTACCGTTCAAAAGTTTGGGGTCACTTAGAAATTTCCTTATTTTTTGAAAGAAAAGCACTGTTTTTTTTCCAAGGAAGATAACTTTAATCACTAGCGCTGTTGCCTCACAGCAAGAAGGTTGCGGGTTCAAGACCTTGGTCTGGGACCTTTCTGTGTGGAGTTTGCATGTTCTCCCTGTGCCTGCGTGAGTTCTCTCCAGGTTCTCCGGCTTCCTCCCACAGTCCAAAAACATGCTGATGTTAATTGGAGACTCTAAATTGCCCATATGTGTGAGTGAATGGTGCGTGCACTCCACGATAGGCTGGCAACCATCTGGGATGTATTGGCTTCAGCAGACCCCTGCGACCCTAATGAGGAATAAGCGGGTATAGAAACTGACACTGCTAATGTGGCAAATGATTTTCTAGCTGCAAATGTCTGGTTTTTGGTGCAATGTCTACATAAGTGTATATATAAAGGCCCATTTCCAGCAACTATCACTCCAGTGTTCTAATGGTACAATGTGTTTGCTCATTGCGCCAGAAGGCTAATGGATGATTAGAAAACCCTTGTGCAATTGTTAGCACAGCTGAAAACAGTTTAGCTGGTTGGAGAAGCTATAAAACCAACCTTGATTAGGTTTTCTATTCATTTACAACTCATGGTGGTAAATAAAAGTGTGACCTTTCATTGAAAACACAGTGACCCCAAACTTTTGAATGGTAGTGTAGCTACGGCTTTGGTCTATAGCTGCTGTGAGCCTGTCATTAGCCAATGTGAATCTCACATGCACAGTTGGGTTTGGCTCGTTCCGCCATCTTGGACAGCGACATTGCTTGGACAAACCACTTTGTAACCAGTTGCAAATCATTTTGAAAGATCACAAGTGTAGGAGCATCATTAGCCATTAAGAATTAGTGATTTTCAAGCTAAAGGTGTATTTGCAGACAGGATGCTATTATCCTAGCTGGAAAAAGGCAGATAAAAGGCTGGCTAATTTTCCCCAAGTGGTTTTGCCGTCCAAGATGGTGGATCACATTGACGACAGAGGCTACAGTTTTTAAAGGGTTGTCACTCTGATAAATAGTTCCATCTATAAACTAACTTCTCTGTTTGTATCAAACTCTCAATAGTACCCAGCCTTTTGTGAATGACATTTTTTGGTATATTTCTACTTTTCAAGTTCTCCCAACCCTATGAAAAAAATATTTCTTCATAGCTTTTAGAAAATGAACTAAGTTTGGAGACTCAAAATGTTTTCTAAATGCTAAAAAGCATAATATTTTCAAAAAGGGGTGAATTCTACAGGCTCAAATATGTCTATAGTTGTTGAAAAGATGTGTTCTGCTGGCCAATGGGCTGAAATATTCCCCCTTGTTATCACTTTAGCATCTAAATCTCATAATCAGTAATTAAGGCTTATTGATTCATGATAATTAAGTGGAATTAGCAGAAAAACAGGGTGCAGACAGACTGGGTTTTTGGTGAATTTAGAGGAAATCTCCAGGTGCAGCATGGATAAATTGAAGTTAAATGGACGCTTAAATGTGCATTTTGATTTTTTTTTTTCCAGTAGTCTGAAAGAAGATGGAAGTAAAATTTCAGAACGGATCACTGCGTTAAAAACGAAAATCAGCGCCGCAGAAAGGTGTTCAGACAGGCCCTTAAATAAGAATAAAATATCAGCCTTGTTAAGTCCTCCATCATAAAGTTCAGCGCCTTAGTCAGGGTTCAAAACAACAGTCGCTTTATAGAGTGGCGGTAAAGAGCAGCTACAAATCAACCTGCACTGTTGTATCCTTCTCCTGTGCTTCCAGGTCATCTCGGCCTCATTAATATTTCATGTGTTGGGAGATGGAACTGTTGCAGATAAATTATACAGGCAGCAGATGACCTAAGAGCAAACACCTTTGCTTCTTTTGCATGAGCTTTTCCATGAGCGCCACAGCGGATCCGCTCATATTCAGAGAGGACAAAGGAGGGAGTCTTTTCCACTGATGAGGGACGGTTCAAAGGAGCCAATTCATGCAAATGATGGAAGCTATCACATGATACGGGAGCCTTGTAATAAAGATAAAGTGCTCCGAAAAGACTGGCGCTTTGAAGTGATACAAGGAGGGTCTGCTATTCCTCTGCGAAAACACGGGTCATTGTACTTGATCTGGAAGTTGTTTTAAATGTAGTGTGCTTCAGTTTTATTGTATTATTCATGTATCCTATTGTCTGGGTTGATCCATAATTCCTCTTTACTAATAGAAGTATTTTGTGCAAATGTGTTTTTATACCAGCCGGCTTTACTCCAAGTAATCCTTGGAAATCCTTCTGGGTACATTTGGAAATGCATATCGTTAGCCTCATAGCAAAACTACCTAAGTCTAATTTTGGGAAATAGGACTTAGGCAATTATGCTATAACGATATATAAAAAGACAACAAAGAAATGATTCAGTAGAAGAACATGTTTGATTATGTTCAATCATACAGATAGAAAGACTTCATTTAAACAATTCTCGGCTATGTGGGATCCATTCCTTGCTTTCCTCAGGGTAGGAGCAGTGATTGAGATTTAATTTTTCCAGTTTTGTTTTGTTTTTTCTATTGTGTCTATCTCTCACATGAAGTTCACCTATGCTTGACTGACTGTCTATAAAAAATTCCTAAAAAAATATATAAGCTGGTGTATTGAGTTGATCTACTAGCAAGTTTGTATATACAAAGTCTATACAAACTCTTATTCCTCTGTGACATAGACCTCTGCTTGTATTATTTATTAAAACATGTCGGTGAGCCACACTGCTGCACTGGGCCATGTTCCTTCAGCCCCAAAGGCAACGTTTACCCTAGTTTGTTGAGAAACGGCTCCAAAAGACTAATAACGGCGATTACATTTCCACTCTCAGGAGAGCAGTGCCTTGTATGGCAGACGCAATTTCACATGTATTACAGCACTTTACTAGCTTTTTTGTGCCATATATCACAACCTCTTCATAATAGATGTATTACAAGATCTGGATATGGTGCTGCCTCTTAGCAGGCATACCAATTTTTTCCAATGGCCACTCATGGTACTGCAACAAAATTCCAATGTGACCCAAAAAACATTTTCCCAATAGGCCGTAATAGTAAAATAGAAGCCTGTAAAACTGATCACAGGACACCCCAGCTATAACCCCTGTATATTACTAATCTTTATATTCAAAATGTATAAGTCATTGACTTTTTATCCATCAAATACCTTTCTAAACGGTCAGAAAATCTCTGGAAAAGTCCCAGGGAACTTAATGAAGGCTCCAAATTCTGCTTAATGGCAAAGTGAATTAAACATGTCAAAGGTGAGTTGTTTGTTATTCTTCGTGATTTGCACATGCACATTCCTTATCGCCCTGGAGCTCTGCTGTGCAGAGTCTATGGGTCACATAACATGGAAGTAAACCCGGAAGTCAGCAACTTTTTCGGCATATGCACCAGACGAGCAACTTCCATTGAAACGAATAGCGGACGTTTTTTGGTCCGGTATCCAGTTCTTATAATACATCCATGGTCTTGACTCTGTAATGAAGTTTGAGTAATCCACCAATTATCCTTTAAGAGAAGGAAAAACACACACACACACGGACACACACACAATGTCTGCGGTCAATATTAGACCCAATCACAGTCTGCATGTCAATGGCTCATGATTAATAGATGAAGCAGTGAGCTATGTAATTAGCCAGTGATCACAAAGGAAAACAAGCTGTGGTAAAAATAGGCAAAATCTCAATTACAGTGTGTCAATGTGTGTGTGTGTGTGTGTGTGTGGTGTGTATTTTCCCTCACACCAAAGCAGTGGTAATTTCGTTAGACGAGACAAGAAGAAATATATTCGTCAACTATGGGTTTTTTTTGTGCGGAAAACAAGACTAAATCAATGTTCTTATGACCAATGACTGTGACGAAATGAATGTGCATTTTTTGCTGATGATAAAAGATCTTAAACTACTTTATTAAATAAAAACTTAATAAAAATGTTAATGTTAAGGCCTTTATTTTTTCCATTTTTTAATTTATAATCAAAAAAGTGCCATCACCTTGTATTTCTCCTCCAGCACTTGCTGCCAGGGTTGTGTGTGTATGTGAGTAGCACCCATCAGAGCTGTCGGCACTAAATGTGGCGACGTCTGTTACTTGACAAGCAGCTACTCTCTGCTTACAGTTTTAACCTGTTGGGTTACGCACTTTATTGAACTTTTAGCATGTAGGAAACATTCAGCTCGGTCAATTAAGTCCAGTGGTGTCACTTCAAAACATGTCTGTGTGTCACACTGAACTAAACAAAGGTTCCTAACAATAATTCCTATTGTTACAGATACCTGCTTATATTAATTTTGATTAACATTACAATTAAGACTATTGACTAAACATAGACTAAAATACTTTGAATTTTAGTCAACTACAACTAGACTAAAATATTTGGATTTTCTTTGACTAAAAACTAAAATGCCAGGACTTTTTATCGACTAAAAACAATACAAGTTGCCCAATATAACTAATTAAATTTAAATAAAATTAACAATGCACCACAGCCAGCCTCACAGGGAGGGTCACAGATCTCATTCAACCTGTGCTACACTGAACTACACACAAATACAACAAGCACACACGCAGTATATCTCTTTTAACTGGCAACATCCTCGCGGCATCATAGTGATTACGGTCTGACGTGGTGATTTATCATTGTGATCATTAAATAGATGGATAAATGAGTTCATGAAGTCCTGTGACGGGCTTTTTCCCCTCAGAGGAGCAGAAATGAAGCGCTCCCGCCACGACTGCGGCGTGATGAAAGAGGCAGAAGGAGAGACGGAGACAAACATACACGAGATATGATGAGTAATCGCTACGTTCAAGCCCCGACGCCGCCGTCGAGGAGGAGGGCAGGACAGAACACCGCTGGCGTTAGCTGACAGAGAAATAAGAAGCTAGTGTCAGCGTGAGGCCATCAGCCTGCGGCTGAGTGCTCAGACATCCTCCTCCACATGCCACACAGTCTCCCGACGCTTTCAAAGCACTCTCGCATCTAAAAAAGACCACAGATAGTTATGCTCCAAACTGTCATTTTACGTTTTTTTCCTTCCACGTCTTACATTCACCGTTCACTCATCTTCTTCTTTAGCAGCTCATTTATTTTCACCTGCTGAGAGCTGGAGTCTCTCTCAGCAGGCGCTGGGCAGAAGTCAAAGATACTATAATGTGCAGCGCCCCATGGATAGAAAGCATATAATAACTTCCTTTTTGAATATAAAGGTCTAGGTGTTATATAAATGTTGTCACTGGTTTCAAACCACTCAATCCGCAGGGAAATGCACGCAGCCTGTATTCAGACACAGTGGCTTAAATCAAATCCGCTTCTGTGAAGTTGTGATGTCACAACTATACAGTAAATAAGAGACTGTCAAACTGTTTAGATTATTGTTTTATTTTTTTTTCCTTAAAATTACAAATATAGTTTGTTAGGCTTATCGATACTTCAAATTAAATCTGGGAAAAGTGTAGGATATGGCTTTCCATCAGATTTGCAATGAATGGCTTCAAATCCTACAATACCCATGAGCCCCAGTTGCTTTGAAGAAGTCGTCAAGGGGGGCGGGTTGAATAAAAACCTGCAGCATAATTAGATCGCCTTGCTGTTCCAAATGGGAACAAAACACAGCACCGCAGGTGGTGAATTCATCAATTCAACTGACACAGAATGTGACAGTGAACAGGTTTTAAGCTGCCGATGAGCTTATGTTTTCATGTGCACAGGCTTGTACCTCTGACTCTACACTAAACAGCCAGTTGTTCATGTGTTAAGCTAATGATTGAACCAGTGGAGCTTCATGTCCATCCAGGCATTAGAAGAGGTCAGCTGTTCATCACCTCGGCACAACCGGTCTCACCCAAAATAGCTTCTGCCACTCTGCGATTCTATTTCGGTGCCTTGCAGGATGCAACCTTTCTGTGCTTCTTAAATGAAATAAATATATCACAGTGAAATGGTCTGTGTGGCTTTATTTGGCCATGGATAAAAGTTCCCTTTTCATGTAGAATAAAAAAAACAATAACCTAATATTGATGGTTAAGATAACTTAGGACTACAAAAAAAAGTGGGAAAATAGTCAAATTCAGTATATTTGAACTGTCTCTCTTACCAAATCACACATATTTAGGCTACTCTATCTTCTTTTGATAACTAATGGAACATTTTTCCCCATGTATGGAACTCCACTGGGGACTTCATGCTTTGAAAACCTCTGAACTAGACAATAAAATGATGGGAAATGATTTTATTGGGTTAGAATGATAGAATGATGGACAAACGTGACGTTTCTGCCCATATTAAGCCTGAATTCAACTTATTTTTTTTTCTTCTCACACTGAAAAAACAGTCGCAAACAGTAGAAAATGTCCATTCTGTATCTGTCCTGTTTTACAGAGTTGGTGTTTGTGCTAAAAGCGCAGCGTAAAGCAGAAAAGTCGCCATAGAGATAAAA
Organism: Lepturacanthus savala; assembly: GCA_030544235.1. NCBI lineage: Eukaryota > Metazoa > Chordata > Actinopteri > Scombriformes > Trichiuridae > Lepturacanthus > Lepturacanthus savala. Next base: position 10,417,153 of record CM060470.1, on the reverse strand, counting down.
AAAAAAAAAAAAGACAGTAGTGAAGTTCAGTGGAAGGTCTCTGTATTTTTCAGTCTATGTGTCACAAACGCACGCACACACACACAAACACCTGCCCCCAGGGTGTTTTCCTGTGTCCATTGTCAATTCTGCGGGAGATCGGAATGACATCAGCAACACACACACACACACACACACACAGCATCTGAGCTCATTGTACAATCTGTCTCCTGGTAGAAATAGGAAGGAGGACTGTAGATGAGTAAATGAGAAAAATGGGAAAAATTGAAATCAGGTGAAATGGAGGGAAATAACCTGCGTAGAGGCGGCTGGGTGTGTTTCTTTAGGAAGTGAATGGTACCTAAAAGCTTCCATATTATGCACTCCTCTGTTTTATTTGAAGTTTTAAACCCTAAAAACATATAGTTGTGGTTTTAAAGGGATAGTTTGAAATTTTTGAAAATTCGCCTATTATGAGCAATTTCCCATAGTCATAGGAACAGGTGATTTACCTTTTTTGGTCGATATAAGCCGTTTCCAGACCAGCAGAGCGGAGCTGCTCAGCTACTACTGCACGGCTAATGGTATGTAGGTGGTTGGTCTGGAAACAGCTTGTATCTACAAAAAAAAAGGTGAAGTGCCTATTGCTATGACGATGGGAATCATGAAGATGGGCAGATTTTCAAAAAATGTTGAACTATCCCTTTAAATACTAAAAATAATCCTAATTTAGTTTTCTCTCTCTCACACACACACACACAAGGTGCTCAGAACAGGTCCTTCTTTCCTCTGATTGGCTGATCTGAACGGCTGTGGATGGTGACTGTATATTTGTGACATCACAACTTCAGAGAAGCTCCGATGGCTTGTTTTCCGAATACAAGCTGTGTGCATTCCTCTGTGCTTTAATATACTGGGACAGTATTTATATAACACCTAGAACTTCCTTATGATTCAGATATTAAAATCATACTTTCTTGACACAGGTCCAGTAAAAATGATTAGAATGATTGAATGCAGACGTTTTAATTCTGTGAATTCTTGTGGGGGTCAGCATTTAGGGGGTTTGAATAGATGATGTTATTATTCTACACTTTCTGTCTTCTGTCTGTGCACTGCACAATAAATCTTTGACGTCTATCCAGTGCCTGCTGAGATAGTCTCCAGCTCTCTGTATGTGACCCTGAAATAAAATAAATGGGAACTTTAATTTGGTGGTGGTGTGACAGGTAACATGTAACAAAAAATATGAGAACACCTTGCTTTGCTTTCACAGATGAAAAGCCAAGAAGGGTCAAGAATCAGGGGCGTATAATCTTGCTATAATAATGCTAATAATAATAGATTTGACTTATATTGTGCTTCTCTAAGTACACAAAGACATTTCCCTGTCAGATTAGTAGTGTTCTTCCTTTGTCTTGTCTTCCTCTCTCTTTCTCCGTGTCATAGTTTTCTTAATTAATAATGACCTTTTATGTGTAACTTACCCGTTGTCAGTCACTTGGTGCGTGACATAATGACAAGGCTCCACCCACCGAAGCACCTATGGGTGTCCATTTACCACCTACTTTAAATCTATGAAATAGATTGATAATATGAATAGGGTTGCCAAGAAACTGTATTCATCCATAACTCAATACTTGATATTTTGATTTGACTGTATCTTGCTGTCTTTGTGCTCTTCGTTTTGTTTCTTATGTGAATCTGTTATCTACTAACCTTTGTTCTACTCCCTGTGTCTGTGCCACGATGAAGGCCAATAATAATGAAGCCCCTGTGCTTTTAAACACATTCTTACCATGTTCTATTAAAGGATTTTTATACCTTTTTTAAAAAATCGCTCTCTATCCTTTTTAGATTGGGATTTCACCCATATCACCTTAGTATCTGAAGTCACCCTAACCCCCTTAGTGTTTTGTTGCTGATTTGGTTTGATTTATTAGGTTTATTAGGTGAATAAAATGACTGATACAAGCCTGACTGGACAGAGGAGGAGGTGGAGGATCGTTTAGGTGATAGCAGAGAGGGATAAGCCGAGGATGAGATGGTTAGAGGAGATAGAGGTATCACTGACGTCCCAGGAGGGGCGTTAATAAACAAAAGGAGGTAATAAGGCAGGAGAGGATTTGCCGGGGCGGCAGATGGCCGCGTGTCACTCCCATCTTCGGGAATGAAGCGAGATAAGAGAAGGGCGAGGGTGGACGTAGGGAAAGAGAAAGCGAGATTGATGACGGAAGCCGGGCGGAAAGGAGAAAAAGAAAAAAAAATAATTTATGCATCCCGCTAAAGCACGTCCGCCTCTCCCCGACCGTCCCCACGCTTCCGAAGAGAATAAACAGATTCTGCTGTGTTTTGTTTACCTGGCGGGTCACAAGCAGCTGGCCGGGATAAATCCCCTCAGTCATGAATAAACGTGAAGGAAAAAAGAAAAAAAATCCAGTGAAGCCATCTGCTTGCAGGCCTTTTTTTAAATTAAGAGACCCTACTTACTACTATAAGAATTAAAGTTGAGAAAAATATGTGTGGCGCCACTACTGATAAGTTGACCTAACGTTACTTTCCTTATAAATTAAACTTGAGATTAAATTAAATGGAAAAAAAAGGTTGCATGAATAAGATTCTTCAATCCAAAAAATACAGACAATAATTCGCAATAAATCTTAAGGGTGGGAAGATGATTAAATGAATAAAAGGTACGGCCACTGTAGTACTATTGTCCTGCATTCATCCAAGAAAAATGAGTGATTGGCTAATGATGAGCGGGTCTGATATATTACATAACACATTCTGATTAATCGATCACGCAATCACACATTGTACACTGTAAAAGCGTTACTTAAAAATGTACTGTAACTAACTGGCAGCAATTATCCATGAAGTTACTGTAATTATTTATTTCACAGTAAAAGTACTATACTGTTTTAAAAATTTGAATACAGTATTGGGTGATTATCTGTATTATAATACAACAACTCTTTACTGTGATTTACTAGTCAACTCTTCGCTACTTTGATTTTCCACAGTAATATTTACTGTAATATTCAATTCAATTAGCTTTATTGTCATTATACATTGCCATGTCAATGGAATTTCCATTGCAACCCACGTGCAACAAGGCAAAAGCAATAAATTAGGAAAGAGTATGCAACAAACAAATATAAATATAATAAGGAAGATGAAGAGTATGTACATGAGAACTGTAATATGTGCATAAGAACTGTGCAAAATACACTAAGGTGCAGTCAGGTAGTAAATAACTGCAGATTTCACAGGTTTTACAGTGCATCAAGTCCTTGTTGAGAAAGTGAAATCAGACATCATAAAGAAAATTCTGAATCTCAGAAGCAAAGATGAAAGTATGTTGTTGAAACATGTTATTACAATGTCATGACGCCTCATGAAGACGATGCTGTTGTTTCTTTGAACCGTCTAAACTTAACCACTTAACCGAGAATTGTTTCTTTTCACCGAAACAAAACAAAATTACAAAATGATTCATTTTCTTATCTTCTCCCTCGGTGCCGTAGACCTCTGTTGTTGTTCAAACATGCCAATGAACCACTTCGCTGCACCGGGAGAGACGTCCCACTTTGCCCTGAAGGCTATTGAGATTGTTAATAGGAACGGCTGCAAAGACTCATAACGAACACATTTTACGTCTCGTGAGACTAAAGCCACTGAGCGTGTGCAGGACGAGGTTCCCGCTAGTGCGTTGGGCTAAATATCACAACCTCACAAAATAAGAGATCCTACACTTGCAAAATAAAATAATATATGATTGTATGCAAAAAAAACAATATATAATAAAGGTTTTGGTTCAAAACCGGCAATTATCGGACTCATCCAGACAGAGCCGCGTGCTCTCATCTTCTTCTTTCTCTGGATCAATGCTGCCCCTTGACCTTCCTGAGGGGGAGTCATTGCTTTCCAAAAGCCCTTTCTTGTCGGCTCATTGTCGGCTTTAACAAGGATCCATCAGAAATACATCATAGCCCGCATCGACCCGCCGGCTCCGCTGATGCCTATAAGCTTCTGCTGAAGGGATTCTGGACTTCACCCGCTTTCTTTGAACGGAGGGGGGAGAAGAAGAGGAGGGAGGAAACCCCCCACCCCCCCACCCCCCGCTCCGTTCTCCTCGAGAAGCCAAGGACAAAACTGACTGGTGCATACGCCGGGAGGAGAGAAGAAGAAGAAGAAGAAGAAGAGAGGAGAGGTTTTCATATCATAGGGTAGATGGAAGCGTCGAGGGAAAAAGGAAGACGGGGAGAGCAGGGGATGGGAAAAGAAGGGATGAGTGAGGAAAGGGTAGAGCCGGAGGGGGGGATGTGGTGATGGAATGGTGGAGGGGTAGAAACCCATTGATCACTTGTCACCTCAGTTTACAGGGACCTGACTAACAAGCATCAACACTTGGCTGTATGAACTACGTGCGTGCATGTATTAGCATGTATTAGGGATGGGCGTGGTTGGAATTTTTGATTTTAGTGCCAATACCGGAGTGCAAATATCAAAGCGGATGAAATAAAACTATACAGAAGATCCTGCACCTCATGGTTTTATGTGTGATGCTAATATTTAGCGCAGGAAGCAGCAGTTTCCTGTCTGTAGCGAGGCAAAAGGCAGGGGTGTCTAATAGACACGCGGCGCATTTAAATCTCTTGCAGGAGCCGCCGGTTTAATGTTCCATCACAGATCTGGAATAATACTGTAGAAGGGAAAACATCGACACTGGATGTAATCCAGGGGTTTGCTGAATCATCCGGGAGGAGACATCCTCGTCAATATATCGTAATTATGTTAACGAGTTTTTTTCCCCAAATCAATTCAAATTGTCTAAACGAATCTACTTTTTTCTAGTTAGATGAGGAACTATCTGATTATGGATTCGACAAAACATTAAAAGTGTTACATCCATCATGTAGGTTTCATATATTTTAAAATGCTTGTGATTTACTGCATTTTATTTGATTTGTCAGGAAAAAAAGCGTCAATATACTTTACTTTTACTTCAAATTCTAAATGACAAATATAACAATTTATTGTAATTACTACAGATACAGTATAGTTGAGTAATTTTGTCTGTGATTGTTGAGTACATGAAAGATTTGAAATGTGAATTAACATGGCAGTGAGACAAGTAAGTGGAGTTTACTGACTGAGCAAACTTAATATTAAGTGGATATACATTAGTATCATTAGTTTAACTCAACTTGATTTTTATGAGTTCATGTAAACTAAAACAATGGTGTTCATTCTACTTAAAAACTTAACTTAAATAATCCAATGTAATCTCTTACGCCACTTTTTTTTTTTAATTTGATGAAGGTATTAGTTTTTACAGTGCAGTTCATGGTGGTATATGAATAAATGTTTGTTTTTTTGCTACAATAACCTAGTATAAATATATCCCAGTATTTGAGATGCTCCAAAAAGATCCACCCTGTTTAGTATGATGCTTCAAGATCAGATTTACTGAGCATGTGACCAAGAAGGGAAATTCTTTTTTCTGACTCAACAAGTGGGTGGTACCCTCAATTATATCAGCATAAACCTAACTCGTCCCAAAATATTAACTTCATATTTTACACTACCGCACCACTGTACTTCCCACTATCGATGTGGACAGGCATAAGGAGCGGAAGGCTACTTCCCCACCTCCTTTAAACCTGTGTTTAAACGAGTGGTTAAAAGCCACAGGGAGAAATCTGTCTGTGCAAAAGAAGCCCAAGAATCCGAACAAGAAAACAAAAGAATAGCACGACAGGCTTTTCCCTTGTATAAGCGAAGCGCCGCATCTCTCAAACCCCGCTCGGAGGCATCGCTACACTCCGCAAAGATCAAACCTGACATCCCACACTGGGTGCCACTTAATATTCCGCCCGATGCCAAACACGAAACATTCCCAACAGAAGCTCCAACAACAGCTGAAACGCTTCCGCTGGCTCGAAAACGGCCGTTTGTTTCCCGTTTCAAGTATTTGGATTAAAATGTTCAAAAAAAACAAAACAAAAAGGACAGACTGAAGTGTCATTTAATCAGACACGAAGGCTGCTGACAGCAAACCACGCTGGACTGTGTCTTTTTTATCAATGGCAGATGGAAAATCCTAATTAGTAACCGCAGGAAGCCTTTCGGTCATCCTAACCGGTTGGTACAGAGATGATTAGCCTCGTGTGAACCGTCTAAGCCTCTGAGTCCAAGCCTCTCTCTCTCACTCTCTCGCTCCCTTTCCACTCCACAGCATCAATATAGCTATGCAAACCTGCCTGTGTCAACTCAATTTATTTTCCAATTTCCCTCAGGGTGAAAGAGTACCTCTCACTTTCTCTCCCTGTCTGCCATCTATCACTCTCCAACTCCCTATATTCATTTTCGTCCTTTCTTTTTTATTTTTTTTTTTGGGCCTATTCTTCCACGTGTTCCCCCATCATCTCGCCTTGTTTGTCCGTCTCCTCCCTCGGCAGCGCACGTAGCAGCGGGAAGACAAAGTTAAGAGACCAGCCGGTGGAGAAAGCGGAACATTTAGCAGCTAAAGAGAAAGAGGACATAGGCCCGACATTTATCAGCTGGGCACAAATACAGCTTCAGATGAACGACAGTGTTGGGACATTACTGCCGGATGTCTGAATAAACTGTTTGCGACGCCTAAACTTTTGAAATGTCGCAAAATTGAAGAAAAAAAATGCAATTTCGGCGCATGTCCATCAACTGGGTGGTGCGGATAAACTTTGCAATATCGACGCCTTCTTAAAATAACTGCCCAAGTCATTTTTTTTGTGCAGGAAACACAAAAAAATGAACCATTTGTTGAATATATGCTATTTACTAACAAATATTAATCAAACAGTTATAACAACAGATGCCTATTGACATACAAACAACAAGGTCAAAGTCAAACATGGAACATGAGAGAATTAAATGACTTAAGCAAATTTTCGAACATGCCTTTGTGACTTTATTTTAAGAGACGATATGCAAAGCGTACACTGTAAAACCTTATAATTTATGGTAACTAACAGGCAGCAATTATCACAAAAGTTACCGTACTTCTGTCTACAGTATTGTGTCTTTACTGTAAAATTAAACACAAACAGTTAAATACTTTGATTTCAATTGTATTTACAGTATTGGGTGAAAAGCTGTATTATAATACTGTGATTTATTGTATAATATACAGCAATTTAATATAATAATCTCCTGTATAATGATAATAATAACGGCTGGAATAAAGAGCAGAAGGTGTGAAGTTTGCAAATCGGAAACAGAACCAGTCACCTCGGCCATCTACGAGGAGGAAAATAAAAAAAACGGAGCGGCCAAGTCGTAGCGGTTCTTTCACGTCAGCGTTGATCTGTTGTTCATCTCCCCTCTAGCGCATTAACTCTTTTGTGGAAGAAAACAAGCAAAAACACCAGGTGGTTGTGGAGTTCTTTGTCTCCCAAGTGGCCAATTAATTCAATGAATGCAACTTTTAGTCATTCATGAATATCAAACATTTACTGGTTACATGTATATAACTAAATGTTAATTGAATCAGTTAATTAGCTTTAAAGTTGTTGTTTGCTGACTTTCAATGAAATCCTATGGCACAAATACACAATTGCACAAACTGTTCAAAAGTTTGGGGTCAATTAGAAATGTTCTTATTTTTGAAAGAAAAGCACTATGTTTTTTCCAATAATAACTATACATTAGCAATGTGGTAAATGACTATTCTAGGTGCAATGTCTGTTTTTTGGTGCAATATCTACATAGGTGTATAGAGGCCCATTTCCGGCAACTATCAGTCCAGTGCTCTAATGCTACAATGTGTTTGCTCATTGTGTCAGAAGGCCAATATAATACAATTTTCTATCCATTATACAACTCATGGTGGCAAATAAAAGTGTGACTTTTCATGGAAAACACTAAATTACCTGGTTGACCCCAAACTTTTGAACAGTAGTATATGATTAAAAAAAAACACAGATGTCTCAATTTTAGTTTGGGTTTAAATAAAGCATTTCAAGAATATTGTATTAAATACAAATAAATCTGTTCAACTGATCTGATCAACTTGACTGTTTCATATGTGTTTTTTGCCTTCAAGTGCCATATATGCACACAATATCATTATATTGATTCTGCCCACCTCGCCCAGCATGAGCTGCTCCTCTAGAGGCCACGCAGACATGACCGATTTTTATTCATGCCGCTTCGTGATCAGCCCCAAAACACACGCGAGAGAGCAGAGACACGAGGGGCCGGCCCGGCTGCAGTGGAATACATCAACCGACCGAGCAATTCATCAGCCACAACAATTCATCTTGTGGGAGGCGGATAGTGTGTGTGTGTGTGTGTGAATCTCTAAGTGTGCCTCTGAGAGAGAAACGGAGCGAGGCTACAGGATAATATCCGAGGGATCTTTTGTGCCGATACACTCAGACAGGCAGGCAGACCGCACACACACACACACACACACACTAGATCTCAGAGGGTCATCCAGGCATGAGGAGGAGCTCCTCACATTCCCTCCACCTGCGCGTCATATCACATTTTCATAGACTGTCAGGCATTTAGATCGCTCCGGATCCGCTCGTCCTCCTTTTTCGCTTTAAAGAGACTTTATGAGTTTCAACTGAGGGTCAAGTGAACGGGAGTCGGGCTTTTAGAAATGATACGCCGTATAAGCAAAGGAGGCTGTAAAACTGAGCCGCTCTGCCCAAACAGCCTCAAAGAGCTATCTGTGTCCATGCAAAGCATCGCATTACACCTGCTGTCATCCCCTGACTTTTTCTCCATACAAGGCTGCATGAATAATTGAGCGATTCCCTGTTTTGTGAACTACTATACCTCCGATTGAGCAGAATAAATGTTCAACCTGTTCTTTTTTTTTTTCCACCATTCACAAAACGACAAGATCCAAAAGGGTTTTGCACAATCAGGCACGGGAATAATATAATGATGCTGTTACACAGGAGAAAATAGTCCATGCAGTCCTGTCAATCACAAAGCAGAGCACATGCTTCCTCTTTATCTCTAGTTTTTATTTCACCCCCCCAACAACTCTTTCCATTTCTGGCTCTGAGCTTCAAAGAGCCAAAGCAGAGAATGCTATAAACTCTTCACCAAAAACAAAAAAAAAAGAAATTCAGCGGTTTGTGTACTCACCGTTGTTATGAGCCAGAGTGTGTTTGTTGGTCTGGGTGTGTGTGTGTGTTTTGAGCTCCTGCAGCGCAGCGGGCAGCCTCTCCTCTCCGTCTCGCTCCCACTGCGAGCTGGAGTGGAGTGTGTGTGAGGGAGAGTGCGTGCGAGTGTGTGAGCCCTCACACTGGCTATTGTTACTGGGAAGGGAGCCAAACTGAGCATGCTCCAACACTGAACAGCCCTTGCGGTCGGCATGGAAACCGGGAAGCGGGGCTGTCGTGCTTGGGTTGTGAGGCAGCTTACGCACACACACACACGTGCACACACACACAGACAGACAGAGTAAAGTGCAGGCAGGTGCTGCTGCTGTGTCATCATCCTGGTCACGTTTCGACACTTGATTAATCCGTAATTCCCTTTAGTTTCATTCCGTCAGGAAGGAGGTGACAGCTGCTCTGTCAGCAGATGACCTGGACCACAAACACAAGTTTACACGGCGTCCCGGATCAAATTAAATCAGTCCAGAGCTCCAAACAGCTGACATTTAACCTGGAAAGACCCTAAATGTGACAAATAACATATGACTACAGAGTCGCCCTTCTATAACCACACCATGCATCATGTCTAATCCTTTCATATTGAGATATCTGTCACGATTAAATTAGATTTTGCCAAAATCTTTGTCAAGGTCTTGAAGATTTAATGTATTTAAGGGACATTAGTCAATAGTAGAGCTTAACCATTTAGATTTTTTTCCTAGAAGATATCGTGATTACGATTTCATTAACGATTTTCAAGTTTCAGTGTAAAACAGGCATCACAGAAACTTACATTATAGCATTAAAACAGTAAATGCCATAACTAATACAAGAATGAAAACTAAAGTCAAGATCTGATATCAAACATATAAGAAGTAACATGCTATACATATAGGCGCTTGAGCAATAGCAGTTTTTACAATTGAAGAACTAAAAGAGCCATATATAGGCATGTTTATAATTAAAGTACAGCAAGGTCAGGGAGGCTGCATACATGTGTAAAAAAAAAGTTAGAAAAAAAAGCAGAAATGATAAACCACCAAAAAAAACACGTCTTTTTGATCCACCAGTACTCCGTTCATGTTTTTTTAATGTATGCAACAGACTGCAGTCAGTGGGATGACCATGAGTTTAATGATTTAAAATGTCCTCACATATTTAAATATAAAAGATGATTTATAACATTAAGTGCTGCAACATTAAATTTGTCCACACTGCACCACCAACCTCCATCTACATGGAAGGTATGAGCGATATTGACGGTGAAGGGCAGCATTATGCATCATGACTCGCAGTGCAGAATCTCATTAGGAGATGATGATGATTGACATAAATCAATAAGCGTCATGAATTGGACGCGTATGCAGATGTTTATTTATCACCGTACTGCACTTGTCTTCACACTTCCCTGAAGTCCGTATCGCAATAAAAACGGCGGGATGCTCCAAATCTAATCAGATCATCTGCTCTGTTGGAGAACATAAGAGTGAACAATTTTACCAACCAATGAATCAAACGCCAAGCATGAACACTGAGCAAGTGCCCCACAGAGTGATGCTGAGGCTCCGCAGTTTGTAGCAGTGTGCTGGTGTGTGTGTGTGTGTGTGTGTGTGTGTTTGGTGTAAGCTACGCATATGGACGGAGATTTCAGGGCTCATCCAACACCAACATCCTGTGGGAATAACAGTGATGAAAGGCACCACGCAGAAATCAGTCAGACGGCTCTTGATGCGTTTGTGTCAATGTTACACAGAGCAAACTCAACCAAAGAACTGTCAAACAGAGACAAAGCGGCGTCATGCCAAGATGAAAATGGTGTTAAATCAGCCATATACACACGTGTCACTTCCTGTGCAATGTTACCTCTTTAAGGGAGCCATATTTTGCCATTTTCCCTAGTATAATATTACATTTTCATAATCCATTCATAACAATTTGCATGCTTTTAATAATCCAAAAACAGCTAGTTAGACTTATAGCAGCAATGCAGTCTACCTTCTCACACACTCACTGTGAAAAAACGCCTACCGAAAAACATCCACTCTATTTGATTACAGAGAACTGGTATTATATATAATTATAACATAATATAATAATGATACTTCAAAGTTTAAGTGCCAAACTCCGCAAAACTTAACAGGAGAAAGATATCGGGCGTTAGTGAAGTTGTTATGAGCGGTCCCCTGCAGGGGGCGTGTTCGCTGAGCGCTGCCTACAAAAAATACAAAAAAAGAAAAGTTGAAGGCTGTTAAATTATTTCTCCAATATTTAGTAGCTCCAACACACATCAAGCAATCAATACGGCGGCCACAGGAGGGCAATCATCGGGTGATGGAGCTAGGTCTATGTGTTTATGGATATACAGTATGTAATCCTCACATTCGTGAATAACCAGTGTGAATCTGTAGTGCACAAAATACCTGCCCGGAGGCTATAAACAGGCCAGTGCTGTATGCTGCAGAGAATATATCAATAACAATACTAATCAGCAAGGAGTGCCAAAAGGTGCAGTTGAAATGACAGGAAGGAAAAGCGGCCACAGTCGACTGTGACGCCGTTAGATAGGGCTGATAACCGGGTACCCGGGCACCGCTGCGCAGAGAAAGGCTATTGTTCTTGAGTGGGAACTTTAACTTTAACTATGTGCTGGCTGGAAAAGCATGTTTAATGGCAACCTGGCAAATAGGAGATGGAATTTCATCATGGAAAAATCTGGATATGAGGTTATAACATGTTTAACAGTGCACATAATGATTCACATGAATCTCGGATAGAATTAAAGTTTTATTTATTCATGCATGACAATATGCTAGATTGATTCGTGTATGTCCTGCAGGATGTTAAAGCATTAAAGAAAACTTCTGTGAAACAGAAGTTAGTGTCTTTTGTGACTTTTGTCCCAGTGAAAAATGATTTGCCGTTTGAATTTGGATGGATACATTGGGCCTTTTACAGATCCTGTGGCCATTTGGGGTCAGGTGACTGATTCTAGCTTATTATCTAACAGTGGTGTACTGACTATCGGGCATACTGGGACACATCCCGGTGGGCCGTCACATCAGTGGATTGGTGGACCATTAAAAAATCCATAAAGTTATTAATGGCCATCCAGCCCTATCTGTCTCTTTACCGTCCCTCTCTGTGCGCCTGTCATTCCGAGTTCGTTCACCCTGGGCTCACTGGCCAATCACAATCCACCCGCTCCTGCAGAAAATAGCTGCATCTTTAGCTGTGAAACGTTCCATTTTCTTCCCCTTGTAGTCGATAACTTAACTGGGCAGGTAATGTGCAGGAGGTTAATTCTGTTGTAAATGGGTTAGGGTTGCTGGTGGAAACAGGGTTGATGGAAATGATACGACTAAGCCATGAAGTAAATGCAAAACAGTGAGAGTTTCTGTCCTGAAATATCGGTCACGTGTTTCCTTAAGAAACCAACTGCAAGGTCGCACCATGTATGAGTTTGTGTCTATATTAGCGTCCAGGTAGGTCCTGTCCTGTACAGCGGTCCAGATGGTACTGACACAGAGGGTCAAGATGAGATAGATCCATTGAGCTGCCCAGCTCCGCCTGGCGACACATGGTTATATAATTTATGAGAGCTCCGCCATTGGCTCAATAATTCATAGGGCCCTCACTCTGCCGTGGGTGAGTCACGGATAAGCCTTTACTCAGAACGCGGGGAGAGGGAGAGAGAGAGAGAGAGAGATGGACGTTTGTGGGACGCAAACTCAACGAGAACTTGCCACGCCATTACTTTTTGAGGCCTGCTATGTTTAGCGCGGCTTCTATGACTCAGGGGAGGAGCCACACAAGAAGAAGAAGTGAGGCGGCTTTTAGAGTCGAGTAAGTAACCCGGGGAGCCCGAAAGCATCTTAGTGAAGCAGCCGATACCAACAAACACAGCAAAGAGCACAAAGAAAACAGGCTTCAGTCATGTCATTAGTCTATATTATTAACCCCCCCCCCCCACACACACACACACACACACACACATACACAGGAAGCCTAATAGAGTATGTACAGGCAGCGAGTTCACATAACACAGACCTTCCTTTTGTTAGTATCGCAGCCGCATAATGGCTGTTACTGTTGGCTCTCCTGGGGAGTAACAATGCATTGTTGTTGACCCCCTTGGCTAGATGGAAATGTTCACATGTTAAAAGGGGGAGGAGGAGTTCTTTAATACAGGATGCTGGAAAAAAAAATGTCCTTTGTCATATTTATCTGGAGCTTGATTACTTGGCAAGTGCAGGGGCATTGTAGGGCACAGACCCTTTGATGCTTGGCAATCGATAACAGTCCTGGGTGGAGGTTGATGGAGGGTACAATGGACCCAGCGCCATACAAGAAGGAAAGTAGCTACAGGCTCGACACACTGAACTACCCCACCGACTGGGTGTTTGTCCTCTGACAAAGGTCAGCTTGGGTGAAACCGGTGAATAAGAATAACATCTGTGTTCTGTACCATTTTTAGTTATAGTTACAGTTATTATAGCACCCACAATATAGAAAAAAACAATTGGTCATAGCTCAAAGACCGATATTGTCAATAGCATTAATCATGACCCTTAACTTTGTTGCATAATGTATAAAGCACCGAAGTAATGACAACCGGAATGATTTGACCGCGTCAGCTTTGACCTTCCACATCTGTTCCAACTGGGTTTTCAATCCGTGGCACTTGTCAATTGTTTCCGTCTTCCTGATGTTTCCGTCAGCTGGTACAGCCACATCTGTCACCGCTGCCCTTTTCTGCACTTTAGCCAGTGCCACTGTGTCTGGACTGTTTAGCCAGCAGCGGTTTGTCAGTCTGGAAGCTTGAGTCCCACAACACCTTAGCCCTGTTGTCCTCAACGACCTTTGGCGTAGGTCCCATTAGGGTTGGGGTACTTGTACACCTTACTAGGTACAGATGTTCCTGTACACCAGGGGTAGGCAATCTAACAAGTCCTAACCCTGGTCCTAGAGAGCCACTGTGGATGCAGGTTTTTGTTCCAACCAAGCAGCAACACCTGATTCTACTAATCAACCACTAGAGCCATTGTTAAGGATCTTCATTAGTAGAATCAGGTGTGTTACTGCTTGGTTGGAATAAAAACCTGCACCCACAGTGGCACTCTTCTTGGTTGCACTTGTCCATGTCTGCCTTGCTACTATGTGCTGGACCGTCTCTGGGTTGCCTGGGTGGTCAAGCTTTGAGTTGACCACCTCACATCTTGATAGTGAAGTGACTTGTAGTTCAATATTGTCCAATATTTTTAACCCTATAAAGCTGTACATAACATATATATAATACATTAACTTTTAAGGCCTTTCTATCATCAGTACAATCTTTTTTTTTCCTGAAAAACCTGACATATACAATAAAATACATGTATTGTGCAGATAACCCCCCTTCACCTGTGTCTACTGTGAGAAATACAAAGTCCATCTTTGCCTGAACAAGGAGAGAAACTGTTTTCAGGACTACCACCATGCAAAATAAAGAAGTTGCAAACCAAAAAATGAGCCAAACTTACTGAAAGGTTACTATTCCACCTTGCCAGTTCCACTGGTGGATTATTCATTGTTTACTGTGTTAAACAATCTTGTGTTTTACATGTTTTTGTTTGTTAAATAGTTGTGAGTACTCTAAGGCCTGATGTATCAGATATAATACATAATTGTTTATTTCTAAATGACCAATAAAGACTCCAGTTTCAAAGAATTAGAATTTTCAGTTATTTCATAGTTCATAGTAGTTTCATAGTAGTTCTAGCAAAGTTACTGGGATTTTAAATGACTAATAGATGACTAAAATTGCTGTATGATCGCATGTACATCCTGCATCTATGCACACCAGCGCTTTCTCCAAATTGCAAACTTCTCTTAGCACACTTCTTGTCAGTACACTCCCATTCAATCACTGATTTGTGCACATAATTCGAGATGGTAGTACTGTCCCAAATCAAATGCTGCCGCTGCGCACTTACCAGAAATAATTTGACAGCTTCTTCATCTTCTACTACTTTTTACAGACAACAGCAGACCATTGGAGCCCTGATTGCTGACACTCGACAGCCAATCGAAACTAGCGTCATACTTGATTGTTGAGTGTTTGTTTTTTTTTCCCCAAGAAGAAATTGGTACATTACATTGATATACTGTGGATATGTCCAATGTCCACCCTCTCTCTCACCTGCCTCCATTATTGTTGCTTCTGCCGCTACTTAACTTCTTCTTAATCTATGTTCTCTTACATAGGTTCTGTAAGATGGTGGCTGTCGAGGGTGGAAAGTGTCCAACAATCCCCACTCAAAATTCCGGCCATTTCAAAGAGGACAGTGCACTACATTTTCACACACTGCGTAGTGTGAACTTAGTCATGTACTTAAAATATTAATTATAAGTGTAAGTGCAGAAGTGCACGATTTGTGACACAGCGGAGGAGTTATGCTTCCTGACATTTTCAAGGCCAAACTGTGACTATGATTTATCTCGGGGCTCTGCAGCTTCATATTGTAAATATTGCTTTGCTCAGCACCAGCCAATACGCTGGCGGTGTACGCGGGTTAGAGTTAGAACTATTGACTGGAACAGGCAGTACATTGGTACAGGTGACCCGCCCTGTAAAATGGGAAATAAGTGGAAAACAGGGTCACACGTAACCAGCGCGGCCCATTATCCTCAGTCGTTATTTACCGTAATTTTCCATCCACTCTTAATAGGTCTGAAGGGGAGGCGGAAAAAAAAAAGAAGCAACCGCAGGACACCATTAAACTGGAAGTAACACGTTGATTGTTACGTAAAAGACATTCCATGACCTATATTCAGTATATTTACAGTATGTGTGTACACACGCCTCCCTCTTGAGCCCTGTACTGGCTGACTGAAAGCCCCCGTGTGCGGAGTGGAGCCTGCTATCATAATCAGCACGCCTGCAGCCGCACAGCACACTGAATGAACCCGGCCCTCCTGATGGGAAACCATGAAATCCAATTTTCCTGTCAATCTAGCCGTAAACCGCACAGGCCCCTGTCGAAGCCGCATGTCATGTTCGCCGTCTACATGCCTCTCTCATCGGCCTGTTTTGATTAGCCTCCTCCAGATGATACCGCAGATCTGGTTAGCGTGACTGATGCGCTGCAGGATGATGCAGCTGGTGGCTAATATTGCTGTCATCATCGTTTCCACCACGGCTACGATCTAAACTGGCTTTATGGTTTTGAAATATCACCACAGGGGAATATAAAGAAAAAACAAAACAAGAGTGCATTTCGTGTTAAAGCTCTGCTTGATCTGACAGCACCAAATAATAGGTTTGTCTGAGTAACTACTACTCACCAAACAGGAAATTGCCTAGCAAACACGACTGAGTTTCATTCATCTGCGTAACGGATGCGCCTCTTAATATTCAACCTAAATGAATCGCCTCAGTAGATAGAGTAATCACAGAGCTGTTGACACATGGATGCCCCTGCAGATGGAACTCTCTGTGAATCTCCAAAAAACTGAAGAGAAACCAGGATCACTGTTGACTGGATCACCTTCAAAAGAGGGGATTAGCCTCTGAAAGACGGAGCAGATCAATGTTTTTTTCCCTCTTTAGCGGAGAGATGCTTGTAAAGACTCCGCTGCCGCGTGGGAAGCAGAAATGAAAACATCAGCCATCAAAATTCAACCAGCGATCCTTCACAGTAAGGCGGTAGTAAGAAGCTTGGGTGTACTTCAGGAAAAAAAAAATCATTTACACATCAATAGAGGGGAATGGCATATTATAAATGGAGGATATTCACGTAGGGGATGAGGCTTTTTGGAATGTCAATGGCAGTGTTCTTGGGCAGAATGAAGGCGACGGGCGAGAGGTGTGAAGAGTCGGAGGCGGTTATTCTGCATGAAGGTCTGCGTAACTATCAAATGACATTATGCAATGACAGTGACATAACCGAGGATCCAAGGAAGGAGCAGGAAAGAGCAACGAGGTCGGTACATTTTGAATAACCTCGTGCGGAAAAGCCATTAGAGGAAACCTTGGGCTGTATCTGGAACAAAAGGTGCATGAAGCTGTTGCCATGAAAAAAGAAAAAAAAAAAGATGCCGTCAAACATGAGTAAAAAGAAGGAAAGACATGTTGGTGAAATTCATAAAAAGCTTATATTGTTATAAAGAATACATTTAAAAAAGCACTATGTATGAAAAGAAGCATTCATTTTGGAACAAGCTTTTCATATTTGAGGGCGTACGGAGAAAACACTTTCAAGGATGTCCACAGTTTTGTCTGTGGGTTCCACCTCAGCTGGAAAACAATGCAATGTCAACCGATAACACATCGTCAGCCAATCAAAAACCTGCAAGCTCACATTCCTGGTACGTTACTTTGTAAATATGAACAGGGTATTATTACACTGTCAAACTTTGCTGTGCAATCTGCATTTACTGTGTAAGACACAGTAAAGTTACTGTAAACGTCTATTACAGTAGATTGCTGTTTATTTTACAATAAATCACAGTAGTAAACGCATTACTGTACACTAAGAACTAATACCTTCATCTTACTTAAAAAAAATAAGATACGTAAGAGATTACATTAGACTTTTTGAGTTGAGACAACTTTAAGGCTTTTTAAGTAGAATGAACACCATCATATTACTTTACATGAACTATTACTACTGATAATGCCTTGTTGGATAAACTTATTTTTCTAAGTTTATCCAACAGTCAAAATTACTCAAAGATACTGGGTCTGTAGTGATTATAATAAATTGTTATATTTAATTATTGCATTTAAGGTAAAAGTAAAGTATATTGATACGTTCTATGAAAAAATAAAGTACATCACAAGCATTTAAAATATGTGAAACCCACATGATGGATGTAACATTTTTAACAGTGTAGAAAATCACAGTAGACAGTTACTGTATTATAATAGAGCTAATCCCCCAATGCTGTAAATACAACCAAAATCACAATATTTAATTGATTTTTATTTTAATTTATTGTTTGTTTAGATTGTAACAGCTTTACAATGTAATGTTAACCTCATGATCATGACGAGACAATAAAATAATCATGGTTTTGATAACTAACATGAATGGTGCAGTTTTTGTCTGATAAGCCTTCACACTCAGGGATCTATTACTGAATCTGGACTTCCAACGTCCTCACGTGGCTTATGGTGATGCGTTTTGGTCGCTCGATTCCTTTTCTCTTTCCTGTGTGAAAAGAAACCGAACCAACGGGAAAAGTTGACCGCTCACTCACCCACCGATTCCGAACGTCCTCGCAACAGAGCGGCACTATTTCCATTTCTGCAGCATAAAGGAGACAGACTGGGAGAGAGATATATTTTACCGACCAGATCGCTATAGGCAGAGAACATTACAGCACACAGAGAGAGGGGTTTCTGCCTCATGAACCAGACAGAGTCCCTAAGGATTCTTCTGATCAACTAAACAACCTCTTCCCTGAACACATATGCACGCCGATCCGGCTGCTTTCATGATAATTCATCCTACTGTTAAAAAACGTGCCCTGACCTGAATCCTAATGGCCCGGTGGAAAGTAAATGTACACGTAAACAAACAAGCGAAAGCCTTCAGTCTCGGGGCTGTCAGGTAGGGCAGCACAAAGGTTTTCAGCCTCATTAATATTTAGCATCACACACAGAGCAATCCCCTCAGAGAAATATATTTTGTGGGTAAAATGCCACTGCCTTTAGTATGTAGATGCGAAATGTGAGAGCCAATACCTCACTGAGTGGGTGAACTGAAAAAGGCTTTTCTTTCTTTTCTTTTCAGTTTTTTTTTTTTTTTTTAAGAAAAATGCTGTCAGGCAAAAGTCCACTTCAGGACACTGTTTTACTGCTTTGCGGTTCCACAGCTCAGAGCAGTGGAGATAAGATTATAATTGACGATATTATCCATCAAAGTTTGTGAAACAAATTATAGAGCACATATAAAAACAACTCGCAATTGATCACAGTGCTTTACATGTATAAACCAAACAGATGAGTATAAGGAAACACTAGTCAGGTGATTTTCAGTAGGTGGGTAAATGTCGCAAACATACAGCACTTATGGGAATTTGGCCAAAGAAATCACCAATCAAGTTATTGCCTTGAATCCTGTCGGTGACATCTGTATCAAGTATAGTGGAAATCCATCCGATAGCTGTTGAGTCATATCACTTAAAATCACAAACGTCCACATCACGGTGTCGAAGCGATCACCAAAATCAATAGGAAACTTTGTCTGGAAACAATGAAATGTCCAATTCGGAAATGTCAGTCTGAACCAAAGTGGTGGACTGACAAACCAACCCCTACCATGACTGGGAAAAAACAAAACAAATTCCATCAACTATGTTGAAATTGCACATATAGGACTTACTGATTAACTTAATAGTTAAAGCTTTAAAACAAATTTACGGGTTGTTCCTTCTTAAACAGTCACATAGCTGCAAATCCGGTTTTTGGTGCAATATCAACATAGGTGTATTTCCAGCAACTATCACTCCAGTGTTCTAATGGTACAATGTGTTTTCTCATTGCGTCAGAATGGATGATTAAGAAAACTCTTGTGCAACCATGTTAGCACAGCTCAAACCAGTTTAGCTGGTTAAAGAAGCTAGAAAACTGACCTTCCTTTGACGAAAGCAAAGTTTGAAGGGAAAAAAAAATATTATTTCAAATACAAATCATTATTTCTAACCTTTTCAATGTCTTGACTATATTTTCTATTCATTTTACAACTCACTGTGGTAAATACAAGTATGACTTTTCATTGAAAACACAAAATTAAAAGCCCCTGTTCTACAGCCTTGTCTCTACTTAATAGTTTAAGAGCGCATGAATGGGAGTGGTAGAAACGGAAGGTCGGAAAGAGGAAGAACAGATAGGAACCTTAGAGCATGTAGCATAGAGAAAGAAAAGGAAACACAAGTGCTGAGAATAGAGAGCAGGGTTACAAATGGTTGTTAGTGAGGAGGGCGGAAAGAAGCAGGATTTGGAGAGAGAGCCTGAACACAGCTGGAGTCCTGCATGTAGCTTTTACCCATGGATACACCAGATGATGGGTGGAGAGGTCAAGCATGCTTTTAGCAAGGATCTGCTTCTGAAAAAGTGACTGCACTGACAAGAAAGCTGCTGCTGCTGCTGAGACCACCTACAGTACTCCGTCCTTTGTCCGACTTACTGAAAAACCTGCTTCAGTCTCAGTGCTGGAGTTTATCAGGAACAGATTGACACAAAGATGTATAAAACACCGGTGGCCACACTCTACACCGCGCCTTTTTTATTTACCAGCACACCGATTATAAACCGCAAAAGCAGGTTTCATACTCCCATATGCTAATGTTATCAGACTAATACATCTGAATGGATTATGGAGGCTAATCCGGATAATATAACGGGATGAAGGTCACATTAGATTACACCTCTCACGGAACACACAGACATTAAAAAAAGCTGCAAGGGACTACAACACTCACGTAAACTTGGTGAAATATCGTGTTCCAGAACATATCGAAACCATTTCAACAGCAGAATAGATGAGATCAGAGTTTCAGTTAAGTTAATTTGACTTATCTATTTATCATATAAGCATATGAAATTCATGTTTTCATGTGTGAAATTGGGTGTGAAATGCCTGAAAACCACATGTGCCTGAAAGTGAATTAATCTCATGCGGAATGCTGTTTTGACATGTGATGAAGTCACGTGTCGATACGTGGATGTAACACACGTGAAGCGGTTTTCCACGTGGGACACATTTGCATGCGCTCCTTTGTACAATTATCTATGAGTCACAATTGACAATAAGGCTCATAAGTCACCTCCCGTTTCATTATGAGCCAGCAATAAGCGATGGATGGAGTGTTCAGACAAGGCTCTGACTGAGCCTCATCTCGAACTGACACTGATAATGAGAACAATCCTTTATGAGTATCATCGCCCTGTTAAAATAACGGCCTAAATCATTACTGTATTTATTAATCATTTCCATTAAAAAGGCCTTGACAGTGGATGACTGTGGAACATACACAGAATATTGTGTTTCACTACTTATGTAACATTAAAGAATAATGTGACTCAGGCCAATTTTTGAACATTCTAGTGTGACTTAGGCAACTTTAAAGCTGGCTTGAACTGTCCTTTAATTAGTGCAACCTCAAAATTGACATTACCTGGAGTTAAATTAAATGAATGTCGAGGCAAATCAAATTGGTCAGGCTTCTTTGCCTGTTTTTTTATTCAACGTAACTCATTTCCAACATCCAGTTTTGACCTAAAGCCTAAAGACTTTGTGGAAATAAATTTATCAGCTTAGATAATTTGATTTGGACAAAAAAAAAAATGGCCATTGTCCTATAGGTTTAAGGCGATGTTACCAGATGTGGCAACATTGATTCATGATCCAGCATAGGTATGTTTTAATTAGTATATAACTCAACAAAAAAATAATGATTGAGATATTTTCATCTACGAAGTGCATTTCACATTGGAATTCGTTAAATTATGGACAGATAGCCACTACACTGACCGACATTGCCGACATTTTTCTGAGATGCTCTACGCTCAAGTTCCCTATTTTGTCTTATTTCTAGTCTCAGGGACATGGTGAGATAGATTTCAAGGCGTCTCCGTGTCCTTCACAGAACCGCGCGTGTGTGTGTGTTTGTGTGTTTTTTTGAGATCTCCCGCAGTCAACCTCGTCAGATTGACAGAGCGTGGATGCTTAACGCCCGTATTAGCATTTTATCAGCTGCTCTCTCGCCTGCCTCTTGAAAAACGGCCTTCTTTCACTCAATAAAAGTAAAGAAAAACTAGCTCCAAGGGAGCACAACTGCACTGCCGGGATTGCATCACCCTCAGCCTGAATTGTATAAATCGTGTGCATTCGAGTATGTGTCCATATTTTGAGGGTGCAGCGCAAAAGGGCAGAATGAAGCGTTCCCCTTCCAGCAGTAGCAGCAGCAGCAGCAGCAGCAGCAGCAGCAGCAGCAGCAGCATTCCCGGGCAAGGCTCTCAGAAGCAGGTTATTGTTGCCACATCTGCCTGATTCTTAATTACTCCACTGGCAATTAGTCCCGTAATTGGGATAGGGACTCCAAAACTGTCATTCATCCACCATGCCCTTTTGTTGCTTGTCCTATTTGGGGAAAAAAGGGGGAGGACTGGTGAAACACACATGCACACACACACACACACACACACTGCCTTCAGTTGGGTGTGCATGCAGCTGCGACTGATGTTTTAACAGGACACAAGGGGACGTGTTATAGTTTCTCCTGCAGGCAGGACAGAAGAACAAAGGAGGATCTCGGGGGGACGTCGGTGCTTCAAAGCGCGAGGTTCGATGCTGACCAGCTTCCTGCCACATATTCCTCATTGCTACTATCTTTACTCACGCGTCATCGTGGGCAGATATTTAAAAAAAAAAAACATTTTTTTTTTGTTAATCACTGCTCTCAAGGCGGCGGAGGCTGAGAAGGTCAGACGCCTGCTGACTGACGTCAACGGCGTAGCAGAGGGTTTTATTTTGTCCGGGTTTTAATCACACTTCGTACCGTTTTAAGATTATTGATTTCCCCCCCCGCATGTAAACATAAATGCAGATTGAGATGTCGATCGCATTTCTGAGAAGTCTAATTATGTGTGCAGAAGAGAGAAGTCAACAGGATGCTTCTCACCTCTCATCCAAAAAAAAATCTAAAATAAAGTCCAGTTAGCCCTCTGGATATAGGCAATGTCTATTCATTTATCAAAAGTGATTGCACACTCAAAATAAGAACATATTCTGTATTAACAGTAACAGATTATTGCATAGTGCATAGGTAGATTATCAAAGTGGAAGAAATCCAAACAGCAGCAATCATATTAACACCTGCACCATAGGCAAATAAAGTTGTGTCATTTTATATTTCTTGCACTGTATAAAACAACTCCGAAAGTGCAGCTTTGGGAAAAAATAAGCCACCACTGCATTTTTTTTTTCTGAAATCAGCATCTTTACATGTGTTACAGCCATTCCATTCCAGTGTCTGTTAAATTCCAACACATGAACACCTCATTCTGCTTAAAGAGGAGTGGAATAATAATAAAAGTCACCCAAGAACAATGGTAAAGGCTTGTGGAGAGCATGCTAAGACGCATGAAAGCTGTGATTAAAAATAAGTTTATTGCATCAAATATTGATTTCTGAACTCTTAAGTGTAAACATAAAATCATTCATAAGATGAATTTGATCTTGTTTCTTTGCATCGTTTGAGGTCTGAAAACACTTTTTTTTTTTTTTTTACCATTTCTCATTTTCTGCAAATAAATGCTCTGAACAATAATATTGTTATTTGGAATTTGGAAGAAATGTTGTCAGTGGTTTATAGACTCAAACTAAAAACGTTCCTTTTGCCCAAACACATACCTATAAGTAGTAAAATCAGAAAAACTGATCATTTTGCAGAGGTCCCTTATTTTTTTTTTCCTAATCTTTTCTCACACCACAGTAATGCTATTAATTAGGATCTAAATAACTGGGAGTCAACGGAATATAAAACAATAAGTTAATGTAATCGAACTTCTCCGTCAAGCTGATCCTCCTCCAAAATAAAAGCGGTACATTACGTTGCCTGTTGCATGTGAATACATTAGCTCTACAGTGCCCCGGGGCCCTTTGTGTACTCAACCTGCCACACACACACACACACATCCGCTGGCCTGACAGATCGACCAGTCTCATTAAACCTAGTGCTATTGACTCCTCTTTGGCTCGCTGCGGTGTGTGTGTGTCTGTAGCTGCAGGAAGCTGTGCGAGTCCACAGGTCCACTGCTCGACCTTTTATCACATCGCCTTCCATGATTAAACTCACGCGGAGCAACGAGGACACGCCGGAGGAGGGAAGTCGATGAGATTCCAGGTTCAACGTCGATCCGTGTCACGTTGGGTTCCAAAGTGAGAGAAAAACAGGCTCATTTTTAACCAGGTTATACATTTTTGGCAAACCTGACACATGCGTCATTTCTTATTTTCTCTAGACAATTCGTTGATTTTTAATGCTGCATGCTGGACCAGTAGTGGCAGACAAGCAAAATTCCAAATACCTGCATGAAAGAACATTTTGAACAATGCACAGTGCAACGCGGCAGTGATTCAAAAACAGATCTACGCGGATTCATTTAGGCTCACGCTTCATGCGGTGATCCTAAATTCAGCTGTAAAGCTGCGAATGATAGCAAAAGTATCAAGACCGCAGACATAACCCGCGAGACATCCGCCATCGTTGTTGATTTGAGCAGAATCTACATGAATATACATGAATCTACTCGATATTTTCGAATCCCTCCTCGATAAGTGTGATTCAGAAGCCGAATTTGATAGAAAAGTGTGTAGATAAGATCTAGATTTGTGTACTTGGGACCTTAGGGACAATCCAGAGGAACATGACATCACATGCTCAGTGGAAGCTACAGTATGAGCTTGTTGCCTGAATCTCCCATAGAATTAGGGCTGTGTTTGCTAGTAAAACTAACCCAAAAAGCACAGATTTGATTGCTTTTATTGAGTCATTTCTGCTGTAAACTGCTCCCACAGAATGCAAACAACAGCTACAATTCGAGTGGTTTTCATGTGACCCTCATCTCAGAAAGAGACTCGTCATGAAGCAAGCCCACAGTGTTTTCCGTTCCTGGGAAACAAAGAAACTGCAACGAGTCCAAATAACACAGTTTTACCGTATTCATTAACATTATCTGATTGCAGCCTGGACGTTAGCCAGCTTTCCCATCAGCCCTAGAGGCATTTCCAGTCTCTGCTTGGTTGCACCTGTTTACTGAAGCCCAGTCATTCCCCCCAAAAATGCTGCAAAGGACTCCCAGGAGTACCTGCAAGTCTCAAGGAGTCCCCAAGGGAAATAAAGATTTCATTTACTAAGTGGCATCACACAGAGAGGAGCAAATAGCAAATATTTCCATCGCGGCGTGGCTTTACACTGTCCATCTTGGCTACAAATGAGTGAAATCCCCCTGATCCAGATCTGCTTCGACCATATCTATACACCCGTTTGAAGTTTCTCGACTTTAAAACAGAAGAAAACCACGGTCCCAACTCTGCGTGCGAGTCTCTAGGACTGTTCGGCACCGGATTTGATGCCTAAGTGGGAGTGGGGAGTCCAACCTTGCAGCTGTTTCCCCTCTTTTGATTCAACTAAATAATTAAAATCGGTTCTGATTCGTCGGTTATTGGATTAGTTCCTCGTAGAAATGCAATCAGAGGCAATTTGGATAATCAGATATTCATTTAGGTCTTTGCAGAGGACAAAGATGACGAATACGGTTCAGTCAAATAACATCAATCCAATATCTCAGAGGTGCACAAGATGAACCAAACTCAAGATGTGTGTTTTAGTAGCTGAGGCTTTCAATCATATCACATGATCTTGTCCATTCTACTGAATGGATATCCAATATATCCATTAGAATATCACTTAAATGTATCTGTTATTTGCAATTGCAATGACCTTTTAAATCATTAAACTGTTATTTGAGGAAATCATCATATTGTCCAACCTGTGAGAGGATGAAAGGGTATATATATGACACAGCACTGCTATAATAATTGTGATCCATGAGGTGGAAAATCATAAATCCATCGTTGAGGAGCACAAACACGCACAGAGAATACCACCGGACGGGTCAATATAGGAATATTGACTGAGAGGGAAACAATACAGGCTACATTAACCATCATCTGTTCTTCTTTTTCCTTTTATTTAAATAAATAGCGTGTGTGTTCTTGTGTGAGCTACTTACCCAGAGTTACTTTCAGAGCGCTGTCACCTCCATCACATCAGACAGAAGTCCTGTTAATGCCTGGAGTCAGATTCAGATTCAGCAGGTTGAACAGTCGCTGCTCCTCAGACTGAAGGATTTAATCTGAGTTACACACACACACACACGCACACACACTGATCTCGTCTAAAACCACACACCGGTCGCTCATTCATTTATTTTCCATCCTTTCCAAACGCTCTCGTGAGGGATTTTACCGGAGGATCCCGGATTCACGACCTCTTTTCCTTTGCGGTTTTCTCCTTGGGAACTGCGCTGCCTTCAGGTGCTGGTCGTAAAATCGATAATTCGAGTTTTCAATTTGGCATTGCTCGAAATAGATCTATAATAACAGTCATAAGAATGAAATACAAGTAATAAAATAAGATAATGATGCAGTTAACCAAAAAAAATGATAGGATACAGATTACAGAATTTCTAAAATCAGTAAAAAATCTGTTATAAAATCATTTTAAAGTGTCTCTGAGTGCATTTGCAGTGCAGCGGAGAGCTTGTGTAAAACCAGATAAATGACAGAGTAAAGTGATAAGTTTCAAGATTTCCTTTAAAAAGCATCCAATGAGCTGGTTTCCAGATATCTAATAGCTATTGTATTGTTTTTTCTGCTGTTGCTGGTAACCTTCAATAAACCAGCATGACTTCTATTGTCACTTTAGGCTATTCCAGTTTGCTGCTTTGCCTTGGAACAATGATGTTTTACCTATAATACCCTAGGTGGCAAAACCGTAAGTTATTAATTTGATGATTTGGGCAAACTGTTATGTGGCTCTAGCTATGCCAATCTATGATTTGGTAGAAATCAGGGCTGCATTTTTACCATAAAGAGGATACATTAAAAAAAAAGCAAAACTACAACCTTCTTCCTTTTTGTAAAGCAGTGTAAAATGCCTTGTTGCTGAATTGTGCTATGCAAACTTGTCTATTTATTTATTTATTTATTTATTATAATTTTACACATGCATCATGCGTTTATATCATGGTATTACTTATTTGCTTAATTGTTGGTAAGTGTATACACATGATGATAATAACAGGACCCTGCTGATGTTTTATGGTGACAGTTAAAGTCTCCTTCAGAGGACTTTTTTAAATGTGACTTTCATATTTCCAACAGCACTTGAAGGCAGCACTAGCCATCGCTCTCGCTCTGCTCCTGATTGGCCCGCATGAAATAAGCTGCTGTGCCCACATTCAGCCCATATGTCCCCCTCCTCATGACTGAGAAGGCAGAAATCCTATATCACAGCAGTTATTCAGTGTGAGTCACATCTTTAATATAGCAGCATTCACCTATAAATACCCATAAGCAAAAGTAAAAAAAAAGGAAAAAACAGCCTTCTTTATACAGGACTGGGTGAAGCTAATACTGCAGTTGAAGTGTCTCTTGAGACACAATCAATCTCTTTATTTCACATAGAAAATTGGCAAAAGTGTCATCTGAACCAAATCTGTTGCCCAGTAACAAGATTCAAGTGGCATTTAAATTACAAAGATGCAAAACTTGAGAGTTAAAGATGAATGAGTTTAAATCCCAAGATTTGGGAGACTTAACTTGAGACCAGGAGGGCGGCTTTGCCTCCTTTGCCTGAGTATAGACTTTCCCCTTTTGCAGATCAGGGCTCTGCTACTGGCTCACAACGCTGGAACTCTCTATTGTGTCTCGGCGTTGTGAACTCGTGGATAGTTGCTTAGAAACCGTAAACCTTACCTCCCACGGTCCAAGGGCAACCCCCTCAGCAACTGATATCACCAGAGGACGGCTACTGTTTACCTCCGTCCATGGAAACAGACCCCTGCTGGTTCCTTTTCACACGGGATGCAGTGAAACAGGATTCCAGTCCTTATGCTCGTCCATCTCGGTAGTTCTTTCAAACACAGGGCTGTCACCTTTCCAATAAAATCACAAATAAATGAAAAAAAAAAGTTCATATAATTCTTTTAAGACCACCCTTCAGTTTCAAACAAGAACTTTCTTGCAGCTGATTCAACTTTACTCTGATTCTTATTTTATTAGCTAGAGGTCAAAGGTTAAGGTGTCTGTCTGTTTAGTTATTGTAGGATTACACTGCACTGGAACTTGTATTGTCCCGTTTTCTCTGTCTTCTTCAATTTATACTTCTATTGAACTCTTTTTAATTGCATTTCCACATCTTTTTATATTGCCTTTTGTTATAGTTGCTATTAGTTTATAAACTACTGACAACATTTTCCCCCAAATTCCAAATACATACATAATGAGGTGTGCATGTGTCGGAATTCAACAGACACTGGAATGGAATGGCTGGAATACACGTAGAGATGCTGATTTCAGAAAAATTCTGGTGGTGTCTTATTTTTTTCCAGAGCTTTATTATAGCTGTTACCTGTCCTGATCACTGACTAATACTGTACGCCTGATCCTTTAATGTTTGAAGGCAGCCGAGCATATGGCCTCATTAAAGTGCAGACAGGGTAGGAATTTAAGGCTTAGGAATCATTAACAGTTTAAAGAAAGGAGAAGAGATTATTTTCACTGCTACGAGGCTCAGAGCCTCTGGTGCCGAGCTTGAATCTGCAGCCAGTAACAGTTACTGCAGCGTTAGTCTCTCGTTGCTGCACCTTTGGGACATCCACACTGTGTTTGACCTATTCTACCAGTAATTACGTTTCACATGCAGCCCAGTGATGCTGCTATTTTTTGTCTGTAAGGCAGTCCTGGGATGTGAGCTTCTTATATGTTTGCTCAGAAAATATTCACTATTATTCAGTATAATATTATGCATTAGACAAAACAATGGTGCACATGTAGTAATTAAAGCCAAAGTCAAATTGTTGTGACATTTTTACAAGTGGTCATCACAGTCTAGAAAATGTTGAGGAACCATGCAATGCTATGGTGAATTTACATTTTTATTATTATTATTATTACTACCTCACACACAGTTGGACAGTAACCCTTCTGATATGGGTGTTTCATGAGTTTTATTCTTATAATAGTCGTCTTTTATATGCCACAATCTCTATGAAGACTGTAATCAGTCATAGTTGCAAGATAATCTAATTTAATAAATAATAATTTGAGGATGTTTGACGGTTTGAGGCTACTTGATTTGAAAACATAACCATACACATGAATAAATAAAACAAAAATAAGAATTATTTTGAATGTAATTATTAAAATGACAGAATTTTTCATATGTAGCATATAAACACAATATCCAGAATATGGTCAAAACAGGGATATTCATGTGAATTTAAACATACCAACCCTACACACTAAATAATTTTTTTTCTCAATAAATAAATATATATTAGCTACTGAGTAAATAAATCTGTAATTGTTTCCATGAATTCTAAGAATTATAATAATTTAAGAAGATGGTATTTTCATATCAATTTAAGTCATTTTTTAGTCACATTTGTGATATTTCTGTGAAAATAACTATGAAAACTATAGTTTGGATTATTTTTCATTAGTCAAACAGAACACAACATACAGGCAGATTCACAGAAAGAAAATTGAGATAGGTGATGTCAATATATGAATATAAAACACACATACACTTATATTATCTTGTTATCCATATTAATTGTGTCATTGTATGTCATTATATGTCATTTCCATTTTCAATAAAAGTGAATAGAATTGATTGATAAGCATACAACTGAACATAAAACCAACTAAACAAACCATAATGATAGCAGTAAGAAAAGAGAGAAATAGCAGTAGTTATTCATGGAGAAAATGAGCAATATGGGATTTTTTTTTTTATTTTTAAGAAATTCACCAATAAACCACGTGACAGCTCTAAAGATGCCCTGTCATTACGAATCATTGATTGACAGATGCTGAATCAATCAGACCGGGAGTCGGGCCGTTCGACCAATCACAGCGAAGCGGAGGCGGGACTTGATTATCGGGGATAAAACCACAACGGCAGAAAGTTCAGAGCTCGTCAAACTCTCAGAATGAATGGCACAGCTTATTCCAACTTTGACAACCAAGAACATGTCCTGAAATTAGGAGAGACGTTTGAGAAACACCCCAAAAGCGGCTACCACACAGTGCGATGTAAGTGGACCTTAGAAACCAGTACTTAAATGCTTGACTTTTACAGGTGCTAGCGGTAGCATGCTAGCAGCAGCTGGTAAGTTAGCCGTGTAGCGTCGGGCTGGTTAGCCGTCGCGTCAAGCCCATTAACCACCGCCTGCCGTTAGCCCTATTAAGTAATACGGCAACTTTCTGTGTGTAATGTCGTCTTTATAAGTTACTTTACTCTCTACTATGCTCCAGCTGTCAAAATGTTAGCTAGTGGTGCTATATTCTGCAACGTGGACACCGGCGCCATCTGCTGGTGCAGGTAGAGAACTGCAGCAGTAGTAATTAAGGGTATTTACTCAAGTACTTCCACTGTTTGTTACTTTCTACTTCCAATCTATTACATTTTTACATTTTGTAGGGTAAAATTGTACCTTACACAAGTTTAAACTGCCATTGTTTTATTTTTTCTATTTGCCAGTTAAATCATATGCATTTGTATGCCATATAAATGCATTTATATGGCACAAATATCATTGTGTGTGTGTGTTTGTATATATATGTACACACTACTACTATAAGTATTTTAATTCACTCCATTGATAAATTACAGCATTTAAAATGTTATTGTGGGTTTGTTAGTGATAGGCAATAATTATCCACTATTATAATATAACTGTCTGTATAATGAGTACTTCTTGTACTTGAAGTACATTGTGTTGATAATACTTATGCGTTTTTCTTCAGGACTTTCACTTGTTGAGTATTTTTATACAACAGTATTTCTATTTTTAAGTAAAGTTTCTGAGTATTTGTCCACCAGTGCAAATACATTCATATCTTTGTTGAGCATGAAATGCATAGACATTTATATAATGTAGAGTGTTGGGAAATAACAGAATACCAGTAACTGAGTTATGTATTTAAAAGTAACTGTATCCCACTATAGTTACAGTTATATAACAGTTAAATTGGTGATTTTTTTGAGATTAAAACCCCCTGAAAAGTGCTTGTTTTAAAGTGTGTACTTTTATAAAGAAAGTTCTGCTTCTTCACATGTATTCACCTTTTCCTCCCACAGATGACTTCAAACCAGCCTCCATTGATACAACATGTGAAGGGGAGCTTGAAGTGGGCAAAGGAGAGCAAGTCACTATTACTCTACCCAACTTAGAGGTTAGTATTATGCTCCATCAAAGCAAGGTCATCATTACACTTGGGTCTCAGTTAGGAAATTTAAGCACTACTAAATAGTACAGTGAAATTTAATTATCACTGAATTGATAGAATTGAAATATTTGACTATGAACATGCTCTGTGCCTTAGTCAAATTCAGTTTGTCATTTTCAGTTTATGAAACTTTCAAATCAAGTCGCTGAAGTTAGATCAGTTAAGAGTTGGGCAATCCGGTTACACGTTAAGTTGTGTGATCCAAGATGTGAAACTAAAGGTGAAACCAGCACATGAATTTGTGAGCTCTGCCAAATCTTTTGTGTGCAAAATTAGAATCGATGGTTTTAGACTAAAGAATTCCAAAATGAAGTATGCAGCAGTGGTTAGATTTCATCAAATATGTTTTCAGTTGCTCATAAGGGTAAAATAATTCCATCAACCCATCTTTGTTGCCTGTGTTTTAGGGTTCAAGTGCTCCAGTAACTGTTTTCAAGGGATCCAAGAGGCCATACATGAAAGAGTGCATCCTCATTGTGAACCATGACACAGGAGAGTACAGACTGGAGAAACTCAACAGCAACATTGCTGTAAAGAAGACCAGGTGGGTAGAAAGAATTAATGACGATGGTGCAGCCATTTAAGGTGGAAAGAAGCACACCATTTTTTAAAAAAAATTATGATAATTTACTAAAAATGTGTGCAACATCTTAGTAGAAGTGTATTTACGTCCGTGTATGTGCATTTCCAGGGCTGAAGGGAGCAGTAAGATCCATTCTCGTATTGAGCAGCAGACCAGTCGCCTCGGCCAGCAGATGAAGAGTAACAGCAGCAACAATAACAGCAGCAGCAGCAGCAGCAACAAATCCTCAGCCAGCTCCAAAAGTTCTCCCCCTAAAGAAAAACATCCAGCATCACCCATGGACGACATCGAGAGAGGTATCATGCTGTCTTCAGCCGTGTTCACTTTGTCTCATTTTGTTGAAGTTTGAAGCAAATTTGCATCTAGGTCAAACTGTTGCACATCCTCTGATCAGTGGTTTTGTAGATTTGTTTATGGTAACTTTTCCAGCAGAACATAGTCATGAACATGGGTAAAACCCACGTGGCAACGCAACTGATCCATTTAACCATCTCACACAAAAGCACAATCACTCATTCTGAATAAATGCATTGTGTAACTAAAAAATGCTCGTTTTACTATAATAATCATGATTTCAATATTGACCAAAATACAGAATTGATGGCAGAGGCGCGCGTCATGGACCAGATGAGCAGCGACAGCTCCTCGGACTCCAACAGCTCCTCGTCCTCCAGCAGCGAGGACAGCTCCAGCAGCAGCGACTCTGAAGACGAGCGGCGGACTTCTGCGCCTCCTCCGGCGCCGGCAAACCACAGCATGCCCATCATCAACACCAGCAGCATCAACAGCCGCCCCCAGGAGAGCGGAGGAGGACTCATGAACACGCTCAGTGAGTAGTTCTCTCAGCTCCGTTGAATTTCTAAGGGAGGTTATTTGTTTATGCCGTAAATTACAAAATAAAAGCCGAGTTTCATTTAACCCCCAGGTCTCCTTTTCTTAAAATGACCGGCGGTTCCAAATAAAATCTAATTTATAGAAAAAAAGATCACTGATGCTGCACGTTTTTCTTCGCCTTTTTTTTAAGCATCTCGGTCCTGACCGTGTTATTTTTGTGCTCAAGTGACATTAAATAACACTCTCTAGGTAATATTGCTTAATTGTATTGTATAACAGGAACAAAAAGTAAAGTACGACAAGAAATTCAAACTTTCTGTTGTAAAATATGCAGGAAAACGCTGGAGAAGCAGCTGAAAGGTGTTTAAGTACAATACTGTAATCTTACTTTTGAAACGTGTAAGTTAATTTGGTTCAATAAAAGAATTTGAGTAAATTACAACATTTTTCTAGTTTTGCGGGGTAAGATTTTTATCCGGAGGGAATTAATCTCCTATCCCACCCGGTCTTAAGTAAAAGCATCTGTTAAGTGATTGAAACAAACACCCTTGGCTATTTGTTAAATTGATTCTGATTCTGTGAATGTAACAGGCTTGTATGTCATCTACTCATGTTGCAGAGAATGACCTCCAGCTGAGCGAATCTGGCAGTGAAAGTGACTGATCAACATGAGGAGACACGAGGGCTTTTCACTGTAAAGGAGCCAGTGCCAGACCTATCAGGTTCCTTTTTTATGTGGAACCGCATTCTCTACATATCCACGATTCTGCTAGACAACGACGAAATAATTTCTTCTATGCCAACAAACTTCAAACATAATATCACCTGGCTGCTTCTTGATTAGTTATATTGTTTTGTGCAAAGAGTATGTATGTGAAAGTGATGCCTTAGTTCAAAGAGACCCGAATGTGGCTGGTATGGGAGAAGCAGTAAATTTCAAGCTACTTGCTGTAATGTTTCATCTCACTGGATGCAGATGTGTGGTTAAACCGACCAAGCATATCAGCGGCAGAATGATGGTGTAGCCTAGATGGATGTTTCTGCCCGTCTCAAGTCTTAAACCACCACTGGAGTTTCTGCATTTCAGCCTGGCGACATTAGGAACTCTGTGTGTCTTATGTCAGATGTTTGCTAATGGCTTCGGATAGTTTCAGATGAATTTAGTTTCTGCAAATTGTGTCTGGAGACATCAATCTGTCCTAACAGGAAAGATATAAAAAGAAAAAGAAAAAACGTTGGTTGAGAAAGACGGCCTTCTGCTTTTGTCTTTAGAGTTACTGTTATGTTAGCTGTACGGCATTTTGCTTTGGATTACTAAAACGCTGCTGCTGGACAACCAAATCTTTGATTTCAAGCTGCATTAGTTGATTTAATAACATGGACATATACCTTTTTTATGAAGTTTTTATGACAAACTTGTTACGGCTGCAAAACAATTCACCTTTCAAGTGTGTAAAAAACAAACAAACATCAACTTGTTAGGAAACAATCAGCTATCTACACATCGGCTATCAGCATCCATCTTGTGTTTTGCCAGCCTAATGAATGTAAAGTGACTCACCTCACAGCTCTGGTTTGTTCTCCACCAACCGAGGAAAAATACCCTGTTCTTTAGTTGCTGAAGTCTCGGCTGTGCAGCCAATTAACCGTAAAGTTGCAGGATGGAAAACTAAAACTATGAGCTGGGGGGAAAAAAAAAATCCTAAAACGCTCTGTTGAGCAGATGTGGAACAGCAGACTGATGATAATTCTCTGTGGGTTCGATATTGCACTCAATCATTTGATCCATTGTTAAAATAGAAATACTGATTATTGCAGTTTTAAGAATGACGACATCTCTTAAACCTTTTTGTTCAGTGCGATCGTTGAGTATATGAGTGGGTCTGATTTCTGACGAAGTAGTGCACTAGTACTCGGTTGACTCAGCAAGGGTCACGCTTTGTAGCTCTAAACCTGCAATACTTGAATCAAATTAATTATTTATATTTCAAAAATATACCGACCAACAGTGAATTGCTTAATATATTTTATATATTTTAAATAGTCAAGCAATTGGAAGTGCAAGTTAGAAGAAAAAGAAAAACTGTACCGCGTAGCAAGCTGGACGCTTTGATACTGCACCTCAGTGAGAGTCTTATAGAACTTCACGTGCCTTTTTTTGTTATTTGCCTTGGTCAGTTTTAGCACAGGGCCAGTTTCGTCTCAAGCACCATATCGCAGCTGAGCCGTGTCAGCACACAGGAAGCTGTTTGGCTGTTTTATGTTTCAGCACGTCTTTGGCATCCCTGCTGACTGCGGGTGAAAGAAAGAGAGACTGAGATGATTGTTTATGTTTAGCCTTAAAGGAGAACGGTGGTTTCACTGCATCATTTGTAAACTATTCCAAGAGTCATTTCTTTGTAGAAAAATAAAGATTTTACTTGTTTTTGTGTGGTGATTCTTTTAGTTTGTATAATATTGCTACGATTATAATTGTTTTCCTAATTATTCTGAACGCATTTTGTACGAGACTGAAGTTAGAAATGAGTAATGGAACTCGAATAAACAGGAAATCCAGGAAATCCGCACACTGACGCTCAACTCAGATGAACCACTCCCATCTGTTTTATGAGACAGCACCTAGATTTCAATTTACTAGAGATCAGTAGAGACAACCTCAGAAATATATATATTTATAAGGTGATCCATGAAATAATGTGTAGAATTTGTAACAACGTCAATAGAAAAGGTGACTGACACTACAGTAGTTTATGGCGCTGCATGATATTGTGTTGTTTGGAGAGAAAAGGCCGGCCTCATCACAGCCTCACAACAAAAATATAACTGACCCCAAAGATCAGTCTCTGGGCTAAAAATAGTACTGTAACATATATCAGAAGTTCAGCTCCATTCATGTTTTTTTTTATTCCGGAACAAAACAACTAAACCTGCTTATATGTATAAAAATTATATATTAAGTGAAAAACTAACTAGAATTTCATTGAAAAGAGCCAAATCCTAAGGGCATATTGTGATAGAAATAGGTCATAGTAAGACTGTACCCATCCTGAGGGAAACTGGTAGTACTAGCATACTCGGCCTCCAGTAAGAATAAAGCTCACATTCCTGCTGTCTAATAAAGTTTTTTAATAGTTTTTTGTACATGGCATCAGGGGTGAGGGGGAGGGTCGATACCTCCATGTTCACACCAAAAAGGTGCCATCTTGGGGACATTACAAAGTCCAATTCCAGTGTGTGATAAATTCCTCAGTAGACAAAACATGATAGGGTGGTCCACAGTGAACTTATCTTTAGTTTATTATTAGTTTATATAATACAAAAACATGATCTTTTAATAGCGTCCATGTCATGTTGACCCAGTGACTCAGATACTGTATTGCCAGCCAGATACCCTATTATTGCTACATTAGATAACTAACTACAACTATATATATATAACTATATATATATATATATATATATATATATATATAACTATATATATATATATATATATATATAGCCTTGTAATGAGCAAACAGCTGCAGCTGGAATAGTTATTTTCCACATTAACAATGTATAGAGTGCATTTCTGATTAGTTTAAACAGCATGTTACCCTCAAAAATAAGGACAATTGTAAGTGGCCCCACACTTTTGAATATAATTCTGTGTGTATATATATACTGTATATATACACACACACTCTGCTGTTTAAACTAATCAGAAATGCACTCTATACATTGTTAATGTGGAAAATAACTATATATATATATATATATAGAGAGAGAGAGAGAGAGAGAGAGAGAGATTTATAAGGTGATCCAGAGAGAGAGAGATATCTTTATGTAACCATGTAATAATATAATAAACCCATTGAGATCAAGTTATCACCCCTTTTCCAAGGGTGACCTGGCCAAGAGGTCAGCAACACACGTCACAAAATAATATATATATATGTTATTATATAATATAAATAATATATTGAAAGCAAAGGTCTGTTTCTATACTAAAGCAGCAATTTAGGACAA
Source organism: Lepturacanthus savala (assembly GCA_030544235.1). NCBI lineage: Eukaryota > Metazoa > Chordata > Actinopteri > Scombriformes > Trichiuridae > Lepturacanthus > Lepturacanthus savala. The sequence continues at coordinate 10,380,515 of CM060470.1, read as the reverse complement.
TATTTAGCCTCTTGTAAATCATTCGGGTTGCGTGCATTTTGGTCAGCGTCTTTTGATGGCGCTAAAGGCATAAATAACGTTGACGCGTCACACAATTATATCAATTTGTAGACACTTAAGTGTCAATCCACTACTTATAAAATGACACACCAGGGTCCGCGTGAAGGATTTAATGACGTTCATTCGTTTGGATTGTTTGTTAATTGTATGATAGCTACTGTCCGTGGTTACATTACCCCCCCCTTATCACTCGTAGAACAAAACCGAAGTCGCAAAGTCCACAGCTGATGTCGCGTTACGCCGCTGCGCGCTACAGAGCCATTATTACCAGACTCCGCGTCAGACACGTCGCAGCCCGGCCGCGCCGCGCGTGCAAGGATCCTATCCGGTTAAAATGCTCAGGAAATGTCTGGGAAACGTCGGACTGCGAGTGACTAGTGAACAGAATAAAGGCTTTCAGAGACTGCCGGCGGGATGCGGGAATCCCGGAGACGTCCGCCGCCGCCGCGACGTCTCCTCCGCGACCACCGCCGCCGCCGCCGCCGCTTCCACCAGCCTGATGGCGCACGACAACAAACTGAAAACTATGGACGAACTGGGCGGACCGAGTTTCCGGACGACTCTCTACTGGCTTTTTGTAAAAGGTTATTTCAATAAGACGCAACAGATGCAAGTAAGTGGGATCAAGGGGGCGCGGTGGGAATGGAAGAGTTGACGCTGACGTTTGTGTTTCATTTGATCTATTAGTGCACCGTTAGTGTCATCAGCTGTGCTGTAGTTATTCTGTTTATTATTTAATACCCTATTCCCACTGTTAAATCACCAGTCCTGCTATTATAGATGATTATGAGTCACTAATAAGCCATTTTATACAGGGAGCCTTATCATAAACGTCTCTTTATTCCATTCACCTCTATTTGGAGTCAAGCCAGACTGATTTCTCCAAAAAACCCTTTTGAAATGAACTCTGCATTGTTTGACACCTGGAATCTTGACTCAGTGGAAAGTGGCATCTATGGACTTGTAGAAACTGGAGCACAGGGCAAAAATGCACAGGGGGGGGTGGGCTTCAGAAAAACACTGGCAGGCTTTTTCAGAGGCTGCACCTGGCAATGACCTCCACCCACAGTGCAGCAGAGTCACTACTACTATAGACTATGAACTGAAAAAAAACAGAAGTCATTAGTCACTGCAGAACGTGCATAACAGCTTGTGCTGTAATGCTTAGTGTCCGGATAGGATTCAGCTGTTTGTACCTGCCACGTGTGCAGTGTAGCTGTTAAAGAAGATGCTGCACCTGACATGTTCTTTTGAGATATATTGAAAAACTACAACAGCAGTGGCTTTAGGGTAAGCATCGGATTGTTCGTGTACATGTCGGACAAATTAACATACTAAACATGACATAACAAAAAGGGATTTCACGACCTGCCACATTGTGCTACTATTGTAGCACAATAGTCAAAATCATTCCATTATTTGGTTCAATTAGTCTCAGTCAGCGATTGTACTCAATAATGGGCAAAGTTGAGCAAAACCCACTGGTATGGTGCTTTTAATGCACACAAAACAGACAAATAGTCATTATTATTGAGCAGTCATTGGTTTATGTAGCAGTTTATTTCCCATATGGTTCTAGATCTGATCTTATTAGATATCATTCCTTTAACATGATCTCATTATTGCTTTCCTGATAATTTAAATCCAATGCAAAAATGATCACCCTTTGTTTTCTACAGAAAAAAATAAGTTATTATATTGCACTTCAATGTATTTATTGAAGTATTTTATTGCATATTATATATTTTATACGCATTTATTAATAATGTATGTTTAAAAAAAAATAAGAAAATCTGAAAAAAAAAACATTTATGAAACATTCAATCATCCTAATTAATCGCTATTTTCTCTATAAGATCACAACTACACATACAAGAGCAAAACTTGAACATTTGAAGCGCTTATACAAATAGAAATGAAAATTCCATTGAATTGCTACCATACAAAATAAAAGGTAAAGGCTGCAGACGTCATTATTTTTCTGATTTCAATAGGAATATCTTGCTAAAATCCTTGTTTATGTATAAATACCTCATTAACTCCAGCTGTCTGTTAGATAGAACACAGCAAGATCTACGGTCCCCTGTGGAAGTCCACGTATGGACCCCTGGTCGTGGTGAACGTGGCCAGCGCCGAGCTGATAGAGCAGGTGCTGCGGCAGGAGGGGAGACACCCGGTCCGCGCAGACATGCCGCACTGGAGGAGTTACAGGGAGCTCAGGAACCAGGCCCACGGACCCCTGACAGAGTGAGTGAAAAGTCTCCGGCACGTCCCTCAGCGTTATAGCCGTCACTCCATCACAATGCGTCCAATAGAATAGCAGTGTATTTAAAAACGATGCCCTTTTAAGTTTTAACAAGACATCAACACCAAATGCATCATTAACCAGCATCATCTTGGTTCTAGACCATCAAAATTAAAGTTCTGGAGCGGCCAAACCAGTCCCCAAACCTTAATCCCATTCAAAACTTGTGGGATGACATCAGAAATGCTGTTTCCGAGACAACAGCAAGAAACGCGGAGACGTTGTGAGGCTGAAGCACCTGTTCATCGGAGCCAGAAGTTGGTCGACTCCACGCAACACAGATGTGAAGCAGGTCTCAGAAACCGTCATAACAAATAAATATTACTTTAGGGATTCACAGCAATGCTGAATCCGGATATTTGAGTTTGCAGGCTGTCTCCTGGACAGTTATTTCACAACGAGGCTGGTTTACCTCCAGAGTTCCAGATCCCCCCCAAAAAAATCCCAGAAAAATTGAGGTTTACTGTTTCAATCGTCAGCATCAACTAAAACGATGAGACGCATCTGATAAACGAGTATTTAATGCATCGTACCACGAGCCAATTGTTGCACAGCAAACCCGGGGCCAGGAGTAATTAGTTTTCTGGAGCTGCCATGGTCAATAGTGTGTTTGGGTTTATGACTGATATTGTATGTGATGAACATCAATGATACAGCTATCCATACAAGATCACAACAGTACACTGCTGCTCAAAAGTTTGGGGTCACTTAGGAATCGAAAAAAAGAAAGGCACTGTTTTTTTCAACGAAGATAACTTTAAACTAATCAGAAATACACTCTATACATTGATAATGGTGTAAATGACTATTCTAGCTGCAAATGTTTGTTTTCTGGTGCAATATCTACATAGGTGTATAGAGGCCCATTTCCAGCAACTATCACTCCAGTGTTATAATGCTACAGTGTTTTTGCTCATTGCGTCATAAGGCTATATATATATATCATGGTGGTAAATAAAAGTGTGAACACCAAATTTTCTGGGTGATCCCAAACCTTTGAACAGTAGTGTGTAACTATTGTATACATTATCTGATTTTAAAATGGAATCCAAGTTATGTAAGTTGCAGTTGCTGCTTTACGTGTACAAGGTTCACAGCACAGTGCACAGAGAAGGGGAGCAAAGGATCATTTCTTTTACCTTTGTAGGACACTTCACCCATGTAAACAGTCACAATCGATTTTATGACAAACGCATGGAGGACATGTACATGTACGTGGAACTTTTATGGCTCCCAAGGAGCTGTTCTCTACTACAATAACAGCTAATATGGCTTGAGATCCATAATTTACTTTGGCAGACTAATACCACCTTTCCCTTACTGGTATTCGGCGTTCTCGTCAGACCTGTTGAGGCGGCTCCACATGTCACGACTGGTGCAATCTGCAACAAATGACGCAACGCTGACTGAAGTCAAAGCTGGCACCCTGAGTCAACCTCTTGTGTGTAATTTAGGGAACTCCTCGGCTCAGATGTGGTCTGATTAATACCGTAATGGCTGAAACGAAAAGCCTCGGCCCTTTGTGAGCAAAGCCGCATCGCTCGCGAACGCCCGGACGGGGCGGCGCGTTTCTGTCCATAGAGACGTAGCTTTGAGGAACGGAATCTTAAACCCTTTTTAATCCTACAACAAGTAAAGGGATTGTTTCTCAGACTGTAAACCCGTGTCCTCGTATTAAATCCCGTTTGCAGGATGGGGGCCAAGTGGCAGCACGTCCGCCGCGTGCTGAACCCCCGGATGCTGAAGCCCAAACACGTCTCCTCCTACACCAACACCATCAATGAGGTGGTGACAGATTTCATCGCCAGAGTGGCCTGGCTGAGGCAAAGCAGCGGCAGCGGAGTTATGGTCAACGACTTGACTGGGGAGCTCTACAAATTCTCCTTTGAAGGTCGGTTTCCTTAAAAATAGCTGATAAGGCACAACTATGAAGTGAAAAGCGTGTGTGTTCATTCATAGTTTTGATGCCTTCGGTGAGAATCTTTAATGTAAATAGTCATAAAAATAAAGAAAACATTGATTGAGAAGGTGTGTCCAAACTTTTGGCCTGTACTGTATTTTTTATCTTTTACGTACCAGCTGATTAGATACTGATCCAGGTACAGGGTATATGACCACTCCAGCAAATTTACTTTCAAGTGTGAACAATAGGTACAGCTTAATCTGACCTGACACTCATCGCTGTATTGGAATGTAAGCAGAGAGCAGAGGTAGCTGCGGTTTGTGCAGTAGAGCATTATACACATTCAAAAAAATCCTTTCCCTTCTGTTTCTTAAAGAGGACCTGACAACCTTTTTAATGTTAGATGGAAAAAAAGCATTATCTGTGATGAAGCATTGTGCTAAACTGAGCCTTGAGTTACTATATAACGTCTCTACTGAGTAATGTGCAGCATTTGAAGTGGAATATTTAATCGGTGTTTTTTTATTCCACACCTCAGAAGAGTATTTTGGCAAAGTTGAATCATTAAATTATGTATTTAGTCTAGTATGTTTTATGGTAAGTGACTGATGCCAGAAAAAAAAGATGACTTTTTGTGTAGCCCTCAGTTTGAATATAGGAAAATCTTTCCCTGCAGCCAGATTCCACCCTCGGATGTGAAGTCTGAAAGAGCGAAGGCTGTTTTCATCAGATACCAGTGCCCAGCATAAATGAGTACACCCCCTTTGAAAGGCATTTTAAACGTGTCATTGCAAACAAACAATATTTCCAAAATGTGCACAGGTTCAGTTTAATACAGCATCTGTTGAACGTTAAACTCTAAACTCTTTAATACTCTAAATTTAGTACATTTAGTAAAGTGCAAAGAAAGAAAAGTGCATGGTGCCCACAGTGAAACATGGAGGGGGCAGCGTCCTTATGTGGGGCTGCATGAGTGCTGCTGGTGTCGGGGAGCTGCATTTCATTGATGACATCACTAATTCAGAAAATGTACTGCTCTGTACTGAAAACTAAGATGCTTCCATCACGTCTTGCCCGTGGCTTTCTGAAAAGGAACATGGTGAGAGTGATTTTGGGCCAAGTATGTCACCTGATCTGAACCCAATTGAACATTGGGGGATTCTAAAGAGACAGGTTGAGCATCACTCTCCATCCAACATCCAATCTCTGAAAGAGGTTATTGTTGAAGAATGGAAAAAAGATTGATGTTGCCAAATGTTGCCAACTTGTGCATTCCGTGCCCAGCTGTCATTAAAAATAAAGGAGGCCATACAAAGTACCAAATGTAGCACATTTAGTAGTTTTTGTTGTGGGGTGTGCTCGTTTTTGCTCAATTTGACTAAAACTAAATATGTCATCTATGTCATAAGTTCAACAGATGCTGTATTAACCTGTGCACATTTTATTAACATTTTACTGTTTAAAATGTTACTTTTCAAAGGGGGTGTAGTCATTTATCCTGGGCACTGTAAATGCTGATGGTTTCCGAATGAACCGTTCGACGATCAGTTTTGCGTATATAAAATAACACTAAAATATAACTTCGACCCCAATGAATTCGATTTTCTATATTTGGAGCAAAAGTCCTGTCCAAACTCAGCGAAGCAGGATTACCGTAATAATGATTTTATACTGAAATGCAGGGATCTGTTCGGTGCTGTTTGAGACCCGTATGGGATGCATGAAGGAGGTGGTGCCCGAGGAAACGGAAAAGTTCATCGTCTCCGTGGGGGAAATGTTCAGGCTCTCCCAAATCGTCATCCTCTTCCCCAAGAAATTCTGGCCCTACGTGCCTTTCTGGAAGCAGTTCGTGGCGATCTGGGATCATCTGTTCAAAGTTGGTGAGTGAGTGAACACATTGTGTGTACCCTTGGCGTCTGAAATGAAACGTTAACCATCATAAAATGTATGCAAAGACAATGCATTCCTATCCTTACTATGACCACCTATGGATCAGTGGAATGGCAGGTGAATTGCAACATCCACATGCTTGTGCATGAACAGGAGCATGTGTGTCCTTCTGCTGCACGATCCAAACATAGCAGGGAATTTCTCTTTAAAATATTGCTCCATAGTGCTCCTAGTGGTCAAAAACTCAGTGTTCTTAATAATCAGAAGTTAATAACAAAAAAAACACATTAAAACACAAAAAGACATAAAGTCCCAACTTCCAGTAATTGATTTGGAATTGGAATTTGGAATTCCGTCATTCATTATTCAGTGGGAATCACGTTTTTTAATCACAGTTATTATGTAATATAACATCACAAGATTTGTCAAAAAACCAAGACCAAAATTAAGGAGGACTGAAACTGCCATAATCAAGAATAAATAAATAAATAAATAATGATTCAGATTATTGATTATATATTTAATTTTCCATTTATAATTTAGTTATAACATTGGTTTATTTATGTATTAATTTCACATTTATTGGATTTTCCATTTTATTTATTCACTTATTAAATACTTTCCAAATATATTTAATTATTCACTCACTTATCTCATTCATTTTCACTTCAATATATGAAACAAAAATAAAATTTGCAATTAACACACCAATAATTAGAAATAAAAACTACTAAATTAAATCAATGAATGTATTTATGTTGTATTAGTCAGTCCTCCATACAAATGGTCCTACATATATGATAAATTATTTATATAATAAAATCATATATATATAATCATATAATAAAATTTCTATAATAAAAGGTGCTTAATAAACTTGTGTCTCACAATGTTTTAAAACCTTACAAAAAGGTGATGCTGTAAAATAATTTTACTTGCATTATAAAATGAACGGTACCCTTCTGCCCTGTCTCTTTAAAAAACTATCAGGAACACTAGAGGCACAGTAAAAATATTTTTAAAAGGCTTTGGGATAATAATTCCAGAAAAACATTACCAATACTAACAAAAATGTTGTTTTTAGTCCCTTCCTCCCATCAGGAATGTGTGCTAGGTTACTCCAACTCAGGCTTCAAGGCCACTTGTACATGTTGCATTATCACATAATTTCAAGGACACTACGCTCTGGTGACTCTCAAAGGACGAAGTTCACGTCCCAGGTCCTGCTGCCCTGTTTTGCTCCATATCTGACTACAAATAGATGTGACATCACCCGCGTGTGTTTGCATTGCAGCCAAGATGTTTGTTTTTCCAGGCTATGTAGATAAGCTATAATTTTCTTCAATTACTCATCATCAAACAAAGCCAGATGAAGCCTCCTGGGCTTTGATTTACAGCTGTGTTGACTCGGTTCACCTGATGCCTGATGATGAGTTAATTGAATATATTTCCTGGTTCTCGGTTTGCGGCTGTGAATGTGTCTTGATGTTTGTGTGACTGTCAGCGCTTTTGTCACGTAGCCGAGGAGCTGGTGCAGAAGAAAATGGAAGAGATCCAGCGGGAGGTGCACCTGGACCAGGACGTGGAGGGAGCGTACCTCACGCACCTGCTGCTCAGCGATCAGATGACCGTCACCGAGATCCTGGGCAGTATCACTGAACTGCTGCTGGCAGGAGTCGACACTGTGAGTCCATGCCGTGCACGCGTGGATCGAGGTTTACTTCTTCTAGATTCAGTAGGCGTAGTTGTTCAAAAAGGTTCATTTTTCAATTAAATTTAGCCCATTGTGAACATACAGGTCTGGAAAATATATAATAACGTCCATGTCACGTCGACCCAGTGACTCTAAATGCACCAGATACTGTATTATTGCTACACTGGACAGTTAGAACACACCTGTTTTTACTGGGTTTCAGCACCTATTATTAGTATTATTATTATTCCCATATAGATATTAATATAAAATATCATAGGTGATGAAAATCCAACAAAACGGGATGACTCCTGATAGTCCAGTGTAGCGGTAAGCAGTAATATCTGGTATATATTTGGGGTCACTGGGTCACATGACAGGGTTATAGTTATATCTGCCATCCTACTGCACACAGCTGCTGCTTTTACTTTATTTTCTGCCTTTTCTCCTCGCCACCACTCTCTAACACAATATACAGCTCTGGAAAAAATAAGAGACCACTGCAAAACTATCAGTTTTTCTCATTTTAATACTTATAGGTATGTGTTTGGATGAAGGGAACATTTTTAGTTTGAGTCTATTAACTACTGACAACATTTCCCCCAAATTCCGAAAAAAAAATATTATCGTTTAGAGCATTTATTTGCAGAAAATGACAAATGGTCAAAATAACTAAAAAGATACAATGTGCCCAGCACTTAAAAAATGCACAGAAACAAGATCCAATTCATTTTAAAACAACATAATACAATTTTTTTTACACTTAAGAGGAGTTCAGAAATCTATATTTGTTGCAATAACCCTTATTTTTAGTCATAGCTTTTCATGCATGCTCTCCACTAGTCTTTACCATTATTCTTGGGTGACTTTATTCCACTCCTGGTACCTCTTTAAGCAGAATGAGGTGCGCATGTGTTGAAAATCAACAGCCGCTGCAATGAAATGGCTGGAATACACAGAACTCCCACTCACACAGAGCTGGAACGCTAAAAACAGAAGATAACAGTGTGTGTTGTTGTGTTGCAGACCTCAAACACTATCTCGTGGTGTCTGTACCTGTTGGCAAAGGAGCCGGAGATCCAGGAACAGTTGTACCAGGAGGTGATAAATGTTTGCCCCGGAGACAAAGTGCCAACCAGCAGCGACATCGCTCGGATGCCGTACCTGAAGGCCGTCATCAAAGAGACGCTCCGGTTCGAGGCTTTCTCTCATTTTCAGCAACATGTTAAAAACATATGTGTTGAAGCAGGTTTGATTCTCACTGAAAGGGCAGAACCTGAAAATAACAAGAAACCCCCAGTAACTAGGACAAATCAAATGTGGAAACCTGGCATAAGAAAATGTGGAAACCTGGCATAACCTGAAATAAGAGTTGTTTTTACAGAAAGCGGGTTTATTGACTCCTCGCTGTGTTCTGTGCTCACCAGGCTGTATCCAGTGGTACCAGGAAACGCCCGCGTCAATGTTGAGAATGAGATCGTGGTGGGGGATCATCTCTTCCCCAAAAGGGTGAGACGCATGACAGACAGTTACGGCTGATTTGACCTTTGACCAGAAAATAAATTAAAGAGCCGACATTATAAAAGTGCTTCGAGGATGAAAAGACGAAAGCGAAACAACGCGTGTCGGTATGTACGTCGGAAACCTGAAAAACATGGCGTAATGTAGTGTAATAAATGCTCTAAACGAGTGGTTCTCAAAGTCTGGGGGGGGTGAGTGAGCAAATAAATAAACACATTTAAAAACCTAAGTGAATAAATGAAATGGAAAACCTAATAAATGTGAAAATAATACACAGTTACATAATAAACAGTTTATTAATGGATTCAATTAAATCAATATAGACATTTATTTGATTTGATTCATTATATATTTATTCCTGATCATGGTAGTTTTAGTCCTCCATAATTTTGGCCTTTGGTTTCTGACACAACTGTCTAACTTCCCACAGACGCTGTTCCACCTCTGCCACTACGCCGTGTCCCACGATGAGAATATGTTCCCAGAGCCTCGCGCCTTCCTGCCGCAGCGCTGGCTCCGGGGAGCGGAGGAGAAATCGAAGCAGCACCCGTTTGGATCGGTGCCGTTCGGTTTTGGCGTCCGGGCGTGCCTGGGCCGGCGGGTGGCTGAGCTGGAGATGTATCTCCTCCTGTCCAGGGTAGGAACATGTCAACGCCGCTGCAACCAGAGATCCACTTTACACTGTCAGAACCGACACCATCTAGATTATCTGGTTGCTTCCAGTTTCTTGTTTGCTTCTCCATAAATCAGGAAACAAAAAGGCAAAGAATAGATTAGACGTCACATACAGCACTGTTAAAAACTCAAGGGCAATACGTAAAAAACACCATAAATACCAACACCAACATAGAGAAAATAAAATAAATAACAAATACAAAAATAAGTAAATGCCTATATATACCTTTGTTATTGTTACAGGGTTATTGTTAAGTGCACACGCTATAAGGTAGATGAATAGATTATTGCACAAGGAATTATTGGTAAAAATTAAATAAATAAATTACAAATGGATTATTCTGTATATAGTATTATATGCATTATTATAGATTATATAAATATCTAAATATAAATATATTAAGAGTATAGTACAAGTATAATAAACACAACCTATAATTCAAGATATTGAGTGCGGAAAGTTTTCATTACATTAGTCTTCTGACGCAATGAGCAAACAAATTGTTCCATTAGAACACTGGACTGATAGTTGCTGGAAATGGGCCTCTATACACCTATGTAGATATTGCACCAAAAACCAGATATTTGCAGCTACAATAGTCATTTACCACATTAGCGATGTATAGAATTATTTTTGATTGGTTTAAAGTTATCTCCATTGAAAAAAAAATGCTTTTCTTTCAAAAATAAGGAAATTTCTAAGTAACTCCAAACTTTTGAACGGTAGTTTACCTTGATATTTCAAAGCAGGATATAAGCTTTTTTTTTTTTCTTTTTTGCTGTAGGGCTGTTGACATTTCATATTAAGAAACAAGATCAAATTAATTTTAAAACAAATGGTGCAATAACCCTTATTTTTAAACACAGCTTTGCATGCTCTCCACAAGCCTTTACCATTGTTCTTGGGTGATTTTTACCTCTTAAAGCAGAATAAGGTGTGCATGTGTTGGAATTCAACAGACGTTGGAATGGAATGGCTGGAATACATGTAGAGATGCTGATTTCAAAAAGAAAAATTTGGTGGTCTCTTATAATGCAGCAGTACGTATTGGGCAGAACCGAAGTATGGCGTATCAATATTAACATGAAGATTTGTTCAGGCTGTGTTCAAGCATGACACATTTGGGTCAAGACAAAATGTACTCCAGTTACAAAATCTTCCTGTTTTATAACACAGAGTTCAGTAAACTCTGGCAACACACCATCATCAAGACTTTTATAAGGAAATTTGAAATTGATCTGGTCATAAAACTTCCTGTCAACAGCAGGCAGCGATGTTGACAGTATCTCAAAAAAGTGAGTACACCCCTCACGTTTTTTGTAAATATTTTAATATATTTTTTCTTGGGAAAACAGTGACAATATGACACTTTGTTGGCCCCTCGTAGTAACTCAACACACAGCCATTGTTGGTACAGGTACAATGCTGGCAACAAGAAAGTAAGAACACGCCAAACTTAAAATGTCCCAAAGTGGGACAGTGTTGTGCCATGAAAAGATAGTGTACTCGGTTAGTGGATACTGGATAGGTAGTTCGAATTTTCTGATTTCTGCATGTTTTGCAGGTTTTTCAGGTCTTTGCTGCACAAACAGTTTCAGCACACAAATATAAGAAAAGGAAAGAAAGAAAGAAAGAAAGAAAGAACAATAAGGATCCTGCAGCTTTGCTGAATGGTCCCATAACTCCAGTAAAAATAGGCCTTCAAACCACTCGCTGCCTGGACCCATGACACTTGGAGCAGGATATTTATTCATGTGAGACAAAAGTGCAGACACAGTCCACGTCCCAGTTAATCGTTACCAACTGGTAAGCGGCTAGATGAAAGTGTACTGTGTTTTTTGGCTGGCATGACTGTCTGACAATGGAAGACGTATGATTGGTGGTTTGTGTCCATCCCAATGCCAAGTCTAACAGAAGAAAAGCAGCCAGACGTGACCTTGGGGCGCTGCTTAGACTATTACTACAGGTCATGTATTCTCTGAATGGAGCTGAAAAACAACTGATTTTTTTTGTTCGTAACACAAGATTCATACATTTCATACATTCATATTACATCATTACATGTTATATTATTATTATTTTATTATTGTATTATCGCATGGGTTAGCGCTGTTGCCTCACAGCAAGAAGGTCGTGGGTTCAAGACCTCCTTGGTCCTGGGTCTGGGACCTTTCTGTGTGGAGTTTGCATGTTCCCCCCGTGTCTGCATGGGTTTTCACCGGCTTTCACAGTCCAAAAACATGCTGAGGTTAATTAGAGACACTGAATTGCCCATAGGTGTGAGTGTGTGAGTGGATGGTGTGTGTGCCCCACGATTGGCTGGCGACCATCTGGGGTGTATCCCTGCCTCTCGCTGTAACGTGCTGGGATTGGCTCCAGCAGACCCCTGCGACCCTAATGAGGAATAAGTGGGTATAAAAGATGAATGTATATATATTATATTCTTTCTACTCAGTATCTCAACTTACAGGTTATGTTTATTATACTTGTATTATACTCTTAATATACAGTACAGGCCAAAAGTTTGGACACACCTTCTCATTCAATGTGCTTTTATTATTTTCATGACTATTTACATTGTAGATTCTTGTACTTAACAACGTTATGTACTTACCCTGATAAGACACAACTATGAAGTGAAAACCATTTCAGTGACTTCCTCTTGAAACTCATCAAGAGAATGCCAGTGTGCAAAGCAGAACTCAGAGCAAAGGGTGGCTATTTTGAAGAAACTAGAATATAAAACATGTTTTCAGTGATTTCACTTTTTTTTGTTAAGTACATAACACCATAAACATGTGTTCATTCGTAGTTCCGATGCCTTCAGTGAGAATCTACAATGTAAATAGTCATGAAACTTTTGGTCTGTAAGTGTATTTATATTTAGATATTTGTATAATTCATAATAATGTATACAGAATAGGTATCCATTTGTCTGTAGGTATCACAAAGTTTCCATTATCATCAGCATGAAAGCACTTAACGCACTCAAACTTTCAAGTGCTGAGTACAGAAGCCATTCGCGTAAGTCACAGCTGTACGCTAAAGCATGGCGGCCTCATTTCGATTCATTCTCTTCTCTCCTTTTGTCTACAAGCTGATGAAGCACTACGAGGTGAGGCGGGATCCCGCTGGAACGACGGTCAAGCCGATCACCAGAACCCTGCTCTGCCCCGCCGATCAAATCAACCTGCAGTTCCTGGACAGAAGGGCCCAGCAGGAGGAGCCCGGAGCGGCGGCAGGAGTTTAGTATTCACGCTGCGTCCCCTTACTGTCAACAAGCTCTTGTTTATGGAGTATTCACAATCTCTCAGGACTGACTGGAATGCTCCGAGACTGTTGCACAAGCCGAATGAAGAAGTAGTGACAGCACTGCATAGAATGCAGTATTTGAAGTTTTTTTTTTCTCATGTAAATATCACTACTTTAACCTCAGATTTTCTCTGAGGAATCCTTTAGCTTGATTTCCACTAACACCATGTATTTTCAGCAGCAGGAAGTGTCCTGGCTCCGCACATGGCTCTGTGAAGCTGTCCTTATTTATTTATTATTCGCTTTAACCCTATAAAACCATACGTATCATATATAATACATTCACTTTTAAGGCCTTTCTATCATCAGTACAATATTTTCTTTCCAGGAAAACCTGACGTATACAATGAAATACATGTATTGTGCGGATAACCCCGCTTCACCTGTGTCTACTGTGAGAAATGCAAAGTCCATCTTTGCATGAACAAGGAGATAAACTGTTTTCAGGACGATCACCATGCAAAATAAAGAGGTTGCAAACCAAAAAATAAGCCAAACTTACTGAAAGGTTGCTCTTCCACCTTGCCATTTCCATTGGCAAACAATCTTGTGTCTTACCTGTTTTCGTCTGTTAAAAAAAATAAGTTGTGAGGACTCTAAGGCCTGATGTATCAGATATAATACAAATTTTAAAACATACTTCCAAAATGATAATTGAATTTTTATTTTGTTTATGTCTGAAGGACCAATAAAGACTCCAGTTTCAAAGAATTAGAATTTTCTGTCAATTATTTCATGGTTCAGGCTTTACAGGGTTAACGTTAACATGCTCACACACTAAAGGAAGATGGTGAACATTTTAAACTCAATATCAGCATGTTGGGATCAGTGGTTCTGAAAAAATTCCCCCTGACCTATCCTCGGAGCTCCTTTTAAAAGCCGGGTTTATGAGCACTGGGCAAGCCGCTCCTAACAGTTGGAAAGGGTCAAATGTGAAAATCTGATTTTTTAATTATCGAAAAAAATGTCTGCAGCACCATTTTTAGTGTTTTCTCTCTATATTCTCTCCATTTAGCAGTAAGTTTTTTACAGTGTGTTAGAAATTTCCAGATTGAATGTTGTGACTATAGCTATTTAGAAGCTATTATTTCATACTACAAGACAAAGTTTCTACCCTATTTAGGTCTTCTTCAGGTCAAAATGTTTGAAAGATGGAAAACAGATCAATATTTATGCATATACACACCATGCAGGGTAAAAAACACACAAAAAACATTCAATTACATAAAGTTAAATGCAAACACATAGAGAAGAAGCTGAGCCAGATCCAATATCAATGAGGAAATAACACATCTGCTATATTTGTAAAAATATACATTTTTAAATGGTCTTTTTTTGCTTTTGCAATAAAACCACCATGATAAAAGCACCAATTGTATTTATTATTAGAGAAAATGTTGTTGATCTCAGATTCAATATTTTCATTCTGCAGGAAAACCTTTGCAGGTACATTATAGTGTTTCTTGTACTGTCTCGGTGTGTTTAATATATTATGACAGTATTATAATTAATATTGTCCTTCTGTAATAACACAAGCTCTCTCAAGACATGCAAGAAATTCTGGGTTTGAAACTTTTCCATATGTAATCATCTTAATCTACCTAATAAAGGCAGAAAAGAAAATCGAGGCAACTAACAGCTGCAAACAATTCAAATGAAGTTACAGAAAGAAATACAAATTAAATCGTATCATATTAGTATAAAAACAAATGACAAAAATAAAATATCCCATGTATAGAAACCCTATTGTTTGCTATTTTGCTTTTACCAATATGAAGTTCAGCCGTTACATTAACATATAACATTATGAACTCTTTGCGCAAAGTATATTTGCTATATTTTGTGCATACAATCCCAAAATTGATAGTATTCGTAGATGTGTATGTGTATCACAAATGTGCAAGTATATGCAAATTTGTCACAATACATTTCTCTTCTGACAAGCTCAAAATCTGGCAGAATAAAAAGACTTTCTTAAACACAACTCAATTTAATGATCCTTATTTTACACTATGCTGTTTTAGCGCTATGCATTTGTTCAGCCTGAATGGTTCTATGGTCTGTTAAAAGGTAGACAAATGCTGTCCTCATGTGGGATCTAATGGTACTACATCAATTTATCTAAGCTTTATTCATTCATTCAGGTGATAAACATGAATGTAGATGTTAGTGTTATTGTCATCCTAAAATGACAATCATCCATTTGCTGATGCTTTTATACAGAGAGAGGTTTTTTTTCTGGTCTTGTTCCTCCAGCTGAGGAAAATGTACAGTCTCTCTGCTGCTGGGATTCTTGAAACGAGTAAAGACGCTGTTTAAGGCAGGGGTTGTCAAACTTTCTCATGTCAACGACCTTTAAACTAAAAAAAACTAGACCACACTCGAGTGAGTGTTTTGCTATAGATGTTTTAGAGGAAAAAGTGTAGGAATCACATGGCCAAAAATCTGGAGGATCATTTATGTATTTATTCATTCCCCCCATTTATTTCACTCTACATTTCCACCTTAGTATATAAAATGGGTAATAAAATCAAATAAATCATTCTCTCCACTTGAACCACTGGTTTAAGGTGTCATGGAGAATGGGGTCATGGCTGACCAGCTGGTCACTATGCTTGTGGTTAGTCCTGACACCTTTCCAAATGTTCCATGTGTTGTTATCATAGAAATGTTCCTCAAGTTACCTCTGAGTAACCAGTTCTGGAACATGAATGACAAATCGATCAACTAAAATAAGGATTTCAATTTATTGTACCTGGGATAACGACACGAAATGTCCCAGTTAAATATCTTTTTAGTGAGTGTCCGATCACAAATCTGATCCAAATCCAAAATATTTGGCAATTATGTCTAATTTGTAGAGTCTGACGCTCCATATCTCCATTATTGGCCAAAATTAAAGTGGAGTAAGTAAATATATGGACTCCCTGAAGAGATCAATGTTACAACTTGTATGAAAACTACCAGAAACAGGACACACATGTAGAATTAAGTGTGGAATCCCAGATTACCACATTGTTTAACTTTGTCCAGGACAGATCTGAGCGCTCCACCCGCTGACTGAGCTGAATCTCTGACAGCTTCCCTAAATGTCACATGTTCTCCTCCAGTGTCAAGCCAAGATAATTATAGCCTCTGATCTATGATCTGAGCTTTATACGACGCCACCAATAAACCAAAACAACTGATCTTATCTGCGGAGATTTTCATCTAAAATGTTCTATTTGTATTGTGTCTTGATATTAGTACAACAATGGTCTCTGTTTCCAGCACCATTCTGCAACATTCAGCAGATTTTTTTTTTTTCAAAGAGCTAAATCATTAACAAAAATGGAAAACGAAACATCACCATGTCTCAAATTGTTGGGAAAACCATTAACCTGAAGACAAGCAGCAGGTTCTCCATAAAGAGATTCAATCTCACAGTTAAACATTCCATTGATGCACCAAATCTTAACAGCCTTTACTGAAGAGATCCCACTTAATCCAGCCAAATACTGTCTTTAATTCAACAACAAAAATTTATGTCAACCTATCCTCTTTAACTCCTAATGGAAGCGACTACATATATATATGATTAATACCTGATCTGTCTTTTCTAAATCCATTTGCTCGGCCATAAAACAAATCTGTCGTCTCAAGATGGTTTACAAATCTGCAGTTTAAAGGTCCCATATGTTCACAGTTTACACCATATGTGTCAAACTCAAGGTCCGGGGGCCAAATGTGGCCCGGCACCTCATTTTCTCTGGCCCCTCAAGAGCTTGCACAGACCTGTGTGATTTATTGAGAGATGGGAAAGGGAATAAATAGTTTGAACTTAACGGAAACACGCTGGTCACAGTGTCTTTGTACGACTTCATTAACTCCAAAATCTTTTCTCAATTGGCCGTGAAAGTTTTTCCATATTTTCATTTGTTGAAGTACATCTGTCATTACTTTCTTGTACTTTCTATTCTTTAATATTTAGCATAGCAACACAAAACCATAGATTCCAATCTTTGAAAAATCCATTAAACAAATAAAATTCTTAATATTGGTTATCAGCAGGGCGACACGGTGGCACAGGGTTTAGCCTCACAGCAAGAAGGTCGCAGGTTCACAAGAGAGGAGATCTAATAGCATGCTGAAGGTCGCTGTTGCCTCACAGCAAGAAGGTCGCAGGTTCATGAGAGAGGAGATCTAATAGCATGCTGAAGGTCGCTGTTGCCTCAGGGCAAGAAGGTCGCAGGTTCAAGACCTCCTTGGGTCCTGGGTCTGGGACCTTTCTGTGTGGAGTTTGCATGTTCTCCCCGTGTCTGCGTGGGTTTTCACCGGGTACTCCGGCTTCCTCCCACAGTCCAAAAACATGCTGAGGTTAATTGGAGACTCTAAATTGCCCGTAGGTGTGAATGTGTGAGTGAATGGTGTGTGTGCCCCACGATTGGCTGGCGACCATCTGGGGTGTATCCCTGCCTCTCGCCGTAACGCGCTGGGATAGGCTCCAGCAGACCCCTGCGACCCTAATGAGGAATAAGGAGGTATAGAAAATGACTGACTGACTGTTTATCAGCATATTATTGTATGAGTCTCTAGATATCTGATGATTTTCAATGTTTTCCTGCAGTATTTATACTAATTAGACACTAACAACAATATAGCATTATTTCAGCATCAGCATATTTTAAATTCTGTTTAAAAAAACTTAGCCAATTTTCACCAGCACTATTATGAGATAGGATAATCCTCTATTTGTCCCACAGTGGGGTAAATGCATTAGCAACAAAAGTAGGGACAGTACAAGTGACATGCAAGAAACAAAAGATTACACAGACTATATATATATATATAATATAGGATAGATACACCATATATACAAGATAGATATGCTACATTGAGTAGGATAGATTATTGCACATTATTACTCCACATTATGAGTGGACAGACAATTATCTAATATAATAACATATATAATAATAACACGTAGATACATATATATGATCTTTACAATTGGCAAGGCACCAGGGCTTCCATTCACCGTGATGTCACAGCTACACACTGTTCACAGATATTCAAATAGGCCAATTAAGCTGATTTGGTTATCTAGAGCTGTAGAGAGAAGCTTGAGAGAGGAGATGTAAGAGCATGCTGAGACGATTTTTGGTTCTTAAAACCACAGATGTAGTATATCTTGTTAGGGATAGAAAACTTCAAACAAAACTCGGGAAAAGCGTATAATATGGGACCATTAAAAGTGAGGAATTTAAATAATACAATCAGATTAGACTCATATTATAACTGAGTGGTATCTGGATATTGTTTTTTTTTGGAGGTTTAATAATAATAATAATAACATTTACTTATAGAGTAGTTCATATATAGAAATAGCACAAAAAAATGCTTTTCAAAAAAATGCAACATATTAAATTGAAGGCAGAAAGACATTAAAATTAGACAATGAAAATACAGAGACCAGTAAGAATAGATTAGATTAGATATGATTTTAATGATCCCTTTGGGAGTATTATAGTAGTAATATAGTAATATAGAGTAAATAAGTAAATGCCTATACACACCTTTTTTTTATTGCTACATGGTTATTGCAAAGTGCACATGGTATGAGGTAGATGTGTAGATTATTGCACATGGATTTTTTGGAAAAATAGAAATAAATAAATTACACACTGTTACCTATTTTGTATACATTATTATATGCATCATTTTTATGTATATTATATAAATATCTAAATATATTAAAAGTTTCATACAAGTATAATAAATGTAAATTATAAGTAAGATATAGAATATATAATAATAATAATTATTATGCAATAATCTTCCCTACTAAATGTAGCATATGTATCTTATATATATGGTGCATCTATCTTATATTACATTGTATTACATTGTATTTTTTTATATGTAGTCTGTGTGCAATAGTTTCCTTTTCTTGCAAGTCACTTGTACAATGCAATGAAATTTCAAAGATTATCTTATCTTATAAGAAATAATACAAGAATAACACAATAATATAGAATAAGTCAGTTTTTTAAAGCATTTCAGCTGTTGTTTAAAAATGTGCAGAACATGCATCTTTTATAAATAACTCTTCAGGGCTCCTTTTTTTGTGGTGACAGCCTAACGCCACTTTTCAGTCTTAGAGTTCATCTGTGAGTTCTGCAGATGACACGTTGTTTGAGTCTTAGACAACTCAAACAACGCATTAACTACGTACAAACGACAGCCTTCGTTAGCCCTCCAGCCTATTCGGTCCTTCGTATACGTTCGGGACTGTTTATACAGTATTTTCTTGTGGATTTAAAGACCTGGCGAGGAAAAAGGGGCTGATTCGCCGCCACTTCCAGGACTCTGTGACCCTCCATCCCATAGCCGCTCCCTGAACTCAACACAACGACACTATTGTAGCCTGAGAGGCTGCTGCTGCTGCTGGTCCAATACGCGTCCCCTCACGTGCCTTCACGTCCCTTCACGTCAATTAACGGACCTGCAGCTGCACGCGAAGTGAGTCCCAACTATACAAACTCGTTCTGATATTATTAATTGATTGTTTTCAGCTGCGGCGTCTTTAAGTGAATCCACTCTTCGTCGATATCTAGATGTTTTTTTTTGTGTGTCTTGGGAACTTCTGCCATAAAGTGAAAAAGCGTACGTAAAGAGCTTCTCCGTCGCCTGACGTAGCGGGTCGGAGTCGTGTGATGGAATATTAACTTCTTCCCGCTTTAAAAAGGGATAAATGCTGGAGTTTTTTTGCATTCGGTCCTCAGAGGCAGCGCGGAGTGGGACGGACTTGGAGCTGCCGATGCTGCAACACACGGCCAACATATCACCAGCAAATATAGCAACATGACGACTAAGGTAGGCCCACCGATAGCTGCGGTTTACGGAGCAGAAATTCAATACTTTATGTGGTTGGGTTTTTTTTTTTGGTGTGTGCTTTCTTGAATTTATTTAGCCCACATGGAAAAAAAAGTGGGGCGCGGTGGAGGCTGTGAGAGTTTGGTCCATGTTAAGTTAAAACAAAAAAAGTTTCTTTTAAGTGAAACTTCGAGTGTGTGTTCCAGTGCTGACATTTGAGGAGAATATGCGTGGAGCTTTTGAAAGAGTGTCCGCGTGACGTGTCAGTAATCGGTGGTTATTGAAATCATGCGTTAAAGAGATACAGAGACCAGTGTTAAATGGAGAAATGAGGCGAATGGCCACAAGGTGGAGCTATAATTGATATACCGCATACATCTGTTCTACATGGAGCTGGAGAACTTGTGTACCATACCCATAGGTCCATAGATCCATCTTGGGATTAATAAAGTATATCTATTCTATTTACAACACCTGTATTCCCCCCCCCCCCCAGGACTTTTATTTTGAAAAAAAAAAGGAAAAAAGAGTAAAGCTTGTCTCTTTTGTCAGCAGGGATCATAATAAGAAAAACTTTGATCTACAGGCGAATAAATACTTGAAAGCAGTAGAGAATGAGAGCCTGAGTGCAGATATTTCAAACAAATACCAGTAAATTCATGATATTATATAGATTAGATTTAACTTTATTGTTGTTACACATGTATAAATACAGTGTAACGAAATGTGGTTTAGCATCTAATCAGACGTGCAAGGAGCAGCAAGTGCTAGATATATAATATTTACAGTATGATACATTATAGTATAGTGTACTTTGGAGTAAGTCATGTACATTAAGAGGATGATATGAACAAATATACAGATGTGCAATATGAGTATATGTTGTGTAAGTATACAGGTGTGCTATAAAAATATCTCATGTGCTATGAACATGTATGTGTGTTATACTAATATGCAAAAGATCTACTTTATTGTCAGTAGATGCTGGTTTTGGTCTGGAGGCTCCTGAATCGCCTCGTGGAGTAGAGTAGCTGGCAACAAACATTTACTTTTCAAGTATTCATTTGTCATTTCTAAATTCCATACTTTTTTCCAAACCTCTCATTAAAAAAAAATCAAATAATGTGATTTATCATATATGTATGGGTGGAGCAGTGATTAAACTTGTTAATGAGGGCCAGGTGTTTGTTTATAAACCTTAACGAGCTGTGGCCCGAGACTCAAACGTTACCACGTAAACTTGAGCTGGTTGCTAATGACGACGGCTGCATTGCAGGTAGAGGCCATCAGAAATGTGGAGAAAAAAGCATTTTTCTCCCTCTGCGCTGGTCTCCCATTTGAGCCTCGACTGACAAAATGGTAGCCCCTGTCAGAAAATAACAGACTATCATCGACGTAAAGCTTCTGTGTGATTTAGTGCTTCTACTGTAAATATTTTGGAAGCAAGTTTAAGGCGACGTGTCTGTAGTGTATCCCTGCCTCTCGCCTGCATTGCACTGGGATTGGCCCCAGCAGACCCCTGGTACCCTAGTGAGGAATAAATGGGTATAGAAAATGACTGACTCGTAAGTTTAAAACAGATGTCCCTTCTGCTTCTCTCTGAAAATCTGTGTATTGGAGTCAATGAGGAATTTTAGATTTTTTTTGTTCTCCTACACTCTAAACGAAGATGTCACCCACGGAAGCACCAAAAATTATGTCCCATCGGCCCAGTATGAACTAAAAAAGAAATCATGATTATTGATCAGTGATTGATTAAAGACTATATTACCTATCAAAATGTGGAATTATACATTAATACACAAGCTATGTGTCCACAGTTTACAGTTTTAACGGAGTCTCTAGGTAAAAATACTGTCTGATGATTTGTTTATATTTCCCATTCATTCTCTATAAGAAATCTTGTGCATTTTTCTGTGACTTGTGTAGCGAAAAATCCATATTTTGTAGATAAAAGTAACAGCACACCATTTCGGAAGTTAAGTGCAGACATCCATCCGGAAAAGGAATAAGAAAAAATCCATTGTATAACACTCAATGTTATTGCCCTGGAGCCATAATAACTGCTTTCTCTGGAGCATCACACCATGAAGCTGAAGTATGTTCAGGTGAACGCTTTCACCTCCCTCATCATGGTTACAGATATAATTTAGCAATTACACAATGAGGTGAGCTTTAGTCTCATAATTGACATGAAAGTTGTGCAGTGCATGCGTATTTCTCACCTCAAATTCCACTATGTGGCGTAGCCACCATCTTGGAATTGGCCAATCGACCAACTTTTCTGACAACTTGTGTTATTTAAACTTTATTAAAGGATCAGTGGTCAGTGCTTGTTTCAGTCAAACACTTATTATTTTTTTCCCAACAGAATTGAATTCATGAGCCCTCCCCTCGCCCACCCTCTATATTACTGCAGATAAAAAACATAGTGTTACTTGTCCAACAGAAATGGAGTGCAATACAAGCAAACTGGGAGCACCCTGATACTAGTGTGATACCTTTGTTTGATAAATTACCTAAATGAATATTTGCTCGTCAATTAGTCTGCATCAATCAATTTTGTGTCAACTTTCTATAATCAACTGTTGGTTCAGTTCCTTGTGTGCAAAGTTAGATAATGTCATTTGTCGGAATACATCATATATTATAATGTTTTCCATTTGTAAAAGTGTCATCTGCAGAGCTCACAGATGAATGAAATGGATCAACACAACATGTTATGTTATTCACAATGTGATATTGCTTTAAATGATCTTAAACACTGCTCCAGCACTTTGAATTTCTCCATTAACACTGTTGATGTGCCCGGTTTGCAGTTTTTTTTTTCAGGCTGTTGGCTAATGTAATGTATGCTATTTTTTTATTTTATTCTACCTTTCCAGTAAGAGCGGGGGTTTGAGGAAGTAGAACTTCCTCAAATCAGAGCTGACAGTCAGCAGTTTGACCTGGAATCCACCGATTTGTCAGAAATCTAAATTCATACATTTTATTAATCACATAGACTGAACCCAGACTGAAGGGACAGATTAATTTAAAAGGCACATAATCATTATTTAGATGAGTTGTGCTGAGAAGGGAGAGCATCATAAAATAAATGCTTTCCTTGGCGCATCGAAACATGAAACCAACGTTCAGGAGAGAGCTTTCACCTCCATCGTTATTTTTAGAGATATAATTCAGCAATTACACAAGGGGGTGTGCTTTATCCTCATTAGTGGCATGAAAGTAGTGCAGCGTGCGCACATTTTTCACTGGAAATGTTTTTGAAAACATATTTTATTGATGTTGTATGTGGCTTGGCTACCATCGTGAAATTGGCCAACCGGCCAACTTATCTGACAACTTGTGTTATTCAAAGTTTATTAATAGTAGTATATTATATATCCATTTGCACTTCATTGGGTCTCCAGCAATACACCCGCCAAGTCGATCGGATGAAGGGTTGTTGAGATATGTGGTCAGATTCGGAAAGACAAACAGGCAGATTCCTGGAATTTTATAGCGAGATAAAGGCTGGAAGAACTGAATTGGCAGGGTTGCAAGATACTTGTCTATATCTCTATATAAAGCAAGGAATCTCTGTCTGTCTGTCTGTGTGTTTGTCTCTTCACCGTTCTCTGGTTTTCACCTCAGCTAAATCAACTCCAAGCCAAAGAACCTCAGCTGGGCTTTAACCAAGATTCACTAGCAACTGACCCCTCATTCCTCCTGCAGTCCATCTTCTCCAGTTTTCCACGCCGCCCATATTTCCACCACTCCCAAGCTTCCTTCTGCTGCTGACATATCGGAACACATTCAAAAATCAAAAACACCTACATGCCACCTTGACCCCTGCTGACTTCTTTAGTCACAGTCTGCTGGCCCTCTCTGTTGTCCCTGGTAACTGCATCATACACTCATCCCTCACCTCTGCTGCTGTTCTGTCAAGTATTAAATCGGATGAATTAACACTGACACTCAATAAACCTGGTTCAGACCCCAGTAACATCTCTAACAGACCAGAGTTTATTCCTAGCTTACCAGACCAAACATGAGACCAAATGTACATGCAGCAACTCAACATCTCTCATCAGTGTCCGCCTTTTTCTCTGGTGCTGTTTCTCTCTCATTAATGCGACATGCCCTCTGTCTCGCTGCCTTCACGGTGGCATTGCACGGCTCGCTAAGCCATGTGCAACTGATAAATAAAAGAAACATCATCCCAACAGTTAACTTCACATGCTGCCTTAACATCCATGTTTACTGAATCCAGCAGATCTGCGAGTCAGGAGTTACGAGCGACCGTTTCAACCGTTCTGACGTTGACTGTTGACGCAGAGGTTTGATCCGGTTGGTGCAAGTTTGGTGCGGTTCAGGAATTGCAGTGTGAAAGTGTACACCAAAACAAGTGATAAATGACACAATGTTGCAGCTGTCAGACCCACAAGTGGACCGAGCCCGCTTGGTTCGGTGTGAAAATGACCTAAAATCCTGGAAAAAGTAGTGGTATCCCAGGTTCATGCACATCACTCTAACATGAACCTATAGGGCCAGTTGTGGTGGTTTCTGCCTAAGCAACAGCACAGAAACAGCCCCAGGGACCTCCTAATATCAGCCTTGATATCTTTGTTTTATAAATTACCTAAATGAATATAAGTCATTGGATTAATCTTTATTAATTTTGTGTCAACTCTATAATTGATTATTGGTTCATGCACTGTTGGATACTGTCATTTTGTTACAATATATCGTATATTATAATGTTTTTTATCTGTAAAACCTTGATCTGCAGTGCTCACAGATGTATGAAGCAGAGCAAAATCTACAATTACTCCTCTAAAATGTACCAAAGTAGAATTAATACGATTAAAACTGTGGACCTTCGATTTCTGCATAATAATTAACTTATGTGAATAGCTACACATCATTCCTGCCATTCCATGGCAAATTATTGATCAACTACCTGTGAGAGATGGTGGAAGTATTGATTGAATAAGCGAGTTTTAGTTTATATTTGACTGAGGGAAGAGAGATTAGCTATTGTAAAAGTGGATTTGTTGTTAGAGGGGTTATTCGCTTAAAGTCTCACACTGTTGTTGTTGTTTTGTCTCTTTTAGAAACTATGCGGGACCAATTACCCAGCCAGCATCTTCTTCATAGTGGTGAACGAGTTCTGTGAACGCTTCTCCTACTATGGCATGAAAAGTATGCAAACTTCCATTGTGACCCATGTGTGGTCGTGTGCCTGTACCTGAATTTTACTTTAACTCACATGTCCCAATTTGCTCTTGAGCTGTTTAACTTGACATGTCAGTCCAGCACTTTCAACCTAAGATATGTTTTCCTCACGAGAACTCCACGTTAACAATAATATAGAAGGGTTTATCACCTGAATATGCATTCATTCTCTTTATTTTCCCCTGAAGTAGAACATCTATTCTAGATGTCTTGTGCATTACTTTATGCATATAGGACAGACCTTGTTGATATGTTACGAGGCATTTGATCTTTAAATATGGATTTAGGAAATTCCAGCTCCTGAGCTGGGTCACAGTTCTTGTCTTGTGTGTCTGTTCACAGCGGTGCTGACGCTTTACTTCCTCTCCTATCTGAAATGGGACAAGGACCTCTCCACCGCCATCTACCACGCCTTCACCAGCCTCTGCTACTTCACACCCATACTGGGAGCTCTCATCGCTGACTCCTGGCTCGGAAAGTTCAAGTGGGTCTATCATCCAAAAATGCGTCAAGGGATCGGAACAAGCTAAAAATCTCTAATCTATCTAAGCTATCCAAATTGTTTCAATTTTATGTGCAGAAGTTTTGCTATATTCCATCAGCAATTTAAACATCAATAAATAAAATAAAATTGTTGCAGAAAAAAACATATGCTATGTCCATCAAGTAGCTCTAGGCACATTGTTTCAGTTTGCAGTACATCATGGATTATATCTCTCACCAGGGAGCTTTGTATAAATTGGAGGTGAATCACTGACCACACACAGGTCGTTGATAATAACACAGAGGTCAGCTTTGAATGTGCATAATCACAGTTTGCTCCCCACAGGACCATCGTCTACCTGTCCATTGTCTATGTGATCGGTCATGTGGTCAAGTCCATCGGAGCCATTCCCATGGTGGGAAACAATAGTGCGCATGTGTAAGTGTTCTGGAGCTGATTCTGTCATTCTGAGCAGATGTAGTCACAAACAAAGCTGTAAAAACCAAAAAGGCCTTTATCATCTGTGTGTGTTATGAGCCTACAAGTGAATTAGGCCGAATTGTGTTACATTACTCAACATATCTGGAACCCACTGCCACCGACAGTTATCGTTATCAATACATCGGTAAAATATTTTTTCAATTAATTGTTTATTGTAAGAAATGACTCATCACAAATTCCTAATGTCTGAGATGACATTCTCATATTGCTTATGTTGCCCAACCAACAGTCCAAAACCCAAAGGTGTTTAATTTACAAGATGTAGTACAGAGAATGCTGAATGTTTTTGAAACTTATTTTCATACATGCATACACACACAGACATATGCACAATTCTCTCTTGGCCCTTTCAGCCATGCATTGCACTTTGTATTTCTCTTGCCCGATCTTGCATCATCAGCAACTTTGCATGTGTGTGTTGCAGCGCTCTGTCCATGACAGGTTTGATTCTCATAGCCTTTGGCACTGGAGGAATCAAACCCTGCGTGGCGGCATTTGGAGGAGACCAGTTTGACGAAGAGCATGTAAGGCACAGCACAGAAGTTTCGCAGCCCGTACTGTCTGTATCGTACGGTGGCTGACTGGGGAAAAAGGCAAATTTTACCAGTTCTTCGGTAGCATCATCAAGAGATGATTTAGGCCAAAAACTCTTTTGTCAAAAAATGACAGTATTGCATGGTATAGCTATTATATTTAGCTCAACAGTGATCACAGTGTTTAGATCTGTTCTGTTAGAACTGTTCTTAAAGATGACAAAATGCAACATGCGAAAAAAAACGTCAGAAAGAAACAAGAGTTCCTAATGATTATTTTCTTCATCACCTTTAGGTCAGTGAGAGGCAGAAATTCTTCTCCATTTTCTACATGTCAATCAATGCTGGGAGCCTCCTGTCCACTGTGATTACACCCATACTGAGAAGTGAGAGTTCAGTCTTAATGTTCAACACATGGCATATACCTGAGAGGTCAATTATGTGAAGGACACTTCTCTGTTGGTTTGCTGCTGCAGGTGATGTGCAGTGTTTCGATGGTGATTGCTACGCTCTGGCCTTTGGGGTTCCTGCACTTCTGATGATGATAGCTTTAGGTGAGTGTCCATCCACCTTTTCTTATTTGCATTTTCAAAAATTGAAAATGGATGGAAATGCCAGAAATTTGAACAAGGCTGAAAATTTGCATTACAATTTTGTTATGCTTGGAGGGAGTGGATTTGTATTGATTCAAGGAAAATTTTGCTTTTGGCTTTGGAAACCGGTTTTGTGAATAAACTCTTAAATCTTTCACCCACTGACATGACAAAACACATGGAGAACAACGCAGTGGTCTCCCTCTAGGAAACACTCCTAACATTAAAAATATTCTTTTCCTTTTCCTCTTCAGTATGGTTTTATAGCTATAAACACTGACAAGGTTTTCTAGTAAAACAGGTTCACCAGTAAATTATCCATGATCAGCTGTTGGCTGTCAGCTGTTGTCATGGATACATTCATGCTCTCTTATAGCGTAATGTCACGGCATCACTTCCCATTTTCTTTTTGCGCATTTCACAAAATCCGCTCTAAAATTTGGATTATACATTTGGATGGAAACACAGTTACTCTATGAGTACTTGAGGATAACAAATATACTTTATATACTGTATGAACACAGAAAATGTAATCTTTTAAACTAAAAATCAAATCACACTATAATAAAAGTAGTTAGAGGTAAAACAAATAGCCTTTGCCACTGCCAGGCTCAGATTGTTATCATAATTTAAATCATGTTTTGTTTACACCAAAGACACTCCATAAATCAGCACCAGCAAGACACAACTCTCTAAAGAGGCTTCCACCATCACGCCTCTGCTTTATGGTAACAATCTAAGCTTGGCATAGGTGGAAATATTCCTTAGATTCATAATTTTCAACAAGAGAACATAGAAAGCAAGTAAAGCAGAAATATTAAATGTAATTTTCCTTAGTAAGAAAATACTACATTTCTTAATAAAGAAAATAAAGAAAAGGAATATAGGAATAGAAATACTGTCATTTCCTGAGTGTGGACACATTATAAGAAATAATAAAAAAGTAAAATATAGACACGCATTAGATATAAGTAAATGTCAGCAGAGTGAGATACTGTTTCATTGTATAGATTATGTGTAGATAGATAGATAGATAGATAGATAGATAGATAGATAGATATACAGGATTTTAAAAGCAGGATTTCAGAAAAGTCACATAATGCACTTTACAGTGCACAGATGGTGTTCATTGGACATTACTGTTGTTTTGCCATCAGTCTGACTGTGGCAGGGAAGAAGCTGTTAAAGAAGCGAGTTGTATGTGTGATGATGCTGTCCGCTCTGCTGTGCTTATAGAGGGCAAACACATTTGGACATCCATCAGCCATCTGCTTCCATTATAGTACATTGACTGCAAACTGGGTTGCTGGTTCTTGATCAACAATGGAGAAAATAAAATAAAAAAAAATTCTGCTCCGGTCACATTAATAGACATTCATTGAAAGCCCCTGCAAAATGTAAGCGGACTCTGAGCTGAGATTGTTTAATCAAGCTATTTTAAAATTGAATCCATAAAAACAGGTCAAAATATGAATAAAACCTTTATATACTTGCTATATATAAATATATCTATTTATATGTAAACAGATGATATTGCAACTCATATGTGTCTCATCTGTTACTGAAGAGCATTGATGAAACAAAAACTAAATTAAACAAAGCATAAATGGACTGTTCACACTTAATATTATTTAAAACATGTCCTGATTAATTGACATGTTTCCAAATTGAAGCTGGTTCCTGCTGTTATCTGCATGTTTATACCAAGTCCAGGCCTGGCTTCCTGTTGATCAAGGCCAGTACCCATAAGTCCTGACAGTCGGTTGTCTCTGGCCCTGTCCCGTCATGCTTGGTTGAGCGCTTTGTGAAAACAAGCTATGGAACCCAGTGAGGGAAGACAAAGATCCTGTGAACTGGCTCATCAGAACTTGGCGTGTTTCCATGTCAGAATTTAAGATAAGCATTCCATAAATAATTGGTAGAGGACAAAAAAAATAGTGTATTAGATTATTTTGCCTATAACCATGTTTGTACTTCTGATACTACCTAACGCTTCATAAATCTTGTGCAGTTGTGTTCGTTTGTGGCAGCAGCCTGTACAAGACGACTTCTCAGAAGAGAAACATCTTGGGGGAAGTCTGCAATTGCATCGGGGTGAGTTATCTCCCGTCTCTCCTCAGTCATAGCTGAGGATTTATTAGTGCAAACAAATTGATCCATTGTTGCGTCATGTCCAAAATGTTTTTTTTTTCGCTGCGATAAACAGATGAATTCCGCTTTTGTTTACTTCACATTTTCAGTCCTGTCACTTATACTTTGCAGTTTGCCATTAAAAACCGTTGGAGGAGATCGAAGTATGAACCTGGGAGGAATCACTGGTTGGACTGGGCTGAAGAGAAGTACTCGGTAACGACAGCGCTCCGACTCTTGACTCTTACCTCGTGACATCTCGTACTTCAAAGATTCAAAACAGTGTGAAGTCAATGCATCTGTGTTTGCATGTCAACAGAAATGTCTCATCCAAGAGATTAAGATGGTTCTACGGGTTCTGGTGCTGTACATCCCGCTGCCAATGTTCTGGGCTCTGTTCGATCAGCAGGTATGTGAAGACAAAAGGCTGGGTGGCCCTTTAATATGTCCCAACTCAGGTTGGGATAAATGATTATTTTTCAATGCATCGATGACTCTACCAATTCATTTTTTTCAGTTTGATTTGATTATTCTCCAACAGCAATGCCAATACACGCTGATATACATATCTGAAATGAAAAACTATTTGTTGACTTTGGACTTATTTACACTGAAAACCAACAGTAGCCACAAACGTTAGGTGTCAACAACGTTGCTCCTGGGTGGCGTCTCTAAGTGATGGTGAATGACTGTCATGCTTGAATGAAGCGCTGTTTCTGTCATGCAAAGATGACAGATAATGGAATCACATCTTTTTAATTGAAAAGATTCGCATACCATTGATGAACGAGTCTTCAATTAAAAACGTCATGAATTATATCGATGCATGCAGTCTCCACTCTAGTTAGTAATTGACAATTTATATTAAAAAATGGACATAATGCACACATTTATGGCTCCTTTGTATACAGTATCAGCTTGAGTTACCATGACTTAGTAAGGCATGACTTGGTTTGGTTTCAGGCATTTCCATCAAGAATTAATTTGAATGGTATTGTCATACACACGTGCCATACTGCAGTGACGCTGACCACACAAGAGTGTCCACACCTGCAGCATGGACCATGCGCAACCTTTTCTGCATATCAATCCAATAATCAATCACTAGTGTTGACTAAACTCTGATGCTGGTATTTAAAGATGCCGAGTGTCAGACTCGGATGTCACACTCATCATGACTAATCCTGTGAGGTAAATCTCTGGTCAACTGGTGGCCAGCAGCCTGGTTCACATTAAAGTACTGTAACTGCTCATCTCACTTGCACCCAAAATATAGTGATACCAAAAGGTGATACCAAAATGTGGTACCAAGTAGGGAAATGCAAAAAAGGCGAGCGAAGTCAAAGTGAGTCCACATACCGGTGGAAACGTGCCAATACAGGACCAGTCCAACGTTTGGATGCACGTTCCCATTCCTTTGAAGCGAAGAAATACTTTCTAAACTTTTAACTATTTGTCATGCATTGCATTGTGGGGCAATGTTCATTAAAAGAGGCAATTTTATTTTGTATACTCACTAAGTCCCTATGTTGGAATGAAGGGATGGAAAAAATAGATTGCAACACTTTCCTCCACGGTTGTCTAATCCTAACAGACACAAACGAAATATGGATTCATCTATACTGCATTTGTTGTTTCAGTACCTGTATAGGTTGTGCAGGCGGAACACAGCTAAAGTAGACTATAATTTAAATAAATATAAATAAATGCTTATGACCTTTAATGTGACTACGATACTTAATCTCCACTTGTCTTATATATCAAGCATTGAAAGCAGGTTATAAGTAACATTGCAGTGGCAGCTTTGTTCATAGGGCCCTATTTAGAGGGGTTGCAAATGCATGGTCTAAACGCAAATGCGGTTTGGGGAAACTAGCAATTCCATTTTCGTTTGTGTGATATGACTATTTTAGCATCTAAAAAAGGCTCTTAGTGTACGCCGGGAGTATCGGCATGACCAGTCTTTTAGTCAGCACAAAGCCAAAGTTATGTGTCATAGCTTTCTTATAAAATCCCTTAACTATCTGTTATCTTCTCTTCTGGCCACCACTCAACATAAGCATCTGATTATGGGGAAGCATAAGCATAGTTCCTCCTGGACTCATTCTTCATTTAAACCTATAGATCTACAAATGTGGGAAAAAAAATAAAGTCAGAAAAAAAAACAAAAAAACAATAAAGACAGGTCAAAAGTGTACCAGTTCTTTATCAGAGTCCTCTCCAGGAAAGCAAACTGAGTAAGTTTGCTGTGGTAAAAGGTTATTTTCTAAGCTAATAGTGAAGCTGTTGCTTTGGAATTTGACATAACAGAGAGTGTTTTGCTTTATTGCAGGGTTCCCGCTGGACACTCCAAGCAACAAGGATGAACATGGCTTTTGTAAGAGTTGCCTTCCACGACAGAACAATGGTGTCAAAATTTGTAACAGCTGATAACATCTTTTAGTGCACTCTGATGACAGTGGGTGGGTTGTGATATTCATTAAATTGCACAAACTGTCCTGTAAAACACACCCTCCCTTTTTAGGGCGCCTTTATACACCAGTAAATTATATTGTCCATGGCCTTGATAAATCCTCATCAGGTTTAATTGGCTTTCAATGGACAGTGCACGTCTTGTTAGATGTATGAAGATAAAGTTTAAACCACCGTCTTGTTAATCTAAAATCATCTTGTTTTATTACAGGGAGATTCTTTCAGCATTAAGCCTGACCAAATGCAGGTATGTGCAGCTCCGCCCGTCACCACCTTTTCCACCCTTCCATAATGTCACAAGTAGATGTAAAATTTTCTATTTGCTATGAACACATTTTCATGGACCATATATGGCTAACTACA
Source organism: Lepturacanthus savala (assembly GCA_030544235.1). Taxonomy (NCBI): domain Eukaryota; kingdom Metazoa; phylum Chordata; class Actinopteri; order Scombriformes; family Trichiuridae; genus Lepturacanthus; species Lepturacanthus savala. The sequence continues at coordinate 10,348,004 of CM060470.1, read as the reverse complement.
AACATGTATTTTTGATTTTTCTGGCTTAAATGGTTTTCACTGCCAATAAACACGCTTGAGGTCACATCAGCGCATCTAAAGTAAAGCACTAAAGAGATGGCTTTGACTTGGCTAGTGATGTTGCCATTCTCATGAAAACACTTTTATAGCCATTTATCGGTTTACTCCCCCACTTGGTTTAACTCTTTAGTGAATCAGAAGCTTTGTCACTCTTTATTTTTGTATAACTCTGACCTTTATAATTTTATGAGTTTAAGTGAGCTTTTATAGAGTAATTTAAAGGTGAGTTTTCCCCTGCCTGTTGTCTAGATGATGAACGCCCTGCTGATTCTTATCTTTGTGCCAATCTTTGACCTCATCATATACCCACTCGTTGGCCTTTGCAGAATCAAAGTCACGTGAGTAGAAGCCTGTTGTTTTGTCTACTGTCTTTATTGCAGCCATTTTAGAAGCCTCTTAAACTGGGAAAATGAGCCACCTAAGCTCAAATTTATATGTCAGGAATATATTGCAGGAACTGGATCAGAAATTGAAATTTGCTTTATAGATGATGATTTCAGTACATATTTTTTCCAAGAAAGAGGAATTAAAACAAATCTCTGGGGTAGGATACAAACTTGGTATCTCTTTTAAATGACAGCTCAGGCTGTAAATGACACATTTGCAACAGATGGTATAAGGTCAAAACAAGAGATGAGGCAGTCCCTTATCAGGCAGGACATCAGTGAGGACAATGATCTGGAAATAATACAATGAAATATTAATTCATAGATTGATAAAGCCTGACTGTAGATCAGTAAACTGCACTGTGCTTACCATAATGTTGAAAGTTGAAATGTTCTGACTGTCCATCTCTCTGCCTTCAGGCCCCTAAGGAAAATGGCTGGAGGGATGATTTTTGCAGCATTGGCCTTTATAGCTGCTACAGTGGTGGAGGTGGCAGTTGTGGTATGTGTTAGGGTTTAACCACTTAAACCCCCAGACTTAATTTTCAGTTTTCCTGTATGAAATGACAATAAATATGGGATATCTCTACAACTACAAAGATTATGTACAAGTGTCAGAATCAATTTATGTTGCTGTTACAGAGCAAATATCGTTAGAATATTGTAAAAAAAATGCATATAAATTTGATTAATAAGATAAGAGTTCAAAGATCAATTATTAAACCATAGAAATCACACTGAAGATTATTACAAAACATGAAGAATATATTCTGTAAGATGTTTAAAAAAGGAGATTATAAAAGGACCCAATTCAATAATCACTCAAAAAGCTTAAATCTAAATTAAATATCAAAATAGTGTTAAATAGTTAGTTGCAGCCCTACTATTGATATTGTAATAATCTATTTTCTTATTATAATGATGATGTGGATATTTATGATATATATTGATACTGTTACAGGTACATTGTGTTTTCAGATAAAAAAGTACTTTATATAGTTTTTACACCATATTGGAATAGGCTTATATATTAATACAAGACAACTTTTTACTTTCGTTTCATCTCTTTTTAAGCTTTGCTAGGACCATCACCATTTAGGCAATCACTGCACATTTATAGCTATGTCAAACATTACTTGGCTATTACAGAAGACTTGCACCAGCAGCCTCTAGATAGAATATGTAATCCATCTCATCTTAATAAGAATAACTTTGAAAATGCCAAATTATTTGCTTTAATTCATTAAATTTGTTTTAAACAGTGAATTAATTTTAAATATCACTTCCATTAGGCTGTTCTCAGCAGGCAGGTCACAGGCAATCAACTTGCGATTTCCTATTCCTTGTAGTTATAGTAAATTCAAGCTGCATGCAAAGTTTGGATCAAACACAGTATTTTACCTTAAAAACATGTCCACTTCCCGGGATTCCCAGGGATAGTTTGCTTCTGTTCCCAGTATAGAAAGTGTCTCATTTCTGGGAAAATAAAAAAAAACAGTGTTTGAGCAAATCTTGGTACAAAAACATGATTTCTTAACAAAACCTCTTAGCAACATACGCAAACACACATTCAGTGGAATGAACTCATCCATCCTGAAAATCCTGGAATTCATTAATGTTGTTTTCCAGTCACAGGGACTGGAAACATTGAGCTCTCTTCACAGTAATAATAATAAAAAAAAAAAACACATTCACAAGATTCACACACTGAATTTATTTTTGTTTGATGTCCTCACATTGTAGCAACAGGCAGCTGAAATCAGAGCTGTAATTCAGGAAGTAAATGTCTTCATTAGAGAAATTCCAAATCATGCAGGAAGTTTGCAGTTTTGCTTTTAAGCACAGTGACGGCTCTATGGACAGAAGTGTTGATTCACTAGGTGAGGCTGAGACTTTGATCCAGACAGAAATACCTCACCAATTATTGGGCTGAATTTCCACAGAATCCTTTTATTTAGCAACCTCACACAGTTTGCATCTGTGTTTTTAAGTGTAATAATGCATTCAAAACAAATAGTGACACATAATATTGTTATTTAATATCTGTTGGAATAAGACATTTCAGATTTTCTTCTGATCTCTAAATGTGCTCTATGTTCTCCTGTATTTAAAAGGAAACCGTGGTGGATCCTGCACCTGCAGGGCATTGTCTCCTGCAGGTATTCAACCTGGCAGATGGTGAGGTCGGTCTGAAGTTCCCCAACAGCAACCCGTTCCCCGAGCCCATCAAACAGCTTCAGGTAACCAGATGGAGGGAGGGAAAAGCACGTTTTTTTATAGTATTTAGTGGATTTGTGCCAGTTCAGCGTCTGTATTTCCTGTAAATTATCAAACAATATCCGAGTTTCAATTAACTGCCGGGTCCCCTTTGAACGGAGGGTGCAGGTGTATATCTTAATAGATAACAGTCAAATTTATTAAAACAAAAAAAAAAATCAAGGGATAAAACGTGACCAGCGATGCTGCACGTTGTTCTTCTTCCTTTTTTTATGTTCCCCCACAAGCACCTCGCATCACTGTCATACTCAAAGAACACCCTCTCTTGTAATAGTCGCCTAATTGTCTATATCATGGCTTCAACAAAGTATGACATGATCATTTCTGTCGTAATGATGACGTATGAAGAGGAAAACTCTGGAAGAAAGCAGTCGCGAGAAGTTTAACTACAGTACTGTAATCTTACTTTTGACAAATGTAAGTCATACGGTAGTCATACTGCTGAGCAACAGTTTTGTTGGGAAGGAATTAATCTCCTGTCCCAAATTACAATTTAGATGATGCTTCTAAGCAATATGAACAACGTTGTTTTGCATGTAAAGAGCTGTTTCTGCAGAAACTAAGTGATAAGGCAGAGTTTTTGGAAAGAATCTGAACATCCATTAACCCTTCTGTCTGTCTGTCTTTGTCAGGACCCTCCTGAATATGTGACGCTTCCACTGCCATCCGACAAGGAATTGATGATTACTGTCAGCCACAATGGAGAAATCTCTGAGTGTAGACAGCAGTTTGAGCAACATGAGGCCTACAGTCTTATTCTGTATCCCAACACTACAGGAATTACCAGAATCCAGTGCAAACTCGTGAGTGCGAAAGAAACACTGTCCACACATTGGTTGCGAAAGCAATAGAAGACTGTATAAATAAAGTCTGAGCTGGATAAATTCAAGGAACAGCATAAATGAACAGAATGAATGTTTTAAATAAACACATGTTTTATTAAATTATATTTCAGGTGAAAGACAACATCATGAAAAATGAAGATGGGAATCCTCTCCTGAGGTAAAAGATGTTTAAAGTTAGAGGTTAAGACACATCTTTTGTATATATATTATATCTTATATATATATATCTTGATATATAGATATATACGGTATATATATCTATATCGGTATATATATCTTGTCATAATAGCATATAAGGATATGTTCACAATGGTTCAATTCTTCAGTAAAAAAAGAAAAACACTCACATGCCCATATATACAGTATATTGTAAAAGTTATTGGTTGCTTAAACAAACATATGTTATTTTGCACAATTATAACAAAGACTGTAGATTTATATTTACTCTATAGATTGAGCATGATCATCTTCTCATCCAACTCCTAATTCTAACTCTACAGGTTCTTCAACACGCAGCCGGAAGCGTTTAACTTAACCGTTGGAGATGTGGATTTCCATGTGGCCTCTGGTTATAGCATGACTCCTGCCAAGCCAGTGGGATGGGGGAAGTGAGTAGGAAAAAGTCATTTTTTTCCTGTCTAGACAAACTGAAAAGACACAAGTCAGTTATAAAGAAAAAGAAAGTTAGTCACTTTCATCACCAAAATAAAAAAGAAATCACGATGACACTTTCAATGTGGTTCTTTCCAAAGTTCTGCTTTCACTTCTTCTTTCCAATGTAATAAAATTGCTTTTGTCATTACGCAACTAACCGACAACCAGCATCCATATCCACATGAAAATAGGTAATGTTACATATTTAATCATATCATATCAATATCATTATAGAAAACTACCTGTTTAGTTTTTAAGATCCCCATTAGTTTTTTTCAGAGCTACTAACCATTGTAGAAACAAGGCTAGGTCAAATCATAGGATATGGTTGGGTAGTATATTGTCAATGTAGGAAATTATAGACAGTTACTGGAATAGGCGTTACTGCAATGTGGTTTTTAGAGCTAAAACACATTGAAATTATAATATTCATATTATTCTAGTGGTTGACAGGATGCAGGAGTTTTTTCCTTAGTCATTCAGTCCAAACACATTGCAACACCTGCATAGGTGCCATCTCTGGGGGGTGTGGTTAGGGTTTTATGCCCCCTACAAAGTTTAAAATAGGGGGGCAAAAATGTATTCCCCTCTATGCCTGGCCGTCCCCAATATCCCTTTGAGGTCCTCACCAAGAAAAAAGCAATGGACAGAATTTTTCTTAGCGTTTTTTACTCACTTACAACAATAACAACAATCAGCTGTTTTTCCAAAATAAAAAAATAAATAAATAAACATACTGCTCAAAGACACAGAACCATCTAGAGGATTTTTTTAGCATAGCGCAACTAAACCAAGTGGTAGCGATGGCTCATTCAGGTTGAGTTAAGCTCAATGCATTATTCAATGAGATATAGTGACTCAAAGTGTGGTCTACCAAACGGTGACACAGAACCTTAAAGGGATATGCCTGGCCGTGGACAAAACTGAAACAGGCGGTTAAAATGCGTTAAAATCCGGTACCAACCTCATGATAGAACCACAATCTTTCTATCTCAAAATAAAAAGAGGTTTCACAATGGGTCAGACAGATCTCCAACGTAAACCAATGAATCATCTCCTATGACAGTCACCACATTCTCACCCACATCTTCCTTGAAATGTGGGTGTTACTTCAATGTGTTTTTAGGGTTCATCACACTTTTTCAAGTGTGATGAACCCTTGAAAAAGTGTCTGCGTTTCTCAATAATTTCTTGTGTGAGTGTTTCTTCTTCTGTCAGCTCACTGTCAGCTTTTTCATTTTTTTAAGATGGACAAGTCCAGTGTGTGTGACGCTGTTTGCTCTGCAATCAGAGCTTCGTTCTGTCACCATCACTGTAATGTAATTTCCTCCATCGCTAGAGAAAGGTGTGGCTAAACCCTGGCCAACAATGACCTCTGTAGCAGCCAATAACGTTAAAATGTTATAGGCCAATAATGTAATAATAAGGTAATATATTTTTTCCAATAACGTAATAACTTATGTTGTTGGCTCAATTATTACATTTCCAAAAATGTTTTTTTTTTCACCAGACATAATCATTTTATTCAGGAAACACGTAATACGTTATTGGCCAAAAGCTATACTGTTATCATTTCAGCATTTTTATTACATTATTGGACAGGTATTACTTTATTGGCCTATTTCATTTTAAAGTGGTCAAATTATTACGCTATCCCTCACTCTGACAGACACGACTGTAGGAAAAACTACATAACCAACAATTCTACGAACCACAAAGTGATGACACTGAGTAGATTCACACAAATTCCTAAAGTTGGGTCATTACAATTGGGAATGTTTTCATTATCTATGGGGAATTATCTTCATTGTCTCTTTCTAGTGTTAGTTTTAAACTTTAAATAATTTTTTTTTTTTTTTGCTGAAATCCACCTTGAGAGAAGGCCGTTTTTATTTTTTGTGTCCTTACCTTTAAATCATTTGAGAAACATTAAAGTTTCAAGAAACATTTTAATGTTCCGCATCAAGGACAGTGTTGAGTTTATTAAATTATTATAAAATTTGTCTTTAAAGTGGTTGGATGAAGAGTAATTCAGGAAGCCAAACCACGTCCAAGCCATGATATGTTAAGTGATAAAGAATTCCAGAACCAAGTTGCACGACAGAACTCCCACGTCCCAACTCATGTTGTTTAAGTAAAACCCAGAATTTAGCCTCAAATACGTAATGACTTGATTTTATGTATGTGTGTATAACTCTTTATTTCCACATAGTATACTTGTCCATAGTCTGACTATTTCAATCAAGGTGTCTTTTTATTCTTCTTTAATTCCTCTTATCCCTCACGTACCTCCTGTCTGGTAGATATCCAGATATCCGCTGCATCCCACAGTCAAATAAGTGCTCAGTTCTTAACCTGGACCTGCTGGACTTTGGAGCGTCCTACACCGTCATACTCACGGAGGTCATGATGCTTGGTGTACTAGTAGCATTTTATACAGAAATTTTACCGGTGTTCCATACTGACTGGCCTGTCTGTGTGTGTGTGTGTTTTTTTTCAGGAATCGGGTAAAATTGTGGCTAAAAGGATGGAGGACGTGAAGGCCAACAACATGCACATCGCCTGGCAGATTCCTCAGTATGTCCTGATCACTGCAGGAGAAGTCATGTTCTCCATTACAGGCCTGGAGTTTTCCTACTCACAGGTTCGTCATGATACACACTAAGTTATCAGTACTAATTAAAACACACTTCTGACTGTTGTCAAGTCTCTTCCACAAGATGCTGTTAAATGCTGCTAAATCTTACACTGTACCTTTAAGGAACTCTCTTGAAAAACAGATTGTTTTCCCCCCAGGCTCCAGCCAACATGAAGTCAGTGGTTCAGGCCAGCTGGCTGCTCACTGTTGCATTTGGGAATGTGATAGTGCTGATCGTTGCAGAGGGGGCTGGACTGGAACAGGTACAAAATACCAAAAATAATGACAATTAATATCTGAAATATAAGGAAAGAGAAGGACATATATCACAAATACATGTCACATCTCCAGTTTTATGGACCAAACATGTCTTTATGTTGTAAATACAGTAAGTGCTTTTGAGTGGTCACTTCTCCTAAACGCCAAAAAGACTAATTGTCCTCACTCCCCTCTAATGTGCTAGTTTATTTTTTATTTGTTTATTTGAGTGGTCTGTAAGATTTCTGCAAATGTAGATTTTCCCAATACAATGGAGAACAACAAAAAACAGCCTTTGGAACATTATTAGTAAGTCGTCTTCCCAGATCTAGTTACTGTGGATTATTTGGTTACTCTTTAAATAGGCCCTGCAATTTAATTAGCATGTTCATTATTGAATGATGGGGCCACCACAAACGAAATTCTACTCGCCTCAATTGTATTATGGTGGAAGTACTGCAGAAAGCTCAACGTCAGACATCTCAAAACCTGAACTGAAACCTGCAGCTTGCATGGCTAGAAACAACTAGGAGGATCAGGCTGGAGGATGTGGTCGACATCTTTTTAATAGTGGTATTTCCCAGTAACATCTATCATATTTTTATTATTTAATCTATCTATAAAAGCATGAAACTTTTGTGTGACTGTGTCTCATGTATCTCTCTGTTTGTCAAGACGCGTTCACGGACCCTGAGGAAATCCGAGTACTGTCACCTAACAGAACAAAATCTGGGCCTAAACTCATTTATTTAGAAAGACATAACAGTATATTATGTGCCCAGGTTGTTACACTATATAGGAAGTATGAAGTAAGACATTTATCATAAAACTGGAATTACTTGGTACATTTTGTCCAATACATCCAAACATGAAAAATCTACTCAAGCTTCCACTTTTCTATAGGAAAACATACTTTCTATGGGTACTGCACTAGTTATATGAATAATTATTATTAGTCTTTATCTGCAAACCTTAACAGTAAATTCAGTCCTGTATTCACTAACCTGGATTTCTTGTTCCAGTGGAAAGAGTTCCTGCTGTTTGCTGGCCTAGTCTTGGCCGTCTTCGTCATCTTCGCCGTCATGTCCTGCTTCTACACCTACGTTGATCCTGAGGAGGTGGACAAGATTTACCTGGAAGATACGAACAGGGAAGACGATGATGACAAGATGAAGGAAAAAATGAACGACACAGAACTGAACGAAATTGGGAAGAGCACCAAACTGTAACCGTGCCGCATTTCTTAATGACACTTTCCTTGTTTTTAGCCAGGTTTTTCTCCAGTGGGGGGTTATTAGTCTATCTCCAGGAAAATTGAGTTATTTGGCTAAAACAGCTAGTCAGGAACAGGAATGGTTACATTTTTTTAATCTTATACATACTTATGCTGGTCTAGTTCTTTTACATTGATAAAGAATTTTTTTTTTTTAAGAATGAATTCAGATTATTTGGATTATAAGAGATTTATATTAGAAATATGACAAAATCATGTTTTATTTAGCAGCAACCATGATGTTTACAACAGAAAAGTAAACATCATTAAGTCACCACTGATGTGATTCACTGCTGGTAGAGAGAGGGGGGGGGGGGGGGGGGTCCTTAGCTAGTAGCTAAAGTATATGAGGATTTTTTAAGGCTACAGGCAGATAGCTTTAGTTTTAGCTTATTCTTAGCAATTGGCTTTTAACTTTGATTCCCTTTGCACTCATAAATGTGTTTTTCTTCTTGTTCTTACAGTTGAATGTTGTTACTTACTACTAGAACACTGTTTTACATTTGACTACAGAAAGTAGAACAAGTCTTTAAGATCATTGACAATCAAATTTAAAGCAGCGGGCCTACGAGCCTGATTTGTGACATCACATATAATTTGGGGCCAACCTTAAAGTAATATTCAACTTCTATATTTGAGTAGTAGGAGACAGCTTTTGTGAATGAATATTCATTTATAGACTATGTAATGAGGGAGAAGGAGTAGATTATAACACAGTAATTAGACCTTTTTGAGGAGAAAAATATCAGACACACAATATTGTCAACCGTCTTGTCAATTATGTCTGGAGAGGATCATTAAGCGGCACACTGATTGTGTAAAACATACTGGGAGTCTGAGCAGTTGAAAGTAGTGTTTTTCTACCCGTTTATGCTTGTTGAACAGGCAGTTTGATGAAACTTTTTTTTTTTTTTTTTTTTATTTTAATGAGAGTTACACATACAAGCCTAGTTGTAAACTCCACCTCTCTTCTGCTCTGCTGTCCACTGTCTGTATGTGTGCCAATTTGATTTTATATTTCAGATTATTCTTTTCCTGTTTTGTGGTGCCGTATTTTTCTATTTTTTTTTTTTTGTAAAAAAATGAACCAATTCTCAGTATTTTCTTAATATTTGTAAAGCCATTAATATCTTTTACGAAACCTTTCTGAACACTCCAATAGATTTTAAATTTACAGAAATGTATTTTATGAATGACACTGAACACTGTTTTACATGTAGACGCAAAAATAGCACTTGATTTGCCACACCATGATCAAAAAACGTCTTACAGATTTGTGTGGTTGATTTCTGTACCTGCACCTTTCAGTCTCAATAGTTAATAGAGACATTAAGGTACGGATACAAAAAGGGACCATAGTTCCTGGTGCCTTCCAAAGCAAACCATGTGTTTTTTTTTATTGGTGTCCTGTCATTTGGGAGCTGCCAGAACATAAATCATGCACATGTTAATGTTTAATGCATTAGCTTGACCATGTTTAGCGGATTACTTCTTGGTAGCACAACTGCAAATGGGATTTGTTCTACAAAATGCTTTTAGTGGACATCTGAGAATTACTGGATGTGGTGCCAGTAACATTTGGAGCTTGGCAGATGCGGGAGCATTCTTGAACACATTACATACTGTAAGGGAAACAATGACGACTCACAGCTGTCTGATACAATAGGTGAAAGTTTATGGAGAGGGAACCCATCAAGTAGTTTTCAATCCAGTGTGGTGGGAGTTTACTAAATCGAAATATCGACATTGTAAAGTGCTATATGTGATTTGTGGTTTATATGCTTAAACTATACAAAACCAGTAAAACCAATATGTGTTGGCCAGTTTTTAATTCAGGGAAAGGTGTTAATTATGCTGCTCCCAATAAAGTTCTGTAAATAAACTGCAAATTTGAGGACATTCAACAGGGAAGAGCAGAGATTCTGATTTCTGAATCTTAAAAGAAACTGTTAATTTCTCAGGAATATTTGATTGTGTCAATTCAAGGGGATTTGTGAGTGGAACAGTGTTAGGGGACAAAAGAAAACATATAGGAATACAGTTTTTTTGTTTTTTAATTAATGCTTAAATATATTCTGAATTTATAACTGTTCAAGTGTAACTGTTTATGCTGTAAGCTTTTGTTTATTAAATACATTACTCTAGCCGCATTTAAAGTATATGTTTTTTTTCTAGCTTTGTTTGTTTCCTGAAGGGTTTTAAAAAGTTTGCCTCTCTTCATTGATGCAAAATAGTGTGACTAAGCAAAATCTATATAGAGAGGTTGGTTGGTCTGGATTCAGAAATTAATCAACAACAAAAAAGGGGATGTAGTGCGTTATTTGCCATAAAGAACAACTATTTTGATAATCGATTATTGAAAATATTAATCGATTAGTTGTTCTTATATTTGTTCATATAAAATGATGTAAAATGCTGACTCAAATTGATTATCAAAATAGTTACCGCTTAATGTAATAGTTTGCAACTAATGGACTAATTAATTATGTGTAGCAGCTCTATTTGCAGTTTAAAACTCTCCTCAGCAACTAGAACTGCTACCATTTCGGAGGGAGCAGTCTATAACTAGTTTGTTCATCAGGTATTTATAAAATCAGACTTATATGGTGGCTGGTTTAATGGTAGAATCTAGGGTAGACTTTTTTATATGTGTTTTGTTGTGAGTTTTCCAATTTACACGACTGCAACAATTTTGCACCACAGGATAGGCTGTTAGTATAAAAGTGTGACTATTTATAGTGGAAACCTAGTCAGACCTGAAGCAATTAGCAGAGAAACTGTTAATGCAACGATTATTTATTATTCTCCCCTTCTTTCACAGATGTGTGACCTGTGGAGGCAGATTGCATTCAAACAGACACATCTCATTCATTCAGCTCCTTACATAGCTGCCATCAATCACTGAACCGTTATGATCGGCCCTCGGCGCCTCTGCGATGATCCCTCATCACTAAACGACAGGGAAACATTATGCCGATAATAAATGTTCGCGTCCTAAGAATATTCCCTTGAATTATTTGGCTTATTAGCATACAAAATTGATTTAAGTGGTGATTTTTCTTTTTTGTGGGGACAACCAAACAGGATTAGTATGTGCAGAACAACAAAACGGGGAAACGTTGGAGCCACTCGGTTGGCGTCACTCGTCGCATTAAGATTTGTTTTCGGTCGCGAGTTCTCGCGTCCGGGGGGTTAATCTCCGGAAGACCTTGACAGATGTGAGGAGAAAAAGTAGGGTGAAATGCTGCATTAATATTCATCCTTCCTCCCTCATACTGATGCATTAGAAGTAGCTCGCAGGATGGATTTCAGCCGTCAAAGTGCTTCAGGTTTTTTTTTGGTTTTTTTTTTTTTTTTTAACTGCTCTCAATCACACCGAACTCCGGCGAGACACCCAGAGGAGAGAGGAGCCAAGGCGAGGTTATCTTGACATTTTCAGATCGTGCGATCACAAGTCAATGAGGAGCTTTTTTTTCTTTTTCTTCCAGGGGAGTTTTTGGCCTGTGAATATTAAAGCTGGGGTGACATGGTGCTTCTGTGACTTCCTCTGTGCCTTTTCAATAAAAGTTCGGTGACGTGGGCGATGATGTCAGGATGCACCAGGCAGTCCAGCAGGTCGTTAGTGGTTATTGTTGTGTGTCTGGAGTCCCAACAGCCCTCTGATGGGTGTGGGTGCTCTGAGCTCCCATCAACACGGTCACATGGTGTACAGTAATATAAACCAGGGCTATGTTCCCGTTTTCCCAGGTGGGGTCTAACAGCAGATGCGGACTCTCTTGCTGGAGCCGCAGTACAGTCCCCGAGGTTCCTGGAGGATTTAACCAGCAGATCTTTTTGGGCCCCCTCATTTGTTTCTAATGCGTTGCAGCGCACGGGTATGAGATGAGGCCCAAAGGGAAAACCGGCAGGTGCTGGATCCTTAACGGAGTCGTTGTCGGAGCCCTGTTCATCTAGACGAGCGTCTTTCGGCCCCTGGGTGGATTGGCTGCGACAGACGCTCCTCTGTCTCCCAGCGCAGGCCCTCACTGCCAAGTTCAAATACTGCATGTTCTCATTATGGGATGTCACCCTTTCCTGCAGCAACACAAGAGAGACATAGGTTATGTCGTGACAAAGTCTTCAAGATAATAACTAAATGTATTTGTCTAGATATCAAGAGAATTTCAGCTCTATATCCGGAAAGTTAGCTTTCTTTTTAAAGATATCTAGTAAACTGGCTTCGTGGATACAGTATCTATAGGTAGTTGGGGTGTAGCTGAAATAGGCTGAATCCCAACTTCCTTTCAGCTGTTGCTGGGAACCTGCAATACACCAAGCAGCAGATGATCACAGTGTTCTTGGAGGCAAATATTTAACAAGTGAATTAGCAACGCGGCTTGGTACAAGCCTATTAAGGGCTTTGTATACAAGTAAAGTCAACTCTAAATGTTGAAACAAATGCAGAGCAGCTAGAACTGGACTCGTGTGTTCTCTCCTCCTGGTTCTTTTTAAATGGCTGAGTTGAAGTCTCACAGTGAAAAGTGTGTTACAGTAATTCAAACGGTTTGAAATGAAAAAAGAAAGGATTTTTGCATCATATTGATTTATAAAAATGGTCATATTTAGTTATGGTTCCAAAGGGGAAATATTATGTTAACATAGGATTTTAGATTCAAGATTTCTTTTTTCCTCATCCATTTGGTTATTGCCGTAGTCACCATTGAAGACAATGAGGTCATGACCTCTTTATTGTTTTTTTTTCTTAAGTTTCGTTTCATTTTAATTTCTCCCCTTAGGCTGCATTTCAGAAAATAGAAATGTTACCACAAAGCCATAAAGCCTCCCTAATTATCATGACATCAGTGCGGTCTCACGTGACAGAGATGCTCATATATTCGACTCGTAAAAAGTGAAAGTAAACACAGTCTCGACTGCAGCTCTATTTTTAGAAGCATTTGAATAAATCAGAGGATGCAATGGAAGAGGCTGCATCAATCAAAGTTAGCATTTCTTTCAGCAGGAAAGGCAGAGGGTGACCGGGCAAAGAGGAGGAAAGGTGAAAATTGTAATATTGAGAAAATGAGGGGAAAAAAAGATGAAGTAGCCTACAGATGCATGCAACAAGATTTCTTTTGATGCGTGGTTCTGGCCAATTTATCACACAGTCAGAATGACTGGTGACTTCTTAAGATGATTGATTAGGATGTCATCGTCAGTCATATCAAAACGCTGTGCTTAGGTCTAAGAGGAGAAGTAGATAGAGCTTATAGCTGCGAACACTCTCAAACATTTAAATCCCTTCATTGTGCCCAGTCCCAGCACTTTATGTCTTTCTTTATTGCCAAGGCCAGCACGCTCAATAACGCGTTTCAGTAATACGGATGAAATCGTACAAGCAAATCTAAATAATAAACAGCATTTTGTATCAAATCATTTGGTCAAACCTACTCATTTAGACATATTTTTTAATAAATATTACAACCATATCATAATGATGGCTAAAATTGACTTCAAAATGATATTTAATTTGCTCTCAGAATCCATTTAATAGGAAGAACTGAATAGTAAACAGATACAGATGTCGTATTTGGTGGCAAACGTAAATTATTCATACAAACAAAAGGAGTGGTTGTAATTAGAGAGCTGCTTGTATGAGATAGCATTAGCAAATCGGAGTATTAATAAGCTACCTCAGTGGGGTTGAGCCACTCGTCAGAGTTGTCGTCACTCGGCGTGCTTTTCAAGGCGCAGACGACGGCTTTGGTCACAGCTTCGCCAACTCTCGCCACGTCGTCCCCTTCCTGCGCAGGAACAAAAAAGCCAGGCAAAATAATGAGTAGTAAATATCAAGACAATTACATTGAACGATAAAAACCTGTCTGGACATATGCTAAAGGGGGTTTTGTTACGCCTGTGACCTTGCTGGAGAAGCTGGGAGAGTGCGGCCCGAGCACACAAACTCATCATAATGACTGAAGTTTTTACTGCCAGGTCCGTTCATTGCTTAAAACTGAGAGGAGGCTTCGCTGTTAGGATAAACCAGAACAAGGCCTCGTCATGTAAAATAGGCGAACAGCTCACATTTCCTCTCAAATGCCTTTTTTTTGTCTTGGCATACATGTCGTGTTTTCATTGTGAGCTTGGATCTGAAGAGTTCATGATGAGGAAGAGGCTTTGGCTGGGTTGCTTACCAGCTCGATCCAAGAGTTGACGCTGACGGTGACGGGATCCACCGACTCCACGTAGTGCCACCAGTGTTTGGGGACATAAAGCACCTGAACAGAGAACATAAAAAATGTGTGTCTCCCAAAGCTATTCTGATAATCTATGTTGAGGAAATGTGTAACCATACTGATTCTCCACTAGATGGCAGCATACGCCTTCCCTCCTCCCCAGCATCATCCATTCATATAGTGACTTTATTAAAATGGGTGAGTCGTATTGATTCCCTGCCTACTCCACAGTCCTGATTCATTCATGGCCTCTGGTCTGACCAGACAAGATCAATGATCAGTCCTTAGATAGATGTGGCAAGGTGGAGCTATTGCGTAGGGAGATTACTGGTGAAATACTCTGTGTTAAGCAACTTTAGAAGATTGAATATAAATGTTCATTCTATCTTTTAGAGTTGCTTAAAGGCTGAATACATAGGTAATATATATTTAGTTGTGTATTTACATTATCCTCAAAGCAGATATTTTCAATGAATTTAATTGATATTATTATAACTATAGACGAGACAATAGTATTGAAATTATTATCATCTGCTGGTGCTATTATCACAATTTAATTTTCTTAACGAAGAGCCACATGTTGTTAAAATCGACCAAATTAATTGCCGCGGTAACAGCGGCGATCCTGTCCTGCACATTGCTCTCAAACAGCCGTCAGAGTTACTTGACAGCTGGGTTTGACGCCGCTGATGGGGGGTATTTAGTACGCTACAGGAGCGCATGCAGACAGCGGAAAAAAAGAGGAAAAAAAAAGAGAGACAGATGGCTAATTGCCTTATCACCATTTTGACTCTTGGAAAAACAAAACATTGCAGCTGGAACCCCGAAATGAGGCTCAGAAGGACAAATGCGGCGTATAACTGCAGCGATTCGGAATCGAAAACAACTCTCTGAAAATCGGGGCATCATGACAGCCATCATCAATCTAACTTTACACGCTCTCAACCCACCTGCTTCTAAAGCAAAGCAGGTGACGGGAACCGGTTGATCTACTGGCCTGGACTTGACCCTTAACATTTCTCCTCGCCAGACACGGAGAGTGATGACGCAGGGAACTTTAGTTCTTCCACTTCCTTCCATATAAAACCCTCCAGGTTGCTGAAGGTGACACAGTTTTACTGAAGAGGACAGGCTGGAATTGGAACCCTAGTCACGACTGTCGCTTCCGCTTCACACCTTTTATAGAGGACACTTTTACATGTTCAGAGCTGAAGGACTGATGACGCTGTACTTTATGGTTATTGCTTCTGTGTCACAAGCAGTTCATTGCATGAATGCAGAGTTACAGTACAAAACCTCATGACGGCTTCCCAGTGTCACAGTAAACCTGTGTTTGATGATGTGTATGTGTCATAATATTTGTAAAAAATACCTATGTAGCCTCAGGAGTGTAACGATACGGTACAGGTTCATAGTTCAGTATGACTCTGACTGATTGACAAATCAAGACAGACGATTCTAATTGTATTCTTTTTCTAAATGTCCATGCCCATTCAGCCTTGACCTCTTTGGTTTATAATAATGTTCTTATAGATTTTGGTGTTAAAAAGTGGAAATGAATTAGATGAGAATCGTCATTAACACGTAGTTTCAGAATTCAAACATTGTTTTAACACCACATTCGATCAAGAAATGTAATTTAAATCGAGAAACAAACTTCTAATTACTCAAACTTACTTTAATTTAAGAGATCACAGGCCAAAAATGTTAGAAGCCAACATTATAGACCAAACAACTGATTGAAGAATCCAGAATAAAAAAAAATAAATAAATAAGGATAAATTGCTGTATTGCATACAATTGTGTCATGGGTTCTCACCTGTCCTGGCTGCAGAGTGACAGTGTGAGCTCTGGCTCTCTGAAAAGCAGGGAACCTCCTCAGGTCTGGACAGATAACGTCCACCTGGCTGAAGACACTGGACTCCTCATAGGGGATCCTGGTAGGGTAGAGTTTACACGTGTCCTCAGGAGGAAACAGATGCCAGCGCTTCCTGCGTACAGGAAAATATGATTTCAACAAGATGTAAACTTACTGAGCAAATCATACATTTGTATTAGGGATGAGTTGAAAACATATTGTATTCTGACAGACTGATAGACTTTTTTCTTACTTATAAATATGATAGAAGACACAACACACAAACTGTGGAAACCATTATGCATCAATTATGTCTTTTCCTACATATTTTAATGAAATTATATAATATTGGGGATGATAAAAGTAGTATTTGATTTTAACTGTGTTCTATTTTTAGAGCTGCCAGTTTAATAAAAGACATTTTAGCTTTTGTCTAAAGGCGAGTGCCTTGGGATATACTCCAAGTGTCAAAAAACTTATTGGGCTGGATTTTTTTCCCCTTTAAGATCGATATTAAAAAAAAAAAAAAAAAAGAGCTTGATACCCAATTAAATGTAGTGAGATAAACTGACTGGTCTCTTGGAATAAACAGTCCAGTGTGGTAAGATACATAAAGATCTTTTCTTTTGTCCCAGTTCTAAGGCCCTGTGCACCCTGGTATTAACATGCATTCGGGCTGATACAATCAGCTGTGTATGCAACCAAGACAAACTGAGGATGGATTGAAGTCGTCTGGGCCACTTATTAAAACAATCTTCTTGCAGTATGTATGAAATATGTCCTCCACACTGATTGACCACCTACTTAACTGCAGGGACTTGTCTGATAACAGGATAAATAATGACGATAATGATGACGGTAGTGTCCGTCTCTCCTCTGCTTCGCGTGTGACCATAAATTACAGCAAAGCGAAGCGCAGACTCATTGAACTGAAATATGCTAATTTCTCTCTGATTAACCGAGGGCAGTTGTGACAACGTTAATTATTAAAAATTAACCACTGCACAGAGGTTTAATCAGCTCCTAGAGAAGAGCCGCAGCAAGCAGAACGTACTGATTGCTTCTTGGAATACAACTACAGGGTGAGGGCTTTAATAGGAAAAAGGGGATCTGTAACCTTTGTAATGATACCGTTTGAGAGCGAAGTACCACAGATTAAATGCTAGTAGGTCACTATAATGAATGGTGGGGAAACATAACTGCCAAACTGCTATTTAAACCCTTCACCCTGGCTTAAGTTAATTTTTTAGCATAATTGATATAAGCCAAACATTAATGCAAATTAAGGGTCCTCTTGTAGAATGTTTTATCTCCGTTCGTATAGTTTATTTCGCAGCTGTGAGCCATCGTTATGCCATTATTAAGTGGTTTCAGTTTCAGTCAGGACACAGGGCCACATAATCAGGGTCTTCTGCAGAAAGCTACAGATTTGTTTTTTTAACCTGATGAAGGAAAGCACATTTATCATTCCTGTCAGAAACTGAGCAACTCACTTGTGATGTCGCTATTGGTGTCATCCTTACCGTCCTTGCACCTGTAGCACCAGGTTACAGCCGTAGGAGTCCAGGTGGCACGGAGTGTTGGCTCCCTGCGTGCCGATCCATAAGGTGCTGTCTCTCCCATCTCGCCCCTCAAATCCAAAGTCGGACCACTTTACATCCTGCGAAACGCACGTTTAATGACGTCTGTCAACCAGAAATAATGGGAAAGCATGCGCTGCCGTTCAAAAGTTTGGGGTCACCCGTGAAAAGTCACACTTTTATTTCCCATCATGAGTTGTAAAATGAATAGAAAATATAGTCAAGACATTGACATGGTTAGAAATAATGATTTGTATTTGAAATAACTTTTTCCTTCAAACTTTTCTTTGTGTGCAAACATTGAACCACTAGTGATACTTGCTGGAAATGGGCCTCTACACATCTATGTAGATATTGCACCAAAAACCAGACATTTGCAGCTAGAATAGTCATTTACCACAGTAGCAATGTATAAAGTGTACTTCTGATTAGTTTAAAGTTATCTTCATTGAAAAAAACAGCGGTTTTCTTTGAAAAATAAGGAAACTTCTAAGTGACCCCAAACTTTTCAACAGTAGTGTCTGTCACACGCTTACTGAGTAATGAAGTTACACCTTTGGTTGACAGAAGACCAAACAATATATAAAACATATGAAAAACAGCCTAAATTTTAAGCTAACCCTTCTTCTTTAAGTCTTTTTTGAAGAGTAGAGCAATTAAATAAACTTAAACTGACATATAAACATCTTAAAAATGATGTGAGGGATGTCTAATGGTAACTAGGCGACATACATATTAAAAGCCCTCTAATTTAATAAGACCTCCAGCCATATACTAGTTTTGGACCCAATCTTGTTAAAAAAGAATTCTCCATTCTTTTTGTCTGCAATAATGACACGACATGGAGACAAGGCTAACATTTTCACAAATGTAGCAACTCTGCTCTGAGCCCAGAGATGTAACACCACCTCATCAGCTTCTTGGACGGGGCCTATTATAGGTAACCAGGGCATATCTCATTGTAGAAAAACCCAGTACAGTATTTTTCATCTTTCAAGAAAAAAAAAAACAGCCTGTCAATCATGTCCTGTCTGAGCACAAAGGTATTGCAATCACGCCAGCATCCTGGATAATGAAGTCATTACCATATACCCAGGCAGCTGTAAATGACAGGCTGGTCAATCTACCCTTCAGGCAGTCTTTTACACAGGACCATTTATTCCGTCAAAAAAAAAAACACATCTGCTTGTCTCAAAGACAAGAATGTCAGCAGGTAATAATTGCACGAGGCTGCCCAATAAAAATGTCTTATTGAAATAAAACGAAGTGGATATGCGGCTGCGGCTCGAGACGGGACGGCACTTTTGTGTCTATACCTATCAGAAGACAAGAATAGCATCTAATATATAGTTATTATGTGCAAGTGTTTAACATTTTAATTGAAAAAGAGAAAAAAAAGGTATAGAAATTACGGGGGGGAAAAATAGAAACATTTTAATATCTTAACATGTATGTATATATGGAGGAGGCTGATTACCTCAAACATGGAGGGCTGATCTTGAAACAGCATGGCAATGTACTTGTAGTCAGCATAAGCCCAATACTCTGAATAGGGGTAGTCACAGAAAGGCCCCACATCTGTTCCTGCCTGACCCCGGGTCCAGCGGAGGAACTGATCCAGCTTGGCCTCCACATAGGAGCACTGGGTTTCAAACAGAGGTGCTGTGAAAACAGGAGAACGCAGCAAAAAAAAAAAAAAAAAGTACAAGAAAGAGAGTAACCATTGGAAAATTGAGATAAGGTTTCAGTGAAAACAATTCAGTTTATCTGTGCTAAATGAAATGCAATTCATATACCAGCATCGCGGCACTATGCGACATCACAGAGGCATGAAATTTAGTTTAACTTGCCTTTATGAGAAAAATAAATCACTGCTGTAATGATTTACTCTTGGGTTTTGTTTTAGTAAACAAAGTGTGTCTACGGCTGAGTGATGGCATTTATAATCCGTCGTGAGAAATGCCCTCCTGTCAGCTGTACACGTTAAAAAAAAAGATGATGTAGAAATCTAATTAGCTATCTCTTATTTGAGGACATGCTCTCTGTTATTCATCGCAGTGTTTCCCCTCCATATGCTCTGAACGATGGTGCAGTGCTGCTGCTTAATGATGAACAGCACTGCTGAAATTTGACTTTTCTCATAATCAGGACTGAACAAGACAACCCATGTGCGCTTTTGTTCACACGTGCATGTATGACATACTGCTTACTTCTGCAGTGAACCTATTTGTTTCACTTTTCTTCTTGCTAATGTCTGAGTGTACAGTAAAAAAGCAGAACCTGTGTTATCTGTCTTTCTGTTTTCTTGACAACTGTTCATCGGATTGACTTCACACTTGGTGGGTGTCATGCTGAGGACCTAAAAAAGGGCAGTAATCGAGTGCAAAGTTATTTGAGAAAGCTGCAAGCACCAATACCAAAGGTCAGAAAGGCCTGTTCCAAACAGGCGCTCCACTAGTTTATTACAATGTCACTGATCCGGACCTCTGGAGCCCTTTCGGTGTCAAAATGTACCTGTAAATAACTATAAATACATCTGGAACAATCCTAAGATTGTTATTCCACTGCCGATGTGTGCAAATACAGGTCCGGGCTCTGTGCGCACATAACATCACCGGTGCTGAAAAACATCCTAAGGGAAATACTGCATCACAGATGGAGTCATTACTGTAGCTGTTTTGGAGCCTCGTGGAGGGCAACATACACCAGATGCTCAAAGACAAAAAGCACACAGTGTTTTTCTTATGTGACATTTAAAAAAAAAATTCTGATCATTATTCAACCTGCAATACTACATCTGGTTCTGCTAACTACAGTGTCAGCACCTGTCAGAGGGGTAAAATTCAGGCAAATACAGGCAAATGTTTTTTCTAAAATAGAGATTTGGTGTTGCCCTACAAAGCACTATGCATAGATAGAATAAAAAGTAAAAAAATAAGAAAAGGTACATGTTTGCAATATAAATGAAATCGCAGTCCAAAAGAAAATGTCCCTGTGACAATTTTTGCATAATAAAAATTAATAGAATATGATTTTAGAGGTCTCTGTGAATACCCTGAATTGGATCCTTTTAGGTTCATGAAATGTTCAATACAGGCGATTAAATATTTAATCCAGATGTGTCAGACTTAATCCTCCATTCCTACCGTTAGTCTGCTCTTTCCTCCCGAGTCTGAACCGCATGAGTCCGTCACCGAGGCAGTGGCACAGGTGCTCTGCAGTCCAGTGGAGAGCAGGCCAGCCATGGGTCATGTTCAAAAAGACCGCCGGCTGCTTCAGATGCTGCAGGATCTTCTGAGTCTCCTCTGGACTGAAAGATTTAACAGATGTGGTGGCGGCCATGACCTGCAGTAAACAACGACAGGGGGTTGCAACACAGAGGATGAAGATATGAATTAGTTGATAACATGAGACATGGCTTTGTACATTTTTACTGCCTGCTGAAAAACTAAAGTGTTTTTTTTTCCCGTGTTTCTCCACAGTAATTGTTCCTCCTCCAGGGAACTGTCATTTCCAACAGTGTGTACGATTAATTGTGCCTTACACTTCAACCCAGGTTTTTCCTACATTTACCAAGCATAAAAAACATTTCCTGAAAGAAAACCAAGAGTGCTATCCAAGCCATACGTGTTTTTCATTATTCAGATTTTTCAATATTTTTTTTAATGTGCATCAATATCCCTCAAAATGCACTGCAGTTGAATTGGTTTAATATTGGATATTCAACTGAATTAAAGACACTCATTTAACTAGTGATACATATCACAAGACAGTAATTAATATAATCATACTATGAGCTGCTTTAATGCATTTTTGTAATGCTCATTCAGCTTGCCTTGTGATATAGACATTCTTTCATCTTGTGTGTGTGTATATATATATATATATATATATATATAAATAATAGAATAATTCTATTATTTATATATAATAGAATAATTTTCCATTTAATTGTTTTTTGTGTATGTTTTCCTTTTGCAGATAAATGCCACATTTTTTGATTTTTATATATATATATATATCCACAATTATTTCTCTCTGCATTTCCAGCTAAGTATATAATATGCATACTAAAATTAAAATTAAATAAATTAATCATTGTTAATGGGATATTAAATAAAGGATGTATTGTAATTATGGCTGCCCTTCATACATTCTGTCATTGTTTTACCTATGGACGGAATTATAGTCAAAATAAATGAATCTCGTTTTTTTCTATGGACCCCTGGGCGTCCCCGAACCCCACTTTGAGAACCACAGCCCTAGATGATCATGAAGACATCACAAGTTGTTTGAAAAAAATAGTGATATCTATATCACTATTATACTATATTACTATATATTCGTAAATGACTGTCTTTGAATATGGCGAATTACTAGTAAATATCTATTATATGTATATTCTTTTACATGATATTGATACGGCATGCATGTGGACAGCAAGTAAGAATTTCATAGTACAGATAAACTTGATTTTTCCACTGTGCTCATGACAATAAACACCGAATCTTGTGTGTCAAATATCCAGTAGCGGGGCTACCTGGAGCACATGAAACATGAATTACACGAGAAAAAACATTGTTTTATTAAAACCCATGCAACATCGAAGAAGGCGAACATAATTCTACCTTGCTAGTATTTTAGTAAGCAGTAGTATTAAATAATTGGTACATGTAGGGAAAACGTAGGAGTGAAATGTAAGGCGCCCGTTCCCCATACTTAGGGGAAGGAACTGCGACTGTCAGGCTTGGCTCTCAAGGCTAACTAACTGTGACAAACTGGGAGCTAACTTTACACTATTACCTGATTCTTTTCCATATTTTTAAGAACACCAACATAAAGACAACAACTTTATCACGACTCTCTGCCAGAATATCACAGGGAAGCGAGTGTGAGCCAGCGGAAAGAAACAGGGGAACTCACCTTGTTCTACACGTGCCGTCAAAGTACAACCGGAAGTAAACAAACCTCACGTGACAGTGTACGGTTTCTATTTGCAGCAGAAACGCCTCAAAGTGAATCTACTCCATTGCGGCTCCGCGCTCACGGCGACGGTCCGACTCAAGCGAAGGCACGAGACGAGCCGTAATGGCGGCCGGCCGAGCACGGTTTCCTCGTTCAATACTACGGCGCATGCGCAGTATACTCCAGTGACAGAAGCGGAGACTATCGGGTGTTTTTGTTTTGTGAGCTCGGCAGCATCCCAGGGAACAGCTCGTTTTTTTATTTTTTTTATCGCTCGTGTACCTCCAATTAAAGGCGGAATTTAAACTTGAACCGGTACAACTAATAAGCTACAATGGGTGCCGGTTCGAGCACCGAGACCGAAAGGGAGCCGCTTCTCGTCCCCTCGTACACGGAGACGAACAGTCCGCCGGTCCACAGCAGAGTGTACGGCAGAAGATGGCTGGTTCTCACCATGTTTTCCCTGCTGGGACTGATGCAGGGGATGGTGTGGAACTTCTGGGGTCCCATCCAGAACTCGGCCGTACACGCTTTCGGCTTCACCAAGTCCGACATCGCAGTCCTGGTCCTGTGGGGTCCAGTGGGTTTCGCCCCCTGGCTGCTGTTCATGTGGCTAATGGATAAAAAAGGTGAGCTGCTCCGATCCGGTACACGGTGTCCCGTGATAACGATGTGGCGTTTTGACTCCTGTACAGGGTAAGGTTATCAACCTTAAACTTTCGAGACACATGACAACACGCTGTTCTTTTTTTTGATGGCTAAATCATTCAAGCAAGTTGAGGATAACTCGACTGGAGTCCGAACACATGGAAGCCTTATCTGCGGATTAGTGCTGATGTCCGGCGGTGCTCTGTATTCTGTTATCCACTCACATTATGCGCCCTGATTAGAACATTCAGGGTATTTTCGATAACGCCTAATAGGTTTTGACAGCTGTCAACAAAAATGGCGACTCTGTACTATTTGGACAATCAATTGTTTTTGTTGTGAAAGCCGAGACTAGTGCTCAGTCAATACCTTTTAATAGCTCGAGTAAAAGTAAAAGCCAACACTGAACATCTCCAATTTCATGCTACAATGGCACGTGGGTGCACTTACTCAGCTGATACTGATATGTAATATCAATTTAGTAATGTATGGGCTTCTTAAATAGGAATGCAACAAGTAATTATGTCTTTATACATATCATATTTCATTTTATTCGCTCTTCATCATCACAATTTCATGGTGCCCAAGCAACAAAACATCTTTGGAAAGTTGGTGGCGATAACTCATAATAAGTCAAGCATTTCTGAAAACTGCAAAGCAAGAAAATAAGACCACCCACTCATTCTGCTGTGGTCTGGCCTCCTATGGAGTGTTGCTGACAACCGGCTGAACACAACACATTTAGAAATGGCTACTGGTGTCAAGATCCGCATCGCACGGATGGATCCATGTAGCCCTCCCCTCCTTCCGGAGTCCGACCCCCAGCTCTTTGTCACATTTCACTGGGATATATAATATTATATGAGGAAAATCGCAAAAGAGGGCTGTCCATAATTTAAAAATCGTAGTTTGAAGATGGCAGTAAAACTAATTGTACCACTGTCACCTTTTTTTTAAAATTAGACCTCAGATAACACAGGTACAGAGGAGTTTTCCTCTGTCTATTCGAGTTGGAACCACTTGAGAGTTAACAAAAGAAAGTGCTGATTAAGCGACTCTTCAAGAGCTTTTAAGACTTCTCTCTTGCAAGGAAGCTCAGATCCACACTGGTCTTGAAACAACAGAACATTTTGTCTTTTTAGTGAGGCAGAGCCTTTGACTTGACCTACTGAATGAGACGACACTTAACCAAACCAGTTCCTCTGCATCACCTGACTAACATGTAGAAGTCAATGTCAACGCTGTCAGGTGACAAACACAGTAACAAGACGTTAGTAACCGAGCTGCTGATGAGTTGAACACACACGAAAAGTCATGCCAAAAAAATTGTATAACTGATCTTGTGATACTGATTCATCAACAGATCGTGGTACTGGGCATTTGCTTAATTTAAACAAGGATTGTCACATAATTCCAGCTGCTCAGTAGTAGAAACTTTGCACTAACAAGGATGTACAAGCAAATAATCCACCGGTAGATTCCCCGCAGACATGTAAAGTTAATGCTCAACTTTTTGCTTGCGGCTTGCAGGCTGCTGAGTCACATATTGAATTAGAGCAGCTCATCCAGCATTCACAAATTGCATTAGGCAACGGTGTGACCTTCCAGATCGCACAATCCAGAGGTTGTGACACGCCTTAACTGTTAACAAACACATACACTTCAACTTTTCAGTGGGGAAATGTTTGACCTCTCTCTGGGATTTCCCCCTCTCCTAAGGTACAAACTGGTACCAACAACACGGTAGTTGCTAACCAAGGCTACAGTCATGATTAATGAGTCACGGAATAGTAAAATCACATCATGTGGTTAGAGAATGACGTACTGTATAATGACATATATGCTACTGTAGGGCTGGGCAATATGTTAATATAGGGATTTACAGCGATGAGATGTCTTTTTTGAAATTACCTGAAATAGTAGGTACACAGAGGTAGTAATTATAACTCCAATCCATTTATTAGAACAGAGCCTTTCAGGTGAAACAACATTCACAACAGCAGCAACCTGACTGTCATAGTCATCACTTCAATATTGATATTGAGGTGTTTGGGCACCAATATTGTGATATTTAATTTTGTCCATGTCGCCCAACACTATGCTGATTTTGTAAAATGTGTTATAGACAGCAAAGATGCTTGTAACCTCTGTTCATAGCAGATGTCTCCAGGGCATCTCTGGCTTATTTTTTTTCCCCTCAGTGTGTTTATGCACACATGGTATTTTAATTTTGCTTCAATGTAATTGAATGTATTTTTCAATGTATTTACACACAAAATAATGTTCAGCAAAATATGTGTTGATGCACATCCAAGACAATAAAGTTGAACCACGATAAGGAAACATTAACACGTACATAAATACAATTAGGTGCCAGTAAATTAAAGTAGTACAGATGTATGTGAAATAGTAGCCTACATGCAGCACCATTATAGCCTAATACAGTCAGTACGCCTCTGTTGCAACATGACAGGATTTCGCAAGTTACAAATTTGATGAACTGATTTGTTCCCACGACATGGATAGAACTGATTGGTGAAGAATTAAAATGTCAAAAGTGATACATTCATTTTTTTTTGTGCCAATCCAGAATTGAATTGACGGGTACAAAATGTGCTTTTTGGCCCTCTCTGCTGCCACAGGCAATTTTAAAAGAGGGATATCCAAGTTTTTTAATGATCTGTCAGAAAAACTATTCTAAATAGCTTCCTATACACAAACCTCTGTTGAAACCTAAATGAACAACCAATATTCTACTCTCAACTAATATCCATTGTCTACTTGTTGGTAGTAATAGTAGTGACTTGTCAATACAGCAGAACGTGACATATGGACAAATGAATAAACCCTTGCCCACTTTGGCATCTGCTTCTAACATGCTAATGCAATATTGGCAATTTGTGACCTGTATTTCTCATCAGGGATTGGTAAAGTACAATTCTACACCAGCACCATTTCACTGATGTCAATATATTGCTTTTATCTGACAACTACAGTCTGTTTGTCATAGCTTAAAAATTACATGTGGAAAAAAAGAACAGGGAAGTTGAGAGAGTTTCCCTAAATGTGCAACATGTGAGTGAAAAGGAGAATAGAGAAATAGGCTTTTTGTCGACTGTTGCCACCATGCAGGCGCTATGAAACCAGGAACTTTGGAATTCTGTCTGTTCAGCCAGTTTTTGAATGGTTAGTCTTATCACTGGCCACATCGATAGCTTTGAAAAATTGTGAAATTACTAGACAATCAACAGAAAATTCATCAGCAACGGTTAAGGTACTCAATGAATCAATTCAGGATTTTATTAAGCAGAAAAGGCCAGATATTTGCTAGCTGTAGCTGATCATAGCTGTTTTTTTGTCTTATAGGCATTTTATGCCTTTGGATTTTTATGAAATTTGGATAGACATTTTTCAATATATCCTAACATTTATACACAAAATTAAAAACCAATCAAATGCCAGATTATTAGAGAATGACAGTCCTACTTGGGAAGTAAGATAGTGACTTTTGATTGGAAGAAAACCTGATAATCCATGCTCTCATTCCCTCATTCACTCATCTTTTGTTTGCTATCTTTTCGCTCTCCTCTCCACATTCATAACCATATCTTTTTTCTTCCAGGTCTGCGAGCTTCCCTCCTCCTCTCGGCACTCCTGATGCTGCTAGGAGCTGCTCTACGGAGCATCCCGCTGACAGACCAGCATCTCAGACGATGGTAAGGCTTCTCTGTAAACATGGCAGCAGATGGTTTAGTGGGGTGAGATTGAAGACTTCCTTTTTTGAATGCTCTTGGAAAGGAAACAAAGATTGACTTGTGATCTTCAGCAGAGCCTGAAGCCTCCTTATAATTTCCATAATTTAATTTCATTAAAAACAGATCTCTCTAACCCACCACCACGGCCAATTCAGGGCCAGCTATGTGCATCAGGTTAGGATCACCATATAATTTGGTATAAATGTTCAGGATCACCAGCAGATGTATCCTACTGTCCTGACTTTAATATAAACTGGGTCACTCGTTCCACTTATCCAGCAAAATATCATGGATTGGCATGTACTAGATGGATTGGCAGAACATTTGGTACGGGTATTCCTGGGGATTTTGGCAATCTTAATAGTGCTGTGGTTATTTAGCAGTCATTTATACCATCAATGTGTGTGTCTAGGCTTACCGCTAGCCTGCTAGATAACCAGAAAACAAAGCCCTAAACGGCCTGTCTGTTGGAGCTCAGTTATTAGCATTAGCATGTCAGTAGTGAGTGTGCAGGCCGTACACCGCTCCTCCACAGTTTTGGATAGCCCCACTTCAGTCCTGGGGCTTCCGTGGTTGTCCTCAGTGAGTTAGCTCTCCTCTGAGTGTGCACAGCGAATGCTTGTAGGTTGCCCAGATGTTCTGGTCAATTATGAAGGTTCATTCTCTAATATTCTTAGATGGAAAAGGGTGGAGTGCAGCCTCCGGGTTGGGGATGAGATCTTGCCTCAAATGGAGGAGTTCAATTGTCTTGGGTTCTTATTTACGAGTTGGGGGTCCATCATGGTGAAGAAGGAGCTGAGCCAAAAAGCGAAAATGTCTGGATTTACTAATCAGTCTACATTCTTAACCTTACCCTATGGTCACAAGCTTTGGGTAGCACCAAAAGGATGAGATTGTGAATACAAGCAGCTGAAATGAGTTCCCTCTGCAGGATGGCTGGGCTCTCCCTTAGAGATAGGTGATAAGATGATAAGCTCAGAGTAGAACCGCCGCTCCTCCGCATCAAGAGGAGCTAAAGGAGGTATTTCGGGCATCTAGTGAGGATGCCTCCTGGATGCCTCCCTTGCGAAGTGTTCAGGGCATGTCCCTTCAGGAGTTGGCCCCGGGGAAGACCCGGGACACTCTGGAGAGACTATGACTCTCAGCTGGTCTGGGAACGCCTTGTGGTTTCCCCGGAAGAGCTGGATGATGTGTTTGACGAGAGGGAAGTCTGGGCTTCTCTGCTGAGGCTACTGCCCCCAAGATCCGACCTTGGATAAGTGGTACAAGGCGAGGCGAGATGATTCTCTAATACTAATTGCAAGTGGCTCTCATTATAACAAACAATTCACTAAACGAGGAGCAAACCTCCACCTCTTCAGTCCTAGAGTCTCTGTTGAGTCTCTGTCTCTGACTAACACTAGAAATACAACATTCACCATGTGGCAAAGCCCGCTCCCAATGGTGCTACACACCATAACTGAGCAGAAAAACACTACTTCAGACTGCTGAAGGATGTGAACTGAGGAACCTAAAGCATCACCTAAAGCTGGTGAAATGTATTAACGTTGGATTGGACGTTCTTATTCCTACTGGAGGAATTTTCATAACTTTAGTGATCCCTTACTGTGTCATTTAGTTGTTGTAGAGGAAAAGGGCAATGGCAAAAAGGCCCCTCCAGTAAAAAGTATATATATATTTTTTATCTTGTTCTTGTGCTTCCTGCTCTTGTATAAAGTATGTGTCTGACATCAGAAGGCTGTTTTCACACTCCACTTTATAGTGAAGTAGGAGACATCTTTTGTCCAGCATTCTTACAAAACACATTAGCATATTTATAAGCTAGTATATTTTAATTATATTTTTTGGATTTTTCAGTGAGGGATGAGGAGAAGATGTCATTTTAACATTCCCCTCCAGTCATGAATGTGTTTTTCTTCGGCAGAGTTTGATGCTGGAAAGCTTTTTCTCACATTCATCTGCAGACAGTGAAAAGTTTCTCTGAGCTCATTGAAAATCTGATTTTAAGGGGCATGTCATGAGCACGATTTGCATAGGTTCCGGAATGTTCAATGAGGGAGAAAGAGTAAGAGGGGGTGTCATTTTAAGGATTTTAATGAGGTAATTATACATTTTCTGTGAGAGAAGAAAAAAATATTGAATTATTATTCAAAGCGGAGCATTTTATACATGTCTTAAAACATGTCTACGGGGAATCATTAAGGATTTTTAAGAAGGTAAATCAACCATTTGTGGAAAAAACACATCAGACAAATAAATTTAGTCAAATAGTGACTACTACTGTGGCCGATAAGCTGTTCCGCTGTATTCTGCTGCATTCATTTACAGATTCTATTCCTTTTTATGTCAAGGTACAGACTAGACAGACAGTCTGACAATATTTGACTGCCAGAGAACATAATTCTGAAAGACAGTTCAGTACTGTGTGGTTCCTTTACTACTTCTTTATTTACCTTGCAGCCAGTTTCCTCCTTTATCAGACTGCACTTTTGACAGGCCATGCCTTTACTAGAATACATATAAAAAGAAGTCAGTTTTCTATATCGGCTCAGTGTTCCTCTTTTTAGAAGGTGCGAAAGGTCAGAGAAGGTCATTTCATTTATAATGTGCCTTCAAAAAAATGTAATGTCATTGAGTATTTCTGAGCGGTAATCTGTAATGATTCCTATTGGGCTCCACAATGGAGCAGTATATCATAAAATATCAATATGAAGAGGAAATTGTATTTCCATAGAATGAGTCCCATATCACTTTCACTCCACTAGGGATTTGATTTTTTTTTTTTTTAATCATTTGCCTTTTGAAGGGCAGATGAATCAATTTTGTTTTTCAATCTCTTTTTCTCTGTGTCTCATGGGGCTGAGACGACAAAGCCATTAGGGGAGAGAACAACTGATATTACAGTGATACAGGCCAAATGTAAAAAAAAAATTAAATAAAAAGCTCCCGTTGAAGTAAATTAAGAAAGGATAGGATTGTGATTTCCTCGAGACGGGGCCTAGTTTTCCATGAAATGTCAAGTCCTACTTCTTGGATTCTTTGTTTTCCATGGTTTCTACATACCATCATGTTTGGTACATTGTACAGACTTCTTATCTTGGACTGTTGACCTTGTATAGATCATTGTGTTACATAACGTGGCCCGAATGCAAATTTTAGAGTGGCAACATTTACAGGGCTCTTAAGGCAACGAATTTAAAAAAAATCATCTTTTTCTAGGGAAACTTATATTCCAATGAG